>CM066048.1:113263147-113925533 GCA_033557465.1 Ichthyophis bannanicus | reverse complement strand
CCACGCCATCGGTTTGTTTTGTATTTGAAATCGAGCATTGTGCCAAAGCGGGAGTCTATCTAGCGGACAAAGTCGGGGGTCTAGAGATTGCTCAAGGGTATTAAAGGCACCTAAAGTGTCTAAGAGCATTGGTGGATAGTGGGAGTCTGATGGGAGAGTCATACCAGGGAGATAAGTAAGAGGAATTGGTTTGCAAAGGTCCTCCTCTATATCTAGCCACACTGGTCTACTCGGTGTGAGGTCTTCCAGCCAACGAGCGCCTTGTTTGAGAAGAAAAGAATGGTGGTATTTCAGGAAATCAGGGAATCTGACACCACCATTTTCTTTATCTGCTTGTAACTTATGTTTCGCTATCCTAGGTGTCTTGTTTTGCCATAAGTATCTAGTCAGAAGACCCTCTAAATCTTTATATGTACGTCGAGGTAGGAGACATGGCAGCATTTCTAAAATGTAGTTCACTTTGGGAACAATCATCATTTTAATGGTTTCTAGGCGGCCCCACCAAGTAAGTGTTAAAGGAGTCCAGCGTTGAGTAAGCGCCCGGACCTTAGAGGTTAAGTCTTTAGCATTAAAGGTGATGGTGTCTTCCAAAGGAGAGCAGTAGTGCACCCCAAGGTATTTGACCATGCGAGGTTGCCATAAAAAGGGAAAGGATTGCATATCTGCCTGATGGATCAGAGGATTTAGTGGAAAGGCTACCGATTTGGTCCAATTTATCTTATAGCCCGAGAGTTGTGAATATTTACCAATTTGCTCTAGGACAGCCGGCACTGAGTCTAGGGAGACAAAGAGCATAAGGTCATCAGCATATGCTGAAATTTTGATTTCCCTATGAGAGAAGGGGACTCCATGAATATCCTTGGATTGCCGGATTAGTAAAGCTAAGGGTTCGAGTGCGAGATCGAAAAGAAGTGGAGACAGTGGGCATCCCTGGCGAGTACCGCGTTGCAGGGGAAATGGCTGAGACTTTAAAGCATTAGCACAGATACTAGCTGTAGGCTGTGCATACATGATTCGGAGACAACGGAGAAAGCCTTCTCCGAATCCGTACCAACGGAGAGTTGCAAACAAGAAGGGCCATTCCAAGCGGTCGAAGGCCTTCTCAGCATCAAGTGAGAGGCCAACCAATGGTCGATCAAGATTAACTGCGGCAGTCAGTACATGACATAGAGTCCTAGCATTATCAGCAGTTGATCTACCGGGAATGAAACCACATTGATCTGGGTGTATTAAAGTAGACATCTTGTCGGAGAGCCGGGTGGAGAGAATAGTGGCAAATATTTTATAGTCTGCGTTTAGTAGGGAAATTGGACGATAATTAGCCGTTAGTTGCAGATCTCTCCCTTCTTTCTCAAAAACTACTACATTTGCCATTGAGAAGGATCCAGAAGGAGATCCCTCCTCGGCCAGAGCAGAAAAATAAAGTTTCAAAAACGGAGCTAAGTCAGCGTTAAAAGTTTTGTAGAATTCAGCTGGGAGACCGTCCGGGCCTGCGGCTCGACCTGTGGCACATCTCTTGAGTGCAGATTGAATTTCTGATAAAGTGAATGGTTTGTCCATGGCCTCTCTATCTTCGTCAGATAGGGTCGGCCGTTGTACCCCTGATAGTAGTCGTTCAAATGCTTCTGGCTCGAAGTCACATTCAGATTGATAAAGCCGAGTATAAAAATCACGAAAGAGTTCTAATATTTCTGTATCTTTAGTGACCAAGCTCCCCCCCGACGGATTGCGGAGAGCGGTAACGCGCTTGGCTTCTTTTTGACCTTTCAGAGCATTGGCTAACAATTTGCCAGCACGGTTATTTTCCCGATAGTACATCCCTTGTTGTGATTCAATATTTTTAGCAGCAGCGGTATATAAAAGCTGATTGTATTGAAAGCGAAGGCGTTGTAAGCGAAGTAAAATACATGGGTCAGTACGGGACGTGAGGAGACGCTCTCCAGCTTGTATCTGTTGTTCTAGAATCAGTAAATGTTGCTTTCTTTGTTTCCCCTGTCGAATTTGATAGCTAGTTATAGTTGCACGGATGGACGCCTTGAAACCCTCCCACCAAGCCCAGCTCGCAGTGTCATGGGGTGAATTAAAATGAAAGTAGTCTTGGATAGCGGCCTTTATGTCAACCTGAAAATCTTTTTGGTCTAGTAGGGATCTATCAAAAAACCAAGCACGGGGATGTTCACCTTGCGTAGTGACATGTAATGAGAAAGATATGGCAGCATGATCTGAAATATGGAGAGGATGAATCTTAGCCATGTCCACTTGGGATATCAGTGCTTTGGAGATAAGAAAAAAATCTATTCTAGATTGTGAGTGATGGGGGGCTGAGAAAAAGGTGAACTCTAAGTCGGAGGGGTGAAGCAGCCTCCATATATCTACTAACGCAAGATCTTTCATCAGAGCTGTAAGGGTATCAAGACTCTTGGGTGGACCACTCGTTCTAGGCGGCAGTCTATCTATCAAAGGATCAAGTACTTGGTTGAAATCGCCGCCAAGTATTAATGGAGTATTGGCAGAGGCCTGTGCCAACTGCGCAATACTTGCATAGTAAGCAGGGTTATCCACATTCGGAGCATAAATACAAATACACGTGAATTCACTATCTCCAACCTTAAGGTGTGCACGGGCCCATCTACCCTCCTTATCAGAACTAGTATCCATTACAGTAGCTTGCAAAGACTTCTTAACCAAGATGGCTACCCCACACCGTTTGGAAACGGCGGGAGAGTAGGCAGCCACCATGTAAGGCTTAGCATTGTTTCAGTGTTTCAACGGAGTTTAAATGCGTTTCCTGGAGAAACACTAAATCAGCATGTTCATGATTAAGATAGCTAAGGATTTTCTTTCTTTTGATTGGACTATTGATGCCTTTTACGTTCAGTGATAAGATCTTACATAAGGCCATTCAGAAGGGTTAAAAATTCTGAGAAAGAACATGATAACGCACATAATTTCACAATGTCCCTCATATTAACTGCATATGGCTGTACACATGACATGATAGAAAATAAGCTAATGAAAAACAATGAAGCGCCCCATATAAAAAAATAAGCACCGAAGTGCATTAAAGAAGAAGCAAAACCCCAGAAATTACTGGCGACCATATGTCTGCGGGGAGAAACCCCAGAGAAGGCCTAAATTGAAACATATAACCTGTATAGCTGTGCGTGCTCCGAATCCAACCGAGGTGCACATCATGGAGGGAAAGGAGACCAAGAAAGTTATATATAGAAAGAAAGAAAAGTCCAGGCAGTCTCTGTTCCAGACTGTGATCACCGCGTCGGGCCATTCAAAATGGCGGGCAGATCCGGCGGATTACAGATCCAAGTTGTTGGATTAGCGCATCTGGTCTGCTTCTTTGGAATCTAAAAATGTTGCTAGCAGATCAGGATCTTCGAAGGTTCTAGTTTGGTTATGGAGAGTCACTCTGAGCTTCGCTGGATACAGTAGGCCAAAGCGAGCCTGTAGCTGTTGAAGTCTAGGTCGAAAAGCAAGGAGTCTCTTCCGACGGTCAACTGTGGGCTTTGCCAAGTCAGGGAAGAAGGAGACTTTATGACTTTCAAACTCCAGATGATGATTCGCCCGGGTAGCGTTTAGAATTTGCTCAACTTGCTGATATCTCAGTAAGCGAAAGATGATAGGCCGGGGGGTCGTCCGATTGAGCGCCATGTTGGTAGGAACACGATGTGCTCGGTCAATTTCCAGATCTCTGTGAAAAGTGATCTTCAGCAAGGAGGGAAGAGTTTTGACCAGGAATTCTCTTATATCTCCTGCTTCCGCCCCCTCCGGTACTCCAATGAGTCTTACATTGTTGCGACGGGCTCGATTATTGCTATCCTCTAACTCTTTTTGAAGATTCTGTATCTGACGCTCAGCCTTGTCCAGTTTCACCAAGCGCACCGCGTGCGAGTCGAGGACCCCCGCCATGTTGTCCTGCCGTAGTGAAAGACCTTCAAGCCGGTCCTGAAGCATACCGAAATCTTCTCGCATGGCTCGGAGCGCTTCTCCGTTGGACTGTACCAGTTCCTTCACACCGCGTATTTCCTCCAAGATCTCCTGTTGCATTTCGGGGTTTTCCCGAAGTGGAACCATCTTTTGTGGGGAAGACAACTCTGTTTTGGAGCGTTTTCCGTGTGAAGAAGAGGGAGACCCGAAGTCTAAGCGCGCTGGTTTGTGGGCCGCCATCCCCCCCGAGGCACCCCGGTAAGTTCGGAGCTAAATATTAAGTTTATGTAGGTATTAAGTCAGGATTCTGAGTAGGCCTCTCGGGAGCTTCAGCGCGAAGCGTCTAACCCGCTGGACATCAGGCTCCGCCCCCCCAGAGGGGGAAAGTTCTTACCCTGAGGCACATTGGCTGGAGTTAGAAAAACGCCGTGAGAGAAGGGGAACAGAACAGAGTTACCCACGTCATAGAAAGCAGGAAGCAGTAGGAACTGGAGAGAGACGTATTCTCCCTAGTAGAAGGGATTTAGAACACCCAGACTTCCTCTGCACATACGAAGAGCTATGCAGAGCTCAGGAATCTAAATACAAACATTACGGTGATTTCCCACAAGCCACTAGGATAGTGGAGGAAGAGAATCTGTTCACTCCTCGGCAGGGACAGTTTAACTCAAAGGGCATTTTGGAGCCAGAAGTTCTGACGAGGAAGAAATGCAAGTGGAATTTCCTGAAGATATTTCAGAAGGTATAGAAATGGACTGTACTTACACTGTGTCAGATTGTATAAATTCTCTTTGCTAAAGCAGCAAGAAGTGCTGATTGAGGAAACAGCTGCAAGTTTACATGTGAGTGGAAAGAACTGTTTCTGTTACTTTTGTGCTGTTTAGTTAATGCTGAAGGAAGCTTATTTTTGTTCCAATATTTTCCTTTGATTGTTACCAGACATATGGTCTATATTTCTTTTGTTCCATGGTTTTGAATCCGCCCCGGACGGGGAATAAAACCCAAGTTAAACCTTACACTCTGCCTCAACTACAATTATTGGTACAAGGTACTAACTACGGGAACCAGAAGGCTTTGCTACTGCCTTCCCGGGGACGTAACTGCCAGTAAACTACTGCCCCATCAAGCTGTCCAAGCACTCCTTAGCCTCTGGGCCAGCTAGTGGGTCACACAGGCTCAGGCTGGGTTTATTCCCGTGGGAGGAAGGTTGAGGGATTTTTACCCTGCCTGGGTCAAGATTACCACAGATCAGTGGGTTTTGGAGATCATTCGAGAAGGTTATGCTCTAGAGCTCCTTCAGCCCATGTCAGACTCCTTTGTTCAATCTCCTTGCCGCACTCCGCAAAGAGTAAACGCAGTCACAGAGACGTTGCAGCGTTTACTACAGCTTCGGGTGGTAATACCTGTTCCTGCGGAGCAGTGCGGTCTCGGTCGATACTCCATCTATTTCGTAGTGCCAAAGAAAGAGGGCACTTTTCGACTGATTCTAGATTTAAAAAGGGTAAATCGTTGTCTTCGGATTACCCATTTCAGAATGGAGTCGCTTCGCTCTGTCATCGCGGCTGTGAAGGCAGACGAATTCCTAACCTCATTAGATCTGACAGAAGCGTATTTACATATCCCCGTGTGGAAAGATCATCAACGATTTCTGAGATTCGCTCTGCCCATGGGGCATTTTCAATTTCAGATGATGCCTTTCGTATTGGCTACAGCTCCTCAAACGTTTACCTAGGTAATGGTAGTGGTAGCGGCTGCACTACGCAAGGAAGGTGTACGAGTGCATCCTTATTTAGACGACTGGCTGATTCGAGCAAAGTCAAGGCAGGAGAGTCTGAAGGCTACCGTGTGGGTAGTACAGTTGATGGAGAGCCTTGGTTGGGTAGTCAATTTTGCAAAGAGCAAATTGGATCCAACACAGTCTCTAGAGTATTTAGGAGCACGTTTCGAAACAGCGAAAGCTGCAGTTTTCCTCCCAAGTCACAGAGTTTAAGGGTTGAGGGAGATGGTGAGTCGGTTTCTAGCCAGACAGGCGCCGACAGAGTGGCATTATCTACAATTACTGGGTACAATGGCGGCCACGATCGAAGTAGTGCCGTGGGCCAGAGCTCATATGCGAGCATTGCAGGGGGCACTTCTGCAACGATGGTCTCACCAGAAAGATGCGTTGACTCGGCGCCTAATCTGTCCTCCAGAGGTTCGTCAGGATCTTCTCTGGTGGTTAGCGGAGGAGCATCTGGAGGTGGGTATGCCTCTAGAGCCTCCATTATGGATTTTGCTAACAACGGATGCAAGCCTCACAGGTTGGGGGGGCTCATTTCCAAGGCAGGTTTGTCCAAGGTCTCTGGAGGAACAGACTTGGTCCATCAACCGTCTAGAGATGAGAGCTGTGAGTTTGGCGTTGCAGAAATTTCAGAAATCTCTGAATCATGCAGCAGTAAGGGTGTTCTCTGACAATGCGACAACAGTCACCTACATAAATCGTCAAGGAGGAACCGGCAGTCTGGCTCTGCAAACGGAGGCGAGTCAGCTTTTGAAGTGGGCAGAGCGCAATCTGGTGGCTCTTTCCGCTCAGCATATCGCAGGAGTGCAAAATGTGGAAGCGGATTTTCTAAGTCATCGCAGAGTAGACCCAGGAGAGTGGCAGCTTCACCCGGAAGTGTTTGCATTGTTGGTACAACGATGGGGGATTCCCATAATGGACCTGATGGCAAGTTTCAAGTCAGCGCAGGTGTCGCGATTTTTCAGCAGAAGGCGGGAACGAATGTCCGAAGGCCTCGATGCTTTAGCACAGAAATGGCCGGAAGGCGGTCTCCTTTACGTGTTTCCACCATGGACTCTGATAGGGTGTGTACTTCAACGGGTGGAGTGACATCGAGGTCGGGTGTTACTAATAGCGCCCGATTGGCCTCAAAGACCATGGTATGCAGACCTAGTGCGTCTGCTAGTGGACAGGCCGTGGAGGATTCCGTTTCGAGAGGATCTTTTACAGCAAGGTCCATTACACATGCCACAGGTGGCTCGATTCTCGCTTACGGCATGGCTCTTGAGAGGGCTAGGATGACTGCCAAGGGCTACTCGTCGGCGGTCATCTCTACTTTGCTTAAGGCACGTAGACGTTCAACATCACTGGCGTACATACGGGTTTGGAGAATTTTTGAAGCATGGTGTGTGAAACGGAATCTAAGGCCGTTAGGGGCTTCTGTGCTGCAGATTCTTTCTTTTTTACAAGATGGTGTGGAAAGGGGTCTAGCGGCTAGTTCTTTGAGAGTGCAGCTGGCAGCTATCTCATGTTATTGTGGTAGGATTCAGGGTCAGCTGTTGGGTTCTCACGTAGATATTTGTAGATTTTTAAGAGCCGTATTGCTTATGCGGCCTCCTAAGCATAATTTAATGCCATTATGGGATTTAAATTTAGTTTTAGAGTCTTTAATGAGTCCACCTTTTGAGCCATTGGGAGTTTCGTCATTGAAGGATTTAACGTTGAAAACGTTTTTTCTCGTGGCGATCTGTTCCGCTAGAAGGATTTCAGAGTTGCAGGCTTTATTGTGTAAAGAGCCATATTTATCATTTTTTAATCACAAAGTCGTATTACGTACGGTATCAGCATTCTTACCGAAAGTGGTTTCCGTGTTTCATGTTAATCAGGTGGTCTCACTGCCTGTATTTTCAAAGAGTCAGAAAGATAAGTCAGGTCGTAGATTGCATCTTCTGGATGTTCATAGAGTGCTAAAGTGGTATCTCCGCAGAACTGCTCCTTTCAGGAAATCCGATAGATTGTTTGTGACCTTTGGAGGTCCTTGTAAATGAGAAGCGGCGGTGAAGTCTTCGATTTCTAGATGGTTGAAAGAAGCGATAGCATCAGCATACCTTCTTAAAGGAAAGGCGGTTCCGGTGGGTCTTCGAGCCCACTCTACCAGAGCGCATGCAGCGTCTTGGGCGGAATTTAGTTTAGTTCTGGTAGGAGATATCTGTAGAGCGGCTACATGGTCGTCTTTACATTCTTTTGCTAAGCACTATCGGTTAGATGTGCAGGAAGCAGGAGATGGGCGTTTTGGTTCAGCGGTTCTTCAGGCTGGCCTTGCGGGTCCCTCCCATTAAGATTAACTGCTCTGTTACATCCTCTAAGGTTCCGGGACTGGACTAGAGGGACGCAAAGGAAGACAAAATTAGACTCGCCTCCGTAACTATGTGGATCATCACTGCCCACTTACTGTGCCATGTGGAGGGCACAATCGTGCCTTCGTCTCCTTTCCTCTTCGCCACTGCAGTCACCGCCCTGGCTTTGACTGTCGCAAATGATCTTCTTCCATGTTCTGATGTCCACCATCCTCCTTGCGTCTTGCTTTGTCTGGCATTGTTCTTCCTCGACATACCTGCAGTGGAAAAATGCTACGACAAGGCAAGATGGGAAAACCACTTATCAACTGTGTGCGCTCACCCCTTCAACCAGGAACTTGAAACCCTCATCTATCGCTCACTGGCTCACTGTGTCAGTGCTCTGACCAACTTAGTTGCATTGTTTGTTGTTCTCTGTAAGCCACTTTGTCCTTTTTTTAAAAATCCAGAAATTCATTTTATTAATTAAACTACAAGCTCGACTAATTTGCAATACAATCTTGATTCACCCATCCATATCCCTATCACTACAAAGCAAGCTGCAGTTTTGAAAACTGCCACAAGATAGCATCCATGCCTTGCACAGCATGTGGAGTTGATCCTATATATCCTCAGTTATTTATTATTTCTTTCTTTATTTTTATACCCATCATGCATGCCCCATTCCACTTGGATAGGGCTCTCCCTCTTGTTCCCATGCTTAAAAGCCCATCCTCCAAGCCCTTTAGAGCGGAGAACCCAGCTATCATCTATCCCCTGAGCAGGCTCCAGGGGTGAGGCCTCGCAAATCCTGGAGGAGGCCCCCCGATGTGGCATGAGGATGGACAGATACCGCACAGCAGCACTTTGCTCCTCCATCTTCCTGCTCCCCTGTGATCTTAATCCCCAGCAGATGGGCAATGGGCAGGCAGCAGAGTCCTTAGGAAGGGCTGGAAGACCTACCTCCTAAGGGGGGAGGGGGGTGGTGGAGGAACAGGAGTCGAGCATACGAGGAAGCTCTGCAAACAGCTGTGGGAAGTGACCAATTACCTGAACACCCACCAAACTCACCCCCTCCCCTTATCAGTGCAGGATCAATCAAGCTCCATCCACTGCAATACGGTAAGCCCACCCAACTCACCCTAAGGCTAATAACATCGGTATTCTTGTTGTTGCTGTTCCAAAGCCATCTGACTCCTTGGTGTTCCAGAGGGGCAAGAGGGTTACCTGCGGCCCTGCGGGCTACTGAAATATCCCTCTCTTAAAAATCTCCTGGAACCCTCTGCCCATCTTTGTCCCACGACCGTTATTCTCGGTCGCAGGTGTCTTACTTCAAAGAAACCCATGTGTAGCCCTGTTCAGGGAGGAGTTTGAATGGAGCACAGAGTTGTAATTTACACTTTTATTTTATACAATGCTCATATAAGAAACATACTTCACATGGAAACAAGTATACCTGCTCCTGAGGATTCATAAATGTCCATGCTTACAATAGAAGTCTCATAAAAAATACATTAAACCATGCATTATAGGTGCTGATTCTTAGCACTGCTTAGAAAATCAATCTCTTCGTGAGGTTGGTATAAAAGGAAAGCCAGACTTCCCAAGCATATTCCTTCTAAGGCTGGATTTAAGAAGTTGGTGCGCATAGGCAGGACCACACAGCAATCACAAGATCATAGAGCAGGATCTGAAAGGAAGAAGAATCAGGCTCCGGTTTAGCCCAGGTGCTTGCTGATTTCATAATATGGTGTCCTTGGCAGTTGTCTATGTTGCTTCTGCCTTAATTTGGTCCTGGTTTCAACCTGAGGCCAACCATGTACAGTCAGTTACCCTAGACTAGCCTGAGGCCTGATGCTGTTATACCAATATTATTTAGGGGTGTATCCACAGTTCCATGCAAGTTATACCAGTTTTTTCTTAAAATTCCTTATAGGAAGGACCAGGGGAGACTCAGGTCAGCTATTACTATTTCATTGACCATACTGTTGATGCAGGAGAGAATAGGGGACACCGCATGGAATATGCAAGGGGGTGGGATGGGGGAGGAGAACAGGGGCTTGATAATATAAGAACATTTTCTTTTGACGTTTAGATTAGGCATCAAGGTTCCTCTAGGATTCAGGGCTCTGCGTTTGACACTTGGGAATATGTCAGGTCAGGGAAGTTGTAACTCAAGGCTTCATGTCTATTTAGGGGTTTATAAGAAGAGTGGGACCACATGTTTCTTTATGGACACACTGAAAGCTATCCAGGTCTATAAAATTTCTCAGTTTAGGTTAACTGAATGCAACTCAGTAAATCACGGAAGAAATAATTTTGCCCATGTTCTGTGAGATTCTACTGCAATATGCTTCATATATTCTGACTTTTTTAATATGATGTTTGCATCCTTCATTCTATATTCATATTATATAAACAACTGTAGACACATACAGTATTTTGTTTTAGATCATCTAGTACTACTATTTATGCTATTAGTATGCCCATTTTCTTAGCTGTCAAATAATAGAAGGTTTACCATTTTTTAATATGGTAAGGCACAGCAAAACCTGAATATTTTACTTACTATAGGTCCATCTGGGAATTAAAGCTTTAACCGTGACCTGAAAGAGCAGGAAGAAAACTATACTTTGTGTGCATAATTACCTAGTAATATTGTAAATGATGCAGACAAAGATCGAGATGGCTCTTCTAGTCTTAACATGGTAACATATTACTCCTACTAGTCATTTGTATAGCGCTACAAGCTGTACTCAGTGCTGTATGTGTAGATGTAAGACACAGTTCCTTCTCATCTGAGCTTACAATCTAATTAAGATGAAAAAATATTGTAAAACTGTGGACTAGAGCATGGAAAGATCCACATAAATAGTGGATACAAGAATGAGGAGAATCAGCATCCCCAAAACAGCCTCAAAGAAGTGGCTCTTCAGTCTGGACTTGAATAGGGCCAGAGAAGGAACCCAACACACTGACTCAGGTAGTTTGTTCCAGGCAAGCTGGAATGAATTAAGTCTGGAGTTGGCAGTTGGCAGAGAAGGGCACAGATAAAAGGGATCCGCCAGAGGAGCGGAGATCCCGAGGAGGAGTGTAGAGTGAGATAAGAGAGGAAAGGTAGTGAGGAGCCACAGAATGAATGCACCTGCAGGTAAGTAGAAGTTTGAACTGGATGCAGAACTGGATAGAGAACAGTGAAATGACTTGAAAAGAAGGGTTACATAAGCATAGCAACACTGGTGAAAGTTTAGTTGTTCAGCTGAATTTTGAACAGATTGAGGTAGAGAATGATGATTCAGAGGGAGACCAGAGAGAAGCAGGTTACAATAGTCAAGATGGGAGATGAATAGTGAGTAGATGAGGGTCTTAGTAGTGTGTGTAGAAAGGAAGGGACACATTTTGCCAATGTTACAGAGAAGGAAGCAACATGGTTTTAGCTATTTGTTAGATGTGTGCAGAGAAAGAGAGAGTCAAAGATGACCTCAAGGTTGCGAGCTTTGGAAACAGGAAGTAGTGTAGGGTCATCCACAGACATAGAGGGAAGGAAAGAGGGAAGTGGATTTATGGGGAAAAATAATTCAGTTTCAGAACACAATGAGATATCCAGGCAGAAATGTCAGATAAGCAGGCAGAGATTTGGGGTGAAATTCCTGGATAAATTTTAGGCGCAGAAAGGTAGACCCGAGAGTTGTCAGCATAAAGATGGTACTGAATACCATAGGAGGAAATAAGTGCACCAAGGGACAGAATGTAAAGAGGGAAAAGGAAAGGTCCCAAGATAGAGCCCAGAGGTACACCAATTGAAAGCAGGATGGCGGTAGACAGTACACTAGAAGTGCAATGGGGAAGTTAAGAAGAAGACCAGGACAGTATAGAGCCTCTAAATCCAAGCGAGGACAGGGTATCGAGGAGAAGGCGGTGATCAATAGCATACAAGGCTGCAGAAAGTCAAGAAGGATGAGAATTGAGTAGAGGCCTTTGGATTTGGCGAGGAACAAGTCACTGCAAATCTTGGCAAGAGCCCTCTCTGGGGAATGTAGAGAACGAAAGCCAGATTGCAGTGGATCCAGAAGGACTTGAGAGGAAAGAAAGTCAAGACAGTGGTAATGAACCGCTCGTTCAAATAGTTTTGAAGCAAAAGTGAAGAGATAGATGGGCCTTGTACCAATGCATAGTAAATAACAGCAGATAAAGATCTGTATGGTCCATCTGGTCTGCTCACTAAAGTGGCTAGAGTAGTTGCACCCACTGCACCATGTGGGATACCCTCCTTATGCCCTTATTTAGGTTTGTACACGATATTTCAAGCAGGTCTGATACTAAATAGTGCGGTATATAAAAGCTAATAAATAAATAAGGTCACCCCCACCTCCTTGATGCCTTTTGTAGCATTCTATAAATATGTTCAGGGAGGAGTCTAGTTGGAGCACAGATTCACACATTCTTGCAGATAGGGGGGCTATACACTTTTAGAATAGGCCCCAAGCTGTGTTACCCAATTATTCTGGCAATAAATAGCTCTTCTCAGCCCAATGAAATCATAAATTGAAATTGAATCAGTACTGCTAATGTGCACAACCATTCTTTCTTTGAAGATAACATGCAAATACAGTAAAAAAAAAATTAAGACTTACATCAAACATCAGCAATCATAGACCAATGAGTAGGCTATAAGGAATTAGTAAAGAGGGAAAAGGAAAGGTCCTGAGGAACACCAACTGAAAATGGGATGGGAGTAGAGGAAGATCCACCATAACGTACACTAAAAGTGTCATAGAGCAAGAGCTAATAAAAGTGAGGATATAGGAAAAGAAGCTGTCTGTCACAAAACAAATGAGGTGCAGAGCATGCAAAACAGCTAGAGGGAGCAGGCGTGCACTTACAGATGCTGAGTGGACACACCTAGCTGATCATCAGCACCTGAGAACTAGCCCGGGAAGCTCGAAGGCAGAAGATCTTTATAAGCAAGTGGCTGGAGACAGAAAGCGGAGTAGCAACACTGAGCAGAGCAGCACCAGAAGGCAGAGCAGCACCGGAAAGCAGAGCAGCACCGCTGAGCAGAGCACTGCTGAGAAACAGAGCAGTGGAACCAGGACTAGTGGCACGGCTGCAGGAACTGGAAGAGAACCAGAAGGTTCCAGGGAGAAAGACAGACGGAGGAGAGTCAGTCCTGTGGAAGTCGTGGTATCCAGAAACTCCAGAGGTAAAGAGCTAAGAAGCAGGAAGCCAGGCTTGGAGAGGGGCCTACGCTTGCCAGAAAGCCCGGAGACCCGAATGAAAGGTACCAGAAGCTTTCAAGAGAAAGATTGCCAGAGAGACTGGGTCCTAAGGGAAATACATGAGGAGGACACTTCCAGCTATGCCTATTCCAGGAAACCAAGGTATGATGATTCTCTAGAAGCCCTTATAAAACAGATGCCCAGTTTAAAGGAAGAGAAAGCAGGCCAGAGTTTCACCAGCCAAGATATAGGGGCTATAAAATAGGCCATGCTCATTTAAGAACCTTAGAACAACTGTATGGAAAACAAGGGAACAGAAATAGGGACTGGCCAGTGCTAACAGCCAGAGAAGGCCCCAGCCCAGAAGAGGATAATAGTGATTTAGAACCGATGCAAGTGGAGCTTATAGACCCTATTCCCTTATCTCAGGAGGAATTGATGGATTGTTCCATGTGCGTTATGGGGAGTTTGGAATCACTGCAATAACTGTGAGCCTTACAGATGTTACCTTAACGAAGTTTAATATTTGTGCTGATGGAAAGAAGAATGTTCAGACATGTAATTTACTCCAGTGTTGAAAGAATCCTTGGTTAAATTCCTTTCCACAACTGTGAAGATTATAACAGTTTACTTTGTACCTTGAGTTTGGTTTATGCCTGAAAAGAAGGACTTTCTTTAATTTTTGTAGTCCAACGAATCTTTTTGTGAAAAGGGAAATAAAAGCCTTATTCTCCCTCCACTTTGGCTTACATGACTTATTTGCACCAGGAGCAGGACTACATAGACCAGGCTGCACCTGGCCTTAAAGAACCCTTTTCTCCTAAAATTAACTATATGTCCAACCCCTCCGTTCAGCCACCAGCCACCAGGGGGAGGTTGGCGACATAAATGGCATAGTTGTTCGGATTTTTGGGCCTAAGAACTACAAAAAGAGAAAAAGAAAAAACCTGAAGTGGAAAAAGAAAAACCTGAAGTGGAAAAAGGAAAATCCGGAGTGGAAAAGGAAAACCCGGAGTGGAAAAGGAAAACCCAGAAGGGGATAATCGTGGTGTTGCTGTCAGTGGTGGCGGAGTGCTACAAGGAGGAGCAGCAGTGTCTTTTTCCAAAAGTTGACTCAACCCCAGTATCAGGTAAAATGTAGATGAGCATGACCTGTGCTGGATGTGGGTGTAAGATTTGAAACCAAAAAAAAAAAAAGGGGGAGAGAGTGAACTGATTTTTGGTTATCAGGCCGCACTTGGTTTTCTCTCAGATTTTTTTTTTTTAGGCATACCATCACTATGGATCAGAAAGAGCTATGTGCATGGATGGCCCTCCAATTCGACAAGCAAAGAGAACTGGCTTGCCAAACTCAGCAGCAGGCAGTACTGGCCATGCACGAGCAGCAGAAGCCCATCTTACAGATGATGGAGGTATGGGTAACTCATCAGCAGAAGTCACAGGAAACAGCCGCAAGTCATCAGGGACAGAATCCTGAACAATGGTCTGTTGACGCTTTAACTGTAGGGAAGTTAAGTGCTACAGATGATATTGATGACTTCCTTGATTCTTTTGATAGGATTGCACATTTGGCAGTTTGGCCGAAGGAACAATGGGCAATTCGCCTGGTAGCTTCTCTTACAGGGGAGGCGCTGTCAGCGTATAGGGCGATGCCTCCTACTTTAGTAAAGGATTATCATGAGGTAACCAAGGCCATCAGAGATCGCCTGGGCCTCACACCACTTGTGTATAATCGTATGCTACGAGCCGCTCACCTTAAGATAGGCGAGACACCTAAGGCTCTAGGCCAGCGATGGCGAACCTATGGCACGCGTGCCAGCTGTGGCACGCGAAGGCCTTGCAGCTGGCACGCGGGAAGGTCCGCAATCGAAAAAAAAAAAACAACCCTGTCTGCTGCCGTTGTCGGGGCCGCCGCGGCAGAATCGAGCGTGCCGCAGGGCCCCCCTGTACCCGGCAGATCCTGCCCTCCCCGTAGCAGCTCTCTCTTTGGAGCTGCAGTCAGACGCGCCGGCTTGCAGAGCGCGAAGGGAAGAGTTTCCCTTTCGCGACTCTGTTAAGCCCGCGGGGGCTGATGGGAACTTCCCATCAGCCCCCGCGGGCTTAACAGAGCAGCGAGGGAACTCTTCCCTCGCGCTCTGCAAGCCGGCGCGACTGACTGCAGCTCCAAAGAGAGAGCTGCTACGGGGAGGGCAGGATCTGCCGGGTACAGGGGGGCCCCGCGGCACGCTCGATTCTGCCGCGGCGGCCCCGACAACGGCAGCAGACAGGGTTGTTTTTTTTTTTAATTTTCCCTGGGCTGGGCTGGGGGGGGTGGGGGTTAGGAGTGGTGATGGGCACTGGGCTGGCTGGGGGGGTTAGGAGTGGTGATGGGCTGGGCTGGGCTGGGCTGGGGGGGGTTAGGAGTGGTGATTGGCTGGGCTGGGCTGGGGGGGTGTTAGGAGTAGTGATGGGCTGGGCTGGGCTGGGCTGGGGGGTGTTAGGAGTGTTAGGAGTAGTGATGGGCTGGGGTGGGGGGGGTTAGGAGTGGTGATGGGCACTGGGCTGGCTGGGGGGGTTAGGAGTGGTGATGGGCGCTGGGCTGGGGGGGTAGGAGTGGTGCAGGGTGCTGGGGGGGTAAGGAGGGGTGATTGGCTGGGCTGGGCTGGGGGGTGTTAGGAGTAGTGATGGGCTGGGGTGGGGGGGTTAGGAGTGGTGATGGGCACTGGGCTGGGGGGTTAGGAGTGGTGATGGACACTGGGCTGGCTGGGGGGGGTTAGGAGTGGTGATAGGCGCTGGGGGGGCTTAAACTAAAAATTGAGTGATGGGGGATTAGGACTGGGAGTGGGCTGATGGGGAGGTTAGGACTGGAAATGGGCTGGTGGGATTAGGACTGGGAGTGGGCTATGGGGGGCTAGGACTGGTAATGGGTTGGGGGGGTTGCTAGGACTGGAAATGGGCTGAGTGGAAGGGGGCTTGAACTGCAAATAGCTGTTGGGGATGGGGCTTGGAATGGAAATGGGCTGAGGGGAAGTGGGGGGCTTGAACTGCAAATAGCTGATGGGGACGGGGCTTGGAATGGAAATGGGCTGAGGGGAAGTGGGGGGCTTGAAGAAGGGAATGGATGCTGGGTGAGACTGGAACTAGAAGGGAGCTGATGTTGGGGGAGGATTAGAATGGGATGGGGCTGGGAGAGTAAAATGGAGAGGGGAAAAATATTTTGTGTAGGAAGGATGAAAAATCTACAATTGGCCAGGTATTGGGAGAGTAATTGGGGATTGAGGATGGAGGGGTAAAATTTGTGTGGATGAAATAGGAATGAGGAAAGAGCAAAAGGAGAAAGATTAGTATGTTAAAGCAGATGTAGAGAGAGAGAGAATGGAAAAAAAAACTAGAAGAGAGAAGAAAGGACAAATGGACAGCAGACGATGGAGAGTTAGCAGAAAACATGAAGAAACCAGAAGAAAATGGCTGGACCAATTGCAACTGAAAAAAAATGCACAAAAGGTAGAACGATATCTCTTTATTTTGAATTTATTAACTGGAATATGTCAGCTCTGGGAAATGTGCATCATTAACATCTGCGCTTTGTTTGGTACAAGAGGAAATTCCTATTTGACGTTGCCACTTGTTCTCTTTCCCCAGTATTCACTGAAATGTATTGGTTTAATATTTGCAGTGTTGCCTTTTGATAGGTAGGGTATGGTGCTTTGTGAGTCCTGGTAATGCTGTCAGGATACGGCGGGTTTGCTATGGGTTCTAAATGGGCAGCGTTTGTAGTAGTTCCTAATGTGCCTGGCGGTTGGCACTGGATTATAGTAATGTAGAAATCTTTTAGTCTTTCTTTATCCATACACTCATTAAGAGACATGTTTACTAAAAGTTAGTGTATGGTAACATTATGCAAATATTTATGCAAATAAGACCACTTATGCAAATGACGTGCTGGCACTTTGAGGAAATTCTTTGGTTTTGTGCGTCAGTTTGGGCACTCGGGCTCAAAAAGGTTAGCCATCACTGCTCTAGGCCATAGGCTAAGGAGCTTAGCAGCGAAATGGTTGAAACTGGAGGAAAAAACTGTAGACACTTTAATGGATATGATAGTGTTAGAGCAATATATGTCTGCAGTTCCTAAAAGCATGCAGAGCTTTCTCATTTTGCAGAACTGTCACACCACTGCAGAAGCCATTATGCTACCCGAGCGTTATTTGGAGGCGGAATTGGCCACCCAGCAAAGTGGGGAAAGTCCAAAGATGGCAGCTGGTGCGATAAAGCATACATCAGAAAGTCTCTCACGCTATAAAACTCAAGGAATGACAAATGTTAGTTCTGTGTTGAGGGCTCGCTCTAAAAGATGTTTTTCATGTGGGAAAACGGGCCACATAAAGAGCGAATGTCAGATCCGTACTGCTTTCATTGGTGAAAACATGAAAGCATTACGGGAGGGATTTGTATTGGATGTAAAGGTACAAGGCATTGATGCCAAGGCTCTCCTGGACTCTGGCGTGGATCAAACCATGATCTCCCAAAAACTATGGTCTTTGATCAAGGAGCAAGGTGAATCCGCACCAGAGCGGCCAGAGGGGAGGGTAAAGATAAAGTGTATTCATGGGTCTGCAACATATTATCCGGTGTTTAAGCTGATTGTGAAAGGCTTTGGTATTGAAAGAGAAATGTTGGTTGCAGTTGTACCCAAACTACCCCAAGAGCTAGTGCTAGGCAGAGACTGGCCTCAATTTAAAAAGGGGTTAAGAAAGGGCTTATCTCCTAGGGAAGTTCTTGTCTCTACTCTTACACAGACAAAAGCCTCAGAAAAACCCTCTTGTTCCAGAGAAGCTACTTTAGATGGCCTCTCTTCTCATGATGTTTTTTTTTTTTTTTCCCAATCTTTATTTATGAAGTTTCCAAAATTTACAAAAATCGGAAAAACACAAGGAAAATCAAAGAAATAAGATATAACATCTGTCTCAAGAAAAAGAACATGATATAGACCACATTACGGGAACCCACTGTGATCTCATGACCAAAGAATTTATGAAAAATGCATGAAACATACATTACAGAAATCAGGGCAAACATCTTGCCCATCTACAAGGTGCACTACAATATCACTCACCCTCATGATGGTTTAATAAATTTCCCCACTGAGAAGGAAAGAAAGTCAAAAGCTGAAAAGCGAAAAGAGAGAAGGGGTCGTTCGCAGGGCAGAGCCGAGCTGGAAGCGGGGAAGGGAATGCCCTGGGTTCCATCGGAATTAGTGGAAAAGTTCCCCTCCTTTAAAAAGGAACAAAGAGGTGATCCCGCGCTGGCCCGTGCTTTTGAGCACGCACAAGGGGAGAAAAATACCTTTCCCAGGTTTATTATAGAGGAAGAGTTATTATACAGGGAAAGTATAGACCCCCGGTCTGGAAGTATTCGGAAGCAGCTGACAGTGCCGAATACCTTCAAGTCGTTGGTTCTGCGGTTAGCCCATGATCATCCCATAGGAGGCCACAAGGGAACACAAGGGACCCTTGATCAAATACTGGCTCGATTTTATTGGCCAGGAGTCTTTAGAGAAACCACCCGTTTTTGTGAGTCTTGTGCCTCCTGCCAACGCGTAAACCCTATACGACCACCCGAGGTATCCTTACTCCCGATGCCTGTAATTTCGGAGCCTATTAGAAGGCTGGCAATGGATATAGTGGGGCCTCTCATAAAAATGCCAAGGGGGATTTCAGTACATACTGGTTATTATTGACCAAGCCACGCATTTTCCGTGGGCTGTCCCCCTAAGGAACGTGTCAGCAAAATCCATTGCTCCTGAACTAATAAAACTGTTTTGTGAGGTGGTGTTTCCTCAAGAGGTACTAACGGACGGAGGCGGAGCCAGCGCGGACCCAGCATGGAGGTGTAAGAGCCGTTCTCCCAGGCCCAAGACACTAAATCCTGTTTTTCCCCGAGCACTTCATCTTTCGGAGGGGTGATCTTTTGCTGTGGGAGTGTTGGAAGATGGCTGGGAGTAAGCAGACACGTTTGGACTTCACTCCCCCTGTGACTACCGGGTCTAAAAGATCCAAATCGGATCCTCTCTCGCCGAATAAAATGGCGCCGCAACAAGAAGCGTTGGAAGGGATCCGGGAGCTATTGAAAGAGGTCAGAGCCATCCGCAGCCGTGTAGACTCTAATGGGGATTCGCTAGTGGAACTCCAGTCGGATCTGAAAGAGTTGGGCACGCAGTTGCAGTTCCTATCTATCAGGGTGGACAAGATAGAATCGTCAGTGGCTGGCCACGAGGCACAACTGCAGAGACTCTCCCCTGCTTTTCGTAAACTGCATTGGCTGGAAGAGAACTTGGAGGACATGAACAATAGGGCCAGGCGCAATAACATACATATTGTCGGATTAAGGGAAGGCGTGGAAGGTGGCAACCCTATTCAGTTTCTGGAGAGCTTCATCCCGAAGCTTCTGAACATTGAGTTTGCCCGCCCATTGGAGATCGAACGGGCGCATCGTATCCCGTCCTCCCCTAACTTGAATGATAAGCGCCCACGGCCATTAATATTGTGTCTGCTGCGACACCAACACGCGATCCAGATTTTCGCCGCTGCCAAGGTGCGGCAGCCTCTACAATATGAAGGGCAACGTGTGTATTTCTATGCTGACTTCTGAAAACACACAGTGGAGAAAAGGAGACAATTTCTTGCTCTGCGGCCTAGGCTGCAACGTTTGCAGGCGCGGTATGGCCTGTTCAGCCCGGCGAGATTCAAGGTCACCTTAAACAACGCTACCAAGACATTTGAGGACCCTGGCGCCTTGCTGCACTTTGTCGAGGAGCAAGAGGCTCTGATGACGCAACAATCTTAAGCACCTTCTTGACTTGTGTCTTGGTAGTGGTGCGGCTCTGGCATCTCTGCGTCTGGAGTTCCCGTAGGAGTGCGTGCGGCACTAAAGATCTGACTATTTTGTCTCCCTGGCCTCACTCCCGAGATTGGCGACCCGGAGTGGGAATTTCGTCCAGCATAGTCTAATGTTTGGACTCGTTTCAATGCAGAAGTTAATTGATAACGCTGTTAAACCCCCTATGAGTGGTATCAGTTTGTAGGTGGGTGGTGGGAATAAGTGAGGGTAATTTAGGGGCTTGGGCTACCCTATGCTTTAATAGTGGTCCTGCTGTCTGACCCTTTGTGTGTTTTGTACTATGTTGGGTGGGGGTTGGGGTTGTTGGCTCTCTGGGGAACGTCAGTAGGGTGGGGTACTTGTCTTCTTTTCACCGTGCTTCTCTGTATTATAATATTATGGTGGGATGGCTAATGGATTGAAGATTGTCTCTCTTAATGTGAAGGGAATCAAGTCCCCGATAAAGCATAAGAAGATTTTAACATACTGTAAACGACAACATGCTGATTTTATTTTTCTGCAGGAAACGCACCTTTCTCCGCAAGAAACGGTTAAGTTAGCGGATAAATACTATCAGTTGGTGGGTTGTTCCCCGGCGCTTGATAAGAAAAACGGGGTCGTGACTTTGATGAGGTCCTCCCTGGGTTTTCAACTTATGAATGCAAGTCATGATGCTTGTGGGAGGTGGGCCTTTTCTCAGCTAATGGTGGGCAAGGTATTGTTGTTCTTTTTAAATGTCTATGGACCCAATAGTGATGACCCCGATTTCTTCTGGGCTTTAAGTGGGGTTGTACAGAAGGACAGTGGGGCTCACATAATTATGGGGGGAGACTTCAATCTGGTAAGGGACCCCTTGATTGATAGGAACCCCGGTAGGGTGGAGCGCCCCCCTAGAGCGAGCATAGCGCTCACCTCCCTGATGAATGCATGTGGCTTGGTAGATATCTGGAGGTTGCTCCACCCAGGGGAGAAAGACTTCTCCTTTTTTTCCCCAATGCATCACTCTTCTTCTCGTATTGATTTTTTCTTGATCTCTAAACCACTGGTATCTGGCAGTTGTGAAGCAAGTATTTTAAGCCGGTCGGTCTCAGATCACGCAGCTATATCAGTGACCATGGATGTGGCTGAACTGGAGAGGCCCGATCGGGTTTGGTCTTTTAATAGGGCATGGTTGACGGAGTCCTCTTTTCAGGAGGAAATATGGGCCGCTATTGCCTCCTATTTTGCTGCCAACAAGGTTGGTGACTCTGCCAGCTGGGCCTGGTGGGAGGCTTGCAAGGCCTCGCTTTGGGCTGCAATTACTAGTTATAGCATCAAAGAGTCTAAAAAGCAGAAAGCCCGGTTACAGGCCTTAGATATGCAAATTAAGGCAGGTGAAAGGCTGTGGGTACAACATAAGGAGCCTGGAATTTTGACTAGATTGCAGCGCCTACGGTTTCACCGAGGTGCTTAGCTCCGAAGTGGAGCATCTACTGTTAAAGCAATCAGCTAGGTTCCACGTTGAGCGTAATAAAGCTGGGAAGTTGTTGACGAATAGGGTAGGGGGCAAGCAAGCCAGGTCAAGAATTATCTCCATTATAAATAGTAGCCATGAGCGCCTGACTGATTGTGATCAGATTGTGGGTGAATTTTCTAAATTTTACAGCCAGCTGTACGCCTCTGAGTTGCAGACGGGCGCAACAGAATTTGTTGGCTTTGTTGAGAATTTGACGCACCCCATCTTGGGGGAGTCCTTAGCCCAGCAGCTGGGTAAATCCTTCTCGCACGAGGAGCTTGTTGCGGCAATTAAGGTTGTTTCATCCGGGAAAGCTGCGGGGCCGGATGGGATACCCTCTGAATTTTATAAGGTTTTTAGCAATGAGATGGCCCCTTACTTATTGGTATATTTTTCGGAGCTAGAGAAGGATCAGGCTCAGACTGGTAACTTCTCTGAGGCTACTATCACGGTTCTTGAAAAGCCGGGTAAGGATCCCAGTCAAGTGGCAAATTACAGACCCATATCTCTTCTAAATGCAGATTATAAGATCTATGCAAGTATTTTAGCAAAGAGATTATCTGCAGTTATTGGGGAGCTGGTCCACCCGGACCAGTGTGGGTTCGTCCCTGGGAGATCCACCGTGGATAACGACCGCCTTCTCTGTGACCTGTTGGAGATCGCGGCGACGGACAGTAGTCCGTACGTAGCTCTTTCCCTCGACGCAGAGAAGGCTTTTGACCGACTAGAGTGACCTTTCCTGTTTTTTATCCTGAAATGGTTCGGATTAGGTGACGGTTTTGTGAATAAGGTAAAAGTGTTGTATGCTAATACATCAGCCCGCATCCATGCAAACGGCATTTTGTCCCGCTCCTTTTCCTTACACAGAGGCACTAGACAGGGCTGTCCACTCTCCCCTTTATTGTTTAATCTAGCCCTGGAACCATTGGCCATTGCTATTCGACAGAACAAGGAAATAAGGGGTGTATCCATGGGGGACTTACAAGTAAAGATTTCTGCCTACGCGGATGATATACTTTTGTTTACCCAGCCTTCTGAGATTAAGTATGTGTTGGCCCTGATTGACGGCTACTCCAGTGTCTCTGGTTACAAGATCAATTGGTCTAAATCAATGGCATTCCCACTAAATTGTTACCCCTCTGCAGTAGAGATGACCCCTTTTCCCTTCAAATGGGTGACGGATAGTATTAAATACCTGGGTACGTGGTATAACGTAGCTGTAGATGCCATGATTCATAAGAATGGTGAGGAGTTATTACAGCTGATACGGTGGAAATCTTCTGCTTGGTCCCCCCTTCAATTGTCTTGGTGGGGCCGGCTGGACGTAATTAAAATGTCTCTAGCCCCTAAGATTAATTATGTACTCAGCATGATGCCTTTCACGCTGCCGTCTACACTCTATAGGAAACGCGAGAAAAACCTAATTCAATTCCTATGGAATGGTCGCTCACCACGGATAGCCACAAAAAAACTAAAATCCCCTAAGGAGAAGGGGGGGTTCACTTCCTGGATTTTCAGGGTTATCATCAGGCCTTTCTCTTAAAGCAGGGCGCGTGGTGGCTGGTACATGGAGAGCATGACTCTCAACCTACTTGGCTCGAGGTGGAGTCTCGACTGGCTGCCCCTTTTCCCCTGTCTCATTTGTTGGGTTCTATGCATCCAGAGTGGACGCTTGTTGGGCGGGTGATTCGGTCAACCCAGGCCGCCTTTTTAAATCTGGCCCGCTTGCTTGCCGTGGACGATCTCCCTTCTGGCCAACTTCCACTTTGGTGGAATCCGCGATTTCGAATTCGCGGAAAAATGTTTGCATGGAAGAAATGGCAAGAGTGTGGCTTATGGACGTTAGGCCAGCTGGTAGGTGTGAATGGTTGGAGAGATTTTGATACGCTTCAAAGAATGTTTTCCCTGCCAGATTCCAGTTTTTTCAAATGGGCACATCTTAAGCACTGTGTCGATTCCTCTAATATTAGAGTGACCGCATTGGCTCCGGTAGGGATGCTACTGAACGGTCTGAAAGATATCTCGGACCAGTCGGGAGCCACCTCTAAACTGTATGCCTTGTGGAGAGAGTATGCTTCTGATAAATTGTTAGGGCTGACACGGGTGTGGGAGTCTGATCTATCCCGTCAGATCCCCTTCCCCTTCTGGAAAATCCTATGGGGTCCAATTACTAGAGTATCTCGGTCCGCCGCAATCACACAATCGTTATTCTTTTTTTTACATAGGGCGTTTATCACCCCGGTGAAATTAGCCAAATGGGATAAGGATGCCACGGGCCTTTGCTGGTCTTGCCAATCGGCGACTGGCACCTTTTTTCATATGTTTTTTGACTGCCCTTTAATGCAGAGGTTTTGGCGGCAAGTGTGGGCCACTATGCTCAATATTCTTAACCTTCCCAGGGATATGACAAGAGATATGATCTTTTTCCGATCATTAGAGGTGCATGCTGGTGAATTGAAAGGTGAAAGTTTCCTGTTGAACTATATGTTTGCTATTGCCATCAAATCGATTCTGGAACACTGGAAAAATTTCCAGAGCTTGAGCTTAGGAAAATGGTGGCATCAGGTTTGTTATTATTCCACGCTGGAAAAAACCTATAGTAAACTTCACCAGCCTGAAAGCAGGGAGTTAAATTTCAAGCGGTGGTCCTTACTGGATCAATATATTGCTCGCTCTCAGGTTGGACGTGGGGATAGTGCTGATGGTTTAACTTATCCATCTACAAGCCTAGGATAAGGGAGAGTAACGGAGGTCGGTGAAGTTGTAATTACCAGTTCCTCCAGCGAGCCAAGGGGTGGGGGGGGTGGAGGGACTCATTTGATATTGGTCTTTACTTTAGTTATTCTTATTTTGGAGTTTGTCTTTTGTTTTGTTTGTTGTAGGGCGATGTAACTGTTTTGGTTTGATGTATGATTTTGAAAATTTAAATAAAGATTAAAAAAAAAAAAAGAGGTACTAACGGACAGAGGAAGTAATTTTATGTCCAAATACTTGGCCCAGGTATGGGACGCCTTTGGTATCCACCATCTCAAGACGGCTACCTATCACCCCAAATGCAATGGTTTGGTGGAAAGAATGAACCAAAGCATAAAGCAGATGCTCCGACGTGCTTTGGACGGGGAAATGACAGAATGGGATAACATGCTACCCTTCATATTATATGCCTATAGGGAGCGAACACAGGTTTCCCTAGGCATCTCGCCATACGAACTGATGTACGGATGATCACCTAGGGGAGTACTAGATATCCTGCATGAACAATGGATTGAACCAGTAGAAACTGAAGTGGGAGTACCCCAATTTTTGAAAAACGTGAGGAGTCGTCTAAAGCGTACTTCTCATCTCACAGAAGAAAAGCTGAAAGATAGCCAACAAAAGCAAAAGAGATATTATGACCGAGATACAAAGCCTAGGCAACTAAGCGTAGGCGAGAAAGTGGTAGTCTTTAGTGTCCGGACCTACCCCAAAATTCGAAGCCCAGTGGAGGGGACCGTATACAGTGGTCAAACCACTTGGTCTAGCCTCGTATTTGATACAGGACAAAAAGGGACACAACCAAGTCTATCACATAAATGTCCTCCGACATTGGCATGAAAGATTGGCTCTCATGGCGTCATCAGAAAAAGGGTCTAACTATATGGCGTTGCAACCTTATGACTATAAGGTAGAGCATAGAGCAGGGAAGCTGCATTATAATGCGAATGCCATGTCGCGAATTACGTGCTGTAGGGAAAATGATAACTCAGCCCGTAATATTTTAAGAAGGGGGATATGTCATAGAGCAGGAGCTAATAAGAATGAGGACATAGGAAAAGAAGCAGTCTGTCCCAAAACAAATGAGGTGCAGAGAATGCAATTGTCTAGCAAAACAGCTAGAGGGAGCAGGCGTGCACTTACAGAGGCTGAGTGGACACACCTAGCTGATCAGCAACAGCTGAGAACTAGCCCGGGAAGCTCGAAGGCAGAAGACCTTTATAAGCAAATGGCTGGAGACAGAAAGAAGAGTAGCACCGCTGAGCAGAGCAGCACCAGAAGGCAGAGCAGCACCACTGAGCAGAGCACTGCTGAGAAACAGAGCAGTGGAACCAGGACTAGTGGCACGGCTGCAGGAACTGGAAGAGAACCAGAAGGTTCCAGGGAGAAAGACAGATGGAGGAGAGTCAGTCCTGTGGAAGTCGTAGTATCCAGAAACTCCAGAGGTAAAGAGCTAAGAAGAAGAAAGCCAGGCTTGCCATAAAGCCCGGAGACCCGATTGAAAGGTACCAGAAGCTTTCAAGAGAAAGATTGCCAGAGAGACTGGGTCCTAAGGGAAATACCTAAGGAGGACACTTCCAGCTATGTCTATTCCAGGAAACCAAGGTATGATGATTCTTTATTCATGAAGAAAGGCTCAGCTGCTAGAAGCCCTTATAAAACAGATGCCCAGTTTAAAGGAAGAGAAAGCAGGCCAGAGTTTCACCAGCGAAGATATAGGGGCTATAAAACAGGCCATGCTCATTTAAGAACCTTAGAACAACTGTATGGAAAACAAGGGAACAGAAATAGGGACTAGCCAGTGCTAACAGCCAGAGAAGGCCCCAGCCCAGAAGAGGATAATAGTGATTTAGAACCGATGCAAGTGGAGCTTATAGACCCTATTCCCTTATCTCAGGAGGAATTGATGGATTGTTCCATGTGCGTTATGGATAGTTTGGAATCACTGCAAGAACTGTGAGCCTTACAGATTTTACCTTAAAGAAGTTTCATATTTGTGCTGATGGAAAGAAGAATGTTCAGACATGTAATTTACTCCAATGTTGAAAGAATCCTTGGTTAAATTCCTTTCCACAACTGTGAAGATTATAACAGTTTACTTTGTACCTTGAGTTTGGTTTATGCCTGAAAAGAAGGACTTTCTTTAATTTTTGTAGCCCAACAAATCTTTTTGTGAAAAGGGAAATAAAAGACTTATTCTCCCTCCACTTTGGCTTACATGACTTATTTGCATGGATGACGGTCTCATATACAGAGAGAGCAAAGTCGAATAGAAGAGAATTACGACAGTGAGATGGGAGGAGCAGGTGGAGAAGGCTTTACGTCTTCCCTTTGTTGAACGAATCCTCAGGATGTTGCAGATGATGTAGACACAAGAAGACAGGGTTAATAAAAAGCTTGGGAAACCTATAATTGTCCCCAAAATATATATTTCACATTGGATAGTTTAGGTACTGCTGCAAGAAATTGTTATCAGTGCTGAGAAATCACAAAAGAAATGGTTAATCTCATTGGAGCCACAAAAAGAGAACTGAAGAACAAGAAAAACATAAGCTATAGGTACTAGAAGCCCAACAATCCATGTTTCTGAGATCATCTCTTTCTTAGAAAGATATCCAGCAGCTTGGGGAGAGTGACTGAGGTGAGAGATATGTCGAGGAAGGACAAGTTACTGAGGAAACAGTACATAGTGGTGTGCAGCTGAGAGTCCAGGTACACAATAATGATAATAGTGAGATTCCCCATCACAATGATCAGAAAAACCAATAAAAATAGAAAGACGAGTGGGATCTGCAGCTCTGGAAATTCAGAAAACCCCAAAATGATAAATTTGCTTAACAGCAGATACTGTCTTAACTTTATGTGGCTTAGCAATCTGGTTAGCAGCTGAATATCACTGCTGACCTGAAAGCTGCCACAATTACTGGTGAAACTGGATATTCAGCGACAGATGCTAGATAGGCTGTACCTCAGAATATCTGGCTTTAATTTCAGTGCAGGAGGTCAGGTGCTTTAAAAGTGCTGACAGCAGCCACTGAATATCAACCCTCTAGATCTTTGGAATATTGGACTTACAGCTTTAGGGAGAAACCCTTTGAAATCCAGAAATATATAGATTCTGGTAGAAAATTTTTCTGAGAGATTTTTTTACATCTTTGTTTTTCAGGCTGTAGATTAGAGGGTTAAACATAGGAATTAATGTATGATGCAGCACGGTAATCATTTTGTTTATATCCATTGATTGCATGGATGACGGTCTCATATTTAAAAAGAGCAACGTCGAATAGAAGAGAATTACGACAGTGAGATGGGAGGAGCAGGTGGAGAAGGCTTTGCGTCTTCCCTCTGTCGAACGAATCCTCAGGATATTGCAGATGATGTAGACATAAGAAGAAAGAGTTAATAAAAAGCTGGGAAAACCTATAAGTCCACCCAACATATAAATTGCAAATTGGATAGTTGAGGTACTGCTGCATGAAAGTTTTATCAGTGCTGCAAAATCACAAAAGAAATGGTTAATCTCATTGGAGCCACAAAAAGAGAACTGAAGAACAAGAAAAAGAAAAAATACAGGTGCTAGAAGTCCACCAATCCATGTCCCTGAGATCATCAGGATACAGACTTTCTGATTCAAAATCAATTGGTAAGACAGGGGTTGACAAACTGCAACATAGCGGTCATAGGCCATGACTGAAAGAATAAAAAATTCAGTAGAGGACAAAAACAGAAAAAAATACATCTGTGTAAAACATCCATTTACAGAAATACGATTGCTCTTTCTCAGAAAGATATCCAGCAGCTTGGGGACAGTGACTGAGATGAGAGATATATCAAGGAAGGACAAGTTACTGAGGAAAAAGTACATCGGGGTGTGCAGCTGAGAGTCCAGGTACACAATAATGATAATAGTGAGATTCCCCATCAAGACGATCAGATACATCAATAAAAATAGAAAGAAGAGAGGGATCTGTAGCTTGGGAAATTCAGGAAACCCCAAAATGATAAATTCTGTTATTGTGGTAAAATTTTCTTCTTCCATTGGATTGAGATGCAAAGACAATGAAGTGTTTATTAGACATCCATCCAGTTTACCTGAGTACTGTCCACTGAAATATAAATAACAAGACTATATGATTTATTTGACTGAAAAGCATCAAGGAATATGAGGCCCATTTATCAAAGCACATTTACATGGTTTGCAGCCTAGTAAACTCTGTAAATGCCCTAGATAGGGATATTCAACAACACATACACTGTCAGCATTGTTGGCTATCCCCATATATGCCCCCTATTGCTATCCGGTTAGCATCTGGATGCATTGGGAGATTTCCAGGGCAGGGTTGAGGCAGTGACTGCAGGTAATCAGGTAGCGGCGATATCGGATCGCTACCCAGTTAATGATCTGCGGTTAAAACTAGACTAGCTTTTGGCTCGCCTAGTTTTAGCTCTGGATGCTAAACGGGTATCGGTCCAATATCGTCACTACCTGGTTAGACTCTGCAGCTGTATGTTCCTCGGCGGCAAACCTGGATATTCAATACTATTGCCATGGCATTGAATATCTAGGGTCAGGGCTGAGTGAGAGGGCTTTGTACCATTGCAGAGCATAGCCTGCTCAGTTGAAAATTGGGCCGATGGAGTTTTCCTGGTTTTTAAAATTCTCATTTGTTTAACTGCATGGGACTTACAAAATCCCCAAAGAAACATTTTGCCCAACTACTCTGAGGTTCTACTGCAATTTTTTTTTATTGTTTGTGGGGTTTTTTTTCTGACTTTTGATATGAATTTTGTATCCCATGTTCTATGGAGAGACTTTTCAAAGCAATTAACACTAACCGCCTTAATCAGGGTGAGAGAGATATTTAGCCGCACATAGCCGGTTTCTGCCACTGAACATCCCCCTATAATGCTTCTAGATGCCCCTTTGATAAACGCGTAGCATCGGGGAATTCTGGGGCGAAGCTCGTGATAACCGGTCAGCAGCAATATTCAGTGGCTAGCATTTATCATAAACAGGCTAGTTAGATATTTGTAAGGCTAACTTAACTTGAGCTGGGGAAAGGCTCACCTAACTTGAGCTGGGTTAGCTAACTAGACAGCGACTGAATATCACTGCTTTCCTTTTAGCTTATATGCTATCAAGGTACTCCGGATATTACCCTCCTATGATTATAGGGCCCAATATTCAAGTGGGATGGCTAGATACCGCTATTGCACATAGCCGTCATCGCTGACCTCTAACCCTTGATATTCATTGCTGGGGTCATATGTGGCCCTGGAATTGGATATCTGGGGTCACCTCATAAACGTCAATGCAGCAGAAACTGACCGGATAGCAGCGCTATTGCACCACTACCAGACTAGCTCCAATGGGTAAAGCTCCAAATAGGTCGCTAATGGGGTAGTGGTGAAATATCGTTGCTATCCGAATGGTGACTGTCACTACCCATATGGCCCAGAACATCCATGACACACCCCAATGGTAAGTGGATGGCATGCGGGCATACAGAGGAGATACTTGGGTATTGAATAACCCATTCAGTGCCATTTAAACAATTCAAAGGACCATAAACTCTGTAAATGCCTTTAGAATATCAGGCCCACGTTACATAAAGCAATGTAGAAACTGATTTTTTTAAAAATAATATAATAAAACCACCAATAATAACGTTGTGCTCATTGTCTTACATTTCGAATCAGTAGTTTTCCATTATCTCTCTCTGTAATCCTTATCTAAGACCTGAATATTTATAATCACTACAGGTCTACATGAGAGTTGATGCCTGAGGCTGAAGACATGAAATAAAAGAGAAAATACCAAGGCAAGAAGAAAGTTGTGCTTTGTGTGCTTGGCTGCCTGGTAATATTGTGAATGATGCAGACAAAGAACCAAAATGGCTCGTCCAGTCTGCCCAGTGAGATACATGCACTTTGGGTAGATACTTTAAAAATTCCCATGTAGAACCCAGCACCTACTCTTAGCCCTTTTCTCACCACTGCCCTTCATTTGTTCCTGAAGCATGCCTAAATTTGTTATAGTGATTATGTCTATTGTTGTCATATTTCGCTTCGCTTCTTTAAAGACCAATACTTAAGGCAATACGTTTTGAGGGAAATACATGTAGTCATGATATCTGCAGCTCTTAGCACATGGTAACTTTTCATGTGCTAAACACAATGTACTGTCCATACCCATATGATACATCCATCAAATCTTTCTTGCTCCCTGTCATGGTAAGCTGTTGGTGCATGTTTTAATGCACAGTAGCAGTCATAGCCAAACAGTAACCGTTACCGCATGTTAATTCATACAGTAACTGCACTTCATAAAATAGGAGGGCATGTTTACTAAGCACTCTGCCGTTAATAAGGGTACAGGGTCTTGACTAGAATGGGTCTTTGTGCTAGATGCAGGGGAGCAGGTATATCATGCGGTACCACATAAAAATGGATGCAGGAGCAACTAAAATCACCCGCTGAGGTGGCAGTAGTTGCATGCATGGTATCTGTGCTGAAGGCAGGTAGTGTGGGCCACAAAAACCCATGTCCCTTTTAGTAAGTAAAAAGTGTGCATTAGTAAAGATGCCCAAGGCCTCTTTTAGTATGCAGGTCACATTTACTGCACTGTAAGTCTCTCAGCAACAATTGTTTGTGTACATTAAAAGCAAGTGTCGTAGGATCCAAATTTGGAATGTTTGTTGATACTTGGCCAGTTGGTCCTGGCCTCTCTTTTTCTTTGCATCTTAATTCTTTGCCTTCTATGCATGCTATACAAAACCAAACTTAAAGTGTGACCTAACAACCTGAGCACTTCTGTTTTTTTATTTTTTGGTTTGGTTTTGTATATAATGTTTTAGAGTATTTAGTATTCTATGCATGCTAAGCAGTTTTACTTGAATAAATCTATCGTACCCAGACTTAAATAGCTTAATATGTACACTTTAGAGGAAAGGCGGGATATGATTGAGACATTTAAATATCTCTGTGGCATAAATTCACAGATGGAGAGCCTTTTTTGATTGAAAGCAAGCTCTGCTACGAGGGGACATAAGGAAAGGGTGAAAGGGATCGACTCAGGAGTAATATGTGGAAATATTTATTTACAGAAAGAATGGTAGATTCATGGAATAGTTTCCTAGTGGAGGTGGTAGGGATGAGGACAGTATCTAAATTCAAAAAAGCATGGGACAAACACAGAGGATCTCTAAAGGAAAAGAGAGGACTGTTGTATTGGTTGATATGGAAGGGCAGACTAGATAGGCCATGGGGTCTTTTTCTGCCATCATATTTCTATGTTTCTATAATAGGGATTAAAAGATTTGTTAGGATCAGCAAGGAATATTGAACTTTTGAACCACCCGGCATGTGAGGAATCATGCTGAGCCATTTGTACCAGAATTGTTTACTAGCCCGAAGATCAAAGGCTGGAAAATAACTGTCCAGAAATTACTGTTTATCAGCCCAGAGATCAAAGATGTATGGTATAAAAAATGTTTATAGGGAAAACCTCATGTGAGGAATCACTCTGGCCAGCTGTGAAACATTTGTTACAGTCTATGAGAACTATGACAGGTAGAGAGTTGATGTCCGTTTAACCAACGTGAGAGGACCCAAACATTTCTCCGGCCTTTGCTATGACTCTCCCAGCTGAGATAAAGGGGCTGTGACTATATTGGAATTGGTGATGCATTCCTGCATGTTATGTCATTCTCTATTGTCATATCAACTTTTTTTTTGTCATTGTCATGTCACTAACTTATTATTATATTGCCTAGCTAATTGTCATATTGAGGGAAAAATTAATCCCACTTCAGGTACCATCTTGTGTGAACGTCTTCAGCTCTAAGCCTAAGTAAGAAACAGCCTGCTGACCTTTTTACCCTCGAACTGCAGAATTAGCAGCTTGAACTATGAAATGTGCTGACATCCTGAAATCATAGAGCTGACACAATGAGAGATACTGATGTTAACGGCTATGAAAACTACACAGCTATTGAAACTGTCACCTAAACCTAGTGGCCATGAACAAGGAGACAAAGAAGAACTAGGTGGTAGGATGTAGCTGATCAACATCAGCATCTGGAGTTAATCTACATGAAGCAGGGTCAGCTAAAGGCAAAGGAACTGCCAGGAAGTCGAGAAGACAGGATGCCACAAAGGGAAAGCGGAGGGCAAGAGGGCAAAAGATTAAGGAACAGACATGCTTGAAAATAGGAAACAAACGAGGGAAAGGAAACTTGACTGCAAGCAGTGCAGATTTACAAGCCCAAAACTGAATATAAATATAGGAGAAGAACACTAGTATTTGGGACAGACTGGCAGACCCTACTTAGAGAGCAACACTACTCTGTCCCCAGGACCCTTCATAGGAGACCTCAGCTGCTTTGTGCATAAAGACACTTTTATATTCATTTTCCTGTTTCATGCTGATTTATAATATTGAGATTAGAGCATTAATTTTAAACTTGCGAAGTTTGTGATATTACATACCTGACAATAAAATTTCTACTTTACTTCAGTAGCACAATACTTTATTTGAAAGAGGGTCCTGTGCTTTACACTTATGTTGGGGTGAACCCTGCAGCCACGACAATTAACAACAGGGCGAAAACCCCCAACAATATTAACTAGCTTGTTTGCTCTTAGATGTAATTTCCAAATGAACCTGAAACACCGTGCTCATTCATAGGCATATGTATGCATAAGTGATTTGTATGCACTTTTTATTCTTAGGTGCCCAAACGATCCTGAACTTCACAACCCTAAAATCCAGCTTCTCCTTGCTCATCAAGTTTGTGTTTCAATCTTAGTCCCAGCATGCACATTACTCCTGTCTTCTTTGAAGCCTGATACCTTTGTTACCAGTTCTTTTTGAATTTTAACTAGGACTTGGTGCAGGTTGTCCACATTCTCCCATGTCTTCTGGAACTTTAAAACAAAAATATTAGATAAGGACTTTCTGATTAATTTAAAAATGGTAACTAGGGGGTTGACATAGCAGTCTTAGGACATGACAGAAAGAATAAAAAGATCCCATACCTGCCAGAGAAAAAGAACACTCTTGTGGAAAACATCCTTTCACAGAAATAAGATGACGTCTTCTTAACATGGTATCCAGACGTTTTGGCAGAGTGATTGAGGTATAAGAAACATCAAGGAAGGACAAGTTACTAAGAAGTAAGGATGATAATAGCAAGTCTTCCCATTAGAATGATCAAGAAAATCATTGAAAAACGTCTCTTCCATTGGATTCTGAGCTTCAAAGACAATATAGTATTTAATAGACCCCTACCCAGTTTATAGGAGTGATGAGGTCTGTTTTAAGGACATCCAGGTCTATAGTTTAGCAATTTTTAAATTTCTCAGTTTAGGTTAACTACAGGGAAAACTGTTCCGGCAACTAGTAGCAGAACCCACACTGTAGGGGGTTATAATGGACCCAGTGCTTACAAATAAGGAGAGTGTTTCAGATGTTAAAGGGATGATAATCTCACATTCGGTAATCATTGAATGGTGTGGTTCAGTATTAGGACAAGGGCTGAGATAATTCATTCAAATGTGAGGGTCCAGGACTTTAGGAAAACTAACTTTGTCAAGATAGGACAAGACCTCTTGGAGTTGCTAACTGGATGAGAACAGATGGTTGATGTAGAAAGAGGAAGAGAAGCATCAATATTTGGAAAAGCTAAGTGCAGCTAGGAAAGTAGTCATCAAAGCATTGATACAAATGAAAGAAAAATAGTCAGTGCAGTGAACTGGGGGCACAGAATATTTGTTAGATACTAGTGAGAGGAGGATATGCAGATGTGGTATTATCAGACTCAAGGATAAAAGAAAGGAATAAATAGGAGCTCATGAGGATAAAGAAGAATTGCTTAACAATTATTTCAGCTCTGTGGTAATAGTTGAAGGGCTGGGAGGAGGCCCTCATAAATACACACAAATGAACAGAATAGGGCAGATTTTGAATACCAAAAATCTGCAGTAGGTTAGAGGGTGTAGATAACATGAGGAAGCATCTAGCGAGGCTTGAAGAATGGTCAAGAATTTGGCAACTAAGAAAACACATGGTTATGCATTTGAGCTGCCAAAATCCAATGAAGCAGTATGCTATAGGGGGTGAAATACTTCTGACCACAATAGAAGAGTGGGACTTGGGTGTGATTGTTCCTGATGATCTTAAAGTGGCTAAACAGGTAGAAGTGGTGACTTTGAAAGCCAGATGGATGCTTAGGTACATAGGGAGAGGAATAGCCAGCTGGAAGAAGGAGGTGATAGTTTCTCTGTATAAGCCTTATTTGGAGAGCTATGTGCAATTCTGGAGATCACACCTTCAAAAGGATATAAACAGGATGGAGTTGGTCAGAGAGCAGGTGGCTGCTCCTATGGTCAATGGACTTTGTGATTAGGCATATGGGAACAGACTTAAAGATCTCAGTATGCCAGCTTTGAAAGAAAGATAAGTGAGGAGAGATAATAGAGAAGCTTAAAAATGTTTATGGCTCAAATGCACAGCAGGATAGTATTTTTCAATTGTAAGAGAGCTCTGTAATGGAGAGGCACAGAATTATATTGAAAGTCCATTCTATCTCGGATTCGTTCACAAAAGATGACAACAAATATCAATTGGAAGTGTTTTAAATCAATAGAAATAAAATGCATACAACGTCAGTACTGTTTAAAGATCAAAATAAAAGGTTCTTAAAGAGCAATGGAAATGTGTATAATTTTTTATATTCTTGTACCCTCAGGAAACAATTCCACTCTAAAATGGCCTGACAGCTGAATAGTTTAGCAAAGACCTGCTTAGACTGAACCTCCTTAGGAAATGGATAATCTAGTAGATATTACTTATTTGTTCGAATCACTTTATTTTGATTATGAAATCTAATAACACTATATAAAGGTTTGGGAGCTGAGCTATTTAACATTTTATAAGTTACAGTAAACATAGTAATTGAAACCTAATCCTGTGTTTAGCAGTGTAAGTGATGCAAGAGGAGAAACATTATTTTATTTACATCACCTGAATATCAACCTTATGATAACTGTAATCTTGTTAATTGTTTAACACTAATACCCATATACATAGAAACATAGAAAGATGACAGCAGAAAAAGACCACATGGCCTTTCTAGTCTGCTCTTTCATAATAGCTATTTACCCACATTTATCTTTAGAGATCCTCTGTATTTGTCCCATGCTCTTTTGAATTCAGATACTGTCCTTGCCTCTCCATCTCCTCTAGGAGATTATTCCACACATCTACCACTCTTTCTGTAAAGAAACTTTCCGCATGTTACTCCTGAGTATATCTACTTTCACCTTCATCCTATGTTCCCTCATAGCAGAGCTTGCTTTCAATCGAAAAAAACCCCCTCTCCTCTTGTGAATTTATGCCACAGAGGTATTTAAACATCTCTATCATATTTCCTCTATCCCGCCTTTCCTCTAAAATATACACATTAAGGGGTCTGTTTACTAAACGGCGGTAGTGGACTCCATTGGGGCCGCGGCTCCGATATCGCACGGAGTCCGCTACCACCGTTTAGTAAACAGACCCCTAAGATCCTTAAGTCTGTCCTCATATGCTTTATAACGAAGACCACTGACCATTTTAGTAGCCACCCTCTGCACCGACTCCATCCTGTTTATATCCTTTTGAAGGTGTGCTCTCCTGAAATGTCCACAGTACTCTAAATGAGGTCACACCAAAGATTTATACAGAGGCATTTTAACCTCCCTTTTTCTGCTGGCCATTCCTCTCCCTATGCATCGAAGTATCCTTCTGGCTTTTGCTGATGCTTTTTTTTTTTTACCTGTTTAGCTACTTTAAGATCATCAGACACAATTATATGAGACAAATTAAGTGCTTGTACTAATTTTCTAATATATGATGCATTAAAATAAGACCTTATCTGTCTTGAATCCGCATCTTATTAAAATAAACAAAAATAACTTTTAACTACATTAGTAATTGGGGAAGTTCATTATCAAAGCTGATTCTAAAACAACTCCCACAATTTTCAATGAAGATAACCAAGGAATTGCTAGCCCCCTCCCCTGCCTTCCACAGGATTTACAGAAGAAAGCATGGGATAAACACAGAGGATCTCTAAAGGGAAAAGGGGGACTGTAACATATAGTACTTGGTATGGAAGGCTGGAATGGTTTGGTCTTTATCTGCCATCATTTTTCTAAGTTTCTATGGGCACGATATTGAGCTAGGCTCTTTTTCAAAGGGCTATGTAGCTCGTCGGCGCATTGCCCTCCCTAGAGAGCACTAACCCATACGTATATTCAATGCTGCGGCAACGACTTTTATTAGCCGAGGATCGCCGCACACACCAAGAGCTACCGAAGCTAACTGGGCAATAGTGATACTGCATGCTGCCCGGATAGCTCTTGCGCCTTAAAGATAGGTGAGGGTTTTCCACGCCTATCTGTTTGGCGCAGATCCATAACCGGGCAATATTGCTGCTTCCTGGTTTTCAGTTGTCACCACCCTGGAATGCTCGCAACACGTAGGGGAGTTAGAAGCAGATATTAAATGGCAATAAGAATGTTAAAGTATTATTTTATTTATTTATTTATTTATTTATTTATTATACATTTTTATACTGCATTTTTCTGGCAGATCAAAAGTGGTTTACAAAGAACAACGATTGAATACTAGGGAAACAGGTACATTTTAGACTATCTACATTACAGTAACATTGTTATTATAACAGTAACAAATGCTTAACATGGAACCCTATGCAACTCTATTAGCAAACTATTTAAATATCCTGATCTAAGGCATCTGCACGGTTTACTAAACTGTAAACCATTTAAATGCCTTTTGAACATCAGACCCTATGTTTCTACGAAGGCAAAACAAGAAATAATGAAAGAAATACATTTGCCCATCTTCTCTGAAATTCTCCTCCAATTTGTTTTCATTTTCTGACATTTTATAAGACTTTTGCATCCTTTATTCCATATACATATTGCGTAAGGCACTGCAGACATTGATTTTCTTTTAGAAAATCTAGTAACATAGTAAGATAGTATATGATGGCAGATAAAGACCAGCATGGTCCATCTAGTCTGCCCAGCAAGGTGGCAAGAGTTGGTGCACCCGCTGCTCGGTGAAGATCACCTCTCCCCATGCCTTTGTTTAGGGGTGTACCCACCGCTCCTTGCAGGTCTCTCCTATTTATTGTGATATAAGAGTTATGTTTATTTTGATTTATCCTGTTGCTATAAAGGGATCCACTATGTCTATCCCATGCCATTTTGAATTCTGTCACTGTATTTGCCCCCACCACTTCCATCGGGAGGAAGTTCCAAGCATCCACCACCCTTTCAGTGAAAAAGTATTTCCTGACATTGCCTTTCAGTTTACCCCCTTGCAGCTTCATGTTATGCCCTCTAGTTTACAGCTTCCCTGTCTTGGAAAAAGTTTTGTTTGTTTGTTAATACCCTTTAAGTATTCAAAGGTCTGTATCATATATCCCCTGTCCCTCCTCTACTATAGCATATACAGATTTAGGTCTTTAAGTCTCTTTTCAAAAGTTTTCTGGCACAGACTCCAAATCATTTTGGTAGCCTTCTTCTGAACCATTTCTAGTCTTTTTATATCCTTTGTGAGCTAGGTCCTGCAAAACTGAATACAATATTTATTCTAGTGGTGTGCTCATTTTCTTACCTTTCAGATAATGGAAGCCGAACCATTTTCTCTAATCTGGCAAGACACAGGAAGATTTGAATACTTATACTCATTGTTGGTCCATCTGGGAATTGGTCCTTGAGGCTGAAAGTGTGACATGAATGAGCAGGAAGAGAATTGTGTTCTGTGTGCTTGGTTACTTAGTAATATTGTAAATGATGCAAGATGAAAACCAAAATAATTAATGCAATTTGTCCAGTTGTGATTCATGTAGATGTGGATAATAATGTTCAAATGCAACCCAGCACCTTCTAGTTTCTCTAACCTCTTTTCCGATTCCGTTTAGCACTTATCTCATCAATGCTCTCCGTGTACTTTCCAAGCATGTCTAAAGGCTATGACAGTGAATTTGTTTACCACTCTCGCAATAGGTCATTCTATTTTCTAACATTTTTACTTTTGCTTCCTTCAAGACCAATTCTTAAGCCAAAACCTTTAGAAATAATTTAATAAACCTTTTCTGCACCTCACATGCTGACTTACATGTGTAAAAGTCCTCTTATAGAATTACATTGGTCTTAAAAATTCATGTAGGGCAATTAGACATTTTCTTTTATTCAACCCATGTGTAGGCATGTATACAGAGGAGTTTGGATGGAGAACAGACAAAGTTGTAATTTACAAATTTATTTTATATAAAACTCATATAAGACACATACTTTGCATGAAAACATTTATGCCTGCTCCTGAGTATTCATAAATGTTCCTGCCTACAATATATCTCATCAAACATACATGAAAAGCATGCATTGCAGGGCCAATTTTTAGCACTGCTTAGAAATCAATCTCTTAGTGATGCTGGTGTAAAAAGAAATCCAGACTTCCCATGCTTAATCCATCCAGGGCTGGATTTAAGATGTTGCTGCCCATAGGCAGGACCACACAGCAATCACAATATCATAGAGCAGGATCCGAAAAGAAGAAGAATCAGGCCCCTGCTTAGCCCAGGTGCTTGGTATCTTCATTATTTATTTATTTATTTACATTCTCTTATATACCGTGCTATTCTGCATCAGTGCGGTTTACATTGAACAAACTGAAATTACATTGAACAGGGCATAATAACTTGGAGATAACTATTTTACAGGGAACATGGGCTATGGAGGGTTAAGTGGCTTGCCCAAGACCACAAGGAGCACCTGTGGGACTAGAAACCCCAGTCCTTCCGGACCAAGGTTGCTGTCCTCTAATGGGATTTGAACCCCTGACCTTCCGGCCTGAAGTACCTTGCCCCATAATATGTTGCCCTGGCAGTTGTCTATGTTGCTTATGCCTTAATTCAGTCATGGGTTGAACCATAGACCAACCATTACAGTAGGTTATCTTAAGCTAGTCTGAGGCCTGATGCTGTTATACTAATATTATTGCAAATTATATTAAGTGACCTTAATGTTCATTTCGGCTCTCTCTCCTCTCAGCGTGACCTTTCTCTTCTTTCCCTGCTTTCTGATCTTTTTCTACAGCAATTTGTTCAAGTCCCCACCCATACCGCCGGCTATACGTTAGATCTAGTTATTTCACGGCAGTCCTCGTTCATCGTTCACTCCTCTTTTTCTGTTCTTCCCCTTCCCTGGTCTGACCACTCCTGCGTACTCTTCTCTCTTCCTTTCTCTTCTCCTTCCTCCTCCTCTTCATCAGCCCCGCCTCCTCCAGCTCGCCCGGTCCGTCGCATCACCCCTGACTCACTTCTTCAGTTCCCATCCTCAGATAAGATTTTTCCCGCTGACTTTCACCTACTTTCAGTGGATCTCCAGGCACAGTGCTGGGATACCATGCTCTCATCCACATTGGATAAGGTTGCCCCTAAGTCTCTCTTCTACCACTCAGCGTCACCCTAGCTCTTCCTGGTTTCATCCGGGTCTTCTGATTTACCATTCCTATCTCCGCTGGGCTATTCGCCGCTGGCATAAGTGCCCCTCCCCAGTCACACTATTGCATTTCCGCTACTGTCACACACACTACCGCACCCTTCTCAACTCAGCCAAACAGGAACATTTCTCTAAGCTTATCTCCTCCTCAGCAAATTCCACACGGCAACTGTACCGCATTCTTCACTCTCTTTCCGCCCCTTATGTTCCCTCTACTTCTAGTTCCGCAACCCTTGCTCTCCTTTCTCCCGATAACCCCGCACCTTCCATATTGGCTTCTCACTTCGCCTCTAAAAAACACTCTAATTGACAACTCTTCCCTGCCTGCCCTCCTCCTCTTCCCCCCCTTCTGTCCCTTCCCCGTCCTCCTCTTCGCCCCGACTTCTTCAGGCATCCCACCCCTTTCTCATCACTGGTCCTCCTTTCAACCCGTTACTCTTTCACTGGCCCTGCCCACTCTGATTCTCTCCATCTTCAACACTAGTTTACTATCCGGTATCTTCCCCTCACATTGGAAGCATGCTCTGATCCGTCCCCTTTTGAAGAAAGCCTCACTGGATCCTTCTGTACCTTCAAGCTGGTGTCCTATTTCTAATCTTCCTTTTCTTTCTAAGTTTCTTGAGAAACTGGCCTTTTCTCAGCTCTCTGCTCACCTCGAAGCTTCCCTGGTCCTCCACCCCCGCCAATCTGGTTTTCATCCTGGTCACAGCACTGAATCTATCCTTATCTCCTTTCTCAATGATTTACACGTTGCTCACGATCGAGGTTCTATATCTATAGCTGTTTCACTTGATCTCTCCGCTGCCTTTGATGTCATCGACCATCGCACCCTTCTTTCACAGTATTATAGGTCTATCTGGCTCAGTTCTTCACTGGTTCCATTCTTTTCTCTTTAATTGGTCTTTCTCGGTTCTCTCTGGCACTGATTCTTCTCTTCCGATGCCCCTTCACTGTGCTGTCCCCCAGGGTTCAGTACTAGCACTCCTCTTGTTCAACATCTTCTTAGCTCCCCTCTCTTTGCTTATCCAGCAACACAGTACCTCTGCAGATATCATTCTTCTCTATCACACCGACTCAATCACTCCCGATATCGGTCCCCTCAACCTCTGTCTCCTCCTGGTTTTCAGATAATTTCTTACATGTTAATTTGTCAAAAACCTCGGCAATTTGGTTCACTGCCGGTGCTTCTGTCCCCTCTCTTGTTCCGCTTCTTTCAGCTGACCCTATCCCTCTTGTTACCTCACTATGCTACCTTGGTGTTACACTTGACTCGGCTTTGACCTTTAAAGATCACATTTCTTCTGTTGTTCAACGCTCCTTCTCTACTCTAAGGCAACTCCGTGCAGTTCGCCCTTTCCTCTCTCCTTCTTCTTTAACCACACTACTCCTCTCTCTTGTTGTTTCTCGCTTGCACTATTGCAATGCATCTCTGGCTGGTCTTCCCCTCGCCCAACTCCATAGGCTTCAGTTAGTTCACAACACTGCTGCTCGTCTTTTGACCCACACCTCCCGGTTTGCCCATATCACTCCCCTTCTCATTCATCTGCACTGGCTACCTATTCCTTTCCGAATTCAATATAAGATCCTCATTTTTGTACATAGATCACTTCATACCGGTATTCCACTCTACCTCTCCAATCTATTCCATTTTCATTGCCCTCCAATGATCCTCAGATCAATTTATGCTAACCGGCTATTTATTCCTTCCCCATCTCAGGCTAGCCTAAAGTCCACACACTCTTCTGCCTTCTTTTTTCTCGGCCCCCGTCTATGGAACTCTCTGCCGTCTGCACTTCGTTTGGAACTTTCCTTTCCCACTTTTAAATCTAAACTCAAGACTCACCTTTTATGCACGGCTTTTGATCTTCCCCTCCCCCCTTCCTCCTCCCCCTCGTTGATAACCGATAGCATCTCATTCCTTTTGTTACTATTGTTGCTCGCTGTCTCTTCCTTTTAAGGGCTATCTCTTTCCTGTCAATAAATTTATTTATTTATTTATTTAACAATCTCTTATATACCGCAGCTTCCTAAGATCAGCTGCGGTTCACAAATAACAACAGGCAACAAATCATGGATTTGTTTTACATATAACGTCATATAACTATAACCAATGTACAGTAAACAGAAATGTTGAACAGATAGCACTGAACAGTGCAACACTATATACATTATGTACATTAACATTATATTATTAAATACATATACAAGTTATGTGGGATATAATCATTATGAGTAGTACAGATGCAGATAGGGCAGGTTTTCTTTTCTGTTATAGTGAGATGTAGATAAAACTGTTTAGCCTTTGTCTAATTCTTTTGATGGCTGTTCTATAGTGTTGTAGTGCATTGTAAAGAGGTGTGTTTTCAGTTTTTTTCGGAATTCATTAATCTCTGTTAATATTCTTATATTATTATATATTATATATATATATATATATATATATATTATATATATATATATTATATATATATAATATAAATGGTGTTCTCTTTCCGTTCCTCCTTTCCCCGGCAGTATCTCTTTGTTTTATTGTAAACCGCTGTATGCCTATGGTTCCGGCGGTATATTATGTTTTTAAATAAAGATAAAGATAAAGTACTTCTTAAAATTCCTTATGGGAAGGACAAGGGGAGACTCAGGTCAGATACTACTTTTTTCCCCCTGGCTGAGAACATGACAAGCAGAGACCCAGCGTTGGAAGCAGCAACAAGCAGAGGACTGCATGCACAAGAGGCTCTTTTCAGAGCCACAAACTGCAGAGGACAGAAGAAAGCTACGGCAGCAGGAGGAGGCAATTTCACGGCTAAAAGACAGTCCCCATTAAGAACAGGCAGTGGTTGGAACTTACCGAAGTGGTGGGAATCAGGCAAAAGGCCTCCGGAGTGAGCTTGCAGTGGCAGGAAGTGGAGCTAGTGATCTGAGACAGAAGAGTTCACAATGGCTGTTTTGGACTGTGCAAGACCTTCTCCTGGTGGTGACTGGGAGTAATCACATTACAATTTAAAAAAAAAAAGCGAAGGAGCTCGTCCACCTTGCAGAGGCCACACAGGCACATATGCAGACAACAGGGAGAGAGGAGCAGCAGGAGACATGACATGGTCAAGCAGCAACGTTCCAGTGGAGGACCAACAGCCAAGAGGACCAGGGGCGGTAACGGTGGACCAGCATTCAAGAGGCCATGGACAAGGGGTACCATGAAAGCGGCAGGAAAAGGCAAAGAAAACAGGAATGCAGACGGAGGGTCCAAGAGGGGCATTGGCATCAGCAAGGATCAGCGGAACTGTACGTGGTGGCATACTGAGCCCATGAAAGGTGCAGGAGGGATGACTCGAGGAGAAACATCCATTAGTCCACCCCAGTTGTGCGGTGGGGACAGGCAGGAGAAGGAGGCTCTGGGTGTGCATGACCTCGTGAACCCGGTCAGGGCCATGGCTGCGGTCCAAGGTGCAGGATGCATCCAGGCTCTCCTGAGTTTGCTTGATGGAGCACCACCCAGGGGCAGGATGGCTGCAGAAGAAATGGGTGGAAGCTGTGTGACAGCACACAGCAGAGATGGCTGGATGGGTGATTATGAGCAATTGTCTTATTCGTATAATGGGATCGGGGGAGAAAGAGGGGTGGCAGAGAAAGCAAGCAGGGAAATGGAAGATTCGGGTGGAGTGGGGGAGGCAGCCCCAGGGTGGGGGTTAGCACAGGTGGGAGTGAGGTAGCCGCTGCAGCGGCCCGCGTCTGGGGTGTTGGGGGCACAGCAGCAAGTGACCGCCAGGGTGTTGAAGGAATCCTGCAGGCACTTGAGTGGGTGCTCACAGGGCACAGCGGGATGACGGGGGGATTTCCAGCAGTTAAGGGCTTGTCAGGAACGGAAAGGACCAGAGGTCCTCTCGAAAGCCACATAAGGGAGGTTACCCCTCTGAACATGGATGGGGAAGGGGTAGGGGCCACAAATAGGGATAGAGAGTTGATAGCAGACTTCAAGCCATCAGAATATGTGTGCATGAGTGTGCTGGATAGTCAGGGCCATTAAAGGACGAGTATGTAGATATATTCTCGCTGCTTATGCAGAAGGGCGATGCCAATTGTGAATGCTCGGGCTGTCGCAACATGTGCAAGCTGGTCTCCAAGAAGATCGATAGCATACCACAAACTATCGCCAACTGGCATGCAGAATTTTGAGTGCTAGCCAATGTGGTTGGCGAAAATCACCCAGAGCACTGCTGGGGTCTGCTTAAATATGAGGATAGTATTTGGGAGGCCTACAGGGTGTACAGTGGCACCGCCTGGTTAGAGTACGACAAACAATTTCATCTGAACATGGTGGGCAATTAATGGCTCATCTGGGACCGCAAAGATATCAACCTATGGATCCCGTTGATGATGCAGGATCAGCGAGGTGGTAAAGTGGGTGGGACAGTGGAAAGGAGTTTGCCTGGATAGCTCATAGTCCCACAGCTTCCGTTTTGGGAAGACAATAGGGCTGGTGTCGGGGAGGGTTGCTCTGGTGCTGCGCTGTCCAACTTCCCCTCCAGCAGGGGCATATGTAGGTTATACAATGGGGGTGCCTGTAGGTTTGGTAATGTATGCTAATATCGGCATGCATGCGCAATGTGCAGGGAAAATCTATCTACAAATACATTGCAGTAAGCGGCAAGGGGCTGACCTACCATGCATGCACTAAGGTAGCCTGGTGGGGGCGGGCCACGATGCCTATCAATGTTGAGACGTTGTGGCAAAATCTTAGGGGTGACAATCCACAGAAAGTGTGGTGGTTGTTTGATGGTTTCACAAACAGCATTGCCATTCCTTACAGCGGCCCTGTAGTAGTGGTCTTCATTATAAAGTATATGAGGACAGACTTAACGATCTTAATATGTACTGTGACAATGAGAGCTGTGCTGAGCCAATGGAAACACAGGAAAGTGGTGACTATGTCTTTAAGACAAGAGACAGGCAAGCTTTTCAGAGGGCTAAAGCTACAGCCAAGCAAAAGAAACACGTACTTGCTAAGGCTAAGCCACGCCCAAGCCCCAACGTGAGTGCAGCCTTTGACTCTAATGACAACCACCTGTGCAGAGATAAGGGTGTGGTAGATAGGAAGCAGCTTTTTTAAACCTGTTTCAGTGCAGAGAGAGAGAGAGGAAGGGCGAAGGAAGGAGAGAGGAGCAGCAACAGGAAGGAAGAAAGAAAGCTGAAGGAGCAAGGAGATGGGGGAAGTTTAACTCCACGTGGGAGAAGCAGTTCCAGCAGCAAAGGAAGCAATCCTTGTGTGAAAGGTATGCTTGAGCCAGAGACCAGCAGATGTATAGCTGGGGAGGTTGCTGAAGAGGTGGAACAAAGTGCAGTGCAGTGTATGCAAGAGACAGTTCAGAAAACCCAAGCTGCCAGAAGGGAGGTGAAAGCTGTTACAAACGAACGTAACCATGACCCAGCCAAAGGCAGAGACGTAGTGCTGAACACAGGTGAAGCAGTTAAGCTTTTGTTCCAGGGAAAGAAGCCCCATGCTCCTGATACAGCCAATGCTTACCAGGGAGAGCAGTTCTGGAAAGGACTTTTGAAGTTTCTACAGAATAGTAAGTTGGAAAACATTATTGAAAATCCTGAAAGAGATAAGCAATTTGCAGAACAGGAAGGCATGCAAATTGACACTCTTGAGTCAGATTCAGTGTATGACGAATCACCGATGGATTGTTCTTTTTTTTTTTTTTTAAATCTTTATTTTCGTTTTTAGAAAACAAAAACAGTACACACAAAAACATACATCTACATCCTAAATACAAAATACATATAGAGCTATCACTAAACAAAACAATTCAAACCCCCCTCCCCCCCGCCCCATATCCCTCCCCAGCACTCCCCTCCAGGGTTCAAAGTAGCAAGATTCCTTAAGGAGGAGTCTGCCAAACCAAGTCCAAGTTATCTGCTTAATTTGGCTGATGCAATATAATCATTTAAGAGTTGCCATTTGAGAGCATGCTTCCCAAGCATCTGCTTAGACTTACTAGAAGGTTGCTCAAATTGACTATAAAGGCTGACGCGATTCCACCATTCATGGACAGTAATATGGGCGGTATCTTTCCAGCGGCCGATAATTAGACAGATCGCTATGCCGATCATGAAATCCAGCAGAAAAGTACCGTCCTTAGGTAATGAAGGTAAATCGGCTGCGGACCGTAGGCCTATTACCTGCCAGGAGAGGGGCTCCCTGAATCGCAAAATAAATTGGACTTGCTCCCAAACGGATTCCCAGAAGGTCTGCACCCCCCTGCACTCATATACAATATGCCTTAGAGTGCCAACCTCGGCACCACAAGTCCAACAGAGTGGGCTGCAAGTGCCCCCCCAGCGTGCCAGCTTAGCTGGTGTGTAAAAACACTGATGAGCAAAGTAAAACAGTGTCTGGGTCATGGAGGCGGATCTGGTCACTCTGACTTGCTTGCACCAGAACTTCCTCCATTGGAGATCAGAGAGCCCCCTCCCAGTCTCTCGTTCCCATTTCTTTTGAACTTTCTCCATCAATTGGGACGGGGATCGCGTCAACCTCTTATAAATCTGAGATACTACTCCCTGTGCTTGACTAAATGCACAGAGGATATCAAGGGCACCCTCGGTGCCAGAGTTCTGCCCCGGCTTTAGCCCCGCTCCTACTAGACAGTGTCGCAGCTGGATCCACTGAAATTGGCAAGTTAGGGGGAGACTAAATTCCTGACAAATCTCCTCAAAGGTCTTCCACCTGCTAACAGCTTGCAATTGACACACTCTCCACACTCCCCGGGAATACCAAGTACACCAGGCAAAGCTCTTTTTCTGAATTTTAAACAAAGGATTATTCCAGATGGGGAGTTGGGCTTGAGAGCTGCCTGCGAGATCTCTCAGTTTGATAAAGGATTGAAAAGCCTTGAGGGTATCTAGGATAATTACAGGAATCGGGGAAGTATTAGGAAATTGCATCCCCGGGGCATACTCCAGCGGGATAGGAGCCAATAGCTTTTCCTCCAGGGCAACCCAAACCGGCCTCGCAAAAGTGGAAGAGTACAGCCAGCGAGATCCTTGCTTGAGCAGGAAAGCGTGATGATAATTTTTGAAACTGGGGAAATTTACACCACCCTGCTCACGGGAGAGTTTTAGTTTTTCCTTCGCGATCCTCGACGTCTTATTTTTCCACAAAAACTGCAAAAGCATCCGCTCGAGACACTGATAAATATGCGCGGGGAAATAGCAGGGAAGCATCTCCAGAAAGTAATTGATTTTGGGAACAATCATCATTTTAATAGTCTCTAGCCGACCCCACCAAGAGAGCGTGAGGGGAGACCACCGCGTAGTTAACTCTCGAGTCAGAGCAAGGATCGTGTCAGCGTTACACTTCATCGTTTCTTCGAAAGGGTAACGATAACGGACTCCTAGATACTTCACCGCGCCCGATTCCCACAGAAAAGGATAATCACAGAGATCGCCTTTGAAGACCCATTTATTTAGCGGGAACATGACCGATTTGGACCAGTTAATTTTATAACCTGAATATTGCGAATAATTCGCAATTTGCTCCAAGATCTTGGGAATTGAATCAGGCGTGGCGAAGAGGAGAAGATCATCCGCGTAAGCAGAGAGTTTGACTTCCTGCCCCGCGACCAAAGCACCCCGGATAGCTGGAGTCTGGCGAATAAGAAGGGCTAAGGGCTCCATTGCAAGATTAAAAAGCATGGGGGATAGCGGGCAACCTTGATGGGTACCCCGCCGCAAAACGAGAGGGGCTGAGGCAACCCCGTTGACACAAATCCGCGCGGTAGGAGAAGTATATAGCACCTCCAAGGCTCTCAAAAAAACATCGCCGAAGCCGAACCAACGAAGGGACGCAAAAAGAAAAGGCCATTCTAACCGGTCGAAGGCCTTCTCTGCATCTAATGAGAGGCCAATTAACGGTTTCGCCATCTCGTCGGCTCCCAACAATACATGACATAAGAGCCGTGCATTATCAGCAGTCGAACGGCCTTCAGTAAAGCCGCATTGATCAGGGTGGATTAGGGTCGGTAGTATCCCAGAGAGCCGAGCAGATAAAACAGTGGCATAAATCTTATAATCAGCGTTAAGCAGCGAGATGGGGCGATAATTGGTGACCAATTGAGGGTCACGACCCGGTTTCTCAAACACCACTAAATTAGCCGTCGCAAAAGTCCAGTTTGCTGTCCCGCGGCAGATAGGAGTCGGAAATACTGCTCCAAAGGGGAGGCAAGGACTGCGTCGAAGCTCTTATAGAATTCAACAGGTAGCCCGTCCGGCCCAGCAGCCTTGCCCGAAGCCATAGATGCTATTGCCCGCCTTATCTCCTCCGCTGATATGGGAGCATCTAGTGCCTTTCGATGTTCCTCAGAGAGAGTAGGTCGCTGAAGAGTGGCAACTAAGTGCTCAAAGCCCTCCTGCGAAAACTCCCGCTCCGAGCGATATAAGTGTGAATAATAATCCCGGAATGCCTCGGCTATCAAGGAGTCTTGGACAACCAAGTCTGATCCCTGCAAGTTCTTAATGGCACAGACACGTTTGGTCTCCCTCTTACCCTTTAATGTGGTCGCTAAGTGCTTACCGGCTTTATTACTTTCACGGTAATAACTTCCTTGCAGCCGCCGCACACTCTGAGAGGCCGCCGTAGTCATAAGAGTATTGTATTGAAATCTTAATCGCCGAAGCCTCACTAAAATACAGGGGTCAGTGCGCCGTGTGAGGACCCTTTCCCCCGCTTTAATCTGCTGCTCAAGGTCTTGCAGCCGCTGTTTACTTTGCTTTTTTAATCGTATATTGAAGCTAGTAATGACCGCCCTGACCGTGGCCTTAAAACCCTCCCACCAAGCCCAGGTGGAAGTGGCCTGTGAGGAGTTGAACTGAAAGTATTCAGAGATAGCAGCTTTTAGCTCTGTGTGAAATTCGGGAATATCTAAGAGAGATCTATCCAAAATCCAATCTAGAGTCGGGCATCGCAGGGAGTCATCTTGCATGATCAGCGAAATTGGAGCATGGTCCGAGATGTGAATTGAATGAAGGGTAGCAGGGCCCAGATTGGGGACTAAAGCTTTGGAGACTAGGAAAAAATCAATGCGAGATTGCGACGCATGCGGCGCTGAGAAATAAGTAAATTCCAGCTCCTGTGGATGCTGTAAGCGCCAGATGTCAACTAAAGCTAGTTCTTGGATCATGGAGGCAAGAAAAAGTTGCCCCTTAGACCGCCTAATCGATCGGGGAGGTTGGCGATCAATGAGAGGGTCCAGGGTTTGGTTAAAATCACCACCTACGATAATCGCCTTCCCACAATCCCCCTGTAGCTCTTTCGCAACTGCAAGAAAAAAATCGATATTGTCCATGGAGGGGGCATATAGACACATAAGGACCAGCTCCAACCCACCTAAGGTCATTTCAGCTTTTGTCCAGCGACCCTCTGCATCTGAACAGTGGCTTAACACGGTAAGCTTAAGGGATTTTTTGGCAAGAATGGCAACACCATTATGTTTCCTAATGGCCGGAGAAAACGCTATAACCTGATAGGGTCGCTGACCAAGTTTCAAGGACTCCAACGAGTTTAAATGCGTCTCTTGAAGTAGCAGTATATCAGCCCGTTCACGGCGTGCATAGTCGAGAATTTTTCGCCTCTTGATCGGGCTGTTGATACCTTGTACATTGAGAGATACAATTTTACACGGAGCCATTAAAACTGGGTATCAAAGAGACCCCATTGGGCCTAAGTGGAAAGCATGACATTGCATAGGGGACAATCGATATAACGAGACAACCTGTCTTGGCAATATTGCAATAACGGAGTGCCGTTAACCTGACAAACATTGTGAGATAATAGGACCCTGGAGGAGAGGCTAAACCCTGAAATATCACTGGTGAGCTCAGGCCGGCAGGGCTGGCTCAGGAGACCCAGATAAGCCACGGTGGGCCCGCACCGCAGACAAGTGGATTCCGCAGGCAATCTTAATCTCTCTGAAAAGATAGAGGTTGGAGGTGTAAAAAGAGAAACATATGATAATCTACACCAAGTTATATTGAACAAACAATATTATCATATATCATGAGAAGATGGAGAAAACAGCGATACATATATGGCCCCATCTCCCCATCCATATTAACAGCTATTCTTGCGACAAAAGCGCCAAAACTTAAAAGGGCACACAGCCTGGAGAAGCATATGGATATGCTGTTAAGCTCACAGCGACGTTCAGGAGGCAAAGCCTATTATACAATGATAGGACAATAGCTATCCGCAGCTCAATGCATCTGCATAGCTTCCTTCTCCTCCAGGAACCGACCAAGCGCTTCTGGATCTTCAAAAGTGCGAGTGTGATTATGTAAGGTGACCCTCATTCACGCGGGGTAGAGGAGGCCGAACCGGGCCTGGAGTTGCTGGAGCCGAGGACGGTAGTCCAGGAGTCTTTTGCGCCTGTTCACAGTGTGCTTGGCTAAGTCCGGAAAGAAGGAAAGTCGGCGCCCCTCGAATTCCACCGGTGCCCTTGCCCGCGCCAGCTCCAGGATCTGCGCTGCCTGCTGATAGCGTAGGGTGCGGAAAATGATGGGTCGTGGTTTAGAGTTGTGCGGCATCGTGTTGGAGGGGATGCGATGAGCGCGATCAATTTCAAAGTCCTTGTCAAAGGTACAGTGCAGGATCTCGGGGATCGCCTTGTATAAGAAGGCCCGCATATCTTTACCCTCCGCTCCCTCCGGAAGGCCTATCACCCGCACATTATTGCGACGTGCGCGATTATTACTGTCCTCCACCTCCCGTTGGAGCACTGTGAGTTGCCTTTCCAGCTTAGTGAGCATTTCCAGACGGGCCTCATGGTTAGCAAGTGCTGCCTCCGCCTTGTCCTGCCTCACTGAGAGGCTCTCAAACTTAGTATTGAGCCCAGCGAGTTCTTCGTGCACTGAGGTCAGCGCCGCACCGTTAGCCTTGACAAGCTCTCTTACCCCCCGGATCTCCGTAAGTAGTTCGAGATGGGCATCCGGCCCTTCGCGTGTGGCCGCCATTGTTTTTCCTGGAGAGATGGGCTCAGTTTTAGTCCTTTTAGCGCTGCTATTTACAACGCCGGCAAAATCCAATCGCTGCGGCTTGGGGCCCGCCATCAGGAAGGTACCTGGGAGAATTTCAGGGGACGTAGTAAAATTTCAGCGGCACTTTTGTTCAGGTTTTGACAAGGTCTCCTCAGAGCCACCGCACTAGACGTCCGCTCTGCTCGGCATCAGGCTCCGCCCCCCCGATGGATTGTTCTTTATGCATAAGGGAAATTGAAAGCTGCTAGAAAGGACTATAAAAAGAACTTTTGAAGAACAATTTTTCTTTAGCCAGGAAAGTGCTAAGAGTTTCTTTAAGCTAAAGAACTTTGCTAAGAACAGAGTTTGAATTAAAACAGCGTTGTTGAAAAATGATCAGAATTTATCTATGCTGTTTGAATGAAAAGAAGCTGTAACACATATGCTGAGATGTGTACTGAAAACATCTGCCGTGTTTAAAGTAGTATTTCAATTCTTTAACTTCACGTGTACTTTTGTTCCTGTAAGTTTTTCTGTTTTGGAGAATAATCCTTTTGCCTGCGTTGTTGAATTTAATGCGTGGAAAGAACCCAAAAATAAATTTCTTGTTTTTGCCTTAAACAACCCCCAGTGGTCACACACTACTTTGTCTTTAATGAAAAGAACTACAAGTCCCAGGATTCCTTGCTGGAGACAAAAATAGCTTTATTTAAGGACAAATATGGCAGCCCTTTGCCTGTGAGCCACTGGCCCAGGCAGGGGGTCACGACAGTACACCTTAGAGGAAATAACCAGTAACAAACGTGGCTAGCAGAGGAAGGATACTTTATTAATGAACACTCATGAGCCAAAGCCCAACACAGGCCATGTTTCGATCTCTCTTCTTCAAGGGCTGTTTTTTGGCTACAAAAATATATATATAAATATGAACGTTAAAACAGACATATGGCTGTTTTGCATATCGAACATATATATAACAAATAAATCCACCAACCATAATGTAAACCTTGTATAAAACAATACCACGGTAGATTATACATATGTATTCAGTAATGTGAATGACATAAAACCATAACCTAATACGGCTCTATCCACACATTATACAGTAATAAAAAAAATTAATATAACTTAAAATCCATAAAATATAAAAAACATGAATAGATACAAATCTTGAATGGATAAAAAAAACTTATTGAGAAGGCCTAAAAGAAATGATGTACTATAACTCATTTAATTAAATTCCTACCTACCTTAATGTTCATATGTTCTTGCCAATCTATATTATTTTTGAGAAAAGGGGATAAGGAATCTTTAATGTTATGTATAATGTATCAATGAATTAATTTATTAATAGCGCAACAGGAACGAACCAAGATTATTGTGCCCTATCTAACAAATTATAATTAAAATATGGCAACAAGGGAAAGTTATCAATGTTGAAGGCATTAAACATTAATGACAGTTATAAAAATTGTAATTGCCCAGCATACGATTGCCACCGCACGGTATGAACCCCAAACAAAGACTAGAATTCTAACTTGTGTCAAAAATAAACGGCTTGCTTTCAAATACATATAAATAAATAAACTTATATCAAAATAAGGGCCTGAACCAAAGATAATAGGTACATATCAAAAAACTATACCCCTCAGCTCTACAGTTCATTTTGGCTTTTTTTGCAATTCTGCACTCCTTCATATACTAGATCATCCATCTGGTAATGGAAGCACCTCATAATAAAGATCACATTTGTTACTCACGCAAAAAAGGGGACACCGCTGTATTTACAACATATAATGCATCCAATCGCTGATTTTTCTGTCCCACTCTAAATGAATGGACGCCGGCGTCTGCGCTGTAAAAATAGATGGTTTCCGCGGAAAACCGATGACCTACTACACAATTACCATAAAATGCAAATGTCATCCTTGTGGGCAGATTTACAAAAATTATACTCATATAAAGTCTCTTTAAATAATTTATAAAGCCATTACATAAAAAATCTATAAAAATGGGACTAACCCCAAAACTAAGTTAAGTTACTGCACATTGTTTTGTGCTTTTTGGTTGCACCATAGAGGAAAGGCAGGATAGAGGTGAAATGATTGAGATGTTTAAATATCTCCGTGGCATAAATGTTCAGGGAGAGAGCCTCTTTCGACTGAAAGCAAGTTCTGCTACGAGGGGACATGGGATGAGGGTGAAAGGGGATAGATTCAGGAGTGATATTCAGAAATATTTCTTTACGGAAAGAGTGGTGGATCCGTGGAAAAGTCTCCCAGTGGAGGAGGTAGAGATGAGGACGGTATCTGATTTCAAAAAAGCATGGGACCAACACAGAGGATCTCTAAAGAAACATAGAAACATAGAAACATGATGACAGAAAAAGACCACAAGGCCCATCTAGTCTGTCCTTCCATAACAACTACAACAGTCCACTTTTTACCTTTAGAGATCCTCTGTGTTTGTCCCATGCTTTTTTGAATTCAGTTACTGTCCTCATCTCTACCACCTCCACTGGGAGACTATTCCACGGATCCACTACTCTTTCCGTAAAGAAATATTTCCGCATATCACTCCTGAATCTATCTCCCTTCACCCTCATCCCATGTCCCCTCGTAGCAGAACTTGCTTTCAATTGAGAGGCTCTCTCCCTGAACATTTATGCCACGGAGGTATTTAAACATCTCAATCATATCACCTCTATCCCGCCTTTCCTCTAAGGTGTACATATTAAGATCCTTAAGTCTGTCCTCATATGCTTTATAATGAAGCCCTTTAATCATTTTAGTAGCAACCCTCTGCACTGACTCCATCCTGTTCACATCCTTTTGAAGGTGCGGTCTCCAGAATTGCACACCATACTCCAAACGAGGTCGCACCAAAGACTTATACAGAGGCATTATCACCTCCTTTTTTCTGCTAGCCATTCCTCTCCGTATGCACCCAAGTATCCTTCTAGCTTTTGCCGTCGCCTTTTCTACCTGTTTAGCTACTTTAAGATCATCAGACACAACCACGCCTAGGTCCCGCTCTTCTTTAGTGGACAAAAGTACTTCACCTCCTATACTGTATTGCTCCCTTGGATTGCTGCAGCCCAAATGCATGACCATACATTTTTTAACATTAAATCCCAGCTGCCAAATTCTAGACCATTCTTCAAGCTTAGCTAGATCCCTCCTCATGTTATCTACACCTTCCTGGGTGTCTACTCTATTGCAGATTTTGGTATCATCCGCATAGAGGCAAACCTTACCCGACAGCCCTTCCGCTATATCACTAACAAAGATGTTAAAAAGAATCGGACCAAGGACAGATCCCTGGGGCACACCACTGGTAACATCCTTCTCCTCAGAGTGAGCTCCATTTACTTGTACTCTTTGTTGCCTCCCACCCAACCAATTTCTAACCCAAGTAGTAACTTTAGGGTCCATCCCTAGGGTGCTCAGTTTGTTTATAAGTCGCCTGTGAGGAACAGTGTCAAAGGCTTTACTGAAATCTAAATACACCACATCTAGAGCTCTCCCTCGGTCCAACTCCCTGGTCACCCAGTCAAAGAAATCAATCAGATTTGTCTGACAAGACCTGCCTCTGGTGAATCCATGCTGTCTCGGATCCTGTAATCCGCCGGACTCCAGAAACCTCACTATTTTCTCTTTCAGCAGTTTTTCCAATAATTTACTCACCACTGAAGTTAAACTAACCGGCCTGTAGTTTTCAACCACATCCTTACTTCCGCTTTTGTGTAAAGGCACCACATGAGCCTCTCTCCAGTCCTTTGGCACCACTCCCGACTCCAACGAGGCATTGAAAAGGTCAGTCAGTGGAGTTGCTAGAACGTCCCCAAGTTCCCTCAGTATTCTAGGGTGTATCCCATCCGGTCCCATCGCTTTGTCTACTCTAAGTTGAGCTAGTTTCTCACGAACACAGTCTTCTGAAAATTGTTCAAGATGTCCCTCGCTTCTGTTCTTATTTGTGGGTGTTTTCTGAGGTCCTGCTCCTGGTTCTTCATCTGTGAACACAGAACAAAAATATTTGTTAAGCAATTCTGTTGTAGTTGCAATTCTGTTGTAGTTGTTCATATGGAAGAACAAACTAGTTAGGTCATGTTGTCTTTTTCTGTCGTCATTTTTCTATGTTTCTATGAGTCTTGGAAGAGCACAGATTTACACATTCTTGCAGATAGAAGGGCTATACATTGGCACTAGGCTTTTAGAAGAGACCCCAAGCTGTGTTACCCACTTTTTCTGCCAATAAATACAGTAGCTTTTCTCAGCTCATTGAAATCATGTCAGAGTTTGCACAGTTCTACTAATGTGCACAAACATTATTTCTTTGAAGATAACATGCAAACACAATAAAAATAAAATTAAGGCAGGCTTTCAACAAACATCAACAATCATAGACCGACACGTAGGCTACAGGGAATTGGTATTCTCTCTCTTTAAGATGTGTTACCTGTCTGCCAATACTGCAAACAGTATATGGGATCACAGACTTTGCCCCACCTTACTGATTCAGGCATCAGTGCAGAAAACCTGCACTGGAGCCCAGCATTAAAGCTCTAGAAGAGGGTTTCCAAAGGCAGGTTTAGTGTACGGGTTTTGTGCAGTCATGCTGTAAGCAAACAGCATGCAAATTAGCTGTGTGCAAAAGGTCTGTGCTAAACAGGGAGAGGAAACTAGGTACATGTACAGAGTCATCTGCATTATCAGCACCTCTAGTCCAGACACAAAAGGGCACTTGTGAACGAGCTGAAAGAATTATATTGGTATGTTTAAAAACTCATTTTATTCTTTGCAGAAATGCATGTTCTTACGTGCCTCAAAGAAGTCCAGCACATTCTACATTTCTTATGCCTCTTGCACTAAGAAGGTTTATCCATGGGCATGTGCTCATGACGAAAGGGTTAGGGCAGCCATTATAGTTAGCCATTTGATCATTAGGCATGTAGATAGCTGGGTGGCTGGTGGAAGTGAGGAACACCTGATAACCTTCTTGCCTGGTATGGTGGTAGTGGACCTCACACGCCACCTAGACAAGCTACCAATGTCATCCAAATGTGTGGGAGGGAAGATCTGGAGGCCAAATTTAGACTTTTAGGTAGGAAGTTGAAATTCCGAACTGCCATGGCAGCATTCTCTGAAATGCTTCCCATTGCATGTGCAGGACCCAAAAGACTAACAGAGCTCCAGATTGTCAATGTATGGATGAGACAATGGTGAAACAAAGAGTGTTTTCGGATTTGTTAGGAAATGGGTAACATTTTAGGGAAAGGAGGGGCTTTCCTGAAAGGCTGGGATCCACCTTAACCTGGATGGGGCCAGGCTGCTGGAATTAACCTTAAAAAAGGAGATTGAGCAGCTTTTAACCTAGATAATAGGGAAAAACAGAAAGTTGCCCAAGAGTGCATGATTAGGAAGGAGGTTCCTTGAAGGATCCTAGCAAATGAGGGAAGTTAGGGTATTCTGATAGAGAGATCCCAATAAAGATAAGAATAACCTAGATGCCCTTAATTACAGATAAGATAAAGCTGAAAGGTTCCAAATTACCTCTATCAACTGAAAACCAGATTAATATGAATAAAATACAAACCTCTGAAATGCCTATATGCACATGCTAGATGTCTAAAATATAAGATGGGAAAGTTAGAATATATAGCACTAAATGAAAGGATATGATTGGCATCTCAGAGACCTGGTGGAAAGAGGACAACCAATGGGACACTGCAATACCTAGATATAAACTATGATAGGGTAGATCAAATCGGGTGGAAGAGTTGCGCTGCATTTTATAGAGGGCATTGAGTCACACAGGATTAAAGTTTTACAGGAAACAAAATATACTGTAGAACCTCAATGGATAGAAATTAAATGTAAAAATAAGGTAATGGCAATGGGGTTGTACTATCAATGGCCTGGTCGGAATAAACACATGGATGATGAAAGGCTGCAAGAAATCAAGGAATCTAATAAAGGTTACAACACAGAAATAATGGGGGATTGCAGTTACCCTCGTATCCATTGAAGCAATGTCATTGCAGGACATGCTAGAACATAAGAACATAAGATATGCCTTACTAGGTCAGACCAAGGTCCATCAAGCCCAGTATCCTGTTTCCAACAGTGGCCAATCTAGGTCATAAGTACTGTAGTGATGAAAGCTCTCTGGAAGATATGGAACTTGATGAAAATCCTGAATTCCCCTTTGAAGTGAATGGCAATGCACACGTGCAGGGGAATTACAAGTCAGATCAGAGGAAAAGTCCGCTTCCTGCAAAAGTCAGGCCACGCCCTAGTTCAGGGGTGGAGACAGGCTTCCCTGCTGATTGGTCACACAGGTGCAGAGAACAGGGAATGCCCAGCAGGCAGCAGTGTTTAAAACCATGAGCAGAGCAAGACAAGAAACAGAACGAACAGAACGACAAACAGAAACACAAGGACACAGGAAGAGTCAAGGGAAGAAGCACTGACTCAAGGTCAGATACAGAGACAGCAACAGAAGGCAGAGGCACAGGTGAATGGAGGAGAGGTGGACGTGGAGAAAGGAACAGGAACAGCTGTTGGAGCTGGAAAGGTGAGAGAGGAGAGAAAGAAGCTGAAGCTGTGCTTAGCTGGAGGAGAAAGCCAAAGGAAATCTCCCAAGAAAGCAGCAACTCAGAGGGACTGGAGAAGGACATAAGGAGCCTGTATTTCAAAGCCTGGAGGAACCCAGGAGGAAAGAAAGCAGCGTTTGTCTGAGGAAACATCCCCAAGGTAAAGACAACATTTTCATTACTGATAATTCAGCAGAGAGACAATTTGACAGTTTTAAAGGGCAGGAAGCTGAGTCCTCACCTTCTACTGTTAAGAAGTGGGTAGAGAGCTTGTCATATGATAAAAGCCATAGCCCTGATAAAAGCATAGCCTTTGAAACTCCAAAACTGGAAGCTTTAAGAAAGCTGTTTTCTGAAGAGAAGGTTCACTCCCCTAATGTGAAGGTGCCTGCACAGGCTGAATTGCTGTTGAACCAATTTCAGGAGTTCTTGAAAGAGAGAAAGCTTGAGAAGGTTTATAATCCTGAGAGAGATACTGTTTGCCCTGATGCTATTGAAGGAATGCAAGTAGATTCATGTTTGCCTAATTGTGAAGGTATTCCCATGCCAATGGACTGTTCTTTATCCCTAAGAGAAGATTCTGCAGTGTTGAATAGGAACTGAGAATCTGGGGAACTGTATAGAAAATAAGGGCAGTTCCTGCTTTGAGCTAAAGAAAGCTAATTCTGTGTTTCCCTGAGTTTTGTCACTTGCTGAAGTTAAGAAGCAGTGCTGTGAAGAAGTGTTTGCTTTCAAAAGAGAAACCACAGCTGTTAGAAGTTTGCTTGTCTTGCTGTTAAATGACCACACGGGGCAGTCCCCGGTGTGAGTGTATGAGAAGCAGAACAGCTGAAAAAGTGGAAAAGGTTTTGTTACGTCTTTCTCATTTAATCCTGATTTCATCTTTTACGTTGGAGATGTATCCTTCTGCCTTTGTTGTGTACTGAACTTTGAATGCCCTGTAAATCCCCACAATACATTTTCTTGCTGCATTACAACCACCGACTCAACTACAATTCTTGTCCTTCAAGAGTAAAAAGCACTACAAGTCCCAGAATACCCTGGTGACTTCAAAGGGAACTTTATTCAAGGAGGACATACAAGGCCGTTTCTAGCTTGTAAGCCCTTAGGCCCAGCTGGAGGCGTCGCAGTACCTAGCAGTTTCCCCAAAAGACACAGGTTCCTCAATGCTTGTATTGGGTCAAGCAGTGATGTCCCGTGTCCCTTTTAATAATGGTTTATGGACTTTCCTCCAGGAACTTGTCCAAACCTTTTTTAAACCCAGATACACTAACAGTTTTTACTACATCCTCCGGTAACAAATTCCAGAGTTTGATTACACGTTGTGAAAAAAATATTTTCTCTTATTTCTCAACTTTCAACTGTCCATGCACACACAGGACAGGAGGAGGAGTCTTGATCATCTCAAGAAACAACTTAAAGCTCAAGTCCCAAACCACCACTAATACAAGTCAATGCAATACAATTGTCATAGAGAACAGAAACCTAGCCCTGTGCCTCACCTATAGAGCTCCACATGCCCCCCCTGAGGAACTATTTTTTATACTGGAATCTGTCTGTACAGTCAATACCCTCCAGAAACCTCTGCTGGTGTTTTGAGACTTCAACCTCAAATCTGCCATGATCAAGGATGCAGAAGCCTTTCTGACAGATATGGAATCACTATAATACACACAGCTGATCAGAGCCCCCACATACAGACACGGATCATCACCTGATCTCATCTTTGCTCCCCACAACCTAATATAAAGAGACATCATCACAAGACCCTCGATTACACCAGTGCCCTGGTTGGACCATCATATAATAAAAATTGAGCTAGAGTGGACAGGCCCTAATGGTCATCAAGACAAGCTACCCACATGTAGGAGATTTAAAAACTTTTGACAAGTACCAATTCCTACAGGACACTATACTCAACCTGATCACAAAAACAGATGACATAAACAAACAAATCGACAACTGGAACAGAACCATCACATCTGCTGCCAAAGTCACTAAGACCTACAGGATTCACCGTGCTAAAACCAGTTCCACCCCCTGGCACTCAAAGGAAACCTGAAACGTAAAGAGAGCTCTAAGAAAACTAGAACGAGGCTGGAAACACACAAAATCAGCCACCACACAGGACCTATACCGCTCAAAGCAAAGGGAACATAGCAACCTCATCAATCAAAAGAAAAGGGAATACTACACAAACCTGATTCTCAAATCCTTCAATAAACCGAGAGAGCTATTTGAAATAGTGAAAACCCTCACCAACTAATCTAATCCTGAGAAATCTGATCAAATAGATCCGCAGACCTTCGCAGACTACCTCCAAGCCAAATTCACCAACTCCCCTCAACTAACCGTGAGCACCATCTCCAAGCCGTCACCACCCAACCAAATCTGGGACAAGTTCAGCATCCCATCGACAGATCAGATCTCACACATCATCGCCTCGTTCAACACCAGCACCGCCCCTACAGATCCATGCCCTGTGGTCTGGATTAAAGCAGTAAAGGAGGATCTTATCCACATCATCCACAACATGGTGCATAACTCCCTTACCCTAGGTATCATGCCAAACACTCTAAAGCTAGTGACAATATGCCCAATCCCAAAAAAATCCTCACTAAGTAAGACCAATCCAGCTGCATACATGCCTATTTCAGGCCTCCCTCTACTGGCGAAGGTTATTGAAAAGGTGGTTCAACATCAACTCCAAGAGCACATTGACAATCATGCCCCTCTGGACCCTAATCAACATAGTTTCTGCCCAAACCATAGTGTCGAAACCCTACTGATATACCTCTTTGATAATTTGATCCAGGTTATCAACAATGTCAGGAGAGGCATCATCATGATTTTCATAGACATCACCTCAGCTTTTGACACTGTGGACCACAGCACTCTTCAGTCAGGACTACAGGAAATTGGCCTATATGGCACCACCTTGAATTGGTTCACCTCATACCTCACAGACAGACATCTCCAAGTCAAATGTGGCCCTGTCACCTCCTGACCACTGAGAACCAAACAGGGTGTTCCTCAAGGCTTTTCCCTCTCTGCTCTGTTATTTAACCTTTACATACAACCTATCTGCTCCATCATCAAGAACCACAAGATACAATACACTATCTATGCAGATGACATTATGATATTTATTTATTTATTTTAATTCTCTTATATACCGCACTATTCTGCATCAGTGTGGTTTACATTGAACAAACTGAAATTACATTGAACAGGGCATTATAATTTGGAGATAACTATTTTACAGGGAACATGGGCTATGGAGGGTTAAATGGCTTTGCCAAGACCACAAGGAGAACCTGTGGGACTAGAAACCCCAGTCCTTCCGGCCCAAGGTTGCTGTCCTCTAGTGGGATTTGAACCTCCGACCTTCTGGCCTGAAGTACCTTGCCCCAACCACTAGGCCACTCCTCCACTCAACACCCCAATCAACCTTAACAGTCCAGACTACTCCAAAATTACGGACTGCCTTCAACAAATGACAAGCTGGCTTCTAGAAAATAACTTGACCATAAACTACAACAAGACAGAAGCGCTACTCATCACCCAAAACTCCGCCTTCACCCCCTTCCCACTATCAAGCTGAACAACATTAAAATACAAATAAGGCCCAAAGTAAATTACCTCGGAGTGACTCCTGACAAAGATTTGAACCTACAGTCTCACATCAGCAGAACCACCAGGAACGCATACCTCAAAATGAGAACCATCAGACACCTCAAGCCAATTCTCTCACAGGATCACTTCTGCCCATGTGCCAAGCTCTAATCACACCCATTTTAGACTACTGCAACTCCATTTACCTTGGGCTCCCAAAACAAACACTCCAGCCCTTGCAGATGACACAGAACACTGCTGCATGCATAATAACTGGTTCATCAAGGAATGAGCACATCACCCCCATTCTCAACCACCTCCACTGGCTCCCAATCAGCTCCCGCATCCAATATAAGGCACCACTAAACATCTTTAAAATCAGACAGAACCTCTCAGCAAATTGTCTGCAGCCCCTCATCAGATCTGACCCAGGCACCAGACTCAGGAGGAGAGGCACCTCAGACACCCTCAATACCCCCAGAGCATTCACTAAAGTAAGGCAAGATACTTCAAGAAGAACAATATTACTGGCTGCACCCACTCTCTGGAACTCCTCCCAGACAACCTAAGGTCAACTGTGGACCTCAAGGACTTCAGGAAGCTGCTCAAAACTTTGCTCCTCATAGAACACTATAGCAACATCACGTGACCTGACCAACGGCCCCACAGTCTGCTTCCCAAACATTCCTGACCCACCTCTGCGCACCCCCTTTCCCTTGCCCTACCGTGCGCCATGCTCTTGTATTTAGTACTTTGTACATAGCTCACTCTGTAAACAGCTCACCAAGAAATCATTTATACATTACATACACACATACTCACTCACCGATATAACCACTGTATCCCCACTCCCACTGACATTGCAACTTGATTTGGTTGAAGTGTAAACCGCTTTGATTTCAGTATAAAGCGGTATTTAAATCCTTTTTACTTAAATAAATAAATAAATAGGTTACCCTGTAGCTTCATTGCATGTCCCCTAGTCTTTTTATATTTTGATGACGTAAACAATCGATCTACGTTTACCCGTTCCACTCCATTCACTAATTTATAGACCTCTATCATATCTCCCCTCAGCCGTCTCTTTTCCAGGTTGAAGAGCCCTAACCTTTTTAGCCTATCTTCATAGGTGTATCCTTCCATCCCCTTTACCATTTTGGTGGCTCTTCTCTGAACCTTTTCTAATAATGCTATATCTTTTTAAAGATATGACGACCAGAATTGCACACAATATTCAAGGTGTGGTCGCACCATGGAATGATACAGAGGCATTATAATATCCCTTGTTTTATATTCCATTCCTTTCCTTATGATACCTAGCATTCTATTTGCTCTCTTGGCCACTGCTGTACACTGGGGGGGGGGGGGGAGGGTTTTATCATGTTATCCACAATGACGCCTAAATCTTTTGCCTGGGTGGTGGTTCCCAATGTGGAACATAAGAACATAAGAACATAAGAACATAAGAAATGCCATACTGGGTCAGACCGAGGTCCATCAAGCCCAGTATCCTGTTTCCAACAGTGGCCAATCTAGGTCATACGTACCTAGCAGTTTCCCCAAAAGACACAGGTTCTGCAGTGCTTGTACTAGGCCAAGCATTGATATCCTGGGTCCCTTTTTAATAGTGGTTTATGGACCTTTCCTCCAGGAACTTGTCCAAACCTTTTTTAAACCCAGCTATACTAACAGCCCTTACTACATCCTCCGGTAACAGATTCCAGAGTTTGATTACACGTTGAGAGAAGAAATATTTTCTCCTATTTGTCTTAAATAGTTTACCCTGTAGCTTCATTACATGCCCCCTAGTCCTTCTATATTCTGATAGCGTAAACAATTTATCCACGTTTATCCGTTCCACTCCATTCATTAATTTATACACCTCTATCATATCTCCCCTCAGCCGCCTCTTTTCTAGGTTAAAGAGCCCTAACCTTTTTAGCCTCTCTTCATAGGAGTAGCCTTCCATCCCCTTCACCAATTTGGTGGCTCTTCTCTGTACTTTTTCTAATAACTCTATGTCCTTTTTAAGATACGGTGACCAGAATTGCACACAATATTCAAGGTGCGGTCGTACCATGGAGCGATACAGAGGCATTATAATATCCTTTGTTTTATTCTCCATCCCTTTCCTTATGATACCTAGCATTCTATTTGCTTTCTTGGCCGCCGCTGCACACTGGGCGGAGGGTTTTAACATGTTATCCACGATGACTCCTAAATCTTTTTCCTGGGTGGTGGTTTCTAATGTGGAGCCTTGCATCTTGTAACTATAGTGTGGGTTGTTCTTTCCTAGGTGCATAACTTTGCACTTGTCCACATTAAATTTCATCTGCCATTTGGATGCCCAGTCTTCCAATTTATCCAGATCCTCCTGCAGTTTTCCACAATCCTCTTGGGTTTTAACAACTTTAAACAGTTTTGTGTCATCTGCAAATTTGATTACCTCACTAGTTATTCCCTTTTCCAGGTCATTTATGAATATGTCAAAAAGTAGCGGACCCAGTACAGATCCCTGGGGTACTCCACTATTCACCTTTTTCCATTGGGAATATTGGCCATTTAGCCCTACCCTCTGCTTTCTATCTTTTAACCAGTTCCCGATCCACAATAGTACACTGCCTCCTATCCCATGACTTTTTAGCTTCGCCAAAAGTCTCTGATGGGGGACCTTGTCAAAAGCTTTCTGAAAGTCCAGATACACTATATCAACCGACTCACCTTTGTCTACCTGTTTATGCACACCTTCAAAAAAACAGATCAGATTAGTAAGACAAGATCTTCCTTGTCTAAAGCCATGTTGGCTGTCTCCCATTAGGCCATGACTATCTACATGCTGTGTAATTTTGTTCTTTATGATGGCTTCTACCATTTTCCCTGGTACTGACGTCAGGCTCACCGGTCTGTAATTTCCCGGGTCACCCCTGGAACCCTTTTTAAAAATTGGTGTTACGTTGGCGACCCTCCAATCTTCAGGTATTACAGATGATTTTAATGAAAGTTCACAGATTACCAATAACAGGTCTGCAATCTCATATTTCAGTTCTTTCAACACTCTGGGATGTATACCATCCGGTCCAGGTGATTTGCTACTATTCAGTTTATCAAATAGTTGTAATATATCTTCCCGGTGTAGCGATATTTCTCTCAATTCCTCTGCAGTATCACCTTTAAATACCACTTCAGTCTTGGGTAACACCCCTACATCTTCCTCAGTAAAGACCGAAGCAAAGAATTCATTCAGTCTCTCTGCTATAGCCTTGTCTCCTCTTACTGCCCCTTTTACCCCTCTATCATCTAATGGTCCAATTGACTCTCTCACAGGCCTTTTGCTACGAATGTACTTGAAAAAGTCTTTATTTCGTGTTTTTGCTTCCGTAGCAAGTTTCTTCTCAAATTCCCGCTTTGCCTGCCTTATCAATGCTTTGCATTTAACTTGCCAGTGCTTGTGCTGTTTCCAGTTTTCATCATTTGGCTCTTTTTTCCATTTTCTGAAGGTTGCTCTTTTGGCAGCAACAGCCTCTCTGACCTCACCTTTAAACCATGCTGGCAGTTTTTTGGACTTTCTTCCACTTTTCTTAATGCGTGGAATACAGCTGGTCTGGGCTTCGAGGATAGTATTTTTAAATAACACCCAAGCTTGCTGTAAGTCTTTAACCTTTGGAACCGCTCCTTTTAGTTTTTTCCGAACTATATTCCTCATTCTATCATAGTCACCCTTTTGAAAGTTAAAAGGTAGTACTGTGGATTCCTTTACTATCTGTCCTCCACTGATTAAATCAAACATGATCATACTATGATCACTATTGCCAAGTGGTCCCAACACCCTTATTTCTTGCACCAGATCTGGCGTTCCACTAAGGACCTTGCATCGTGTAACCATAGTTTGGGTTGTTCTTTCCTAGGTGCATAACTTTGCACTTGTCCACATTAAATTTCATCTGCCATTTTGATGCCCAGTCTACCAATTTATCAAGATCCTCTTGCAATTTTCCACAGTCCTCATGGGTTTTAACAACCTTAAATAGTTTTGTGTCATTTGCAAATTTGATAACCTCACTCGTTATTCCCTTTTCCAGGTCATTTATGTATATGTTAAAAAGCAACTGACCCAGCACAGATCCCTGGGGTACTCCACTATTCACCTTTTTCCACTGGGAAAATTGGCCATTTAGCCCTACCCTCTGCTTTCTATCTTGTAACCAGTTCCTGATCCCATGATTTTTTAGTTTTGCCAAAAGTCCCTGATGAAGGACCTTATGAAAGGCTTTCCGAAAGTCCAGATATACTATATCAACTGACTAATATTTGTCTACCTGTTTATTCACAGCTCAAAAAAAAACAGATTATTAAGACACGATCTTCCTTGTCTAAAGTCATGTTGGCTGTCTCCCATTAAGCCATGACTATCTACATGCTGAGTAATTTTGTTCTTTATGATGGTATCTACCATTTTCCCGGTACTGATGTCAGGCTCACCATTCTGTAGTTTCCTGGATCACCCCTGGAACCTTTTTTAAAAATTAGTGTTATATTGACGATTCTCCAATCTTCAGGTATTACAGATCATTTTAATGATAGTTCAGAGATTACTAATAGCAGATCTGCAATCTCATATTTCAGTTCTTTCAACACCCTTGGATGTATACCATCCAGTCCAGGTGATTTGCTACTGTAAAAGGGGGTGCTTGTTATGAAGGTACCACCATCTTGGCAAGTATGCAAATTAACTGTCTTGCAAAGGATTGTGGTTATTGAAGTCCATTCACACAAAGCTTGCCTTTTTAGAATAATGAAAACTCTTGTAGTTGGTCGAGTGTAGACAAAATTAGAGTTTATTTATGGGGTGATTATCCCACACAGAGTTATGATTGGTTACACCTTGCAGATAACTTCTCCAGGGTTTATTCAACACAAATTAAGGCAACTGAAATAACTTATGCAAATAAGTAACAAAGTCCTTTATGGAACAGAAAGGCTTCTTTCAGCCACTGCTAATAAACTCCTTAGCAGTGCTGGGGAAAAACAAATCAAAGAGGGAAACTTCTTTATACAAAAACAATGCTCACTTTCTACATACAGAAAAGAACTTTTTAAACCTACGTGTGCACGGCTTGGGCTGGGCTCTCCTCCACCAACAGGTGACAATTAACTGCAATCAGTAGCTTGATTTCAGCACACGTACAAAAGCTTTTTCATTCAACAAAACCTTATGGGACAGCCAATATTTAGAATGTTTCCTTTTGATGTTTGCTCTGATATTTAGGATTTTCCTAAAATAACAACTTACTCAAAGAACAGTCCATATAATTATCCTCTGTATCAGATATTGAACCTTGCTCTTGAAATTGCATAGATTCTGTTTCTCCATCTGACTCAGAGGGCTTTAGGAACTGACCTCTACATGGAGAGAAACTATTTCCCTGCTGTTTGCACTACTCAAAGCTAGAGAAACGTTCACAGTTCCTACCTGAATCCAGGCAAGCGTCAGGCTGCTTCTTCTGGTATTCTGGCCAGTATTCAATAGAGCTTCTGTGTCCTGTCCTCCAGTTGGTATCTCTGGACCTCAGGATCTTTTCTCCAAACGTCCTCCAAGAGGTATTTGGACTCCTTTCCTCCTTAGATGCAACAGACCTCTTCCTAGGTGTTGCTTGAGGGTCCCTGGCTGTGGATCTATAGACCTCTGGCTTTTTCCAGTCCTCTGAACCTTTCCCCCAGGTATCTCTCCAGGCATAGGTACTTTTCTGAGCTCCTCTCTTGGACCGTCTGCTTCCTTGTCCTTGTTCCTTCAGGTAACGGTTGTTCTTCCTTCTGTTCTCGGACTTCATCTCTGTCTCCTCCTCCTTCTGTCTTCCTGAAGATTCCCCTCTAGCTTTAAAGGGCTTAGATTGCAACTCCACCCTTGCATTCTTCAGGTGCTGTGGATTAAGCAGTCTCCTAGGGGCTGTTTGATTAGGGATGACATAATGCTTTCTCTGATTAGACTCATGCGTTTCTACTCTAGCTTCCCTAGGGACTTTCTGCATACTGGTGCATTCTGGAACATGTAGTCTTTTAGGGAAACAAGCTGTCTTATTTCTATAACCTGCCAGCACCGGTCCCTTAATCAGAGTAAATTCTCCTATTTTGTCATTATTCCCTGAGCCTTGATAAGCTTCCTTATCACACTACTCTTCAGTTTATCAAATAGTTATAATACATCTTCCCGGTGTAGTGATATTTCTTTCAATTCTTCTGCAGCATCACCTTTAAATACCACTTCAGTAATCGGTAACATCCCTACATCTTCCTCGGTAAAGACCGAAGCAAAGAATTCATTCAGTCTCTCCACTATAGCCTTGCCCCCTCTTACTGCCCCCTTTATCCCTCTATCATCTAATGGTCCAACTGACTCTCTCACAAGTTTTTTGCTACGAATGTACTTGAAAAAGTCTTTATTGTGTGTTTTTGCTTCCACAGCAAGTTTCTTGTCAAATTCTCTCTTTCTCTGCTTTATCAATGCCTTGCATTTAACTTGCCAGTGCTTGTGCTGTTTCCAGTTTCATCATTTGGCTCTTTTTTTCCAGTTCCTGAAATATGCTTTTTTTGGCAACAACAGCCCCTCTGACCTCACCTTTAAACCATGCTGGCAGTTTTTTGGACTTCCTTCCACTTTTCTTAAAGCTGGTCTGGGCTTCCAAGATAGTATTTTTAAACAACACCCAAGCTTGATGTAAATCTTTAACCTTTGCAAATGCTCCTTTTAGGGTTTTTTTAAACTATTTTCCTCATTTTATCATAGTCTCCCTTTTGAAAGTTAAAAGGTAGTAATGTAGATTTCCTTACATTTCCTTCTCCATTAATTAAATCAAACGTGATCATGCTATGATCACTATTGCCAAGTGGCCCCAACACCCTTATCTCTTGCACCAGATTTGGTGTTCCACTAAGGACTAAGTCCAAAATGGCTTCCCCTCTGGTCGATTCATGAACCAGCTGCTCCAAGAAGCAGTCATTTATTTCATCTAGAAACTTTATCTCCCTAGCATGTCCTGCCATGACACTGACCCAGTCAATACTGGGGTAGTTAAAATCACCAATTATTATTACCATTCTTTAACATTTGTTTGCTTCCCTGATTTCTTTGAGCATTTCATCATCCATTTGTTCATTCTGGTCAGGCGTTCGATAGTACATCCCCACTGCCATTGCCTTCCCCTTTTTACATGGAATTTCAATCCATAGATATTCTACAGCAAATTTTGTTTCCTGTGGAACTTTAATCCTTTGTGACTCGATGCCCTCTCTAACATAGAGGGCAAACCCCCCCCCCCCCATCAATTTGATCAGCTCTATCATTATGATATAGTTTATACCCAGGTATCAGTGTCCCGTTGGTTGTCCCCATTCCACCATGTCTCTGAGATACCAATTATATATAACTTCTCATTTAGTGCTATATATTCTAACTCTCCCATCTTATTTTTTAGACTTCTAGCATTTGCATACAAGCATTTTAGAGGGTGTATTTTATTCATATTAATCTGTTATCGGTAGGCACGGGTAATTTGGAATCTTTAAGCTCTGTCTGCTCTGTACTCTAGGGCATTTGGGTTATCTTTGTCCTTACTGGAACCTCTCTGTAGATGTGCCCTAACTTCATTTTTTGGTACATTGTTTCAAACTATGCGCTCTTGGGCGACTGTCGACTTTCCCCTATTATCTTCTTTAAAAGCTGCTGTATCTCCTTTTTAAAGGTTAATACCAGCAACCTGGTTCCATCCTGGTTAAGGTGAAGCACATCCCTTCGGAAGAGCCCCTCCTTTCACCAGAATGTTCCCCAGTTCCTAACAAATACAAAACCCTCATCCTTTTCACAATTGTATCATCCACGCATTGAGACTCCGGAACTCTGCTTGCCTTTTGGGTCCTGCATTTGGAACAGGAAGGATTTCGCAGAATGCTACCCTGGAAGTTCTGGATTTCAACTTCCTACCTAAAATCCTAAATTTAGCCCCCAGAACTTCCCTACCACATTTTCCTATATCATTGGCACCGACATGTACCAAGACAGCAGACTCCTCCCCAGAAGAACATAAGAACATAAGATATGCCATACTGGGTCAGACCAAGGTCCATCAAGCCCAGTATCCTCTTTCCAACAGTGGCCAATCTAGGTCATATGTACCTAGCAGTTTCCCCAAAAGACACAGCACTATCTATGACCTTGTCTAGGTGTCGCTTGTGGTCCGCTACCTTCGCACCAGGCAGGCATGTTACCAAGCGATCCTCACATCCACCAGCCACCCAGCTATCAACATGGCTAATGATCAAATCACAAACTATAATGGCTGTCTTAACCTTTCACTCATTGGCACATGGCCCTGGAGAAACTTCCTCGGTGCGAGAGGGTTTTACATCACCTGGAGGATAGATCCTAGCTCTAGGATCACTTCCTGCCACACCAGGTTGATGCTCTCCTGTCACGTGTCCTCTCTCTTGCATGGCAACAGGGATGCTGCCAGACTGGAGGGGGGACTTCAGGACTATATCCCTGTAGGTCTAATCTATGTATCTCTCTGTCTTCCTTATGTCTTCCAAGTCTGCTACTCTTGCCTCCAGAGATCGGACTCATTACCTGAGAGCAAAGAGCTCCTTGCACCTTGTGCACACGTAAGACCCCTCACCAACTGGGAGAAAATCATACATGTGGCACTCAGTGCAAAATACTGGAAAGTCCCCATCTCACTGCTGGATTGCTGTCTGCATCTTCGATTTAAGGTTGTGTTTAGATATTTAAGTTCTTTACTTACTAAGGGTTGCTGGGGATATTTATACTAATAAAACTACCTAATACATTTAATGCACTTTGTTCACCTGAAATTTAATTAATCTCAGGTCCTTAATGTATGCTGATGAGAATAGACAGCTTCACCTGAGAGGGAATATGGTACCTTCTTTCCTTTAAGAGGTTTAAGCACCTATAAAGCTATGATTATCCCAGGGGTGGGTGGGAGATAATAATTTATATATGAAATAAATGACTGCTTTTTGGAGCATCTGGTTCATGACACAACAAGAGGGGAAGTTATTTTGGACCTAGTCCTTAGTAGAACACAGGACCTGGTGCAAGAGGTAAAGGTTTTGGGCCACTTAGCAATAGTGATCATAGCAAAAACATATTTGATTTTATAATGGAGGGAGGGTGGCAAGGAAATCCACAACAATATCTTTTAACTTTCAAAAGTGAAACTATGCTAAAATGAAGAAAATTGTTAAGAAAAAAAATAAAACGAGCAGCTGCAAAAGTCAAAAGTTTACTTCAAGCATAGAAGTCCAGACCAGATGTATTCCATGATTTAAGAAAGTGGACAGAAGTCCAAAGAACTGCCAGCATGGTTTAAAGGTGAGGTCAGAGAGGTTGTTGTAACCACAAAAGCATCTGCCAGGAAATGGAAGAAGGAGTCAAATGACAAAAATGGGAAACCATATAACTACTGGCAAGTTAATTTCAAGACATTGATAAGGCAGGCAAAGAGAGAATTTGAAAAAAAAATTGCAGACCTATTACACAGGTACACTAAAAAATTTTTTTTTTAAACTGCCTCTAATGTTTCGATTGATTTTTACATTTTTTGGTGCGCTGAATCCAAATCTGGTAACCAATTTGCTCCATCACGTACAGATTTTTTGCTACATTGGGTTAGCAGTTTGAGGTGAACGTTTCATATTGAGTGCGATCGAGATAAAAGTTTCTTGGATGAATTCTTTATACTAATTGTTTAGTAGTTATTCAAATAAGAATAAACAAAATTGTAACAAGGCAGCACATTAGAATAGAGTAATGTCAACAAAACACACTGTGATGGTAGCAAAATTGTCTGCACTTAAAACAGCCACATACATGTGCACAAACATTGAGCATATAAGAGCGAGGTTAGACACAAAGCAAAGCAAAGAAATGTGCAAAAAATGTTGTACAGGTATGTATGTAAGAATAGAAAACACAAACCGCACCATTGCAATACATGAAGACAAACACCCGATGGTGTGAAAATAAAATTCTAATAAATGAGATCCGACACTGTGGTAATAACTAGCAAATTTTTATTTCAAAGTTTAGTAAAAACACGATATTTGTCAACACAGTTTAGATTTTAAAGTCATTCTTGGGTCAATCAATCTCCTGGTGGGCCCGTTTCTTCTTCCCCCGAATGCTTCTCTTGGTGCGCTGCTTGGCGTATTTTTCATCTGGGGTTTCCCGCAGCAGCAACCAGCAGAAATCAGCCATCATAGTGGTGTTCCATCTTCCTTGGTACCTTCTCTCTGCGTCCTTGATGTCCTGGTGAAACCTTTCACCTTGTTCTTCACTGTACGCCCCCACGTTTTCGGGAAAGTAGTTCACATGGGAGTGCAAGAAATGGACTTTCAGGCTCATGTTACAGCCTTGTTCTTTGAAGGCATTGAGCATCCTGGCAACAATATCCTTATAGTTCTCATCCCGCCTTTTCCCCAAGAATTTGAGAACAACATCCTTGAAGGAATCCCAGGCTTCTTTTTCCTTCTCAGACATCGTTTCAGCGAATGCTCCATCTGAAATGAGTTTCCTTATATCAGGGCCAACAAACACTCCTTCCTTTAGCTTTGCTTCAGAAAGTCGGGGGAACTGTGAGCAAAGGTACCGAAAGCACTCACCATCTTTTGGAAGGGACTTGATGAATTGCTTAATGAGACCCAACTTAATGTGGAGAGGTGGTAATAGAATTTTATCACGAGGTACCAAGCTCTCATGAAGAACATTTTTCTCACCGGGTCTCAAATACTCCCGAATTGGCCAGTCTTTTTTCCCCCAGTGTAGGTCGCGGGCCCGGCTATCCCACAAGCAAAGGAAGCAGGGATATTTGGTGAAACCGGATTGCTACCCTAATAGCATGGATAGAATTTTAAAGTCTCCACAAATCATCCACTTATGCTCATCATAACGAATCTTCTGAAGAATCAGGGCCAAATTCTCGTATTTTTCTTGGAGAATAACAGAGTGAGCAATAGGAACTGAAGCAAATGTGTTGCCATTATGAAGAAGAACACCTTTTATGCTGTCTTTTGACGAATCAATGAACAGCCGCCATTCAGCAGGATCATACTTGAGTTTAAACTTTTCCATCACTCCGTATATATCGTTGCAAAATACCAAATCTTCCTCTTTGCTGAAATACTTCAAAAATTGTGTCTCGCGGTTGCGGTACCAATAAAAAGTTGTTCCTGGTGACAATAGATTTTTCTGTTTAAGCCGAGAACCTAGCAGTTGGGCAGCATCTTTTGGGAGTCCTAAATCCCGGACTAAATCATTCAATTCAGCTTGAGAGAAAAGTTCAGGTTTCGGATCTGGTTCAGTTTCAAACTCGGAAGTACTGGACTCATCGGGAAAAGCCATCTGATGAGTCTCATCATGATCAGAACCGTCCACACAAATATGATCCAAAGATTTTGGTGGTTCAGGCACAGGTACTTCGTTGCTATGAGGCATAGGCCTAATTGCTGAGGGAAGGTTGGGGTAACTTATTACGTTCTTATTTTTTAAGTTGTATCCCTTCACAATGCAAGAGCAAAAATAGCAGTCACTGCTGTGGTCTCTTTGTTCACGCCACATCATAGGTATTCCGAAACGAAATGCTTGTTTTTTACCTTTCATCCATAAGCGTAGATCTTCCTCACATGTCTTGCACACTTTGTGAGGAGCCCACGGTTTGTCTTGATCGCCTAACTTCAAACCGAAATAGGCGAAATATACTTTTTTAATAAATGCAGAAATGTTCCTCTGCCGCTTTTTCACGGTATATTCCCCACAAATAAAACAAAAACTGTCCGGAGAGTTGACGCAACCTCTGGCTCTGTGAGCCATCACAAATACACAGCACTGCAAACTACAACTGTAGTGAACCACTTCAGAATAAAGCTGGATTACGACTGACCAAACAAAAGGTAATAATGAACTTGCAAGAAACTGAAATTTGACAGGAACGTTCATGTCGCAACCACCGTGTTTGAGCGAGCGAACGAGGCGAGGCGAACAGGAAAGAACATGCGCCAGCGCGAGTACTGGATTTAGCCCCCCACCTCCCAATTGTCCTGTTAATGTATAAAATGAATACAAAACACTCTAAAATATCATGAGGGAGTGTTTCTAGTTAGTTAACCATTACAACCTCTATTTTGGGCCAAGAAAATAAACTGCAGTCGGCTAAAAAGAAATTATGTGAACATTCCTTATATGGGTAAGAAATCTAATTTTGCAAGAAAACGTGACGTGATGGAACATTTTGGCTATTTTTCCTGGATTCAGCACCCCAAAATCTATAGGAATCAGTTGCAAAACTGGAGGCAGTTTTTTGGTAGTGTACCTGTGTTATTAGTAATCTGTGAACTATAGTTAAAATCATCTCTAGTACCTGAAGATTGGAGAATGGCCAATGTAACGACAATTTTTAAAAGGGTTCCAGAAAGTCTGACATTAGTACCGGGCAAAATGGTAGAAACCATTATAAAAAAAAATACTGAACATGTACAGTAGATAGTCATGGTTTCTTCCCTTATCTGACCATCACCTGCTAAGCTTCACTCTTCATCACTCTCCACCTCAATCTCGTCCAGCCACCTTCTGTGTTTTTTTAAGGAATCTTCATGCTATCGATCTCTCCACTATTGTCTCATCACCTCTTTCCTCCACTTTGTCTTCTAAGTCTGTTGATGAGGTTATAGTTTCCTATAAAACTGCTCTCTCCTCTGCTCTGGATGCTCCACTTCTCCATCCATGCCATGTCCTGTGAGATGCACTATACCTCAGCCCTGGCTATCTTCAACTATTCACTACCTATGCCCCTGTGCTCACTCAGCTGAGCACATTTGGCTCATATCCCGCTACCTTTCAGACTTTCTTCACTTCAAATTCATGCTTGCTTCCTTCCAGTCAGCTATAGCACTCATCAAACAAAATAACTATGTCCATCTGACTAGCTCTCTCGCCTCTGACCTCTGTCATCTCTTCACAACGCTCTATTCTCTCCTCAAGGTGTCTTCATCTCAGACCCCTCCTTCTCTTTCACCCAAACCTGCCCATAGTCCCTCTTTTAAAGGTTAAAAGATAAAGTTGTGGATTCCCTTGCCATCTTCCCTCCATTTATTAAATCAAATATGATCATGCTGTGATTGACATTGCCAAGTGGCACCAACACTCTTATCTCTTGCATCAGATCCTATGTTCCACAAAGGACAAGGTCCAAAATTGCTTCTTTTCTTGTTGGTTCATTAACCAGCTGCTCCAAGAAGCAGGCATTTACAATATTTTATCTAGAAACTTTATTTGCTTAGCATGTCATGCTATGACATTGCCCCAGTTGATATGGGGATAATTGAAATGACCCTTTTATTTCTGTGTCATAACTTTTGTTAGCTTCACTGATTTCTTTGAGTATTTCATCATCCATCTGTTCATCTGTTCATTCTACCCCGGCTGTTGATAGTGCACTCCCACTACCTTTGCCTTCCCCTTTTTACATGTAATTATATTCATAGAGATTCTATAGTGTATTTTGTTTTCTGCAAAACTTAATCCTGTGTAAATCAATACCCTCTATAACATAGAGTGCAACCCCTCCACCAATTTGATTTAACCTATCATTGTGATATAGTTTGTGCCCAGGCCATAGTCCCATTGGTTATCCTCTTTCCACTAGGTCTCCAGGTCTCTTAGATAACCATTTTATCTAACCTTTCATTTAGTGCTATATAATCTAGTTCTCTCATCTAATTTTTTTAGACTTCTAGCTTTTGCATACAGGTATTTTAGAGGTTGTATTTTATTTATTTAACATCTTTTTTATGTAGTCTTTCTACTAGTAAGATGGTTTACAGAGAGGTCTGTGAAAATAAACAAGGTAACCTAACAAGTAATGTGAAATTTTATTCATATTAATAATCTGTTTATCAGTTGACAGGGGTAATTTGGAATATTTCAGCTCTCTCTGCTCTGTATTTAAGGACATCTGGGTGTCTTTTATTTTTACTGGAACCTCTCTATCGGGATGTCCTAACTTCCCTTTTTTGCTAGTATCCTTCAAGGATGCATCCTTCTGAATCATGTGCTCTTGGGCGACCATCAGCTGTCCACTATTATCTAATTTAAATGTGGCTCTATCTTCTTTTTAAAGGTTAAAGGTTATTAACAGCAGATGTACCATAATCATCTTTATCTGCTGTCATATTATGTTACTATTGTGAGACCATGCCGGTCCTAGGCGGTTGCCTAGACCCGGGATAGCCTGGAGTTGTGGTAATAAAGGACACTGTAGTCGTGATCCGAATGAAATTAAAGTTGGGTTTTATTCCCCTTCCCTTTAGGATGTCGTAGAATAAGGGACAACATAAAGAACGGTTGTTTTCACCAGGGTAAAGGATGTTTAACCAATAATAATACTTCTTTTCAGTAATACAGTCCAGCACTTTTCACTGTGCAAAATACAGTTTCTTTCTTGCTCTTTTCTTTTAACAAAGACTCTCAATATCATCAGTCACGTACACAGCACATTTCATGGGCACAGGGATATTTTCTGTGCTATTGTGCTCCCCTTGCATAGGGCTATAACCTGTCTCTGTATAAGGACATAGAGCCCCTATGAAGCTGCTCACTGTGTCTTGCTCTGGGGAAACCTCAGTTGTCACCAGTGGGAGCTGCTTTTGTGGGTCCCGGATATCAGGAGCTGTGCTGGGGATTTCTTCCCACGGCTTGGACAAATAAGAGTTCCCTTGTTGGTTATAAGCCTGGCTTCTATCCCAGAGACTCCCTTTTCTCCCCTTAGCAAAAACAGGGTACTTATCTTTTCCTTTGGGGAAGATGAGCTCAAACCCCTCTGCTTCCAGCCAAGGCTTTCTCTCTGCCCTGTAGCCTGCTCTTCTGTGGGAAGCCTGGTTACAATGCCTGGCTGAGGGCAACTCACTTCCTGCTCCCAGTGTGCTCCTCTGGATGTGACCTCTGCCTCCTGTTAACTGGGCAGTTTGCCTTGGTATGAGGACCTCTCTGGCTGGGAAGACCTTGCTGCAGCTTTGCTTATCCCACCTGGATTGGTCAGCCTGCCTTTCTCCAGCCCTGGTTCTCCAAGGTACCGTGTCTTCTTGCAATTGCTTGGGATTTCTACTCTCACCTTCTCTCCAAGCCTGCCTGAAACAGCAGTCAGAGTTCCTTTGGTCTCTGCTTTCCACCTGGCATGCAAGCTCTGGCCTCAGCCCTAATTCAGGCTCCAGCTTCCACTGCCAATGCTCATTCTGCTGCTTCCAATTCTCTTTCTCATTTCCAATCTTCTGCTCAGCCTCCGCCTCCTCATCCAGCCTCTGTGAGATTTCCCACCTGCTTTTATCTCTCAGCTCATCTAACGTGGAACGTGAGTCTGAGTCCAGGTGAGCCTGATTGGCACTCTCAATTCTTACTGCGTCACACAAACTCTGTGGAAAGTTTTCTTTCCTTTTTCCTGCCTCTCTGCACTGTGAATGCTGCAACTGCCCCTGAGGCTGCAAGGTAAGCTCTTCTTCAATTTTATTTCTTAATATTACAGGGTCTGTGTTTTCTAACTCCTGACAGGTAAGCCCTTCCTTCACATTGTCCTTTAATGTTTCAGGCTTAGTGCTGTCTGGCTCCTGACAAGTAAGCTCTTCCTTTGCATTGTTCTTTAATGTTTCAGGCCTAGTGCTGTCTAGCTCCTGACAAGTAAGCTCTTCCTCTGCACTACCCTTTAATATTCCAGGTTTTGTGCTGTCTACCTCATGACACTATGAATAAGCCACTCCAAAAAACGTTTTTTTCCAAATCAGTAATCATTTCTCCAGAGTTCATGATGTTTCTTCTACCACCAGTTATAATTTTTTAAAACACTCTCTACTCATTTTTATTAGCTGCATTATTTATAATCTATAGTTCTCATTCAAGTATAGGAAAAAAAATATTAGTATTTAAAGGAGATCTCAGGCTAACTAAGTTGGGTTCACGTGTTTGCAGTGCTATCAGAAATCATGCAGGAAGGGGCACGTCCGGCTGTCCTAACACCCCCGTGCAGGGTGGCCCCATTAGTACCTAATTCTGTACCGCGGGAGCAAGATATTTCCACGGGTGCAGAATGAGGCACTGAGATGACCGCCCTGTTCCTGCATGCCTGTGGGAAATATCCTCCCCAATCCATGACCTGCCTGCTGCAGCACCGACCCCCCCCCCCCCTGGTTTCCCTACCGCCCAACCCTCAATGTGGCAGCCGGGGCCCAGATTGGGTGGCGGGGACCTACCAGAAGCTGTTCCCTGCCTTGAGTGAGGTTTCTGGGCCCAATTTCTGTCGCTGCCTATTTCACCTCCATGGTGGAATAAGCAGAACATCCATCCCCCACCAGCAGGACGTACAGGGCCAACACCTGAATCGGCCCTGTATGTCCTGCCACTTCGTCCCGCCCCCACTCTGCCCCCTCCCGCCCCCTCCTCGCACTGTGGCTCTGGGCATACGGGGAGAGTGTGTGGCAGAAAACAGCTGGGATGGATATTGGGGGCCGCACGTCTCACAAGGACATACAGCCTTGCTAGTCGCCTCACAGAATCAGGCACATAGCAGAAGACCTATGGAATTTCAATTCAGTGACACAAACTCTTCTATCCCATATACAACAATTTTAATAGGCTTTTATTTAGTTGCACCCCCTAAACTTTCTAGGGGCAATGCTGCTAAGAGTCAAAGCTACCATTCTGAACCCAGAGCTCCTTTAAAATTTCCCCTGAGAATAGTTGTTGTAATTTCCTTTATTTTCATTTATTTACAATTATTTATGTTTCACTAAGGCAAATAAAACTTATCCAGAGTGGATCACAATACTAATTGCATTATTGAAACAAAACATACACATACACATAATGCACTGGAATAAAAATAAGTCCAAACAGATAAAGAAAACACAAATAGTCTTATACAGCCCAAATATCTAAGGTAACACATTTCAATATCTAGGTCTAGTAACCAAAGAACTGCAATTACATAAAAAGTTAAATACATTTCTTAGACTGGCTGAATGACAATCAGGCCTGTGTCACTACAGCACGGGTTTGTAAATCAATCCAAGGCAGCACTAGCGCATTTATAAAATGTGCTATTTTCACAGCAAACATTTTAAAAATCAAAGCAATCACCCTGACCTTAATTTGTCATTCTACTGGAAGTCAGTGTAATGCATACAAATGAAGCTTCGTAAAACCAGATCTGTTGCAATTGGAGTAAAGGAGTAGACTAGTGGTTAGAGCAGCAGCCTGGGACCAAGAAGACCAACATTCAAATCTCACCGATAGTCCTTGTGGCCTTGGACGAGTCACTTCAACTTCCACTATCTCAGGTACATACTCAGATTGTAAGATCTCTAGGGGACAGGGAGCTACTTACTGTAACTGATTGTAACTCACTTTGAACTGTTACTGGAAAGCTGTGAGCTAAATAGTAATTATACATAGCTGATCAGCATAATGTTGAGTAATTTGCATAACACAAATTAAATACTCCAGGTACCTAAATTAAGAATGGTACAATAATTAATGGGGGGTGGGGGGATAGTCAAAGGCATATACATGGTTTGCAGACATGAAAACTGTGTAAATGCCACTAAGAGGGATAATCACTGGTACTAACACAGTTAGTTGGCGTGGAGGAGTAGCCTAGTGGTTAGAGCAACAACCTACCACCCAGAGATTGGGGTTAATACCCTTTGGCATTCCTTGTGAGCTTGGGCAAGTCACTTTACCCTCCATGGACTCAAAAGAAAAGGCCAGGTAATCTACTTCCAGTCACACCTTGTCATGAAACCCAGGGGCCGCTGGGTTGCCAGAAGACAGCATTGAATTGTTGGCACTTAAAAAAGCACACAAAAAAGCCAGTTGGTGCCACTGGAGATCTATGGGCACTACCACTATGTGCCCCAATGCTGCAGCGTTAACATTAGGGTGTTCTGGGGCAGAGCAGAGACAGCAACTGCCTGGTTAGCGATCTGGGAGTAAGGTAGGGTGCAGCAAAATCTGACGTAACTTTACCAGGCAGCGGTTCAATATCGCCGCTGCCCTGTTAGTTTCTGGTTTCTGCGGCAAAACTGGATATTCAAGGCTTGTGGCCGGTTATGGCCCCGATATTGAATATTTGGGGTTAGTTTTCAGTGACAACAGCTGTTAGCAACGTTAGTTCCAGCTGCTAAATATCCTCCCCAATGAGTCCATAGCAGCCTTTCCTACAAGGTTTCTGGGAATTTTCTATCTGTATTTGCTATCGTTAGGAATGGTGCAGCAATATAGCAGTTTTAATCATGAGAGGCAGATTGCCTGGTAATCTACAGAACTCACCCTCCTTTACGATGGAAAACACAGTATCGCTATGTCATCCCTCTGGTAATGAGGGAACAAAGCTGGAGGACTTCTGAATACCTTAGAGGGAAATACAAGAGACTGAAGTACACTGCTAATATCATTACATGGCAGAACATATTTTGCCACCTCATCAGTCTTAATTTGACACAGATATTAATTGAATTCTAAAGGACAGATCACAGCCCAAGAGGATTTCAAAATTCCTGACCTAAACAAGGAAAGGAGCAGTGTGTTCTTCTCCGACTGAATACAGAGGAGAGAAGAGGACTGGGTGAGCCTAGAGTACAGCAGAGAACTGTTGCTCTATTCTGCAACCAGTCCTTCATCCCTAGTTGCTTTTGCCCCTTGTCCCTTCTGTTCCCTTCCTAGGCACCTAGAAGTCAATATATAAAGAGTTTAGCAAGCTAGAATGACCTGCTAACCTTCTAAACCCCAGCTATACTGTTATTTTGTGGCATATTCTGGATAGCGAGGCTGATGACCCCCCACAGATCACAGGAAAGACTTCTGATTATAGTTTGTACAATCTCTGGGCAGCCGATGCTGTCTTCACTTTATGCAGCTTAGCAATCTGGTTAGCAGCTGAATATCACTGCTGACCTGAAAGCTACGGCAATTAACAGTGAAACTGGATATTCAGTGTCAGATGCTAGATAGGCTCTAGCTCAGAATATCTGGCTTTAATTTCAGTGCAGGTGGTACTTTAAATGCGCTGACAGCTGCCACTGAATATCAACCCCCTAGATCTTTGGAATATTAGACTTACAGCATTAGAGACAAAACTTTTGGAATCTACAAATATATAGATTCTGGTAGAAAAATTTTCTGAGAGATTTTTTTACATCTTTGTTTTTCAGGCTGTAGATTAGAGGGTTAAACATAGGAATTAATGTATGATGCAGCACAGTAATAATTTTGTTTATATCCATTGATTGCATTGATGGTGGTCTCATATACAGAGATAGCAAAGTCGAATAGAAGAGAATTACGACAGTGAGATGGGAGGAGCAGGTGGAGAAGGCTTTGCGTCTTCCCTTTGTCGAACGAATCCTCAGGATGTTGCAGATGATGTAGACATAAGAATAAAGGGTTAATAAAAAGCTCGGGAAACCTATAATTCCCCCCATAACATAAATTGCAAATTGGATAGTTGAGGTACTGCTACATGAAAGTTTTATCATTGCTGAGAAATCACAAAAGAAATGGTTAATCTCATTGGAGCCACAAAAAGATAACTGAAGAATAAGAAAAAGATAAAATACAGGTCCTAGAAGCCCACCAATCCATGTCCCTGTGATCATCAGGATACAGACTTTCTGATTCATAATCAAATGGTAAGACAGGGGTTGACACACTGCAACATAGCGGTCATAGGCCATGGCTGAAAGAATAAAAAATTCAACGCAGGCTAAAGACAGAAAAAAATACATTTGTGTAAAACATCCATTTACAGAAATATGGTTGCTCTTTCTCAGAAAGATATCCAGCAGCTTGGGGAGAGTGACTGAGGTGAGAGATATGTCGAGGAAGGACAAGTTACTGAGGAAAAGGTACATCGGGGTGTGCAGCTGAGAGTCCAGGTACACAATAATGATAATAGTGAGATTCCCCATCAAGACGATCAGATAAATCAATAAAAATAGAAAGAAGAGAGGGATCTGCAGCTCTGGAAATTCAGGAAACCCCAAAATGATAAATTCTGTCACTGTGGTATAATTTTCTTCTTCCATTGGATTCTGAGATGCAGACAGTCAAGTGTTTATTAGACATCCATCCAGTTTACCTGAGTGCTGCCCACTGAAATATAAATAACAAGACTATACGATTTGTTTGACTGAAAAGCATCAAGGAATATGAGGCCCATTTATCAAAGCACATTTACATGGTTTGCAGCCTAGTAAACTCTGTAAATGCCCTAGATAGGGATATTCAACAACACATACACTGTCAGCATTGTTGAATATCCCCGTATATTTATTTATTTATTTGCAAAACCTTTATATACCGCCAATTCCAAAGATCAGTAGCGGTTTACATCAAACATTATCGAAATACATGGAACAATGAAGTATTATGAAACTGATACATAGAACTGAGATCAACTATATACAGGTAGTATAACAGTGTCTAGAACTATTTACAAGTAATTACATAGATTTTACAAATTATGTAATGATTCATCATAAGTTCAGTTATCGAAGATGAGGAGTATGTATTTGAGAGGTTGTAAACATGCTGAGTTATGGAGGATGAGAGGACTTATCCAGGTCACAATCTATATTGGAGTAGTGTTGCGTGAAAAGATAAGTTTTTAGATATTTTCGGAATTTTTGTAGATCTTTTATCTCTCTAAGATGATCAGGGAGGTTATTCCATAATGTTGGTGCTACAAATGAGAAAGCGCTGACACTTGTTGTATGTTTTGTCTTTCTTATACAGTCAGGTACTAAGATTGTATTAAGGTTCCTTCTTCGTCTTATTCTATTTTCGGGGGGGGGGGGGTTATGAATCAGTTTGGATAGATACGATGGGGCAATCTATTTGAAGGTGGTCAATAAGATTTTATATTGAATCCTGCTATAGATAGGTAACCAATGTAGAGAGAAGAGAATCGGGGTAATGCGGTCAGTTAGCTTGGCTTTAGAAATTATCCTTGCAGTCACGTTTTGGGCCATTTGGAGAGTTTTTAGGTTATTTTTTGTTACTCCTTGAAGTATACCATTACAATTTATTTATTATATTTATTTAGCTGTATTTATAGCCCGCTTTTCACCAGGTCAAAGCGGTCAATTGGGGGATTCATTTAACACGAGGGGATATGAGACACATACGCTAATACTTACAGGGAACATGGGCAATGGAGGGTTAAGTGGCTTGCCCAAGACCACAAGGAGTGCCTATAGGACTAGAAATCCCAGTCCCTCCGGCCTGAGATTACTGTCCCCAGGTGGGACTTGAACCCCCGACCCTCCGGCCTGAAGTACCTTGTCCTAACCACTAGACCACTCCTCCCTGTCCTGTCAAAGTGAGGGGTTATTAAAGCCTGGGTTATAGTTCTGAAATCTTCATTATCTAGAAGGGGCCTCAGTTGTTGAATGGAACGAAGCTTGTAATAAATTGTTTTGGTTATTTTCTTAATGTGGGTGGTAAAACTAAGTGTCTTGTCAAGGGTAACTCCTAGGTATTTAATCTCTTCTTTAACTGGTAGTTGATGTCAGTTGGTGGCGTATAATTTGTGTTTCTTGTAGTGATTAATATTTCTGGTTTTTTTAAATTAATGTTCAGATTGTTTGATCTGAGCCAATTTTCAGCTTCCATGAGGCAGGTTGCTAATTTGTCAAAGTTAGGATCAATTATGTTGATTGAGGAGAACAACATAATGTCATCCGCATATATATGGTAGTTTATCTTATATTTTTGAAATATGGTACATATTAGCTGTAGATATAGGTTGAATAGAAGGGCGGATAATGCAGAGCCCTGAGTTATTCCTTGTTCTTGAGGGAAAAGGGGTGATGATTTTTGATTAATTTGTACAAATTGAGATCGGTCCGATATGTATGATTTGAACCATTCTAGGGTTGTTTCCTTTAATCCTATCTGACTGAGTCTTGAAATGAGTATGTTATGGTTTACGCTGTCGAAAGCAGCAGATATATCTAGGAATACCAGGATGAAGGCTTGTTTTGTGTTATCTAGGCCCTTAATAAGGGTATCAAGTAGGGCAAATAGTAGGGTTTCAACACCGTGGAATGGACGGAACCCGTATTGGTGATCATCAAGGGGGGCGGAAGTATCTATATAATCTTGGAGTTGAAGTTGGACAACTTTTTCAATGATTTAGGTCAGAAAAGGAATACTGGCTATTGGGCGATAAGATGATGGGTCATTTTCATTTAGAGCCTTATTCTTTAGGATCGGGCGGATTGCAGAGATTTTGAGTTCCTTTGGTAATACACCTTGCTGAAGGGATTTGTTTACTATGTCTAAAATAAAAGGTGCCAGTTCTTGTTTTGTTGTCTTAATCCAGGTAACTGGGCAGGGATCAAGAATGGATGTAGTTGTATTAATTTTAGATATTATATTGAGCAATTGATTTTTATCAATAATATGAAAGGAGTTCCATGTATTATTATTGTTTGTTGAATTTATGGATCCAGGTATTGGTATGGGGGATAGTTTAAGTTTGCTAGCAAAATAGTCTGCTAGTTCTTGTAGATTGATAGGGACTAGTTGATGGTTAGTAGTAGGGGCTTTAGATAAAGATTTTACAATTTCAAATAGTTCCCTTGGACGGTTAATAGCTTTAGATAAAATCGTTGTGTGATGTTGTTTTTTGGCATTATTAGTTGCTAATCTGTAAGTATTAAGAGTTGAAAAGTATAAATCCCAAAGTTCAGGAGGTTTTTTTGTTCGCCATTTATTCTCTATTTTACGTAGTTGTTTTTTTTAAATTGATGCTAGTTCATGCATGTACCATTTTTCTGATGTTCTTGCTATTGGAAGTTGCTAAATTAAAGTCTCCCAGAATGATGTGTGGCTTGTTTATTGAAGTCTTACATGTTGCTTCAAGAATAGTTGTTATGTTTTGGACATCTGCTGAAGGGGGTCTGTAGAAGAGGCAGATGGCTAAGTTCCTGTTCTCTACTTTTAATATATCAATGTTTTCTATAGATTCACAGATAGTAGAAGAACAGTTCCAGCTTTCTTTTGCTAGTATGAGAACTCCTCCTCCTTTTTTTTTGTTACGGTTACAGTTGAATAGAGAGTATCCTTTTGCTTTTATTTGATTTAATAAGATTATATCAGAATTGGTTAGCCATGTCTCCGTTAGGCAGAGATAATCTGGTTTCTCATCAGTGATGAGGTCTGTAATAAGAAGGATTTTGTTCCTAACAGATCTTACATTGATAAGAATAATTTTTAGGCTTTGAGTGTATGTAATTAGCTCTTTAATTTCATTTTGCGGCGTTAATTTTATATGCCCCCTATGTACCCCAATGCTATCTGGTTAGCATCAGGATGCATTGGGAGATTTCCAGGGCAGAGCTGAGGCAGTGACTGCAGGTAATTGGGTAGCAGCGATATTGGACCGCTACCCAGTTAATGATCTGCGGTTAAAACTAGACCAGCTTTTGGCTCGCCTAGTTTTAGCTGCTGATGCTAAACCGCTAGTGGTCCATTTCATCGCTACCTGGTTAGACTCTGCAGCTGTATGCTCCTTGGAGCCAAACCTGGATATTTGATGCTATCAACTTGGCATTGAATATCCAGGGTCAGGGGTGAGTGGGCCGGGCTATGTATTGATGCGGAGCATAGCCTGACCAGTTGAAAATCAGGCCCTTGGAGTTTTCCTGTTTTTTAAAATTCTCATTTGCTTAACTGCATGGGACTTACAAAATTCCCAAAGAAGCATTTTGCTGAACTATTCTGAGGTTCTATAGCAATAGGATTTTTTTTTATTGTGTGTGGGGGTTTTTTCTGACTTTTTATATGAATTTTGTATAATGGGGAGCCTTTTCAAAGCAATTAACGCAAACCGCCTTAATCATGGTGAGAGGGATATTCAGTGGCACATAGCTGGTTGCCCCTTTGATAGCCACGCAACAGTTATCATGAGCAGGGTAATTAGACACTTGAAAGGCTATCCTAACTTGAGCTGGGTTAGCTAACCGGACAGCGGCTGACTATCACTGCTTTCCTTTTAGCTTATATGCTATCAAAGCACACCGGATATTACCCTCCTTTGATTATAGGGCCCGATATTCAAGTGGGATGGCTAGATACCGCTATTGCACATAGCCGTCATCGCCAACCTCTAACCCTGGATATTAATTGCTGAGGTCATATGTGGCCCTGGCATTGAATATCCGGGGTCACCTCACAGACTTCAACACAGCAGAAGCTAACCGGATAGCAGCGATATTGCACCACTACCCGATTAGCTCCAACAGGTAAAACTAGGTCAGCTTTGGCTTTGCCTAGTTTTACAAATAGGTCGCTAATGGGGTAGTAGTGAAATATTGCAGTTTCCAGATAGTGACTGTCGCCACCCATGACGTGGCCCAGAATGTCCACTACATGCCCCGATGCCAAGCAGTTGGCATGGGGGCATACAGAGGGGATAGTTGGACATTGAATATCCAATTCAGTGCCATTTAAATGGTTTAGAATACCGGGCCCACATTATATAAAGCAATGTAGAAACTGATTTTTATAAATAATATCATTACACCACCGATAATAAAGTTGTGCTCATTGTCTTACCTTTTGAATAATCAGTGGTTTTCCGTTATCTCTGCCCTGCAATCCTCAGCAAGACCTGAATATTTATGATCCCTGTAGGTCCACTTGGGAGTTGATGCCTGAGGCTGAAAACATGAAATGAAAGAGCAAATATCAAGGCAGGACGAAGGTTGTGCTTTGTGTGCTTGGCTTCCTGGTAATATTGTGAATGATGCAAAGTACCAAAATGGCTCGTCCAGTCTGCCCAGTGAGATCCATGTACTTTGGGTAGATATTTATAACATTCCCATGTAGAACCCAGCACCTACTCTTAACCTTTTTCTCACCACTGCCCTCCATATAGTCCTGAAGGGTGCCCAAATTTGCTATAGCGATTATGCCTATCGTTGCCATCTTTCATTTCACTTCTTTAAAGACTAAAACTTAAGGCAATACATTTTGAGAGAAAACATGTAGTCATGATATCTGCAGCTCTCAGCACATGGTAACTTTTCATGTGCTAAACACAATGTGCTGTCCATACCCATATGATACATCCATCAAATCTTTCTTGCTCCCTGTCATGGTAAGCTGTTGGTGCATGTTTTTTTTTTTTTAAATTCTTTATTTTCGTTTTATAACAACAAAGGAAAAGGAAGACATACAGCTAAAAGACAGATACATAAAGTGTAATACATACATCAAAGTAAACCCCTGCCACCCCCCTCCCCCCTGCTTCTTCTCTAGAAAACTAATCATTCCCGAAGCGGGCGTGTATTTACATCATTGTGTTACAAAACCTAACGGTAATCTGAAACATGATGAGTGCACATTAAACAGGCATATCGGAACAATGAGCAGATTGTACATAATCATTGAGCAACTGCCATTTAGACAGCGAGAGTGAGTTTGGGCATGGGGAATAGCTCTCTGAGGTACCTGCTCATATTTACTATATAAGCAGACGAGGTTCCACCAGTCATTGACGGTAAGTCGAGAGCTATCCTTCCAATGCCTCGTGATTAAGCATAGGGCTATACCCAGCATGAAATCAAGGAGAAAGCGACCCTTCTTAGGAAGAGAGGGGACCTCCGCCAAAAAGCGGAGTCCCACAATCTTCCAAGAGAGAGGTTCGTGAAGGTATAAGATAAATTGAATACAACCCCAAACCCGTCCCCAATAAACCTGTAGTTGAGGACATTCATAAATAACATGAGCGAAGGTTCCCACAGCAGTATGGCAAGACCAACACTGGTCCCCAGCAGTTGTGTTCCATTTGGCTATTTTTCTGGGGTATAAAAGCAGCTGTGTGCAAAAAGAAGAGAGTTTGGGTAGCAGAGGCAGACCGGGAAACCCGCACTACTTTGCTCCAGAAAACGCTCCATTGCACAGGGGTTAAAGTGGTTTGCAGTTCGCGCTCCCAGGCCTGTTGGGCTTTGAAAGTGGCCGTGCTATGCGAGACTAGGATTTGTGAGGGGAAGAGAAGAAGGTAAAGTCAAGCTCATTGGGGTGTAGTAACCTCCATAGATCAACTAAGGCAAGATCTTTGATCAGGGAGGTAAGCGTGGTGTGACTCTTGGGGGGACCACTTGTCCTAGGCGGCTGTTTGTCAATCAGGGGATCGAGGACTAGATTGAAATCCCCCCCAATTATCAATAAAGTATTAGCAGAGGCCTGCGCAACCTGAGCAATGGTAGCAAAAAAGGCAGGGTCATCCCCATTAGGAGCGTAAAGGCATATACATGTAACTTCAAGGCTACCTATCTTGAGGTGAGCTCTGGACCATCTACCTTCTGTATCTGAGCTAGTCGCAATAATAGTAGCATGCAAAGATTTACTAACCAGTATGGCAACCCCACATTTCTTGGAAACGGCTGGGGAATAGGCGGCCACCATGTAAAGTTTAATATTGAGTTTAAGAGTTTCCTTCGAATTTAAATGCGTTTCTTGGAGAAAATCAGATCCGCAGCTTCTTGACTTAGGTAGCTTAGGATTTTCTTCCGTTTTATCGGATTATTGATTCCTTTGACATTCAATGAGAAAATCTTACATGGTGCCATCAATCGGTAATGGACATTTTAGGTAGGGCGCTTGAAAACATACAACATAATCAGAATCTGTGCAACAATGACATAATCACCGAAGATGCTGGCTAATACACCCCATATTGAAAAGTATGTACATTGTATCTTAGAGAAGAAGCAAAACCCCCAAAGAATATGGCGACCAGATGTCTGCGGGAGGAGGCCCTAGAGAGGAAATAAAAAGACGTGAAGAAGAGAAAAGAAACACCAGAGTCCATAATTAACACTGTCTCTGATATTCATCGAGGCTACTGTGGGTAGATGGAGTCGGGTCACAGATATCATCAAAAGTAAGGCAAACAAACTGCCCTCGCCAGACTCTTTGCTGGGCTGCAGCAGATCCAATATGGCAGATACAGCGGATATGAGAATACTTGCAGGAATATTCTGGAAGTCAGCGCATCAAGTCAGCTTCTTTGGAATCCAAAAACTCCGCTAATAGATCAGGGTCCTCAAATGTTCTTGTCTGATTGTGAAGCGTGACTCGGAGCTTGGCCGGGTACATCAGACCATAGCGTGCTTGTAGTTGTTGAAGCCTCGGCCGAAATTCCAGAAAGCGCTTTCGGCGGTCGACCGTGGGTTTAGCCAAGTCAGGATAGAAGGAGATCTTGTGGCTCTCAAACTCCATATGGCCCTTTGCCCGAGAGGCACTTAGAATTTGCTCCACGTGTTGATATCTCAAAAGTCGAAAGATGATAGGCCGCGGGGTCTTCCTGTTGAGCGTTATGCTTGTGGGTACACGGTGAGCGCGATCGATCTCCAAATCTTTGGTAAAGGTGATTTGGAGCAGGGAAGGGAGGGTTTTGCGTAAAAACTCTTTCATGTCTCCCGATTCCGCTCCCTCCGGTATGCCCACGAGTCGTATGTTGTTGCGACGCGCTCTATTATTGCCATCTTCCACTTCTTTCTGTAGAGCCCGCACCTGACGTTCAACTTTGTCGAGTTTGGACAACCGGGCCGCATGGGAATCCAATATGCTCTCCATTTTGTCCTGACGCGAAGAAAGCCCCTCTAGCTTGCTTTGCAGCACCCCAAGATCTTCCCGCAGCGCTCGAAGTGCTTCACCGTTTGACTGCACGAGGTTTTTGACCCCTTTAATCTCTGCGAGGATTTCCTGCTGCATTTCGGGGCCCTCGCGCAAGGCCAGCCCCTTCTGCGGGGACGGGGGTTCAGTTTTGGAACGTTTGCCGTGAGAAGCCGCTGGAGATCCAAATTCCAGGCGCGTGGGTTTGGTTCCCGCCATCTCATCAATGTGCCCCAGCAAGATCAGAGTAGAAGTTCCAAGTATGTACGGTGTTAATTCAGGATTCTGAGTAGGCCTCTCGGGAGCCTCAGCGTTATGCGACCATCCCGCTGGACATCAGGCTCCGCCCCCCGCTGTTGGTGCATGTTTTAAAGAACAGTAGCAGTCATAGCCAACCAGTAACTGTTACCGCATGCTAATTCATACAGTAACTGCACTTCAGAAAACTGGTCATGTTTACTAAGCTCTGTGCTGGTAACACGGGTACTGGCCTCTTTATTAGCATGGGTCTTTATGCTAGATGCAGGGGAGCAGGTATATCATGCGGTACCATATTAAAATGGATACAGGAGCAACTAACACCACCTACTGAGCTGGCAATATTTGCATGCATGGTATCTGTGCTGAAGGCAGGTAGTGTGGGCTACAAACACCCATGACCTTTTTAGTATGTAAAAAAGTGTGCATTAGTAAAGACGCCCCAGGTCCCCTTTAGTATGTAGGTTACATTTACTGCACTGTAAGTCTCTCAGCAACAATTGTTTGTGTACATTAAAAGCAAGTGTCATAGGATCCAAATTTAGATTGTTTGTTGATACTTCATCTGCAGTTGGACCTGTCCTGTCTTTTTCTTTGCATCTAAATTCCTTTCCTTCTATGCATGCTTGTGTAAATCTATCATATCCAGACTTAAGGAGCTTAATATGTATACTTTAGAGGAACGGTGAGATAGAGGTGATATGACTGAGACGTTTAGATATCTCCGTGGCATAAATGCACAGGAGAAGAGCCTCTTTCATTTGAAAGCAAGCTCTGCTACGAGGATGAGAGTGAAAGGGGATACACTTAGGATTAATAAGTGGAAATATTTTTTATAGAAAGCGTGATGGATGCATGATATAGTCTCCCAGTGGAGGTGGTAGGGATGGGGACAGTATCTGAATTCAAAAAAGCATGGGACAAACACAGAGGATCTCTAAAGGTAAAAAAGGGGACTATTGTAGTGGTTGATATGGGAGGGCAGAATGTGGTCTCTTTATGCCATCATGCTTCTATGTTTCTATAATAGGGATTAAAAGATTTGTTAGGATCAGCAAGGAATAATGAACTTTTGAATGGCCTGGCATGTGAGCAATCACACTGAGCCATTTGTACCGGAATTCTTTACTAGCCCAAAGATCAAAGGCTAGAAAATGACTGGCCAGAAATTGCTGTTTATTAGCCCAGAGATCAAAGGTATATGGTATAAAGAATGTCTGTAGGTAAAACCTCATGTGAGGAGTCATGCTGGCCAGATGTGAAACATTTGTTACAGTCTATAAATGTGCTAGAAAAACCAAGACAAGTTGAGAGCTGATGTCCACCTAGTCAACGTGAGGGGACAAAAATTTTTCTCCGGCCTTCTCTATGGCTCTCCCAGCTGATGATAAAGGGGCTGCGATGATGTCTGAGTTTGGTGATGGATTAATGAATATTATGTTATTCTCTATTGTCACAAACTGTTTTTTGTAATTGTCATGTCACTAACTTATTGTTATATTACCTAGCTAATTATCATATTAACTAGCTTATTACCTACCATGCACTGAGGTTATTTGCTCTAGGATTTAATATCCAAACAAACCTGAAACACCATGCTCATTCATAGGCAAATGTATGCACAAGTGATTTGTATGCACTTTTTATTCTTAGGGGCCCAAATGATCCTGAACTTCACAACCCTAAAATCCAGCTTCTCCTTACTCATCAAGTTTGTGTTTCAATCTTAGTCCCAGCATGCAGGTTACTCCTGTCTTCTTTGAAGCCTGGTGCTTTGGTACAAGCTCTTTTGGGGTTTAAACCATGACTCAGTGTAGGTCGTCCAAATCCTCCAATGTCTTCTGGAACTTTAAAACAAAAATATTGGCCCCAAGCCACCTCCTTCTGGGAGATAAGGACTTTCTGATTCATAATGAAATGGTAACTCAGGGGTTGACATAGCAGTCTTAGGACATGACAGAAAGAATAAAAAATCCCATACCTGCCAGAGAAAAAGAACACTCTTGTGTAAAACATCCCTTTACAGAAATATGATGACTCCTTCTTAGAATGATATCCATCAGTTTTGGCAGAGTGATTGAGGTAGAAGAGATATCAAGGAAGGACAAGTTACTGCAGAGAAATTACATATGGGTGTGCAGACAATAGTCCAGGCATGAAAGAGTGATAATAGAAGGTTTTCCCATTAGAATGATCAGGGAAATCACTGAAAAAAGTCTCTTCCATTGGATTCTGAGCTTCAAAGACAGTATAGTATTTAATAGACCTCTGTCCAGTTTACAGGGGTAATGAGGTCTGATTGAAGGACATCCAGGTCTATATAGTTAGTTTACCTATTTTTAAATTTCTCAGTTTAGGTGAACTACAGGAAAAAATAATCTGGCAACTAGTATCAGAATCAACACTGAAGGGGGTCATAATGGACCCGGTACTTACAAATGAGGAGAGTGTTTCAGATGTTAAAGAGGTGATCATCTCACATCCAGTAATCATTGGATGGTGTGGTTCAGTATTAGGACAACGGCTGAGAAATTCATTGAAATATGAGGGTCCCAGACTTTAGGAAAACTAACTTTGTCAAGATAGGAGAATACCTCAAGGAACTGTTAGCTGGATGGAAACAGATGGTTGATGTAGAAAGAGAAGAGAAGCATCAATATTTGGAAAACCTAAGAGAAGCTAGAAAAGTAGCCATCAAAGCCTTGATACACATGGAAGCAAAAATAGCCAGCACAGTAAACTGGGGGCAAAGAATACAGGTTCATTACAAATATGTACTAAGTTTTTACAAAAATTTTACAAATATGTACAAAGTTTCCCAAAGTTAAATTCCCAGTTGAATTCTCCTGTTATATGTAAACTCATCACAGTTTGTTGCTTGCAATGAGTATTTCTGTTTAATGTAAACCGCGCTGATGAAAAAGAGTGCGGTATAAAAGAACACTAAATAAATAAAATAAAATAAAATTTGTTAGATGCTAGGGAGAGGAGGATATGTAAAAGTGGTATTATCAGACTCAAGGGTAAAAGGGAGGAATATGTAGAAGCTCATGAAGATAAAGAAGAATTGCTTAACAATTATTTCAGCTCTGTGGTCTTAGATGAAGAGCTGGGAGGAGGCCCTCAGAAACACACAAATATGAACAGAAGTAGGGCAGATTTTGAATACCAAAATCTGCAATAGGTTAGAGGATGTAGATAATATGAGGAAGCATCTAGCGAGGCTTGAAGAATGGTCAAGAATTTGGCAACTAAGAAAATACATGGTTATGTATTTGGACTGCCGAAATCCTATGAAGCAGTTTGCTATAGGGGGTGAAATACTTCTGACCACAATAGAAGAGTGGGACTTGGGTGTGATTGTTCCTGATGATCTTAAGGTGGATTAACAGGTAGAAGTGGTGATTTTGAAAGACAGATGGATGCTTAGGTACATAGGGAGAGGAATAGCCAGCTGGAAGAAGGAGGTGATAGTACCTCTGTATAAGCCTTATTTGGAGAGCTATGTGCAATTCTGGAGATCACACCTTCAAAAGGATATAAACAGGATGGAGTTGGTCAGAGAGCAGGTGGCTGCTCATATGGTCAACGGACTTTGTCATTAGGCATATGGGAACAGACTTAAAGATCTCAGTATGCCAGCTTTGAAAGAAAGGTAGGTAAGAGGAGATAATAGAGAGGTTTAAACATGTTTAAGGCTTAAATGCACAGCAGGATAGTCTCTTTCAATTGCAAGAAAGTTCTTCAATGAAGGGGTACAGGATTATGTTGAAAGTTCATTCTATCTCAGATTGGTCCAGAGAAGATTACAACAAATATCAATTGAAAGTGTTTTAAATCAATAGAAAGAAAATACATACAACTTCAGTACTGTTTAAAGATCAAAATGAAAGGTTCTTAAAGAGCAAACATAAAAGCATAGAAATGTGATGGCAGAAAAAGACCACATGTCCTTTCTATTCTGCCCTTTCTTATCAACTACAATAGTCCCTCTTTTACCTTTAGAGAACCTCTGTGTTTATCCCATACTTTTTGAATTCAGATACTGTCCTTGTCTCTGGCACCTCCACTAGGAGACTATTCCACACTTTTATCACTCTTTCCATAAAGAAATATTTCCGTATATTACCACTGAGTCTATTCCCTTTCACCCTCATCCTACGTCCCCTAATAACAGAGCTTACTTTCAATCAAAAACAAAAAAAAACCCCTCTCCTTCAGTGCATTTATGCCACAGAGGTATTTAAACATCTCTATCATATCTCCTCTATCTTGCCTTTCCTCTAAAGTATACACATTAAGATATTTAAGTCTGTCCTCATATGCTTTATAACAAAGACCACTGACCATTTTAGTAGCCACCCTCTGCACCGACTCCGTCCTGTTTATATCCTTTTGAAGGTGTGCTCTGCAGAATGAGGTCACACCAGAGACTTATAGAGGCTCTATCACCTCTTTTTTTCTGCTGGCCATTCCTCTTCCTATGCATCCAAGCATCCTTCTAGCTTTTGCCATTGCTTTTCTACCTGTTTATTTACTTTAAGATCATCAGACACAATCACGTTGATGTCCCGCTCTTCTTTGGTAGACAGAATACTTCTCCCCCTACACTGTACCGCTCCCTTGGATTTTTATACAAACCATTAAAATAATATAAATGAGTCTATATGAGATAAATTAAGTGCTTGTATTACTATTCTAAAATATGATGTATTAAAATAAGACCTTATCTCTCTTAAATCCGCATCTTATTAAAATAAACAAAAAAACCCCTTCTAAATACATTACAAATTGGGGAGTTCATTTTCAAAGCTGAATCTAAAACAACTCTCACAATTTTCAATGAAGATAACAAAAAAATTGTTACCCCTCCATCCCCAACTTCCACAAGATTTAAAGAAGAAAGCATGGGACAAATACAGAGGATCTCTCAGGGAAAAAGGGGGACTGTAAAGCATAGTAATTGGTATGAAAGGGTGGAATAGCTAGGTTGTTTGTTTTTTATCTGTCATCAGTTTTCTAAGTTTCTATTGGTCCGATATTGAGCTAGGATCATTTTCGAAGGGCTATGTGCCTCATCGACGCATTGCTCTCCCTGCCGACCTCTAACCCGTATATTCAATGCCGCAGTGACGGCATTGAGTATCCAGGGATCGCCGCACACACCCGAAACCTCAAAATCTAACCGGGCAATAGCGATATTGCATGCTGCCCAGTTAGTTCCTGCAGCTTAGGTTTTCCTCGCCTATCTGTTTGGTGCAGATTGCTAACCGGGCAGCATGTAATATCACTACTGCCTAGTTATCACTTGTCGCCGCCTACACTCCATTCTGCAATGTCCCTGACACGTATTGATGCGAACCGGATAGCATCAGGACACATAGGGGAGTTAGAAAAGGATATTAAAAGGCAATAAGCATGTTAAGTGCCATTGAATATCTTGATCTAAGGCATTTACACAGTTTACTGAGCTGTAAACCATTTAAATGCCTTTTGAAAATCAGGCCCTATGTTTCTACGAAGGCAACCCAGGAAATCATGAAAGAAATACTTTTGCCCATCTTCTCTGAAATTCTCCTTCATTTTTTTTTCATTTTCTGACATTTTATAAGACTTTTGCATCGTTTATTCCATGTTCATATTGTGTAAGGCACTGAAGACATTGATTATCTTTCAGAAAATCTAGTGACATAGTATATGATGGCAGATAAAGACCAGCATGGTCCATTTAATCTACCCAGCAAGGTAGCAAGAGTAGGTGCACCCTCTGCTCTGTGAATTTCACTCTTCCCCATGTCTTTGTTTAGGGGTGTACCCACCTCTCCACGCAGGTCTATCCTATTTATTGAGATATAAGAGTTAAGTTTACTTTGATTTTATCCTGTTGTTTTAAAGGGATCCACTGTGTCTGTCCCATGCAATTTTGAATTCCATCTCTGTGTTTGCCCCCACCACTTCCATCAAGACTAAATTCCAAGCATCCACCAACTTTTCATGAAAAAGTATTTCCTGATGTTGCCTTTAAGTTAACCCCCTTGCAGCTTCATGTTATGCCCTCTAGTTTTACGGCTTGCCCGTCTTTGAAAAAGGTTTCTTTGTTCATTAATACCCTTTCAGTATTTAAAGGTCTGTATCATATTTCCCCTGTCCCTCCTCTCCTCTAGCGTATACATATTTAGGCCTTCAAGTCTCTTTTCAGAAGTCTTCTGGCACAGGCTCCAAATCATTTTGATCACCTTCTTCTGAACCATTTCTAGTCTTTTTATATCCTTTGTGAGCTAGGTCCTCCAAAACTGAACACAATATTTATACTAGTGGTGTGCTCATTTTCTTACCTTTTAGTTAATGGAACCATTTTCTCTAATCTGGTAAGACACAGGAAGACCTGAATATTTATACTTCTTGTATTTCCATCTGGGAATTGGTCCCTGAGGCTGAAAATGTGACATGAACGAGCTGGAAGAGAATTGTGCTCTGTGTGCTTGGTTACTTAGAAATATTGCAAATGATGCAAGATGAAAACCAAAATAGTTCATGCATTTTGCCCAGTTGTGATTCAGGTAGATGAGGATAATAATTTTCAAATGCAACCCAGCATCTTCTACTTTGTCTAACCTCTTTTCCTGTCCTTTTAGCACTTATCTCATCAATCCCTCCATACACTTTCCAAGAATGTCTAAATGTTGTAATAGTAATTGTGTCTACCAATCTAGCAATAGGTCATTTCTGTTGATGACATCTTTACCTTTGCTTCCTTCAAAATCAATTCTTAAGCCAAACCTTTTAAAAGTAATTTTATAAACATTTTCTACACCTGAAATGCTGATTTACCTTTGTAAAAGTCCTCTTATAAAATTACGTTGGTCTTAAATTTGATATAGGCATAATTAGATACATTGGGGTATGTTTACTAAACTGTGGTAACGTTACAGACCGTGCGTTAGGTAACGTTATCGCGCAGTAACGTTACAACCCGCACGGAAGCGTTCTGCAGCGCGGTACACATCACAGAGGGAGGAGAAAGGGTGGAGAGCAGGGGTGAATGGGCGGGAAGAGGCTCCCTGCACTCTAACGTGCTGAACTGCAGGACTGAATCCTCCCGCGAATGAAAACCTGCCGTTAGATGCACATTTGCAGGAGAGAGAAACCAGCAATGTACAGCCTAGGCAGGGAGCCCGAGAAAGGTGATAGTAGTGCTCCATCTGCAGCAACAGTATAGTGGCCACTATGGTGATGGTGCAAATGGGGCATAGGGGGATTGCAGGCGGGACATGCAGTGGGGGCAGATGGGGCACAGGGTGAACTAGGCCGTCACCCAGGTGGCACATAGGTCACCCAGGTGGCACATAGGAACATAGAAACTGGAAATCAACAGGACAGCAGCTGACCAGGGCCAAACATGCCCAGTAGTCTGTGTTCCACAGTGTCCCATCCAGGGGACATTACCTAGCAAGTACCCCAAAAGTCACACAGGTACCACTATGCCTGTAATAGGGAAAGCAGTGCACATCTGGGGACCACACTAACAAGGGTCCATAGACCACACCCAGGATGGGTCCCAAACAGTTCGTAGACCCAGCTAACTGAACACACTTTACGACAGCCCCTAGTAAGGCATTGCAGGGTGTGCCCATACATTGTCGGAAACATATATACACCCAGTAGGCCAAACTGCGTACACCATACCTGAGGTGCATACCCTAGCCTGTCCACAGTTGGCAGTAACAACACACTCCACCTACATCTAACAGGTCCATCTTAGCCAATAGTTGCTAGAGCACCAGCCTGACATCCCCCCCAGCCATCACTCCCCCATGTGGAAGGGACATAACATTGGTAGGAAGTGATGGGGGGGATGTGTGGATGTCCATATATGCCTTGCCACCCCAGACACCACACCCTAGGCACCCGCCTATCAGCACAATGGATGGCCCGGGACCATGCACGACCAGCACCGACAGCATATGGTCATGTTGGAATGGCAGGGGGGTATGTGTTTGTGCTGGAGGGAGCAGTGCCACCCACCTGCAGTGGACCTAGGCCATGCCCTGTACCAGTACGTGGTACAAAATCTGCAGTGCAGTGCAACAGAAATGGTCTGCCTGAGGAAAGTAAGAGTAGCCCCAGGGACCATTACACCTCTGTGGTAATAGTGTGGTGCAGTGCACACAGCCAGTGTGTACAAATGCAGAAGGTCACAGGTTCAAGTCCCAGCTGTGGATCTTACAGAGAATCTCCCCACATTTTACCCTACAATGCAGATACAACATCAAAAAGGTAGATGGAAATTGTCACATTCCTCCTCGCTTCTCACACCACCAAAAAGTACAACATTTTGGTGGTGGTGAGAAGTGAGGAGGAATGTGAGAAATTCCATCTACCCGTTTGATGTCTAGGACATCTGTACCTTGCCCACTCACAATCTTAAATGACAGAGGTGTAAGGCAGGGGTCTCCAAAACCAGTCCTGAAGGGCCACAAACCAGTCAGGTTGACAGGATATCTCTAATGCATATATATTCATGCATATTCATTAGGGCTATCCCAAAAACCTGCCAGGATTGTGGCCCTCCAGGAAAGGGTTGGACACCCCTGTTCTTTTTTTTTTATGTAATAAATTTTATTGAGCAGAGTCAAATAACATACATTCCGACACATCAAACCATAACAAGGTAAAACAATCTCTACACATTGTACAGCCAAACAACCATTAAAAAAAAAAAGGGGGACAGGGCAAAATTATCTGCGGCTGTCAATCAACCATGACAGCATCCCAAACCCAGAAATAGAATGTTATGTCAGAAAACTAACCACCCCCACGTTAACTATCCCCCCTCCCACCCACGACAACTCACCTCAGTAGAGGGTAAAATATACAGTAGTGGTTCAAACAAGTACATAAAATTATACAAAAGCAGCACAATATAATTCAATGCAGAGTCATTCAATACAATACAAACTAGCACAGAACAGAACAGACTAGCTCCCCAGCCCTCCCACTAGAATACAGCAGTGAAAAGAAAACTTATGAGGCCAAGGCAATGCAGCTACAATTTTCTTACAGACCCCAATCCTTCATAGCTGCCAATCCTTCATAGCTGGCACCCCTCCCCCCCCCCAACCTCTTAACAACTAAGAACTAAGAACTGAAAGGGGGAACAGCACCCTCCATCCCTGTCATAGACAAAGGTATACAAAAAGAGAAACTCTACTCAATTACCCCCCCATCTCCCCGAAACCCACCCATCCCAACCCCCCTCCCTCTCCATCCCCCTCCACCCCCTCCCAACCCTACTGACCTGTCCACCGCCCCTCAGAAGGGGAAGGAATAAGGATAAGAATAAGAAAAAAGAGAGAAGAGAAAGGAAAAGAAAAGACATCCAATCTTAGGAAGGAAACAGTCCAGAAAATTACACTCACTGTTCAGGAAGTCGCCCAGTTCAGACCCTCAGGCATCATCCTGAAACATGAGACGCCAAAGCTCCTCATCGCGAAATGATTGTCATCGAACCAAAGCAGTCATTTTCTCTAACCTGTACATTTCCCAGCATTTAGAGTGCCATTCCATAAGAGACAGAGCCCTACTGCGTTTCCAGAACCGAGCAATCACTGATCTAGCTGCTAATAGTAGCGATTGGATCAATCTCTGAAGAGGGCGCCTATCGGGGAGTTCCTGAATAACCCCCAATACCCAAGACTCTATGTTAAAGGGGAAGGTAACCTGCAACCTCCCAGCCATCTGTCCCATCACCATCCTCCAATAATTCTGAATTGGAGGATACAACCACCACATATGATCAAATGTTCCATGTCGTCCACACAAGCGCCAACAAAGCGGATCATCCGCCCTCTTCCAATGAAAGAGGTCAGATGGTGTTACAGATAAACGATAAAGTATCCAAAGTTGTGTATGGATTAACCCCAAGGAAATGGAACACGAGTGGGAATAAGAATAAACTTCAAGTCAAAACTCCAACTCCTTCCCCGGCAACGTTGTCTCCCATCTCTGCTGAGGAAGCTTCAGAGTGTATAGTACCTGCGAGTCATCCGCTATGTGTCTGTACAGCCGAGCAATGAATGTGGTGAGTTTCCGAGAAACAAAAAGATCATGCTCCCAACTTCTAGGACTCCTAGTTAGATCATCTACCGAGAATTGAGTATGTAAACAATGAGATATCTGCACATATTGAAACGGAGAAAGTGGAAAACCCAACCGCTCCTCTAGCCCCACCTGATGCACTGGACGCGAGGTCTCATATAAAGAGGAGATCCTCATCATTAGAAAATCCAAATTTAGTCCTTTGGTCATATTTCGGATAAACCCCAAGGCCCCCAAAGTGGTGAAGGGTGATTGAGAGACAGGTAACCCCGTCCGCTTACAAATCTGCCGCCACACTAACCAAGGGCCCAGAAACACATGTGCCTTCACCTGAAGTACCTCTTGCGAATCAGTAAGAAAGGGCACAGCTACCAATGGAATCGGACTTAACCAATTCTGTTCTAGCGAAGCCCATTCAGCCCCAGAATGAATTCTCCACAACAATATGGATCGCAGACAGATACAAGAATAATAAAGCTCTGGATCAGAAAGACCCATCCCCCCAGACCCTTTTGGAAGAGTGAGTATCCGCCAGCTAAGCAGAGGACGTCTACCCATCCACAAAAACCTAGTTACAGCCTGACGGAGGGTAGTGAAAAACTTGCCTGGAAGAGCAATAGGCAACTGCATGAACATAAAAAGTAACTTAGTCAGAATCAGCATCTTGTTGGTGTTAATACGGCCAAGTCAAGAAACCATGCAAGAACCCCAGCGCTCCATATTCACTTTAATTGATTTCAAAAGGGGGCTATAATTCAAACTATACAATCACGATAAATCTCAATGTATAACAATACCCAGATACTTAAAAGAGTCCACCACCGGAAAGATACCCGCCTGATAGTGGTTGACTTCGGAGGAGCGGGACATACAATGAAGGAGGGTGGACTTCTGTTTATTAATAGTAAATCCGGAAACCAAAGAGAAGAGGTTTAAGATACTTAGCACAATAGGTAAGGATCGAGCGGGCTCATTCAAGTAAACCAATGTATCATCCGCATATAAAGAAATGGAATGCCAATCAGAACCCAGATGTATACCGATTTCTTCTGCTCGTGATCTAATTTGAGCTGCTAAGGGTTCCATTGCAAGAGCAAACAATAAAGGAGAAAGAGGGCACCCCTGCCGTGTGCCTCTACCTAAGCAAAAGGATCATGAGAGAGCACCATTAACAGACGCCCCTGCTTGTGGGCGTGCATATAGGGAAGCAATCCACATACAGAATGAAGTCCCGAAGTCAAATTCCCAGAGGACCTGCAAGAGATAAGGCCATTCTAGCTTGTCGAAAGCTTTCTCAGCGTCCAACGATAAAATGCTATCTGTTCCCACTTGAAATTTGATTTTCTGCAAGACATTCATTAATCTGCGCACATTTTCAAACCCATATCTATTTTTGATGAAACCCGTTTGGTTCGGGTGAACGATGTCCGGAATATGTGTGGCGAGGCGATTAGCCAGAATCGTGGTGAAGATTTTATAATCCAGATTCAGAAGAGATATTGGGCGGTAATTGGAACACTGTAATGAATTCTTGCCAACTTTGGGAATGACAACAATAGTTGCCTGGTAAAAGGAGTCAGGAAGAGATTTCTTGGAGAGGATTTCATTAAAGACCGACAGCAAAGTTGGAGCAAACAGATCCGGGAATGTTTTATAAAGTTCCGCCGGCAAATAATCTGGACCTGCCGCCTTAGCAGACTTGAGGTTCTTCATGGTGTACTGAACCTCCTCTAATGTAATCAGGTTATCAGATAATCCCTTCCTTCCCCAGGCAACTGAGGAAGGGAAGCCTCCTTCAGCCACGCAACTATGTCCACCGGAGCAGCCGACATCTCAATGGCATATAGCTGTTCATAGAAGCTAGCAAAAGTAGAAGCAATAGCACCGGAGTCAAGTAAACACTCACCCTTCGGCGAGTTAATAGCATCAACTCTATGGCGCTGCTGCTGACGTTTTAATTGCCTCATCAACAATTTCCCTGCCATAAAACCGTTGTTTCGTCTGGAGGAAAAGCGACGCCACACGTTCGGTCTCTAACACCGCTAATTCCCCTCTGCGCCTTATCAACAGATTCCAGACCCTATCATTCCCCCCCCCTTCCTATGTTGTTTCTCCAATTCCACAATCTCTTTCCTCAAGTCCTCCTGCTGAGCTACCAAGCGTTTCTTAAAAGCACTTGACATAGAAATAAGCTGTCCCCGCAGAACCGCCTTCCCCGCATCCCATAAGAGCGCTCGAGATATGCCGGAAGAGTCATTAAAGTGCAAATACTCCTTCCATCCTTTCCTAATCCCAGCAGCAAACTCCGGGTTAAGTAAAAGTCCTCGAGGCAAAGACCACGTCGGAGCAGAGAAAGCAATGTCTCCGAGGGAAAGACCAATAGAGATAATGGCATGATCAGAGGGCCTCATGGTCCCAATACTTGCCTGAGTCAGCCATGGAGCCCCAGATCTGGACACAAACCACATATCAATTTGAGAATACCACCTATGCACCTGTGAATAGAAAGTATAATCCCTTTCTAAAACGTGTAGATGCCTCCAGACATCACATAAATCAAACTGGGCTGCCCACTCCTTCATTAAGCTTTCCAGAGTATTGCTCACTGGTCTGCTCCCTGAACGGTCCAATTCAGAACAGACACAATTAAAGTCTCCTCCTATAATCAATGGGCCCTGACTACAGTTCCGGAGAACCTCCAAGAGATCAATCAGCGAACTCCCCACCATTGCCTGAGGAAGATATACATTTACAAGAGTTATTGGTCCCGTGAATAGATCCCACCTAAATCAGAAAGCGGCCCTCCGGGTCCGCCACTTTATTAATCAACTGAAAGGGACAAGAAGAAGAAAACAGAATAGGCAACCCCTGCTTTCTAGTGGAATAATTAGCCAAATGTATTTGTGGAAACTTACTTCGAGCAGAATCAAAATGATCTCGCTTAGAGAAGTGAGTTTCTTGAAGAAAAAGTATCTCGGCTTTCTCTCTGCATAATTGATCAAACACCCTCCAATGTTTGCACGGATTATTTAAGCCGTGTACATTCCAAGAAATAGCTCTAACCATATCCGAGCTTGTCAAAAGGCAACTTGTAATTTCTCTGCCCGAAACTACTCCCCTTCCATGCGGTCCCTAGATTCTGAACAACCAACCTCCATCCCCCCATCCCCCCACATTTGTACCCCCCCCCCTACCCATTTGAGCAAAATGCATAACTCAGGTTTACAGAGGGAAGAAAGTAATATCCAGGTCAGAAGAGCCTCCTCATTCCCATCCCCTCCCTCCTTCCCCTCCCTCCTTCCCCCCCACCCCAACCCCCCTCCCCCCTGCCCATCCCCCCCTACATTCCTATGTTTGCAGGAAATAGACCGAATGTATAAGCGTCGATGAAATGGTAACACCTCTAGTGTCGCCAGGGAAGGCGTTACCATAAGTGTATAGTAAATACCCACCCCCCTCCACCCCAGCTGTATTCTAGCATGGTAAATCTAGCCAAGAAACCCCTGGATAATGTCATAAGAGTAAGTAAGTTATGTCTCCCACTAAATCGCCCCAGCCCCATTTGCTGCCCCAATACTCCCCTTCCACCACCAGACTCACCACCTTTCCAGCCCTTACCCTCCTGCTCCCACAGCAAAACTGCACTACAAGATTGGGAACCCTTACAACCCACATATTCAGCCCCCGAGTGGGGAGACAAGAAGAAGAGAAAGTCAACCCACGCTCCCTACTCCCACCATAATTCTAACATTCGCAATAAACTCAGGTAGGAGCAGAAGTGTCCATCTCCTTTGGCAGATTGGAATCAGCATCAGAGGTGGACGATTGTCGTGATCTAGGAACCTTGCGTCTCTTAGGTAAAGACATTTCCCGCTCTCCATTCTTTCTTCTCGGACGCACTGGTCTCTCACTATGTTGCATCAAATCCAGAAACTCCATCGCGGCTGAGAGCTCCATAATCTTTTGAGGACAGTTGTTCCACTCGAACAGCAGAGCAAAAGGGAAACCCCATCTGTATGCTATAGCCTGCTTCTATAATGATTGTGTTAAGGGTTTGAAACTTCTACGGTGCTCCAGGGTATATGGAGAAAGGTCCTGGTAAATTTGAAGCTCTTGACCTTTGAAAACCAATGACCGCTTCCCCCGGAGACTCCTCAACCGTGTCACTTTGTCCTCAAAAAAGCCGAAGCAAATTATTAACACCCAAGGTTGTGTACTGGCAGCTCTCCGGGCCCCAAGAGATCGATGCGCTCTTTCAAGGTACACAGAATGCATATAGCTCTTGGACTAGAGCTACAGTGTCCTCTGAGCCACCCCGTTGTTCCGGAAGGCCAAATATTCTGATGTTGTTGCGTCTTTGCCTATTTTCTAAATCATCCTGCTGTTCTTTTAAATCTCTCGTAAGATGTTCCAATTTCACAATTTTAGTTTGAAAGGCCACAGATGAATCCATTTGTTCTCCTATATTTAGCTCAGTTTGTGTAACGCTGTCATCCAAAGATTTAAATCAGCTCGAATGTCACTCACTGCTTTGATAAAGTCTTGACGGAAAAGCTTAAGCTCCTTTAAAATTTCCAAAAAATCAGCCTTTGTGATGGGAGCCAGCGGGCTGGAGGTAGGTACTTTAGAAGCAGATGGACCATCCGCAGCCAATGAAGATTGTGTATTAACAGAGTCGGGAGACCTAGCAAACTTCGCAAGAGAAGAGGCGTAGGATTTTGCAGTGGCCATAGTTCTTCTCTCCTGGCTCTCCTTCCACAGATGAAACAGATCTCCTCACCTCTGCAAAGGGTCAGCAACGGTTCACCCCCGCCAAGTATCAGCACTATCCAAAGCAGAGGCCACTGCCGCCATCCACCGCGCATTACCAGGGACAATGCCGATCCAACCGCACTGAAGGGCGTGCAGATAATCTAGATGAAGGCAAAGTATAGGGTTGCACCTCAGCGAAAGGAATATAGCACAGGAATTGATTTCTGATCTAGCTTCTCTATGTTGGAGTGCTTCAGCTGCATCAGATCACTAAAGGGCGTCGACCAAGATCTGACCTCATCCAAGAAGATCCCACAACAATTGCTCTCAATTACTCATCAGATAAAGCGTCTCTTGATGCTGTAGTGTTGGTGACCAGGAGAAAAACGGGCAGAAAATTTGTCTGTGCTTTGCAGTATCTACCAGAAACACTAGAGGGTGCTCAAACCTAGAGCATCAGCAACACTGACAGCAGAGAACTCACATGTACTTGCCTGCTGCGCACAATCCGGAGCACTCCTAGGAAGAACGGACACTGACCAAAGATGTGGAAATTTGAAGCTCCGGAGACCACCTGAAACCCAGCGCTGCAATCAGGGACTGAAATCTTCAAAGCTGCAGCATGTTCTCTATGATCTGGGCTTACTTAAACAAGCGGTGGCCATCTTGTTTTGGTAAATGTGTTTCAACGATGCGTTCCACGGAGCGGAACAGCAGCCATTTTGAAGGGAGAGACGTCAGCAGCACACACATCGCAGCAGGGACGCTGCTCCCGTCAATGCAATTATGCGTTCCAAGACACCTTTCCCGCCACTTCAAAGATCCCCCATCTGCGTTCCATGGAGAGACACTGAGGCAATTTCACAAAGGCGGCAACTCTTCTATGAGAACAGTATCATAAAATCCGACGAGGTAAGACACGAGGCATATTTAAATCTTACCGGAGCTCATTTTATTCACATCTCCTTCAGCACAGGCATCTTCTGTACCATAGCTTATCCTTATGTCACAATTTTCCTTACTCACAATTACAAGATATGAGGAGCCGATATCAGCATTGGAGAGGCACTCCACTTTAGGAGAGGAGATTTCCAGTATCCTCTGCAGGGAGATCGGGAAGCCTCAGTGCCCCAAAAAACGTAACGGGCATCACCGTGAGGGATAGGCTGGAAGTCCTTTCAATGGTTCCGCAGAGGAAGCAGGATCTGGAATTAATTAGTGAAGAGACCAGGGGCTCCGATTATCCGATTCTACATAATGAACGTAGGGCTAGCAAAGGGAGCACTAAGATGCTAAAAAATACATTGCTAAAATGTAAAATCCCAATAAATGGAGGGAGAAGCTGAGGAGCTCTAGGAATTCGTAGCCATCTTGGCTGGGCTCATGAGCGCCCCTTCCCCCCCGGTGGTCATGGGTTTGATTCCTCATTGTTCCCTCTTTTCATGCCTGTCCAACTCAGATATTTTGCATGCCTGTAACAGTCATATCTTTGCAGATCCGTGTTGCCAGCCCATATTACCCTCACCACTGTTGCCAACAATCCTTCGGTCCATCTTTCTGCATCTGTCAGCTATGTAGCATCCTGTTTTCCTGTGCAGGCTGCCCACCCCATGTCTTGTGCTGGTACCCTTTCCTGCATTGCGCCTCTTCATGCTTGCCTCGCCTGTGCCTGATCTGCATGGCACCACCACTCCTCTGACCACCATCATTGTAACTATCCTGCCACCTCCGCCTCCACTGGGGCACACATATTCCCATTGTCTGCCACCAACTGTCTTTCCAGTACTTTACATTGCCAACACCCTGTGCTGTGGTACAGTTGCCCCCACCATGTTTGTCAACAGTACTGGCAGCCACATGGGATGCCCGCAGATATGGCAGGTCCAGCAGCTCCCAGCTCTCCCTCTATCACTGTTCCACCTGTTCATTGCCTTTTCTCAGTGCTCTGTCTAGTATTAGGGCTACATCTGTCTCTGTGCCTCACAGGTCATGTATGTCATCCTGAAGCACCTTGCAGCCCTTATGGCACACTAACCTAGGGCACCGTAACCTTGATAGGCCACCTTAACCTATGGTTCCATAGCCCAGGGTGCCTTCGACGTTGCCTTGTCCAGGGGTGCCTAATACGGTGCTTAGCCTAAGCAGCCCTATAGGGCGCCTTACAAAGTGCCTTATGAGGCACCTAACAAGGCACCTTATAAGGCACCTTACAAGGCACCTTACTTATACGGCACCTTACAAGGCACCTTATTAGGCGCCTTACAAGGTGCCTTGTAATGTGCCTTGTAGGGTGCCTTATAAGGCGCCTTGTAACGCGCGTTAGTCTAAGGCGCCTTGTAACAATGCACCGCCCATGCCTTTATATGGGCATCTGTACCTTTACCATGGAACCTAATGCGGGTGACATTACCACAGTTTAGTAAACATACCCCATTATTTTATGCAACCCATGTGTAGGCATGTACAGGGAGGAGTTTAGATGAAGCACAGACAGTTGTAATTTACATATTTATATTATGTAATATTCATATAAGAAACATAGTTCACATGGAAACATTATGCCTGTGCCTGAGTATCTATAAATGTCCATGCCTACGCTATAAGTCTCATTAAATATACATTAAAAACATGCTTTGTAGGGGCCAATTTTATAGCACTGCTTAGAACATCAAACTCTTTGTGATGTTGGTGTAAAACAAAAGGCAGACTTCCCATGCTTAATCCATCCAGGGCTAGATTTAAGATGTTGTTGCCCATAGGCAGGAGCACACAGCAGTCGCAAGATCATAAAGCAGGATCCAAAAGGAAGAAGAAGCAGATGCCTGCTTAGTCCAGGTGCTCAAAGTCTTCATAACATGGTTCCTGTGCAGTTGTCTATGTTGCTTTTGCTTTAATTTGGTCGTGGTTTCAATTGTAGGCCAATCTAATGCTGTTATACTGATACTATTTTGGCATTGCAACCATAAATCTATGCAAGTTATACCAATACTTTCATTTTTAAGTATTTTCATACATATGGTTTGCAAAAATAATGTTTTTATACAGTACTGCATGCTGCTGAACAAACAAGGGGTGATTTTCGACACTCGCACAATAACACTCTCCTTTGTTTTATAGCAGCAAAGAAAGTCACCACTCCAAGTCCACATTACAATCCTGTGTTTTCTAACGTCTTGCTTACATTTATGATGTCACTTGACGTCAGTTCCTTGTTTGTTTCTGTGGATTAAAATTTTTTATGACAAAGGTAAACAATGCCACTCCCGAAACGCTTCAGCAGCTGTGCAGCAACTGAAAAAATTAGACGTTGGTTGAATAAAGAAAGTGACAGTAATGATAGTTTGAGTAATGATACTGAAGGTGCTGATACGGATAGTGCAGTCGTTCCCGCCCAGTCCGATCAGCTTGATCTTGATGATAGCAGCAGTGAAGCGGAAGATGCTGTCGAAGAAAATAAAACAAGTGATGACGATAGCAGTTCATACAGCAATTCTGAAACTTCTGAATCACATTCTGAAAATGAGGAAGTTACTGACAGTCATTACACAGCTCGTTCTGGCATGCATTGGAATAAAACTGTACCGCCAACATCAAGAACAAGGGAAGCAAATATAGTCAGAGAATCTTCTGGACCAATTGCTCTGATCAGAGGTATAACTAATGCTAAGGATATTTTTGACATGTTTGTAACTCCAGATATATTGTCAGCAGTGTTAGATTTCACAAATTCTGAAGACATACGTAGAGCTGAAGCAATGCAGCCACCATGTACTGACTGGAAGCAGGTAACAATGGAAGAGCTCCAAGCAACATTGGGTCTTCTGTACATGAGTGGTGTTTTCAGGTTGAACAAAGTATCTGTACGCAGAACTTGGGCTAAAAGTCCTATCCAGAATCCTATATTTCCAGCTGTTATGTCAGGTAAAATGTTTGCAGAAATATTGAGTTTACTTCGATTTAATGACAAACAAACCCGTGAATCACGAAGGGCCAATGACAAATTTACTCCAGTCAGAGATGTTTGGAATTTATTCATTTCTCAGTGCATGAAAATGTACACATCATCTGCATACTTGACTGTTGATGAACAATTGTTGGGGTTCAGAGGCAAGTGTCCGTTTCGTCAATACATCAAGTCTAAACCAGACCGATACGGTATAAAGTTATGGGTGTGTGCAGATGCCGAAACGTATTATGTATTCAACATGAAGCCATACCTAGGGCGTGAAGAGTCAGTTACTCGTGACAAAACAGTATCTCTAGGAGCTGATGTTGTTTTGAAGCTTATTGAACCTCTGGAACGGTCTGGCAGGAACATTACTTGCGACAATTTCTTTACTAACGTACAACTGGCTGATGTTCTTCTTAGCAAGAATTTGACACTACTGGGCACTGTAAGACGTTGCAACCGTGACATACCTTCAGAATTCCAGGCAAATCGCTCAAGAATTGTGGGATCCTCAATATTTGGCTTCAGTGGAGACAAGACTTTGGTGTCATTCGTCCCAAAACGAAACAAATCAGTTATGCTGCTGTCAACACTTCACCATGATAATAAAATTGATGAAACATCAAAGAAGCCAGAAATAATACTTGACTACAACAGAACGAAAGGGGGTGTTGACACAGTAGATCAGTTGTGCCACACATACAGTGTGAAAAGATCAACTCGTCGATGGCCACTTTGCGTGTTTTATGGACTGCTTGATATCGCGGCTATAAATTCATTCATAATATTTATGTACAACAATCCTATGTTTCATCACAAGGAAAACTGCAAGAGAAGGTTTTTTCTGGAGGGACTCGCTTTGAATCTCATGAAGCCTCAGCTACAAAATCGTCAAAGCCATCCAGAAGGTCTGACAAGCCATACACGTCAATCCATGGCCAATGTTGGCTATCCTTGCCTTGAAATGCCTAAGCCACCAAGACCGTTGACCACACGGGCATCAGCAAAGAAAAGAAAAAGATGCTCCTTTTGTCCAAGTGACAGAGATCGAAAAGTATTTACCGAATGTGAAATCTGTCTGAAGCGAGTGTGTCCTGAACATTCAAGAACAACTACTAGCACATTGTGCATAAACTGTTGTTGAAAATAACAGTCAATGTACTTCATGTATTGCTTACTAGTTTTCTGTTGTTTACAATGCACCGTTGTCAATTTGTTATAACACGGTAATTTTTTTGTCACAATTTGCATCATGCCTTTACTTGACATAATCCCAAAAACAAAAATAGAGAAAAGTGAAAATTGTTCAAAAAGCTGACGTAAAATGAACAAATGTCGGAAGTATAGCCATGAAACGAAAATTCGCCTCTTGAAGCTGACCTTCCATTTTACTCAAATTTTCATTGAGCTCACTGCAGAGCTATCGATAAATAAGGTAAAACACCACAACAACGTGTTACCGTTAGAACCATGTGCAAAAACTCTTTTTATAACTTGCCATAGTAAAAAATTATTATGAAACTGAAAAATGTAAGAAGCACAGGCTGAAAAACATTCTTGCAAAAGGAAAGCAGAATTAGAACTTATCTGAGTCCAGCAAGACCTCTATCGTCTTTCAGCACAAAATCCGTAGGCTTCTCCAAAGAATGATGTTGCCGGCCAGTGTATGAAATCACATAGCCAGACGTTTGGGATCATAAGTGGATTTATTTATTTTATTTATTTATTTAAAGTCTCTTTTATACCGCGCTATTCAGCATCAGTGCGGTTTACAATAAACAACGAACATACACATTTCCAATAGTACTTTGTGTTTACATATGAACAGGAAATTCAACTTGGCTAACAGGGTAACTATATACAATAACAATATATACAATTTACAGGCTGGTCATGTGTTCGTATGGTTTCAGACAGAGGAGATTTGTGAGGTTTCGGTAATTGGTGCTGAGCTTTCATTGGTTTCCGGGTAATGTAGGAGGAAGAGGTAGTGTTTCACAGCCTTCCTGAATTGGAATATGTCTGGGATTGTTCGGATGTTGTGAGGGAGGCTGTTCCAGATCATTGGTGCATAAAGTTTGAATGCCCTGCTGGATGTTGACTTGGTGCATTGAGTCATTGATCTTGGGACTATCAAGGTGTTTTGTGCTACTGACCTTCTGTCCCTATTGTGGGGCGTCCTCTGGACTATCTCTGTTAGTGATGTTGACGAGAGACCATTGGTGGCTTTGAAGGTGAGTAGCAAGGTCTTGAATGTAATCCTACCTTGAATCGGGAGCCAGTGGAGTTGTTTCATAATGGGTGTGACATGGTCTTTCCTGGATGCTCCGTGTAGTACTCTTGCTGCGGTGTTCATTGCCATTTGCAGTGGGTTCAGAGTGGTTTGGGGGAGTCCTTGCAGTATTGCATTCGCATAATCGAAATGCGGAATTATTAGTGCCTGAAAGATGGTCCTGAAATCATCAGGCTCCAGCAGAGATCGTAGGTATCTAAGGGATCTAATTTTATGGTATACTGCCCTTACAGTGTTACTTATATGCGCCTGCATATTTAGGTTCTGGTCTAGTGTGACGCCAAGGTATCTGATCGCGGATTTGATCTGGAGGTCAGCTTCCTTCACCTTTAGTACTGTAGGCGCAGTGAAGTTACGATTTCTTGTAATGAACATGACCTCCGTCTTCTTGTGTTGAATCCGGAGGTTTTGGGATTGTAGCCAGTTGGATATTTCATTTATGCAGCATGTTATTGGTGAGAGGTCTGGGTTTTCTGTTGCAAAAGGCATGTATAATAGCACGTCATCTGCGTATATCATGCAGTTCACATTGAAGGACCGGATCAGGTTGCAGAGAGGTTGCATGTATATATTGAACAGCAAGGCAGAGAGGGAGGATCCTTGTGGGACACCTTGGCTTTGGTGGAATGGTTCTGATGATGTGTCTTTGGATCGAACTTGCTGCCATCTATCAGAGAGGTAGGACCTGCACCACTCGAGCGCTTTACCGGAGATTCCTTTTTCTTTGAGGCGTTCTAGGAGGCGTTCATGGTTTACGGAATCAAACGCCGCCGCGATGTCAAGGAAGACAAGGACAAAGCCTTGGCGGGTATTGTCGATGCCTGATATTATGCTGCTGAAGAGTGTGGTAAGAAGGGTCTTCACCCCGTGTGCTTCTCTGAATCCATGTTGGCATGGATCCAGTGGTGCATTGGAGTCAATGTGGTCTTGTATTTGTCTCTGAACTTCCTTTTCCATTATTTTTGCTAGCATCGGTATGCTTGCTATAGGTCTGTAGGATTCCGGTTTCTGTTGGTCGAGTTTGTTGTTTTTTAGTAGAGGTCTTATTGATGTGTGTTTGAGGGTGCGTGGGAAATCACCTGTTGTGAACGATTGTTGCATGAGTCTGGATATGATGGGACTGAGGTTAGTTCGTAGTTCTTTGATCCAGAATGCTGGGCATGGATCAGATTGTGCTGTAGTCGTGTTGATAGCTGCTATGGTGTTTTCGATGCATTGTTTGGATGGGGTCATGAAGGTAGTGAGTGATGTTTGATTGTAAGGCTGAAGGATAGTACTGGATGCAGAGTTGTTGTTTATCTGACATAGTTTGGTTTGTAGATAATCTGCATATATTTGAGGATGGATTCCATTTGCTTGTTCTGATGCAGGTTCTGTTGTAAGTCGCTTAACGAGGGCAAACAGGTCACGAGGTTTGTTGAGGGATCTCTTTAAGGTGTCAGCGTGGTAACATTTCATGGTTTCAGTTACTGCGGTACGGTGCGCTGTGAGCTGTAGGTTGTATGCTCTTTGGTCTACTTCTGAGCGTGAGCGGCGCCATCTTCTCTCAAGTTTTCTTAGTGTCGCGAGTGAGGCTTTCAACTCAGTAGAGTACCATGTTGCTGTGTGTCGTTTCCCTTGAGGTCTGTTTATTGCTGGGCGAACAGCTATTGAGCTGAGTATCTCATTCCAGTTGGAGACTAGTTCGTCTGGGTTGTGTGCTGTTGAGGTTATTAGTGGGATTGTTGATTCCAGGATTAGTTCTTTGTTGAATGGTTGGAATCTTCTTGGCGGATTGTTGGACTGACCAATTGTTGAGTTATCTTCCTTTTGGCCTTGGCTTGGTTGAGGAATTTGGAATAGGATTAATGAGTGATCAGACCATGGGACAGCGGTGATAGATAGTTCAGGGATGGTTGTTCCTCTGATGGTTGGGTCTGTGGTGAATATTAGATCGAGCATGCCTCCTTTTGTGTGGGTAGGTTCCTTGATTAATTGGCTATATCCTAGATCCTTCAGGGCTTCGAGAAACGCCTTTGAGTGAGAGTCTTGCAGGGAGGGGAGGTTGAAATCTCCTAGTACCCACCTTGTTGCATGCGGGCTCTGGGAGTTTGCGGCCGTGTCGATTATCGTTGTTAGTGCATCTGGATCGGATGATGGAGCTCTGTAAAGTAGATTGATGGAGGAACACTTATTCGCTATCGAGATTGAGTCTAGGAGCGGCGAGCTGGTTGCATCTTTTATGTTGAAATGAAGGTCAGATCTGGTGATGGCGAGGACGCCGCCTCCCCTTTTGCCTGATCTGTGACATGTATGGACAGAGAAGTTGGCGGGCAGGAGCTGGTTGAGTATCACGTTGTCATCACAGGAAAGCCATGTCTCGGTGATCAGTAGCAGGTCAAGGTTGTGTAGTGTTATCGTATCTGAGATGATTGGCCATTTTTTATGTACAGATCGGGCATTTACAAGGGCACATTTCAAGAGACGAGGGAGTCCCTGTTTTTTCTTTTTACTATGCTGTATTGATACATGCAGGAGGTGGTGGTGGTGTGTTTGAGTGGTTTCTAGTGATTCATAGAATGGGGCATCTGGCCACCTCTTTCTATAACTGTGGATAGTTGGTATGTGATTGTTGTTAGTATATAGGCCAGTGACATTGCCTAATCCTGTAGCAAGGAGGTAGAGGGCAATTGAGATGATGCAGGATAGGGCCATTTTGTGATCTATGTTGTGGTGTGGATCTGGGTTGGGATGTTGGTTGGCGGTGGTGGGTCAGCTAAGCTGCCTGGTTGTGATAGTTTTGCTCTAGCTGCAGATTACACGGGTATTAGAGAACTGCAGACTAACAGATAACTGTTAATATTGGCTAACTGCAGATTACACAGGTATATTGAGTCAAAGCTAACTGGGACTGGCTGGTTCATAGATTATACAACATATCTCAGAGGTAACTGTAAATAGAAGGTTAAGCTGATAAAATCTGATCATACAACAGTAACACTAGTAGCAGGTTACGCAATTATCACTTATTTGAGCAAACTAGATCTAGTGGGTTAGACAGTATGCTACATACATCATAGAACAAGTGTAGATAATACGTTAATCTGGTATTATCAGGATATATGTATGAACAATATTTCTTAGAGTATATAGTAAAGTTCGCATATGAACTACTTTGCTTGGGTTATCATGTATATCTGATTCTATGATGGCTACCGTGTAGGGTAGGTGCTATGCTGAGAGTAGAGAGACTTTACTTGCATTTTCGCGGTTTGATGTTCTGGGCTTGTTCTCTGCTGTTTGGATGTTGGTCTGGCAGTTGGATGTTGGGTCAGTCTGAGTCCCAGGTTATCTGTTTAGTACTTTTCCTGACGAGGGAGACTTGTTTTCTTCGGGTGAGGGTTCCGATTTCGCTGGTGTAGTTACTGAAGTGGCACTGACAGTTAGATTTTCAGCATTGATTGGAGTTGGTTGATGTAGTACAAGGCGCAGCCCTACGGCCTTGTTCCTTCGGTCCACGCCTAAGGGCCACGCCAAAGGGCCCTCTGGCGAGGCCCTCAGGCACGGGCCCGCCAGGCGCGGGCACGCCTGCCGGCGCTTCTTTAAATCGCTGGCTGCTCTGCCCTGATTGGGTAGAGCAGCAGGCTGGAGGAGCCGCGTTGCTCCGGCGTGCTCCTCCCCGATCGGGAGAGCAGTGGCTGGGCCGGAGGGGTGCAGGCGGTGGAGAGGCCTGTGCGCCTGCCGGCGCTTCTTTAAATCGTTGGCTGCTCTGCCCCGATTGGGTAGAGCAGCAGGCTGGAGGAGCCGCGTTGCTCCGGCGTGCTCCTCCCCGATAGGGAGAGCAGTGGCTGGGCCGGAGGGGTGCAGGCGGTGGAGAGGCCTGTGCGCCTGCCGGCGCTTCTTTAAATCATTGGCTGCTCTGCCCCGATTGGGTAGAGCAGCAGGCTGGAGGAGCCGCGTTGCTCCGGCGTGCTCCTCCCCGATCAGGAGAGCAGTGGCTGGGCCGGAGGGGTGCAGGCGGTGGAGAGGACTGTGCGCCTGCCGGCGCTTCTTTAAATCGTTGGCTGCTCTGCCCCGATTGGGTAGAGCAGCAGGCTGGAGGAGCCGCGTTGCTCCGGCGTGCTCCTCCCCGATCGGGAGAGCAGTGGCTGGGCCAGAGGGGTGCAGGCGGTGGAGAGGCCTGTGCGCCTGCCGGCGCTTCTTTAAATCGTTGGCTGCTCTGCCATGATTGGGTAGAGCAGCAGGCTGGAGGAGCCGCGTTGCTCCAGCGTGCTCCTCCCCGATCGGGAGAGCAGTGGCTGGGCCGGAGGGGTGCAGGCGGTGGAGTGTCCAGTGTCCAGATTTGAAGTGTCCAGTCCTTTTTTGAAGTTGAGTATATTACTCCATTTTTGGAAATGATCTTTTTTAGTTATTAACATCATCAGGACTGGCATCGGTGTTTTATTATACATGTTAGAGGTCATTGATGTGATATAACACGATTGCTGCTATTGGGTGCGAACCTAAAGACAGCAGTGGTTTTTTATACTGAGACCTCGTGTGTTATTTCTGATCCTTCATAGTGTTGAAAGTGAACGACACATTTTGTTTTTTTGAAATTCTAACTTGCTGCCATCGTTCTTCAAGGTATGATTTGCACCAATCCCATACTAGACCCTGGATCCCCTTCTCATGGAGACGGGCGAGGAGTTGGTCATGATTAACGGAATCAAATGCTGCGGAAAAGAAATACCATTTTCTTCAATATGATAAGGCACAACGAGATCTGTAGGTCCATCTGGGAATTGAAGCTAAAAACTGTGACCTGAAAAAGCAGAAATAAAACTATGCTTTGTGTGCTTAGTTACCTAGTAATATTATAAATGTTGATGTTTTATTCTGATTGAAGCTACTGCCCCTTGTGGGATATACAGAGAGGTTTACAAAAAAATTAAAAATAATATACATAAAACTGTGAGGAAAGAAAAAGGAACTACAATATTAGATAGGAAAGAAAACAAAAGACCGCATGTAGCAGGGATCACTCAATCCAAAAAGCATATACAGTAAAAGGCATATTAGTATTTAAAAAAAAAAAAAAGAAAAAAAAGAAAAAAAGAAAAATGTAATTTAAAAGAAAAAAAAAAGGCAATTGCAGCCTAGGGAGCACCTGGACCTGGAATTCTTTAAATTAAAGCTGTTTAATCTGTGAACCCAGTATGTTTGTTAAATCAGTCAGGGCCTAGTGGCAACAAAGAATTTTACGTTTAAATTTAATACACAGCAGAGAGCTTTTTGGTTAAATTTAGACCCCAAGACTTCCTCTATCCAAACAAGGGCTGTTGGACTCCCCCTGGAGATTGGTCACAGATTACCTTAGAAGCACAGGACAGGGTACTATGTAGCAGCCAACTTTTCATAAGCGAGAGGGTGTTTCTGAAGGCCAAATTGAAATCCAGAACTTCCAGGGTAGCATTCTCTGAAATGCTTCCCATTCCACAAGCTATCTGAGATGCCAATTTTATCTAACCTTTCATTTAGTGCTATATATTCTAGCTCTCCCATCTTATTTTTTAGACTTCTAGCATTTAAATACAGGCATTTTAGAGGCTGTATTTTATTTATTTAGTTATTTAACATCTTTTTTTATACCATCTTCCTATTAGTCAAGACGGTTTACAAAGAACTCTGTGCAAACAATACTGCCGCCCACTTGGTCACCTTTTCTTCTCCTTTTGATCACATTACCCCCGGTCTTCTCTCCCTCCACTGGCTTTCCGTTAAATTCCAGTTTGTTTACAAGTACCTCATCACTGTTCACAAGGTCCTTCATACAGGCATCCCCCAGTATCTATCTGATCTCATCTACCACAAGCCTGTCCCCTGTCTCCTTCGTTCTTCCCACAGTAATCGCCTCTTTCTTCCTTACCCGTCTCAGGCTCATCTGGAACTCACTCGTCACTCCGCTTTCTTTTTTCTAGGCCCTGCCCTGTGGAATTCCCTTCCTCACCCACTCCGTACCGAGTCTTCATTCCCCCAGTTCAAAGCTCTTCTCAAAACTCATCTCTTCTCCCAGGCTTTTGATCTCCCGGCACCCCCATACCCATGACCATGACCATGACCATGACCCTGACCATGACAGTCGCAATGGTCCTGCAATCATATACCCCCTCCCCTACCCCCCTTAGTGTTATGTTTATGACATCATATACCCCTTCCCCCCTTTCCCTACCCTCCCCCTTAGTGTTATGTTTATGTGTCTACGCCTTTTATCTCTCTCTATTTTTCTATCTGTGTCCCTCTGTCGCTTTCCTGTCAATTAAATGGCGTTCTTTCCTTTCTTTATTTTCCAGCAGCCTGCTTTTGTTTCTCTGTACACCGCTCTGATACCCCGGTTTGGGCAGTATATCAAGCCTTGTTAATAAATAAATAAAAATAAATAAAAGACAATTTACTCCAGAGTATATTTATTTATTTATTTGAAATCATTTCTAAGCCGCCTTTCTAAAATTCAAAGTGGTGTACATAATGTATAACAAAGTCTAACAGTGCAGTTATGCATCCTGTTATTCATGATGGGTCCAATATTGAGATAGCCTGCCCGTTGACCCTCTTAACCCGGATTTTCACTTCCTCACCGGCAGAAATGAAAATCCGGGTTAGCCTGGATGTTACACCTATCTAAATAACCTTGCCTATCTTTAAGGTGCAGAGGGCTTCGCGGGTAGCATTAAAAATCACTGCCTCCCATGTAGCCCCTTCCTCTGCCCCAAAACGCCCCTAACACACTCCGATGCTATGCAGATAGCATCAAGGCGCGTTAGGGACAGCCTGATTTTCGAAGGGCACTACCCATGTAGATGCCCTTCAAAAATCCCAGATAAGGCCTTTACATGGGTAACTAAGGAAATTTCCTGTGTAAAGGCCTTCGAATATCGGGCCCAGTATTTCTTTTTTCAACAGTCATAATGTTTTAAAACAGACTTCCTGATTGTTTTTCTTGGCAGCATTGTTTATAATTTATGGATCTGGTTCTTGTTTAAAAAAATTGTATTTAAAGGAGATCTCAGGCTAACTAAGTTGGATTCAACTGTTTGCAGTGCTATCAGAAATCATATAGCAGAATACATAAGGCATTTCATTTTAGTAAAACTTCTTCTATCCCATATAAAACAATTTTCATAGGCTTTGATTTAGTTTCAAATGCTGCTAAGAGTCAAAGCTGCCATTTTGAACCCAGAGCTCCTTTAAAAAAATTTCCTGGGAATAGTTGTATTTTTTTCTTTTAATTTATTTACAGTTATTTATGTTCCACAATCCATATAAAACTTATCCAGAGTGGATCACAATAGTACTTGCATTATTGAAACAAAATATATACATACACATAACACACACTGGAATAAAAAAAACTCCAAACAGGTAAAGAAAACACAATTTGTCTTATACAACCCAAATGTCTAGTGTAGCACATTCCAACATCTAGGTCTAGTAAACAAAATAATGCAAATGCACAAAAAGTTAAACTTCTTAGATTGACAGAATGACAACCAGGCCTATGTCATTATAACACGGGTTTGTAAATCAATCCATGGTAGCACTTGCAAATATAAAAATGTGCTATTTCAAAGGCAAGCATTTCAAAATCAAATCAATCACCCTGAACTCGATTTGTTATTCTATAGGAAGTCAGTGTAATGCAAACAAATGAGGTTTCATAAAACCAGATCAGTTGTGATTGGAGTGAAGGAGTAGACTAGTGGTTAGAGCAGCAGCCTGGGACCAAGAAGACCAACATTCAAATCTCACCGAGAGTCCTTGTGGCCTTGGACGAGTCACTTCACCTTCCACTGTCTCAGGTACATACTCAGATTGTAAGATCTCTAGAGGACAGGGAGCCACTTACTGTAACTGATTGTAACTCACCTTGAACTGTTACTGGAAAGCTGTGAACTAAATAGTGATAATAAATAACTAAGCAGCAAAATATGGAGTAATAAGAGGGATATTCCATGGCACTAACATGGGTAGTGCTACAGATACCTATATGTACCGCTGCTACATCCCCTGATGCTACATGGTTAGCATTGAGGTGTTTCAAGGCAGAGCAAAAGCTGTACCTGTCGCTTACCAGGAAATGGCAAAATTGAGCTGCTGCCCTGTTAGTGACCAGCTGGTAAATTAAGGCACAACAAAGGTTGGCCTAACTTTACCTGTGGTGGCTAACCAGCCACTGGTTCAATATCACCGCTGCCCTATTAGCTTCCAGGTTCTGCGGAAAGCCTGGATATTCAATGTTTGTGGCTGGTTATTGTTCCAGCATTGAATATCTAGAGTTAGTAGAAATTGGTTGTGTGGGAGCTGACAAATGGTACAGGTAAAGGAGGTTACCATTGGTGTGCTGCAGTGATTTGTTCTTGGTCTGACTCTTTTTAACATTTTTGTTAGTAATATTTCTGAAGGGCTGTTGGGTAAGGTTTGCTTCTTTGCAGATGATACCAAAATCTGCAACAGAGTAGAAACCCATGAAGGACTAGATAACATGCGGAGAGATCTAGCTAAGCATGAAAAATGGTCTAGAATATGGCAGCTGAACTTTTACTGCTAAAAAAGGCAGGGTCATGCATTTGAGCTGCAAAAATCCAAAGTGTAGGAGGTGAGGTACTTCTGTCCATGAAAGAAGAGTGGGACCTCAACGTAATTGTGTCTGATGATACTAAAGTAGCTAAACAGGTAGAAAAAGTGACTGCAAAAGCCAGAAGGATGCTTGGGTGTATAGGGAGAGGAATGGCCAGCAGAGAAAAGGAGGTAATAATGCCTCTGTATAAGTCACTGTGCGACCTCATTTGGAGCATTGGGTACAATTCTTGAGACTGAACCTTCAAAAGGATATAAACAGGTTGGAGTCAGTGCAGAGGGTGGCTACTAACATGGTTAGTGGTCTTAGTTATGAAGCATATGAAGACAGACTTAAAGATCTTAATAAATATACTTTTAGAGGAAAGGCAGGATAAGTGATATACAGTATGATAGAGATGTTTAAGTACATCCATGGCATAAATGCACAGGAGGAGAGTCTCTTCTGATTGAAAGCAAGCTCTGCTATGAGGGGACATAGGATGAGGGTGAAAGGAGATAGACTCAGGAGAAATATGCGGACATATTGTTTTTGCAGAAAGAGTGGTAGAAGACACTATCTGAATTCAAAAAAGCATGGGACAAACAGACAGGATCTCTAAAGTACAACTATAGTTGATGGAAAGGCAGAATATATAGGCTGGTGGTCTTTTTCTGCCATCATGTTTCTATGTTCATTATCAGCCGCAACAGCTAGGCATGTTAGCAACACTAGCCTCTACTACTGAATATTCTCCCTAATGAGTCCATAGCAGCCTTTCCTACATTGTTGTGGGAATCTTCTATCTGTATTACTATCATTAGGAATGGTGAATCAATTTAGCAGTTTTAAGCATGAGAGTCAAGGCTCCTGGTAATCTACAGAATTCACCTCTTTTACAATGGAAAAGGCAGTATTGCTATGAACAAAGCTGAATGATTTCTGAATACCTTAGAGGGAAACACAAGAGACTGAAGTACAGTTCTAATATCATTACAAGGCACAGCTTATTTTGCTACCTGATCAATCTTAATTTGACAGAGATATTAATTGAATTTTTAAAGTCATATTAGAGTCCAGGGGGACTTCTAAATTCCTGACCTAGAAACATAGAAAAATGATGACAGAAAAAGACCACATGGCCTATCTAGTCTATCCTTCCATATCAACAATTACAACAGTCCCCTTTATCCTTCAGAGATACTCTGTGTTTGTCCCATGCTTTTTTTTAATTCAAATACTGTCCTCATCTCTACCACCTCCACTGGGAGACTATTCCACAGATCCACCACTCTTTCCATAAAAAAATATTTCTGCATATCACTCCTGAATCTATCCCCCTTCACTCTCATCCCATATCCCCTCATAGCAGAACTTGCTTTCAATTGAAAGAGGCTCACCCCCTGTGCATTTATGCCATGGAGATATTTAAACGTCTCAATCATATCACCTCTATCCCGCCTTTCCTCTAAGGTATACATATTAAGATCCTTAAGTCTGTCCTCATATGCTTTATAATGAAGACCACTAAACATTTCAGTAGCCACCCTTTGTACTGACTCTGTCCTGTCTACTGTATATCCTTTTGAAGGTGTGGTCTCCAGAATTGCACACAATACTCCAAATGAGGTCGCACCAAAGACTTACAGAGAGGCACTATCACCTCCTTTTTTCTGCTAGCCATTCCTCTCCGTATGCACCCAAGCATCCTTCTAGCTTTTGCCATCGCCTTTTCTAAGTGTTTAGCTACTTTAACATCATCAGACACAACTACATCTAGGTCCCGCTCTTCTTTAGGGGAAAAAGTACTTCACCCCCTATACTATATTGCTCCCTTGGATTGCTGCAGCCCAAATGCATGACCTTACTTTTTTTAACATTAAATCCAAGCTGCCAATTTCTAGACCATTGTTGAAGCTTAGCTAGATCCCTCCTCATGTTATCTACACCTTCCTGGGTGTCTACTCTATTGCAGATTTTGGTATCATCCGCAAAGAGGCAAACCTTACCCGACAATCCTTCCGCTATATCACTAACAAAGATGTCAAAATGAATCGGACCAAGGACAGATCCCTGAGGCATTTCCTTCTCCTCACAGTGAGCTCCATTTATTTATATACTTTGTCGCCTCCCACATAACAAATTTCTAACCCAAGCAGTAACTTTAAGGTCTATCCCTAGGGTGCTCAGTTTGTTTATAAGTCGCCTGTGAGGAACGGTGTCAAAGGCTTTACTGAAATCTAAATACACCACATCTAGGGCTTTCCCTCGGTCCAACTCCCTGGTCATCCAGTCAAAGAAATCAATCAGATTTGTCTGACAAGTCCTGCCTCTGGTGAATCCATGCTGCCTTGGATCCTGTAATCCACTGGACTCCAGAAACCTCACTATTTTGTCTTTCAGCAGCATTTCCAATAATTTTCTCACCACCGAAGTTAAAATAAATGGCCTGTAATTTTCAACCACAATCCTTACTTCTGCTTTTTTGTAAAGGCACCATATGAGCCAATCTCCGTTCTTGGGCACCACTCCCAACTCCAACGAGGCATTGAAAAGGTCAGTCAGTGGAGCTGCTAGAACGTCCCCAAGTTCCCTCAGTATTCTAGGGTGTATCCCATCCAGTCTCATCACTTTGTCTTCTTTAAGTTGTGCTAGTTTCTCACGAAAACAGTCTTCTGAAAATTGCTTAAGATGCCCCTCACTTCTGTTCCTGTTTGTGAGTGTTTTCTGAAGTCCTGTTCCTTGTTCTTCATCTTTGAACACAGAACAGAAATATTTGTTAAGCACTTCCGCTTTATCCTCATCAGCTTCTAAATATTCCTCCCCTTTACCCTTGAGTCTGGCAATACCACTTTTGCCCTTCCTCTTCTCACAAACATATCTGAAAAATGTCTTATCCTCACATTTTATTGCATTGTCTATTTCCTCCTCTTTTTTAATCTTCGCTTTCCTGACTACTTTGCTAGCTTCTCTAAGTTTTTCCAAATATAGATGCCTGTCTTCCTCTCTCTGTGATCTCTTGTATTTCATGAAGGCCTCCCTCTTTTTCTTCACCTTTTCAGCTACTTCTTTTGAAAGCCATAGTGGTCTCCTTTTCCTTTTACCATTATTTACCATTTCAACAAAAAGGTTGGTTGCCCTTTAAATATCCCCTTTCAGTTTTGTACACTGTTTTTCTACATCCCCCAGCTGTTCCCATCCCACTAACGACTCCCTGAGATATTGGCCCATCTTGGCAAAGTTAGTTTTCCTAAAGTCTAAGACCCTCACTTTTGAATGGATTCTAACAGACCTAGTCTTATTACTGAAACACACCATCTGGTGATCACTGGATGCAAATTGATCTCCCACTATAACGTCACTTTCACCATTGGTAAGCACCAAGTCCAGTATGGCCCCTTCACGTGTGGGGTCTGTTACCAATTGCCTGAATAGTTCTCCCTGTAGAGAATCCAGGATCTCTTTACTTCTAGATGATACTGCAGCAGGAATGTGCCAATCAACATCTGGCATATTGAAATCCCCTATCAGTAGCACTTCCCCTTTCCTAGCAATGCTGCATATGTCTTCAATTAACTCTCTGTCCACCTCTTCCTTTTGTGAGGAAGGTCTATATATCATGCCAATGCAAATAGATTTCTCTTTTCCTCTTTCTAGTTTAATCCACAATGCCTCCTCTCTCCCTTTTAAACTCTGTAATTGCAAAGCTCTAATAGTATTTTATACATATAGTGCCACTCCTACCCTTCTTCCTACCCTGTGTTTTCTCAATAAAGGCCAGGTGTAGTTACATCCCAGTCATCTCACCAGGGATCTTATTTTCCATGCTACGGGCATTTATACACACTGCTTTCCATACGTTACCCCTTTTACCCATTTCCATAAAGGTATTTAATGTATCACTTAACTTAGGGCTTTCACTTACCTGGGGGCTTTCTTCACCCATCCCCAACGAATCTAAAGCCCTCTTCAGTAGATTAGCCTATCTACTACTGAAGACGCGTCAACCTTTCTTGGACAGAAGGACGCCATCTCTGCTCTGCAACTCTTGGAACAGCATCCCATGGTCCAGGAAACCAAAACACTTTCGATGACACCATCCACGCAGCCATGCATTCATCTCCAAGATGCGAGCCTCTCTGCCTTGGCCTTTACCCTCAACAGGGAGGATTGAACAGAACACCACCTGTGCACCTAACAGCTTCAACCTCTCTCCCAGAGCCATGAAGTCACTTTTCATATGCTCAGAGGGATACCTGGCAATATCATTTGTTCCAACATGGATTAGCAACATTGGGTAATAGTCAGTGGGCTTGATGAGTCTCGGCAAACTCGCTGTAACATCTTGGATTTTGGCACCAGGCAGACAGCATGCCTCTCTGGACATCAAGTCTGTTCGGCAGATGGACGCCTCAGTACCCCTCAGAAGATTCACCAACCACCACTATCCTTCTCTTCCTTTTGGTCACTGATTCTGCAACTTTGTGGTACTTGAGCTCTGGTTCTTCCCTTTCCAGGGCTGCTTACACCTCCTCCACTTCCAGGGCTGCATAATGGTTCTTCAATTCAAGGGCTGTAGACGTTAGATTGGTGATTCTGAAGGCTCCGGTGACTTGTATCCAACCTTTGTCATTCTGTAGGCACCCATCTTCTCTGCTGGAGAGCTTGGTTATTGCAAAAAGCATCTCTTCAATATACTTCTCGCTGTCTTAAATGCTAAGCAAGGAAAGGAGCAGTGCTATCTTTCTTTCTTTATTTTATTTATTTATTTACAGTTATTCTATACCGCACTTTTCGTATCAGTGCGGTTTACAAATAACAACAATGATGCCATAGACAAATGGCCTTAGGCTTACATTATAACAGGATGGATAACTTGGGAAAGAACTGGGAGAACTATGTACGGTTTCAGAATACAAACTATATACAGGTATAACTGACTTGTTGGGAGATTATATACAATATATAACCCATGATGGAGGGGTCTGAATTATGCTTTGTCAAAGTCAGGTTAAGGGTGTGTTAGGGTCTTTGTGAGTGAGTTGCGGTGTGGGTAGTGGGTGTATTTGGTTAGGGTGGGCAAAGTGTAGGAGGAACAAGTGATGCTTAAGAGCTTTCCTGAAATGGGAAAGGCCCCTAATTGCTCTTATGTGTGAAGGGAGGTTGTTCCAGCATCTCGGGGCAAAGAAGGCGAAGGATCTATTTCTGGTTGCTTGAGTGCATTTTGTGGCCTCCAAGGGTACAATTAGCGTATTTGTGGCTATTGATCTCCTGAGTCTGTTGTTGGGGGTGGTAGTGAGGAGGGCAGTTAAGGATGAGGGGGCTATGAGGTTGATTGCTTTGAAAGTTAGGAGTAAGGCCTTGTAGGTGAGTCTGCTGTCCAACGGTAGCCAATGTAATTCCATAAGTATGGGCGTGATGTGATCTCTCATCGATAGGCTGCAGAGAACGCGAGCTGCTGCGTTCATCACCATTTGCAATGGGTTGAGTGTGCTCTTGGGGAGACCATGGAGGATAATGTTTGCGTAATCGAAATGTGGTATTACCAGCGATTGGAATATTGTTCTAAAATCGCTTGGTGCAAGCAGAGGCCTGAGGTGCCTTAACGTCATGATTTTATTGTAAATAGCCGTGGTGGTGTTTATGTGTTCCTTGAAGTTGAGCTGTTGGTCAAGCGTGATTCCCAGGTAACGTATCACATTTTTACATGGAAGCTCTGCATCTCACACTTTCAAAGTAGTGGGGGGAGAGAAGCTTATGGCTGAACTACACATAAAGAAGCCAGAGACTTATGCATCCATTAATGTTTTTTTCCTTCCTTAATGAGTGATATCTTGTTCTATATATAACCTACTTTTGATGCAGAAAGCCAAATGTCCTAGCACACATGATCAATCCAAACACCTTTCACTTTTCCGCTTGAGCCCTACTGTTTTATATTCATGTATTCTTATAAATATGCAGCCTGGAATTTAAACACAATGAGCCCTCAATATAGATGTCACCTTAGAAACTAAAAACAGATATCTATAAGTATCCAAGATGCCTTTATTTTGGGCTGATCAAAGTAGCTCATTCTAACTTTACTTGCTTTAGATTTGTTCAGAGTGACTTGAAGTCGGGTACCAGAGCCTTCTGAAAGGGTTAATATAGAGAACGGCTGGGAATTTTGCTAACAGCCTGAAGCATGATAGTTTGGGACTCACTAGAACAATGGCAAAATATGTGTATAGAAGCCAAGGCCATATTTGGTAGATTGTTTCTGAAAAATGGGACAGAATTATTTTGTTTTCAGAATGCTTGAACTGAAAAATGTCTGTGGCATGTGACGTCTAGTTTGACCTATAACATGTAGATAAATAAAGTTTGACATAGAGCTGAATTTTTACTATGTAACAGTTTTTCCTAATAAAAGAAATACTGTGACCTAGCTAAGTTGGAATATTACAGGACACTGCTCAAGTTTGCAGGCCTGAGTCACTCCCTTAAGGGTCTTAAGTAGTACTGTTATTGATAAGTCTGTCGATGTTGTGTTTTCATTTCATTCCTTTTCACTTGCACTGCCTTAGTTGAATTTAGAGCCAAGGTTGAATTTTGCTACCTGGTCAGAATTAGCAGAGGAATTATGGGAGAACTACACAGGTTTGCAGGCCCAAATGCCTCTGCTTAATGCCTTAAGTAATGCTATTACTGATAGAACTCTGAATGTTTTAATTTATTTGATTCCTTACTCTATTTGCAATTGAATTTATAGAATTGGAGTCAAAGAGCTCAGGTTGAATTTTGCTACCTGGTGAGCAGTAGGTCACGCAGAAATATTTATCTTAGGCTTAACTCGGTCTGGCTGAGCCCTTATCCTAATTCCATAAACTTGGCCCTGCCCATCTTTAAGATTGCTAAATATAAGGGCCTTTGAAAGCCAAGCCACAAAATTTAGGGGCTCGGCAAGGGGGATATTTTGTTAGAAAGAGCTGGAAACCTAACTCTCAGGACTTAATATCTGGAGAATGGACAGGAACACAGTCCCACACTTCCAGTGAAGGAAGGTGTTGTGCTCCAGCCCCTGTCCTTAAGCAGCCTGCAGAGGAGAGGAGAGGACTGGGCGAGCCTAGAGCGGAACAAAGTCATTCTACTCTGTAAAGAGTCCCTTTTCTCCAGTTGCTTCTGTTCCCTTCCTAGGCTCCATATTTTCACTTACTTTTTTGTCTAGATATTAACTACTGCTAAATCTTAAAGTTAAAAATGAAAAAAATCACCAGGCTGCACAAATCTCAAAAATTATTAATTTCTGTCGGGCATGCCATCAGCAAGAGAGTTGCTTTATCCTTTGGATTAAGTTTGCATCTCATTTTACTGCTGATCTCCAGAAACTAAGTACTCTTCATTTTAATGAGTTTGAACCATATATTTGATTAAAATGAACATGTCCAGCTTTCGAGGTTGAGTAAATCACTCCTCCGGATGGCATGCCCGACACACATTAATAGTTTTTGAGATTTGTGCACACCTGGTGATTTCTTCATTCTCGATTTATTCATACATCACTATTGGGAATTTTTAGCAATTATTAAATCTTAAAATTAGGCACCTAGGAGTCAATAGATAGTTAGCAGGGCCCACTCACTGTCTAAACTCCAGTGATCCTGTTATTTTGGTGGCACTGTCTGCATAGTGAGGATTAATATCCCCACAGACCATAGGAAAGACATCTGATTATAGTTTGGGCAGCAGACACTGTCTTAAGTTTATGTGGTTTAGCAATTTGGTTCACAGCTGAATATCACAGGTGGCCAGAAAGCTGCCGCAATTACCAGTGAAACTGGACATTCAGCGTCAGATGCTAGATAGGCTCTAGGTCAGAATATCTGGCTTTAATTTCAGTGCAGGAGGTTAGGTGCTTTAAAAGTGCTGACAGCTGCCGCTGAATATCAACCCTCTAGATCATTGGCATATTGAACTTACAGCTTTAGAGAGAAAACCTTTGGAATCCAGAAATACATAGCTTTTGGTAGAAATGTTTTTTGAGGGATTTTTTTACATCTTTGTTTTTCAGGCTGTAGATTAGAGGGTTAAACATAGGAATTAATGTATGATGCAGCATGGTAATAATTTTGTTTATATCCATTGACTGTGTGGATGACGGTCTCATATACAGAGAGAGCAAAGTCGAGTAGAAGAGAATTACGACAGTGAGATGGGAGGAGCAGGTGGAGAAGGCTTTGCGTCTTCCCTCTGTCGAACGAATCTTCAGGATGTTGCAGATGATGTAGACATAAGAAGAAATGGTTAATAAAAAGCTCGGGAAACCTATAATTCCCCCCAAAATATACATTACACATTGAATAGTTGAGGTACTGCTGCAAGAAAGTTTTATCAGTGCTGAGAAATCGCATAAGAAATGGTTAATCTCACTGGAGCCACAAAAAGATAACTGAGGAAAAAGAAAAAGATAAGATACGGGTATTAGAAGCCCAACAATCCATGCCCCTGTGGTCATCAGGATACAGACTTTCTGATTCATAATCAAATGGTAAGACAGGGGTTGACACACTGCAACATAGCGGTCATAGGCCATGACTGAAAGAATAAAAAATTCAATGCTGGCGAAGCACAGAAAAAAATACATCTGTGTAAAACATCCATTTACAGAAATATGATTGCTCTTTCTCAGAAAGATATCCAGCAGCTTGGGGAGTGTGACTGAAGTGACAGATATATCGAGGAAGGACAGGTTACTGAGGAGAAGGTACATCGGGGTGTGCAGCTGAGAGTCCAGGTACACAACAATGATAATAGTGAGATTCCCCATTACGATGATCAGATACATCAATAAAAAAAGAAAGAAGAGAGGGATCTGCAGCTCGGGAAATTCAGGAAACCCCAAAATGATAAATTCTCTTACTGTGGTATAATTTTCTTCTTCCATTCTAAGATGGAAAGACAATCAAGTGTTTATTAGACATCCATCCAGTTTCCACGCATGCTGCCCACTGAAATATAAATAATACGACTATAATTTGATTGAAAGGCATCAAGGGATATGGAGTCTTCCTCGTTTTTTAAATTCTTACTTGCTTAATTGCATAGAAATTACAAAATCCCCAAAGAAACATTTTGTCCATCAACTCGGAGATTCTACTGCAATAGTTTTTTTTTTAATATGTGTGGATTTTTTCGGAATTTTTATATGAATTTTGCATCCCATGTTCAATGGGAGCCATTTCATAGTAATTAATGTAGTTCACAGATCTGCTAACCACATTAATCATTGTGAGAGGGATATTCAGAGCACATAGCCAGTTTGTGCCACTGAATATCCCCCTATAATGTTTCTAGATGCCCCTTTGTTAATGATAACCAGTCAACAACAATATTCAGCCAGAAGGAAGTTAGACACTTGAAAGGCTCACCTAACTTGAGCATGGTTACCTAACCGGTAGCGACTGCTTTCCTTTCAGCTTACATGCTCTCCAGGCACACTGCGTATTCAATGCCGATGGCTAGATATGGCCCCGGCATCGAGGACCTCTAACCCAAGATATTTATTGCCGTGGAAATATGTGGCCCTGGCATTGAATATCTGGGTTTACCGCACAGTCTCCGATGCCACAGAAGCTAACTGGGTGATATTGCATCACTACACGGTTAGGATCCGTAGGTAAAACTAGGCCAGCTTTCGCTTTGCCTAGTTTTGCAAACAGTTCGCTAACAGGGTAGAGGTGAAATATCACTGTTACCCGGTTAGTGACTGTCGCTGCTCATGACATAGACAAGAACACCCACGAGACGCCCCGATGCTAAGCGATTGACATAGGGGCATACAGAGGCGATACAAACCGTGTTAGTGCCGTTGAATATTCCACTCAGTGGCATTTACACAGTTTACAGGTCTGTAAGCTGTGTAAATATCTTTAGAATATCAGGCCCACATTATATAAAGTAATGTACAAACTGATTTTTATTAATAATATAATAGCACCACTGATAATACAGGTGTGCTCATTGTCATACCTTTCGAATAATCAGTGATCTTCCATTATCTCTGCTCTGTATTCCTTGGCAAGATCTGAATATTTATGATCCCTGAAGGTCCACTTGGGAGTTGATGCCTGAGGCTGAAAACATGAAATGAAAGAGCAAATATCAAGGTAGGATGAAGGTTGTGCTTTGTGTGCTTGGCTGCCTGGTAATAATGTGAATGATGCAGACAGAGAACCAAAATGGCTCGTCCTGTCTGCCCAGTGAGATTTGTGTACTTTGGGAAGATAATTATAAAATTTCCATGTAGATCCCAGCACCTACTCTCAGCCTTTTTCTCACCACTGCTTTCCATATATTCCTAAAGTGTGCCCAAATTTGTTATAGCGATTATGTCTATTGTTGCCATCTTTCACGTCACTTCTTTAAAGACCAATGCTTAAGTCATTACCTTTTGAGTGAAATACATGCAGCCATGATATCTGCAGCTCTCAGCACATGGTAACTTTCCAAGCGGTAAATGCAAGGCACTGTCCATACCCATAACCCAGACATTCACCATGATTAATCGCACAGTAACAGTCATAGCCAAACCGTAACCATTACTACATGCTAATTCATACAGTAACTGCATACTGCACTTCAGAAAACAGGAGGGAATGTTTACTAGCCCTCTGCCGGTAATATGGGTGCAAGTCTCTCTACTAGCATGGGTCTTTATGCTAGATGCAGAGGAGCAGGTATATCACGTGGTACAACTTTAAAATGGATGCTGGAGCAACTAACACTACACACTGAGGTGGCATTAGTTGCACGTGCGCTATCTGTTTTGAAGGCAGGCAGTGTGGGCTACAAAAACCCATGTACCTGTGCCATGGCGAGAATGCTTCGTCCCACCTAGTCTCTGCCCTGCCACATGCTACAAGGCTAGTGTGGGATTTTTAGTGCATTGTTCTATGCTACTTTTGAGCATGGTGCCAATACTGCCCGCTAGCTCTGTTACCCTGGAAGTGTTCACTAAAAACAAGTGTCGAAGGATCCAAGTTTGGATTGTTTGATGATACTTCATCTGCAGTTGGACCTGACCTCTCTTTTTCTTTGCATCTTAATTCCGTGCCTTCTATGCATGCTAGTCATTTTTGCTTGTGTGACTCTATTGTACCCATGTGTAATAGGGTTTGAAAAGATTTCTTAGGATCAGCAAAGGTTATTGACTTTTTCAACCATCTTGCATGTGAGGAATCATGCTGAGCCATTTGTATCAGCATTTGGATTGTGGTCACTTAACTCTCCATTGCCTCAGAAGAAAGGCCTGATAATCTACTGCCAGGAAAACAAAGGAGTTAGATTGACGTGGAAACACACACTTTTTCTTTTTGCATGTACACCCATTGATTGACCTTGGTCAGAACCAGATTTAAACCACAATACATAAATTATAATCCGCCCTATCCCAGATTGATCCAGAGAAGATTACAAAAAATATCAGTGGACAGCATTTTAAATCAATAGAAACAAAATACATGCAATTTCAGTACTGTTTAAAGATCAAAATAAAAACAGGTTTAGAGAGTAATGACAAGAACTTAATTTTCTGATACTCTTATATCCTTAGGTAAACAATACCTCTCCTTAGGAGATGGATAATCTAGGTGATATTGGTCATCTGTTCGAAACACTTTATTTTGATTATGAAAGTTAATAAGACAATATAAAGGTTAGGGAGCTAAGCCATTTAACATTTTATAAACTAAACATAGAAACAGAGAAATATGATGACAGAAAAAGACCATATGGCCTATCTAGTCTGTCCTTCCATATCAACAACTACAACAGTCCCCTTTTTACCTTTAGAGATCCTCTGTGTTTGACCCATGCTTTTTTGAATTCAGTTACTGTCCTCATCTCTACCACCTCTACTGGGAGACTATTCCACGGATCCACTACTCTTTCCTTAAAGAAATATTTCTGCATATCACTCCTGAATCTATCTCCCTTCACTCTCATCCCATGTCCCCTCGTAGCAGAACTTGCTTTCAATTGAAAGAGGCTCTCTCCCTGAACATTTATGCCATGGAGGTATTTAAACATCTCAATCATATCACCTCTATCCCGCCTTTCCTCTAAGGTGTACATATTAAGATCCTTAAGTCTGTCCTCATATGCTTTATAATGAAGACCATTAATCATTTTAGTAGCCACACTCTGCACCGACTCCATCTTGTTCACATCCTTTTGAAGGTGCGGTCTCCAGAATTGCACACTATACTCCAAATGAGGTCGCACCAAAGACTTATACAGAGGCATTATCACCTCCTTTTTTCTGATAGCCATTCCTCTCCGTATGCACCCAAGCATCCTTCTAGCTTTTGCCGTCACCTTTTCTACCTGTTTAGCTACTTTAAGATCATCAGACACAACCACGCCTAGGTCCCGCTCTTCTTTAGTGGACAAAAGTACTTCACCCCCTATACTATATTGCTCCCTTGGATTGCTGCAGCCCAAATGCATGACCTTACATTTTTTAACATTAAATCCCAGCTGCCAAATTCTAGACCATTCTTCAAGCTTAGCTAGATCCCTCCTCATGTTATCTACACCTTCCTGTGTGTCTACTGTATTGCAGATTTTGGTATCATCTGCAAAGAGGCAAACCTTACCCGACAGCCCTTCCGCTCTATCACTAACAAAGATGTTAAAAATAATCGGACCAAGGACAGATCCCTGGGACACACCACTGGTAACATCCTTCTCCTCAGAGTGAGCTCCATTTACTTGTACTCTTTGTCGCCTCCCACCCAACCAATTTTTAACCCAAGCAGTAACTTTAGGGTCCATCCCTAGGGTGCTCAGTTTGTTTATAATTTGCCTGTGAGGAACAGTGTCAAAGGCTTTACTGAAATCTAAATACACCACATCTAGGGCTCTCCCTCGTTCCAACTCCCTGGTCACCCAGTCAAAGCAATCAATCAGATTTGTCTGACAAGACCAGCCTCTGGTGAATCCATGCTCCAGAAACCTCACTATTTTCTCTTTCAGCAGCATTTCCAATAATTTACTCACCACCGAAGTTAAACTAACCGGCCTGTAGTTTTCAACCACATCCTTACTTCCGCTTTTGTGTAAAGGCACCACATGAGCCTCTCTCCAGTCCTTTGGCACCACGCCCGACTCCAACGATGTATTGAAAAGGTCAGTCAGTGGAGCTGCTAGAACATCCCCAAGTTCCCTCAGTATTCTAGGATGTATCCCATCCGGTCCCATCACTTTGTCTACTTTAAATTGAGCTTGTTTCTCACAAATACAGTCTTCTGAAAACTGTTCAAGATGTCCCTCGCTTCTGTTCCTGTTTGTGGGTGTTTTATGAGGTCCTGCTCCTGGTTCTTCATCTGTGAACACAGAAGAAAAATATTTGTTAAGCAATTCCGCTTTATCCTTATCAGCTTCTACATATTCCTCCCCTCCACCCTTGAGTCTGACAATACCACTTTTGCCCTTCCTCTTCTCACTAATATATCTGAAAAATGTCTTATCCCCCCATTTTATTGCATAGGCTATTTCCTCCTCCTTTTGAATCTTTGCCTTCCTGACTACTTTGCTAGCTTCTCTAAGTTTTTCCAAATACAGATGCCTGTCTTCCTCTCTCTGTGATCTCTTGTATTTCATGAAGGCCTCCCTCTTTTTCTTCACTTTTTCAGCTACTTCTTTCAAAAACCATAGTGGTCTCCTTTTCCTTTTACCTTTATTTACCTTTATTACATAGTAATTTAAACCTAATCCTGTAACAGTTTAACAGGTCTAGGTGATGAAAAAGAGTGGAAACACTATTGTATTTAGAGGACCTGAATATCAACCTTGTTGCTGTATTCTGTGACAAATGTAATCCTGTTAATTGTTTAACAGTAATAACCATTACATCAACATAAATGAGTCTATATGAGAAAACGTAAAATGTGATGCATTAAAATAGGACCTTTTCTGTCTTAAATCTGCATCTTAAAAAAGAAATGAAAAATAAAACAACCTTCTAACTACATTACTAATTGGGAGGTTCATTGTCAAAGCTGAGTCTAAAACAACTCCCACAAGTTTCATTGAAGATAACCAAGGAATTGTTACACCCCCTTACAAAGGATTTACAGAAGAAAGCATGAGACAAACATAGAGGATAACTAAGAGGAAAAGAGGGACTCTGAATCGTAGTAGTTGGTATGGAGGGGCAGACTGGATAGGCTGAATGGTCTTTATCGGCCATCATTTTTCTAAGTTTCTCTGTTTCCATGAAGGCAAATCAGGAAATTGCAGAATAAATAATTGTGGCCATCTTCCCTGAGATCCTGCTGCAATGTTTGCTTTCCTTCATTTCTGACTTTTTATAAGACTTTTATGCTTTTTATTTCATGCACATATTGTCTAAGGTACTGCAGACACTGTTTTTCTTTAGATAATCTAGTAATGCTATTTATTCTGGTGTGTGTGCTCATTTTCTTACCTTTCAGATAAAAGAATCTGCACCATTTTCTCTGATCTGGTAAGGCACAGGAAGAACTGAATATTTATACTCGTTGTAGGTTCATCTGGGAATAGGTCCTTGAGGCTGAAAGTGTGACATGAACGAGCTGGAAGAGAATTGTGCTCTGTGTGCTTGGTTACTTAGTAATAATGTAAATGATGCAAGATGAAAACCAAAATGGTTCATGCAATTTGTCCAGTTGCGATTCATGTAGATGAGGACTATAATTTTCAAATGCAACCCAGCATCTTCTACTTTCTCTAACCTCTTTTCCTCTCCTTTTAGGACTTTTCTCATCACCGTCCTCCATACACTTTCCAAGCATGTCTAAAGGTTGTTATAGTGATTGTGTCTATCACTCTCGCAATAGGTCATTTCTATTGCTGACACTTTACCTTTGCTCACTTCAAGACCTATGCTTAAGCCAAAACCTTTGGAAGTAATTTTGAAAAAAGCTTTTCTGCACCTCAAATGCTGATTTACATGAGTAAAAGTCCTCTTATAAAATTATGTTGGTCTTAAAAGTAGATGTAGGGAAATTAGTCACTTACTTTTATGCAACCCATGTGTAGGCCATGTTCAGGGAGGAGTTTGAATGGAGCACAGACAGCTGCAATTTACATATTTATTTTATATAATACTCATATAAGAAACATACTACACATGGAAACATTATGCCTGCTCTAGAGTATCGATAAATGTCCATGCCTACGATGTAAGTCTCATTAAATATACCTCAAAATCTTCCATTATAGGAGCCAATTTTTAGCACTTCTTAGAACATCAATCTCTTTGTAATGTTGGTGTAAAAAGACAACAAGACTTCCCATGCTTATTCCATCCAGGGCTGAATTTAAGATGTTGCTGCCCATAGTCAGGGACACGCAGCAATTGCAATATCATAGAGCAGGATCCAAAAGGAAGAAGAATCAGATGCCTGCTTAATCCATGTGCTCAAGGTCTTCATAGTATGGTTCCTGTGCAGTTGTCTATGTTGCATTTGCTTTGCTTTGGTCCTGGTTTCAACTGTAGACTAGTCCTGGTTTCAATTGTAGGTTTCTCTAGGCTAGTCTGAAGCCTAATGCTGTAATACCAATATTATTTGGGTGTTCCAACCACAGACCCATGCAATTTATTCCAATACTTTCTCAAAAATTCCTTTTCGGAAGGACAAGGGGAGATTCAGATCAGCTACTACTATTTCATTGACTGTACTGTTAACACAGGAGAGAATAGGAGCACCACATCCAAGGGGAAGATTGGGGAGGAGAATGGGGGGCCTGAAAATATGAGAGGGTTTTCTTTTGACATTTAGAATAGGCATCAAGGTTCTTCTAGGGTTCAGGGATATGGATATGACACTTGGGCATATGTCAGATGAGGAAAATTTTAACTCAAGTCTTCATGTCTATTTAGGGCTTCATTAGGTGAGTAGGACTACATGTTTCTTCATGAGGGAATAAAATATGCACATAGACATTATGGACACATTGAAAGAAATCCAGGTCTATTCAGTTTCTCAGTTTAGGTTAATTGAATGCAACTCAGAAAATCACTGACGAAACAACATTGCCCATCTTCTGTGAGATTCTACTGTAGTATACTTCATATTTTCTGACTTTTTATGAAATGTTGATGATGATCAGATACATCAGTAAAAAAAGAAATAAGAGAGGGATCTGCAGCTGAGGAAATTCAGGAAACCCCAAAATGATAAATTCTGTCACTGTGGTATAATTTTCTGTAACCGCTACTACATGCTATAATTCATAAAGTAACTGCATACTGTACTTCAGAAAACAGGAGGGCATGTTTACTAATCCCTCTGCCAGTAATATAGGTGCAAGCCTCTTTATTAGGTCACATTAGTTGACCGTGTGCTATCTGATTTGAAGGCAGGTAGTGTGGGCTACAAACATCCATGTACCTGTGCCATGGTGGGAATGCTTCGTCCCATCCAGTCTCTGCCCTGACACATGCTACAAGGCTAGTGTGGGATTTTTAGTGCATTGTTCTATGCTACTTTTGAGCATGGCACCAATACTGCCCGCTAGCTCTGTGCTTCCCGGGAAGAGTGCATTATTAAGGACGCCCCAGGTCCCCTTTAGTATGTAGGTCACATTTACTGCACTGTAAGTCTCTCAACAACAATAGTTTGTGTACATTAAAAGCAAGTGTCGAAAGATCCAAGTTTGGATTTTTTGTTGATACTTCATCTGCAGTTGGACCCGACATCTCTTTTTCTTTGCATCTTAATGCCCTGCCTTCTATGCATGCTAAGCATTTTTGCTTGTGTGACTCTATCATACCCATGTGTAATAGGAATTCAAACATTTGTTAGGACTCAGCAAGGAATATTGAACTTTTGAACCACCCTGCATGTGAGGAATCACACTGAACCATTTGTAACAGAATTCTTTACTAGCCCAAAGATCAAAGGCTGGAGAATGACTGGCTAGAAATTACTGTTTATCAGTCCGGAGATCAAAGGTGTATGGTGTAAAGAATGTTTGTAAGGAAAACCTCACGTGAGGAGTCACGCTGGCCAAATATTGAACATTTAAACTAGATAATACGAGAAAGCCGACAGTCGCACAAGAGCGCATGGTTCGGAAGAATGTATCCTTGAAGGATACTACTAAAAGCAGAGAGGTTCCAAAAAAGAGTAAAGTAGCCCAAATGCCCTTGAATATGGAGCAGACAGAGCTTAAAGATCCCAAATTACCCATGTCTACCTATAACTAAATTAATAAGAATAAAATACAGTCTCTAAAATGCTTGTATGCAAATGCTAGAAGTCTAAAAAGTAAGATGGGAGAGTTAGAATATATAGCACTAAATGAGAGGTTAGATATGATTGGAATCTCAGAGACATGGTGGAAGGAGGACAACCAGTGGGACACTGTGATACCTGGGTACAAACTATATCGTAATGATAGAGCTGATCAAATTGGTGGAGGGGTTGCACTCTATGTTAGAGAGGGCATTGAGTCAGCAAGGATTAACGTTTTGCAGGAAACAAAATTTGCTGTAGAATCTCTATGAATTGAAATTCCATGTAAAAAGGGGAAGGCGATGGCAGTGGGGGTGTACTATTGACTGCCTGGCCAGAATGAACAAATGGATGATGAAATGCTCAAAGAAATCAAAGAAGCTAACAAACGTTACAGCACAGTAATAATAATGGGTGATTTCAATTACCCCGGTATCGACTGGGTCAGTGTTACGACAGGACATGCTAGGGAGATAAAGATCCTAGATGAAATAAATGACTGCTTCTTGGAGCAGCGGGTTCATGAACTGACCAGAGGGGAAACCATATTGGACCTAGTCCTTAGTGGAACACCAGATCTGGTGCAAGAGATAAGGGTGTTGGGGCCACTTGGCAATAGCATGATCACATTTGATTTAATTAGTGGAGGAGGGATAGTAAAGAAATCCACAGTACTAACTTTTAACTTTCAAAAGGGAGACTATGATAAAATGAGGGAAATAGTTAAGAAAAAATTAAAAGGAGCAGTTGCAAAGGTTAAAAATTAACATGGACGAGTGCAGAATTGTGCACCTGGGGAAGAACAGCCCAAACTATGGTTGCACGATGCAGGGTTCCACATTAGGAACCACCACCCAGGAAAAAAGATTTAGGTGTCATTGTGGATAACATGTTGAAGCCCTCGGCCTAGTGTGCAGTGGTGGCCAAGAGAGCAAATATAATGCTAGGTATCATAAGGAAAGGAATGAAAAATAAAACAAATGATATTATAATGCCTCTATATCGTTCCGTGGTGAGACCGCACCTTGAATATTGTCTGCAATTCTGGTTGCCGTATCTTAAAAAGGATATAGCGTTATTAGAAAAGGTTCAGAGAAGAGCCACCAAAATGGTAAAGGGGATGGAAGGATACCCGTATGAAGAAAGGCTAAAAAGGTTAGGGCTCTTTAACCTGGAAAAGAGACGGCTGAGGGGAGATATGATAGAAGTCTATAAATTAATGAACGGAGTGGAACAGGTAAACGTAGATCAATTGTTTACGTTATCAGAATATAGAAAGACTAGGGGACATGCAATGAAGCTACAGGGTAAACTATTTAAGACTAATAAAAGGAAATATTTTTTCACTCAACGTGTAATCAAACTCTGGAATTTGTTACCGGAGGATGTAGTAAAGGCTGTTAGTATAGCTGGGTATAAAAAAGGTTTGGACAAGTTCCTGGAGGAAAGGTCCACAAACCATTATTAAGAAGGGACCCAGTATATCACTGCTTGACCCAATACAAGCAATGTGGAACCTGTGTTTTTTGGGGAAACTGCTAGGTATGTATGACCTAGATTGACCACTGTTGGAAACAGGATACTGGACTTGTTGGACCTTGGTCTGACCCAGTATGGCATATCTTATGTTCTTATCAAGCTTGGGTGTTGTTGAAAAATACTATCTTGGAAGCCCAGACCAGCTGTATTTCATGCTTTAAGAAATGTGGAAGGAAGTCCAAAAAACTGCCAGCATGGTTTAAAGGTGAGGTCAGAGTGGCTGTTGTTGCAAAAAAAGCATCTTTCAGGAAATGGAAAAACGAGCCAAACGATGAAACCTGGAAATAGTACAAGCACTGGAAAGTTAAATACAAGGCATTGATAAGGTAGGCAAAGGGAGAATTTGAGAAGAAGCTTGCTGCGGAAGCAAAAATACGTAATAAAGGTTTTTTCAAGTACATTCATAGCAAAAAACCTGTGAGAGAGTCAGTTGGTCCATTCGATGATACAGGGGTTAAAGGGGCACTAAGAGACGACAAGGCGATAGTGGAGAGACTGAATGAATTATTTGCTTCGGTCTTTACTGAGGAAGATGTAGGGATGTTACCCATGACTGAAGTGGTATTTAAAGGTGCGGAAGAATTGAAGGAAATATTGATACATCGGGAAGATGTATTACAACTATTAGATAAACTGAAGAATAGCAAATCACCTGGGCCGGATGATATACATTCAAGGGTGTTGAAAAAACTGAAATGTGAGATTGCAGACCTGCTATTGGTGATCTGTGAACTATCATTAAAATTATCTGTAATATCTGAAGATTGGAAAATGGCGAACGTAACACCAATTTTTAAAAAGGGTTCCAGGGGTGATCCGGGAAAATACAGAGCAGTGAGCCTGACGTCAGTACCGGGAAAAATGGTAGAACCCATCATAAAGAACAAAATTGCTGAACATGTAGATAGTCATGGCTTAATGGGAGACAGCCAATGTGACTTTAGACAAGGAAGATCTTGTCTTACTAATCTGTTATGTTTTTTTGAAGGTGTGAATGAACAGGTAGACAAAGGTGAGTCGGTGGATATACTGTATTTGTACTTTCAGAAAGCCTTTGACAAGGTCCCTCAAAAGAGACTTTTGGCAAAACTAAATAGTCATGAGATAGGAGGCAGTGTAGTATTGTGGAACAGGAACTGGTTAAAAGATAGAAAGCAGAAGGAAGGGCTAAATGCCCAATTTTCCGAATGGAGAAATGTAAATAGTGGTGTACCCCAGGGATCTGTGCTGGTTGTGCTGCTTTTTCACATATTCATAAATGACCTGGAAAAGGGAATAATGAGTGAGGTTGTTAAATTTGCAGATGACACAAAACTATTTAAAGTTGTTAAAACCCAAGAGGATTGTGGAAAATTGCAAGAGGATCTTGATAAATTGGAAGACTGCGCATCAAAATGTCAGATGAAATTTAATGTGGACATGTGCAAAGTTATGCACCTAGAGAAGAACAACCCAAACTATGGTTACACGATGCAAGGTTCCACATTAGGAACCACTACCCAGGAAAAAGATTTAGGCGTCATTGTGTATAACATGTTAAAACCCTTGGCCCAGTGTGCAGCGGCGGCCAAGAGAGCAAATAGAATGCTAGGTATCTTAAGGAAAGGAATAAAAATTGAAACAAAGGATATTATAATGCCTCTATATCGTTCCATGGTGAGACTGCACATTGAATATTGCATGCAATTCTGGTCGCCGTATCTTAAAAAGGATTTAGTGTTATTAGAAAAGGTTCAGAGAAGAGCCACCAAAATGGTAAAGGGGATGGAAGGATACCCATATGAAGAAAGGCTAAAAAGGTTAGTGCTCTTTAACCTAAAAGAGATGGCTGAGGGGAGATATGATAGAAGTCTATAAATTAATGAACGGAGTGGAACGGGTAAACGTAGAGCAATTGTTTACGTTATCAGAATATAGAAAGATTAGGGGACATACAATGAAGCTACAGAGTAAACTATTTAAGACTAATAAAAGAAAATATTTTTCACTAAATGTGTAATCAAACTCTGGAATTTGTTACCAGAGGATGTAGTAAAGGCTGTTAGTGTAGCTGGGTTTAAAAAAGGTTTGGATACGTTCCTGGAGGAAAGGTCCATAAACCATTATTAAGAAGGGACTCAGGATATCAATGTTTGGCCCAATACAGGCTTTGTGGAACCTGTGTCTTTTGGGGAAACTGCTAGGTATGTATGACCTAGATTGGCCACTGTTAGAAACAGGATACTGGGCTTGGTGGACCTTGATCTGACCCAGTATGGCATATCTTATGTTTTTATTTGTTACAGTCTATTAAAGTGCTAGAAAAGCCAGGACACATAGAGAGCTGATGTCCACCTAACCAGCGTGAGGGGTCCCAAACCTTTCTCCAGCCTTCGCTGTGATTCTCCCAGCTGATGATAAAGAGAGTTTGGTGACTTATCCCAGCTAAGATGATGTCGAAGTTTGGTGATGCATTATGTCATTGTTCTATTGTCACATCATCTGTTTTATTTTATTTTTATTTATTTTTTTATTTACATTCTCTTACATACTGTGCTATTCTGCATCAGTGCGGTTTACATTGAACAAACTGAAATTACATTGAACAGGGCATTATAACTTGGAGATAACTATTTTACAGGGAACACGGGCTATGGAGGGTCAAGTGGCTTGCCCAAGACCACAAGGAGCACCTGTGGGACTAGAAACCCCAGTCCTTCTGGCCCAAGGTTGCTGTCCTCTAGTGGGATTTGAACCCCCGACCTTCCAGCCTGAAGTACCTTGCCCCAACCACTAGGCCACTCCTCCATTTCATTGTCATTGTCATGTTAATAGCTTATTGTTATATTACCTAGCTAATTGTAATATTACATATCATCTCAGTATAAGCTTTGGAAGAAAGGTAGGTGAGGAGAAATATGGCAGAGAAGTTTAAATACCTCTATGGCATAAATGCCAGTAAGCGAGCCTATTTCGATTGTAAGAAGTCTGTTTAATGAGGGGGCATGGGATTATGTTGAAAAGGGATAGACACAGGAGAAATCAGAGGACATATTTAATAGTATTTTATTTAATTTGAATTGTGATCACTTAACTCTCTGTTGCTTCAGCAGAAAGGCCTGATAATCTACTGCCTGGAAAACACAGGAGTTAGATTGACTTTGAAAACACACACTTTTTCTTTTTGCATGTACACCCATTGATTGACCTTGGTCAGAACCAGATTTAAACCACAATACATAAATTAGAGTCTGCTCTACCCAAGATTGGTCCAGAGAAGATTACAACAAATATCAGTTGACAGCATTTTAAATCAATAGAAACAAAACACATATAATTTCAGTACTGTTTAATGATCAAAATAAAAAGGGCTTTAGAGAGCAATGAAAAAGTACTTAATTTTCTGATACTCTTATATCCTCAGGTAAACAATTCCTCTCCTTTGGAGATAGATAATCTAGGTGATAGACACGAAGAGGAAGCCGCTGCCATCTCCACCTCTCCAGGGCTGTCCTGAGAGGCATCGGGGTGTAGCGGCCTGCACCACAAAGCCAATCAGGTCCCCTCTCCATAACTTTAAAGTTAAAGGCACCCCGAGGCGCGAAGAGGAAGCCGCTACCATCTCCACCTCGCCAGGGCTGTCCTGAGAGGCACTGGGGAGTAGAGCGGGAAGGGTCGCTTCTCCCCGGCCTGCACCACAAAGCCAATCAGGTGGCCTCTCCAGAACTTTAAAGTTAAAGGTGCCCCAAGGCGTGCTCACACCTGGCAGGCCTGCACCTGAGGGCCTCGCCAGAGGGCCCTTTGGCACGGCCCTTAGGCGTGGAATTTAGGTGCCGAAGATCTGCAGAGGCAACCATCATCCAAAACCATACATAACTAACAACCCTTCTCTCTGCACCGCCATAACCCTCACTAACAAACAGATACAGAAAAACCACCCCAAAGCTTATCATAGCTATATACAACCCATCACACTCCCTTGCAGACAGCAGAACAAGCACATTGCCAAACAGCAGAAATGAAGTGGTTTCAAGCAGTCATTCTCCTTCCCCTCCTAGCTGCTCTCCTACTAGGACCAGCAAAGGCAGCATATACTTGGAATAATGCAATTTCAATCATATATAAACCCAGATAGTCACTGGCACTTCTTCTCCAACCCATATAAAAAAACTCAGAGACGCATCCGGTTAAACACAAAGAGGATGACAGAAGATCACACAACAGCCAATCATCAACCCAAAACCATCAAATGCTCTCTAATTAACGCCCGATCCATTTGCAATAAAACTCACACCATAAAGGACTACATACAAGACCAGAAAGTGGAAATTATGTGCATAATGGAATCATGGCTGACCAAATCAGACAACATTCTAATAAATCAACTCACCCCACATCACCTGGATGCCCACCACTGTTATAGAGCACAACGCAGAGGAGGGGGTACTCTCATACCACCAAACAAGCAACTAAACCTCAAGATCACCAGCACTCTATCCACACCTACTCTAAACTCTATAAGCCTTGAAAGTAAGGACCTAGCAATATGCCTAATTTACAGGACCCCAACATTCAACTCAGATGACCTCTCAACTATAATTGATAGCCTCCAGCCTCTCCAACAAAGGCAAACTTCCAATAATCCTGGGAGATTTCAAATTAAGCTCTCTACCTCCGGCCCAAGCCACAGCATTCACCAGTGCTTTAACTTAACTAGATCTCTGCTATTGATAAGACTTTGTTGTTGTTGTGTTTTCATTTCTTTCCTTATAACTTGCACTGCCTTAGTTGAATTTATTGAATTGGAGCTGAAGAGCCAAGGTTGAATTTTGCTACTTTGTCAGCAGAGGAATTATGGGAGAACTATACTAGTTTGCAGGCCCAAATTTCTATGCATAAGGCTTTAAATTATACTTTTAATGATATAATTATGTATGTTTTATTTTATTTGATTCCTTACTCTATTCACAATTGAATTTAGAGAACTGGAGCCAAAGAGTTGGGGTTGAATTTGCTATCTGGTGAAGAGTAGGTCATTCAAAGAGATTTATTTTAGGTTAACTCAGTCTGGTTCAGCTCTTGCCTTAATTCCTTAAACTTGCTTTGACATTGGTCTTGTAAAACCTTTAACATTGCTAAATATAGGGGCCTTTAAAAGTTAAGCCATAAAATTTAGAAATTTAGCAAGGGAGATGTTTTGTTAGGAATAGCTGGAAACCTAACTCTCAGGACTTAATATCTGTGAAAATGGTCTAGAACACAGTTCCAAAACCTCTTTCAGACCCCAGAGACATAGGACATTCTTCACCACCCTTCCTCTCCAGCTTCCTGCAGAGGAAAGAAGAGGACTGGGAAGGCCTAGAGATCAGAGAAGAGTCACTCTACTCTGTAACAAGTCCTTCTTTCCCAGTTGCTTTTGCCCCTGGTCCCTTCTGTTTATTTATTTATTTATTTATTTAGACAGATTTGTATACCGCCTTATCCTTCAATCAAAGCGGTCACAACACAATTGGGGGATACATTTAACACACGGGGATATGAGACACATACACTAATACTTACAGGGAACATGGGCAATGGAGGGTTAAGTGGCTTACCCAAGACCACAAGGAGCATCTGTGGGACTAGAAACCCCAGTCCTTCCGGCCCAAGGTTGCTGTCCTCTAGTGGGATTTGAACCCCCGACCTTCCGGCCTGAAGTACCTTGCCCCAACCACTAGGCTACTCCTCCCTTCTGTTCCCTTCCTAGGCACCAAGGAGTCAATATATAAAGAGTTTAGCTAGTTAGCAGGACCTGCTAACCGTCTAAACCCCAGCAATCCCTGTTATTTGGTGGCACTGTATGGATAGTGAGGTTGATTACCTCACTGTTGTAGTTGTTGATATGGAAGGACAGACTAGATAGGCCATGTGGTCTTTTTCTGTCATCATATTTCTATGTTTCTATGTTTCTATCCCCCACAGACCACAGGAAAGATGCCCGATTGTAGTTTGGACAGTCTCTGGTCTGCAGATGCTGGTTAGCAGCTGAATAACAATGCTGACTAAAAATCTGCCACATTTACCGGTGAAACTGGATATTCAGCGTCAGATGCTAGATAGGCTCTAGCTCAGAATATCTGGCTTTAATTTCAGTGCAGGAGTTCAGGTGCTTTAAATGCTCTGACAGCTGCCGCTGAATATCAACCTCCTAGATCTTTAGAATATTGGACTTACAGCTTTAGAGAGAAAACCTTTGGAATCCACAAATATATAGATTCTGGTAGAAACATTTTCTGAGGGATTTTTTTACATCTTTGTTTTTCAGGCTGTAGATTAGAGGGTTAAACATAGGAATTAATGTATGATGCAGCATGGTAATAATTTTGTTTATATCCATTGATTGCATGGAGGACGGTCTCATATACAGAGAGAGCAAAGTTGAGTAAAAGAGAATTACGACAGTGAGATGGGAGGAACAGGTGGAGAAGGCTTTGCGTCTCCCCTCTGTCGAACGAATCTTCAGGATGTTGCAGATGATGTAGGCATAGGAAAATAGGATTAATAAAAAGCTGGGAAAACCTATAATTCCCCCCAAAATATAAACTACACTTTCAATAGTTGAGGTACTGCTACAAGAAAGCTTTAGAATGGCTGAGAAATCGCATAAGAAATGGTTGATCTCATTGGAGACACAAAAAGAGAACTGAGGAAGAAGAAAGAGATGAGGTGTTGGTACCAAAGAGCCTGAGATCCATGCCCCTGTGATCATCAGGATACAGACTTTCTGATTCATGATCAAATGGTACGATAGGGGTTGACATACTGCAACATAGCGGTCATAGGCCATGACTGAAAGAATAAAAAATTCAATACAGCCCAAAGACATAAAAAAATACATCTGTGTAAAACATCCATTTACAGAAATACGATTACTCTTTCTTAGAAGGATATCCAGCAGCTTGGGGAGAGTGACTGAGGTGAGAGATATATCGAGGCAGGACAAGTTACTGAGGAAATAGTACATAGGTGTGTGCAGCTGAGAGTCCAGATACACAATAATGATAATAGTGAGATTCCCCATTACGATGATCAGATAAATCAATAAAAATAGAAAGAAGAGAGGGATTTGCAGCTCTGGAAATTCAGGAAACCCCAAAATGATAACTTCTACCACTGTGGTATAATTTTCTTCTTCCATTGTATTCTGAGATGCAAAGACGATTTCAGTGTTTATTCAAGATCCATCCAGTCTACATGGGTGCTGCCCGCTGAAATAAAAAAAACACACAACTATATAATTTATTTGAAAGGGATCAAGGAATATGGAACTGCACAGAACTTACACAAGCCCCATAGAAACATTTTGCCCATCTGTTCTGAGGTTTTACTGCAATAAGGTTTTTTTTCTTGTTTTTTTTTTCTGAATTTTTATATGATTTTTGCATCCCATGGTCTATGGGGAGCCTTTTTAAAGTAATTAATGTGATTAACAAACCTGCTAACCACATTAATAATGGTGAGAGGGATATTTATTTATTTATTTTATTTATTTAACAATTTTTCTATACCGCCTTTTCATTCAATCAAGGCGGTTTACAATAACTTTAACTTTTACAAAGAACTTGCAAATTTAAACAGTAACATCATAACTTCAAAAACTTAGTCTCTTGTAACATCAACTAAACTATATACATCTTAATAACAGTAGTGGGAAGGTTGAATAGTGTAGTTGGCATGGCTTGTGTAAATCGGCTTTTTGGAGTGATTAGTGTGATTGGGGGTCTTCGTTGAATTGTTCAATGAATAGTGTGGTTTTGAGCAACTTCCGGAAATCTTTTATATTTGTTGTTGTTCTTAAGATTGTCTGGGGGGACATTCCAGATAGCAGAGGCAGCAAGAGAGAAGGTTTGCATGGATGTGGATTTATTGGTTCTTGTGAACAGACTGGATGTAGGTATAGTGTTTTTGGTGCTGTTTCTGTCTGGTCTTTTGTTTGCTTTGGTTCCGATGAGTTCTTGTATTCCTGCTGACATATTGTTTTTAATTTTGAAGATGGTGAGTGCTGATTTATATTTTTCCCGTGAAGAGATTGGTAGCCAGTGCAGATCATGTAGTATTGGAGTTATATGGTCTTGTATTGAAGTGCCAGCAATAATACGGGCAGCGGTGTTCTGGACTATTTGTAGGGGATGGGTGGTTTGTTTAGATAGGCCTTGGAATAGGATATTACAGTAGTTCAGCACAGGTGTGATGATGGCCTGGCATACTGTGTGGAAATGTTCTTTATTGAGGACAGGTTTTAGTCTCCGGAGCATTGCGAGTTTGAAGAAGGCTGTTTTGGATATCTTGTTGATATGCGGTTGGAGGGTAAATTGTTTTTCCTAGAATCACTCCAAGATACCGAACTTCATCTCTTCTTGTAATTGGTGTATTTGAGATGTTGATAGAAGTAGGAGTGAATGTGGAGTCTCTCGTAATGATGATTGCTTCAGATTTTTTTATGTTGATGTTTAAGTTGTTGTTAGTAAGCTAGGTCATTATTTCATGAATGCAGGTTGATATAGTGGTATATTCTGGGGTGTCCAGGTGGATAGGGGTATATGCCATGATATCATTGGCATATATGGCATATTGTATCTTGTATTTGTTAAATATTTTGCAAATGGGCTGAATATAGATGAAGAGAAGAGCTGATAGTTAGGAGCCTTGGGGAACTCCTTGAGTTGTACAGAAGGGTGCTGAGATTAGGTTACCGGATGTTACTCTCTGCTGTCTGTCTTTGAGGTAGTCCAATCTCCATTAGGCACTTTAATAGGATGTGATGGGAGACTGTGTCGAAGGCGGATGATATGTCAATAAAAATTAGTAAGAAACCTTTCTTTATTTTGTCTATTCCTTTGATTATGTTAACGAATAGATGCATGAGGAGTGTCTCAACACAATGATTTGGACGGGATCTATGCTGGTGGGGATCTAGTGGGGCATATTTGTCAATATGGTCTTGGAGTTGTCCCTAAACAATTTTTTTGGTTATTTTCGCCAGGAATGGGAGGCTGGATATTGGGCGGTAGGCTGCAGGGTCGGTACTATTAGTTGAGGTGTTTTTACGAATAGGGCAGATAGTAGACTGTTTGAGTGCTTTGGGCATGTAGCCCTGAGTGAGAGAGATGCTTACTATCTTTTGGATGAATGTGTTGAAGTCTTCTTTGGTGGATTTAATCCAAGTCACCGGGCAAGGGTCCGATGGAGAAGTGGTGGTATTTAGAGTAGTGATGGTTTGTTCTATTTGTTTAGTTGATGGAATGCTGAAGTTCTTCCATTGATTGGTAGTTGTGGAGCTAGTATCTGTAGTTGGTGTGTCCATAAGATGGATGTTCATATGTGGTGTGTTGGAACTGTTCTTGTATATTAGATAATCAGCAAAGGTTTGTGGGTGCATCTTGCTTTCGTCTTTCATGGTCGGGTCATTTGTAAGGGTACAAACGATGTTGAAGAGTTCTTTGGGTTTGTTATAGGCTTTTAGCAAAAGGTTTGTGTGGATTTGTGTTTATGTTTGTTTATTAGATTATTGTATTCTTTTTTCATCTCCTGGTATTGATTCAATGTAGTTTCTGATTTGTTACGTCTCCAGCGGTGTTCCAGTTTTTGTAATTTTCTTTTGGATTATCTTATTGTGTTAGAATACAATGGTGTAGACCTGGGCCTATTTTTGTTGTTGTGTTGGTTCTTTTGAGGTGGGAGTTGAGATGCGGCAAGGATGGTGGTATTCCATGCATTGACGGCCTTGTCCAAGTCAGTGAAATCTTGGGGTAGGGACTGCACGGTGTCTTTGAGGAAGTGCTCTTTATTAAAAGCTTTGAAGCGTCTGGTTGGCAGCTCAATTTTCTGAGCTGTCTGTTGGGTATTGTGCTGGAGCTTGAATAATATAGCATGGTGATCTGACCACGGTACTGCTTTAGTTTTCGGTGGTGTTATGAGACCATGATCTATGGTGTTAGTTGGCATGAATATGCGATCTGGTGTAGAGCCAGAGCGATGGGATGGGCCCGGAAGGACCTGCTTGAGTTGAATGGATTCCATTGCTTTGTGAAAATTGTTGTAGAAGTAGATGTGAGGTTTAGGTCTCCTAGCACAATAAGAGTCTTATGTGGGGAGTTAGCTTCATATATCATATCCAGGATGTTGGATGTGTCCTCTGTTGGAGCATTGGGGGGTCGGTAGATCAGGCAGATGGATAGATGCTTATTTTTAGTGCTGATGAAGTCGCAGTGTTTGGAGCTTTTGGAGGTTGACGTCTTGAGCCTTAGCTCCGTTCGGTCGAGAATTAATACTCCGCCTCCTCATTTGTGGGTTCTGGGGCAGTTGTATGCTGTGAATGATGGTGGTGTTATTTGATTCAGTATCACCTGGTCTGTATTCTTGAGCCATGATTCAGTGATGCATAGGATGTCAATGTTGTTTTCATGGATGTGATCAGTAATAGTGTTTCTTTTATTGCATATTGATCTTGCATTTATCAGGCCTATAGTTATGCTGTTGGTATGAGGAGAGTGTGATTGAGATATGGATGTCTGTGACGATAGCTCTATTTGAATATATCTGGTAGGTCTCTTTCTGGGAGGTCTGTAGTAAGCAGATATGTGGATAGGTTGGTATATGGTAGGGAGGTATGATACATATATGGGGGAAGCTTGTAAGGTTGTAAAGTAGGAAGTGTAGTAAGAAGACTTTAGGACAATTTACCAGGCGCTGATCATACCACATTTTGATTATGCTAATGTGATCTTACATGGACTCCTCCAGGCCACTCTGGCGCTCCTGTTTTGTAAGCTACTGGGCCCCTCTGGGGAGGCTCTCGGAGGTGGGAAGAGTTAGCTGCAGGCCCAGGCTCAACCCCCATCGATCGTGGTGGCATCAGCATCTGCTGGCGATGCGCTTGATAGAAACATAGAAATATGACGACAGAAAAAGACCACATGGCCTATATAGTCTGTCCTTCCATATCAACAAATACAACAGTCCCCTTTTTACCTTTAGAGATCCTCTGTGTTTGTCCCATGCTTTTTTGAATTCAGTTACTGTCCTCATCTCTACCACCTCCACTGGGAGACTATTCCACGGATCCACTACTCTTTCCATAAAGAAATATTTCCGCATATCACTCCCTTCACCCTCATCCCATGTCCCCTCGTAGCAGAACTTGCTTTCAATTGAAAGAGGCTCTCTCACTGAACATTTGATACCACGGAATTGTTTAAACATCTCAATCATATCACCTCTATCTCGCCATTCCTCTAAAGTGTACATATTAAGATCCTTAAGTCTGTCCTCATATGCTTGATAATGAAGACCACTAATCCTTTTAGTAGCCACCCTCTGCACCGACTCCATCCTGTTCACATCCTTTTGAAAGTGCAGTCTCCAGAATTGCACACTATACTCCAAATGAGGTCGCACCAAAGACTTATGCATTATCACCTCCTTTTTTCTGCTAGCCATTCCTCTCCATATGCACCCAAGCATCCTTCTAGCTTTTGCCGTCGCCTTTTCTACCTGTTTAGCTACTTTAAGATCATCAGACACAACCACGCCTAGGTCCCGCTCTTCTTTAGTGGACAAAAGTACTTCACCCCCTATACTATATTGTTCCCTTGGATTGCTGCAGCCCAAATGCATTATCTTACATTTTTTTAACATTAAATCCCAGCTGCTAAATTCTAGACTGTTCTTCAAGTTTAGCTAGATCCCTCCTCATGTTATCTAAACCTTCCTGAGTGTCTACTCTATTGAAGATTTTGGTATCATCAGCAAAGAGACAAACCTTACCCGACAGCCCTTCCACTATATCACTAACAAAGATGTTAAAAATAATCGGACCAAGGACAGATCCCTGGGGCACACCACTGGTAAAATCCTTTTCCTCAGATTGAGCTCCATTTACCTGTACATTTTGTCGCTTCCCACCCAACCAATTTCTAACCCAAGCAGTAACTTTAGGGTCCATCCCTATGGTTCTCAGTTTGTTTATAAGTCGCCTGTGAGGAACAGTGTCAAAGGCTTTACTGAAATCTAAATACACCACATCTAGGGCTCTCCATCTGTCCAACTCCCTGATCACCCAGTCAAAGAAATTGATCATATTTGTCTGACAAGACCTGCCTCTGGTGAATCCATGCTGCCTCAGATCCTGTAATCCACTGGACTCCAGAAACCTCACTATTTTCTCTTTTAGCAGCTTTTCCAATAATTTACTCACCACCAAAGTTAAACTAACCGGCCTATAGTTGTCAACCACATCTTTACTTCCGCTTTTGTGTAAATGCACCACATGAGCCTCTCTCCAGTCCTTTGGCACCACTTCTGACTCCAATGAGGCATTGAAAAGGTCAGTCAGTGGAGTTGCTAGAATGTCCCCAAGTTCCCTTAGTATTCCAGGGTGTATCCCATCCATTCCCATCGCTTTGTCTACTTTAAGTTGAGCTAGTTTCTCATGAACACAGTCTTATGAAAATTGTTCAAGATGTCCCTCGCTTCTGTTCCTGTTTGTGGGTGTTTTCTGAGGTCCTGCTCCTGGTTCTTCATCTGTGAACAAAGAACAGAAATATTTGTTAAGCAATTCCACTATATCCTTATCAGCTTTTACATATTTCTCCCCTGCACCCTTGAGTCTGACAATACCACTTGTGCCCTTCCTCTTCTCACTAACATATCTGAAAAAATGTCTTATCCCCCCATTTTATTGCATTGGCTATTTCCTCCTCCTTTTGAATCTTTGCTTTCCTGACTACTTTGCTAGCTTCTCTAAGTTTTTCCAAATATAGATGCATGTCTTCCTCTCTCTGTGATCTCTTGTATTTCATGGCCTCCCTCTTTTTCTTCACTTTTTCAGCTACTTCTTTCGAAAGCCATAGCGGTCTCCTTTTCCTTTTATCTTTATTTACCATTTTAACAAAAAGGTTGGTTGCCCTTAAAATATCCCTGTTTTTCTACATCCCACAGCTTTTCCCTTCCAACTAATGACTCCCTGAGGTATTGACCCCTCTTGGCAAAGTTAGTCTTCCTAAAGTCTAAGATCCTCACCTTTGAATGGATTCTAACAGCCCTAGTCCTAATACTGAACCACACCATCTAGTGATCACTGGATGCAAAATGTTCTCCACTACATCAGAAACATCAGAAACACTTTCACCATTGGTAAGCACCAAGTCCAGTATGGCCCCTTCATGTGTGGGGTCTGCTACCAATTGCCTGAATAGTTCTCCCTGTAGAGAATCCAGGATCTCCTTACTTCTAGATGATACTGCAGCAGGAATATGTCAATCAACATCTGGCATATTGAAATCTCCTATCAGTAGCCCTTCCCCTTTCCTAGCAATGCTGCGTATGTCTTCAATTAACTCTCTGTCCACCTCTTCCTCTTGTGAGGGAGGTCTGTATATCACACCATTGTAAATAGATTTCTCTTTACCTCTTTCTAGTTTAACCCACAATGTCTCCTCTCTCCCTTTTAAGCTCTGTAATTCCAACGCTTTAATAGTAGTTTTTACATATAGTGCTACTCCTCCTCCCCTTCTTCCTACCCTGTCCTTTCTGAATAAAGTATAGCCAGGTATAGTTACATCCCAATTATGGTTTTCTGTGAACCATATTTCAGTAACTACCACTAAATCCAAGTCAGCCACTCCCACCAAAGCTTCAACATCAGGGATCTTATTTCCCATGCTATGGACATTTATACACACTGCTTTCCATATGTTATTTATTTATTTTATTTAGTATACATTTGTATACCGCTACTTCCAGCGATCAGCAGCGGTTTTGATTACAGATTGGAAATTGTCAAATCATGACAGGAAATTTTTGAGGTATAAACACATTGATTAGACAGGAAAGCACAGCACACAGAGAACTATATTACAGGGAACATGGGCTATGGAGGGTTAAGTGGCTTGCCCAAGACCACAAGGAGCACCTGTGGGACTAGAAACCCCAGTCCTTCCGGCCCAAGGTTGCTGTCCTCTAGTGGGATTTGAACCCCCGACCTTCCGGCCTGAAGTACCTTGCCCCAACCACTAGGCCACTCCTCCACTCCACTCATGTTACCCCTGTTACCAATTTTTATAAAGGTATTTAATGTATCACCTACCTGGGGGCTTTCACATACCTGGGGGCTTTCTTCACCCATCCCCAATGAATCTAGTTTAAAGCCCTCTTCAGTAGATTAGCCAGTCTACTACCGAAGACGCTTTGACCTTTCTTGGACAGATGGCTGCCATCTCTGCTCTGCAACCCTTGGAACAGCATCCCATGGTCTAGGAAACCAAAACGCTCTCGATGACATCATCCACACAGCCATGCATTTATCTCCAGGATGCGAGCCTCTCTGCCTTGGCCTTTACCCTCAACAGGGAAGATTGAAGAGAATGCCACCTGTGCACCTAACTGCTTCACCCACTGTCCCAGAGCCATGAAGTCACTTTTGATACATTACGAGGGATACCTGGCAGTATCATTTGTTCCAACATGGATTAGCAACATTGGGTAATAGTCAGTGGGCTTGATGAGTCTCGGCAAACTCTCCATAACATCTTCAATTTTGGCACCAGGCAGACAGCATAGCTCTCTGGACATCAAGGCTGGTCAGCAGATGGATGCCTCAGTACCGCTCAGAAGAGAGTCTCCAGCCACCACTACCCTTTGCTTCCTTGTGGTCACTGATTCTGCAACTTTGGGGTACTTAAGCTCTGGTTCTTCCCTTTCCAGGATGCTTTCACCTCCTCCACTTACAGGGCTGCATAATGGTTCCTCATTTCAAGGACTGGAGAAGTTGGATTGGTGATTTTGCAGGCCCGGGTGACCTGTGTCCAACCATCAACATTCTGTTGGCACCCATCTTCTCCTCTGCTGGAGAGCTTGGTTGCTGCAAGAAGCATCTCATCAATGTACTTCTCACTGTCTTGAATGCTCCTCAGCCTCACCACCTCAACTCTGAGTTCCTCCACTTGTTTCCTCAGAGCTTCAGCATGCAGGCACCCTGCACATGGAACTGGTCCTTCAACTGGCATTAGGACCTCTGTCTGGACAGAGGCAGAAGCTGTAATGGGGGCAACAGTTTTAGCGATACGATTTTTTCCCAGCCATTGTTCTGTTCTTGGAGCTTAGGTATCCGTTAAAGCAAAAGAGAGAGATCTACCAAGTACCAGCCAGTTTCCCAGTTGTCCTTTCAGAGAAAAAGCAGTTAAATCTCTTTAATTATATTCAAAATGTGCTGCTCCAAGTCTCTGTTGTTTGTTAAATTGGGAGGTGCCCTATAAAGCAAGACTGCTCACTAGGGGTGGGTGGGAGTCGGGGTGGGTAGGGAGGGAACTAACACCTGATTAGTTCCCAAAAGCTGAGAAGGTTACAAGAGATCAACAACCTACTCTGCTCAAGAAAATTTCTACTAAAGCACCAAAAAGAAAGTAACTTTGCTTTTAAAAATATACAAAAACCCTTTTAAGAGCTCCCAGTCAGAGAGCTGGCAATTTAATAAAAATAAACCCTCAAATCCTTTGCATTGTTTGACCTGTAGAGCCCCTGTTAGGAATGCCGAAGGCACTCCTGTTTTGTATGCTGCTGGGCCCCTCTGATTGGGGCAGCTCTCGGAAGCGGGACGAGTTGGCTGCAGGCCCAGACTCAACACATAGCTGGTTTCTGCCACTGAATATCCCCCTATAATGCTTCTAGATGCCCCTTTGATAACCGCATAGCATCGGGACCAATGTTCCCTCTAATTTTCTGTAGGCTGTGTGCGCATAAAATATCAGCTGTGCAGCTTTTGTAGGAAGGTTAAATTTTTGTGCACCATATAATGGCACTCAGAGTTATATACTTTAAAATTTGACTATACGTCAGAATACAGTATGTACACCACATTGATTCTAATCAAATTAAATGAAAATAGATGATTACTAAATGAAGCGTAAAATTTCTAGTAATTACAATCACAACTTTTAAATTTTAAGACGTCTCTGTTGTTTTCTATCAGAATAAGAACCGTAATTTTTGTGTGCTATGTTGTAAAGTATGTGGGCTCGCTCGGTGAGATGTGTGCGCGCACACACACGCACAGCTTAGAGGGAACAGTGATCGTGACAGTCATGATAACCGGTCAGCAGTAATATTCAACTGCTAGCTGGTTATTATAAACCGGCTAAAGTTGGACACTTGAAAGGTTCACCTAACTTGAGCTGGGTTAGCCATCCGGACAGCGACTGAATATCACTGCTTCCTTGTTAATTTACATGCTATTCAGGCACATAGGATATTCAATACTGGTGGCTGGATATGACCATGGCAATGAATATGCACAGTTATGTTAAAGCAGTGATGGCCATTCTCTTTAAATGCATTAACTGCCACTGCTGAATTACCCTCTTATGATCAGGGGCAGCCCCAGGGGGGGGGGGTCCATGTGCAGGGCCTCATTTGCATAAATATTTGCATAATGTTACCATACACTAACTTTTAGTAAGCATGCCTCTTAATGAGTGTATGGATAAAAAAAGACTAAAAGATTTCTACATTACTAAAATCCAGTGCCAACCGCCAGGCACATTAGGAACTAGTACAAACACTGCCCATTTAGAACCCATAGCAAACCCGCTGTATCCTAACAGCACTACCAGGACTCACAAAGCACCATACTCTACCTATTAAAAGGCAACACTGCAAATATTAAACCAATACATTTCAGAGAATAACAATACATGACCTACTGGGGAAAGAGAACAAGTGGCAATGTCAAATAGGAATTACATAAACAGAATACCTCAGCTCGGTTACACATGCAAAACATAGACCATCACCAAACAAGGAATCACAATTTAGAAACAGGAAGACAATAATTAAACTGGCAGCCCCAAAAGCCAAACTTGGAATGTACAATAACACTGTAGAAATACAACTATAAATTAATTTCCTCTTGTACTAAAGAAAGTGCAGATGTTAATGATGCACATTTCCCAGAGCTGACATATTCCAGTTAATAAATTCAAAATAAAGAGATATTTTTCTACCTTTTGTGCATTTTTTTTTCAGTTGCAATTGCTCCAACCACTTTCTTCTGGTTTCTTCGTGTCTTCTGCTAACTCTCCATCGTCTGCTGTCCATTTATCCTTTCTTCTCTCTTCTAGGTTTTTTTCCATTCTCTCTCTACATCTGCTTTAACATACTAATCTTTCTCCTTTTGCTCTTTCCTCATTCCTATTTCATCCACTCAAATTTTACCCCTCCATCCTCAATTCCCACTTACTCTCCAAATACCCGGCCAATTGTAGATTTTTCTTCCCTCCCACACAAAATATTTTCCCCTCTTCATTTCGCTCTGCCAGCCCCATTCCATTCTAATCCTCCCCCAACATCAGCTCCCTTCTAGTTCCAGCCCCACCCAGCATCCACTCCCTTCTAGTCCCTGCATCAGCCCATTTCCCATCCTATCCAAGTCCCTTAATCAGCTCATTTCCAATCCCAGCCCCCTCATCAGCCCATTTCATCATTTCCTAGCCCCACCATCAGCCCATGTCAAATCCTAGCTCCCCTCCACTCAGCCCATTTCCAATCCAAGCCCCCCATGAGCCTACTTCCAGTTCTAGCCCCTCAATGAGTCCATTTCAATCCAAGCCCACACCACAGCCCATTTCCAAACTTAGCACCCCCCAACAGCCTATTTCCTGTCCTAGCTTCCCCCGACTCAGCCCATTTCCAGTCCTAGCTCCCTCCCCTCACAGCCCTCCATTCCAAGCCACCCTCCCCATCAGCTATTTGCAGTTAAAGCCCCCCACTTTCACTCAGCCCATTTCCATTCCAAGCCCCCGTCCCCATCAGCTATTTGCAGTTCAAGCCCCCCCTTGCATACAGCCGATTTCTAGTCCTAGCAACCCCCCCAGCCCATTACCAGTCCTAGCCCCCCATAAGCCCTCCAGTCCTAACCCCCATCAGTCCATTTCCAGTCCTAGCCCCCCATAGCCCATTACCAGTCCTAACCCCCCATCAGCCCACTTCCAGTCCTACCCTCCCATCAGCCCATTTCCAGTTTAGCCCCCCATAGCCCATTACCAGTCCTAACCCCCCCATCACCCCATTAGCAGTCCTAACTCCCCATCAGCCCACCTCCAGTCCTAACCCTTCCCATCAGCCCATTTCCAGTCCTAGCCCCTCTGTAGCCCATTATCAGTCCTAACCCCCCATCACTCCATTTTCAGTCTTAGCCCCCCATAGCACATTACCAGTCCTAACCCCCACATAGCCCATTACCAGTCCTAACCCCCCCATTAGCCCATAGCCAGTCCTAACCCCCCTTCCCCCCCATCAGCAAAATTAAACAAAAAAAAACGAACTGGCTGCTGCTGCTGCTGCTACCGCTGCCACAATGGCAGCGGTGGAATTAAGTCTCCCACGGGCCCCCCCCCTGGCCAGGCAGAGTCCTCCCTCGCTCCCTGCCTGCATCGGTCCCTTCGGCGGTGGCTTTCAGAGCCACGAAGGGAGAGTTTCTCCCTCGTGGCACTGTTAAGCCCGTCGGGGCTAATGGGAAACAGGCATTTCCTGTTTCCCATCAGCCCCGGTGGGCTTAACAGAGCCGCGAGAGGGAAACTCTCCCTTCGCGGCTCTGAAAGCCGCCGCCAAAGGACTGATGCAGGGAGGGAGGACTGTGCCGGGCAGGAGGGGGCGCCGCTGGACACTCGATTCTGCCACTGCCACGGCGGCAGCGGCGGCAGCAGCAGCAGCCGTTTTTTGTTGTTTTTTTTAAATTTACCTGGGCATTTAATATAGAATGTTGTTTGCGCGGGGCCCCCTGAAACGCAGGGCCCTGTGCAAATGACATTCTTGCTCAATGGACGGGCCGGTCCTGCTTATGATAATATTGTATAAAGCAATGTAGAACTGATTTTTATAAATAATATAATAACACCACTGATAATAAAGGTGTTCAAATTGTCTTATCTTTCAAAACATCAATGACTTTCCATTATCCGTGGTCTGTGACCCTCAGCGACACCTGAATATTATCGTCCCTATAGGTCCACTTGGAAGTTGATATGTGAAGCTGAAAACATGATATGAAAGTGGAAATACCAGGGCAGGAAGAAAATTGTGCTTTGTGTGCTTGGCTGCCTGGTAATATTATAAACGATGCAGAAAAAGGACAAAAATGACTCATCCACTCTGACTAGTGAGATCCATGTACTTTGGGTAGATATTTATAAAATCCCCATGTACAACCAGCACCTACTCTCTTCCCCCAACTCTCTATAATGAACTCTTAGCCCTTTTCTCACCACTGCCCTCCATACTTTCCTAAAGTATGCCCAAATCTGTTATAGTGATTATGTTTATCCTTGCCATCTTTCACGTTACTTCTTCAAAGACTAATACTTACTTTAAGGCGATACCTTTGGAGTGAAGTACATGCAGCCATGAAATCTGCAGCTCTAAGTTAGCATATGGTAAATTTTCATGTGGTAAACACAATGTGCTGTCAATACCCATGTGATGTACTCATCAAATCTTTCTTGCTCTCGGTCATGGTAAGCCATTGGTGCATAATTTAACGCACAGTAGCAGTCTTAGCCAAACAGTAACTGTTAACACATGCTAATTCATATAGTAACTGCTTATTGTACTTCAGTAAACATGAGGGCATGCTTACTAAACCTTGTGCTGGTAATATGGATACAGGCCTCGTTACTAGCATGGGGCTCCATGCTAGATGCAAGAGAGCAGGCATATCCATCCTCCTGCATTTACCGCATGGTACCACATTAAAATGGATGCAGGAGCAACTAACACAACTCACTGAGGTGGTATTAGTTGCTTGCATGATATTGTGCTGAAGGCAGGTAGTGTGCGTTGCAAACACCCATGTTACCTGTGCCATGGTGAGAATGCCCCATCCCAGCCAGTCTCTACCCCGACACATGCTACAAGGGTAGTGTGAGATTTTTAGCATATGGTTCCATGCTACCATTTAGCATAGCGCCAATACTGCACGCTAACTCTATGCTACTCTGGAAGTGTGCATTAGTAAATACAACTCAGGCCCCTTTTAGTTAGTAGGTCCCATTTACCGCAGTATACATCTCTCAATAACAATTGTTTTTGTGCATTAAAAGCAACTGTCATAGGATCCAGGTTTGGATTGTTTGTTGATTCTTCATCTGCGGTTGGGCCAGACCTTTCTTTTTCTTTGCATCTTAATTCTGTGCCTTCTATGTATGCTAAACATTCTTGCTTGTGTAAATCTATCGTACTCATGCTAATTCTTAGACATATGCATGCACAAGTGATTTGCGTGAACTTTTAATTCTTAAGTGCCCAAACGATCTTGAATTTCACAACCCTAATATCCAGCTTCTCCTTGCTTTTCAATGTCCGTATCTTAGGACATGACAGAAAGAATAAAAAATCCCAAGCTTACCAGATAGAAATAACACATTTGTTTCAAACATCTCTTCACAGAAATAAGATGACTCCTTCTTAGAACGATATCCAGCAGCTTCAGAATATTAACTGAGGTACAAGAGATATCAAGGAAGGACAAGTTACTGAGAAGAAATTACATATGGGTGTGCAGACAATAATCCAGGTATGAAAGGGTGATAATAGTAAGTTTTCCCATCAGTATGATCAGGAAAATTGTTAAAAAAAGGTTTCTGAGCTTCAAAGACATTAAAGCTTTTAATAGACCTCTGTCCAGTTTACATGGGTTATGAGGTTTGATTGAAAGACATTCAATTTTTAAATTTCTCAGTTTAGGTAAATTGCAGGGAAAGCTATTATGACAACTAGTAGTGGAACCCAGATTGGAGAGGGCCATATTGGAAATGTTGCTTACAAATGGGGAGAGTGTTTCTGATGTTAGAGGGGTTGATCATCTCACATCCAGTAATCATTGTATGGTATAGTTCAGAATTAGGACAAGGGCTGAGATAGTTCATTCAAAAGTGAGGGTCCTGGACTTAAGGAAAACTAACTTTGTCAAGATGGGATAGTACCTCAAGGAGTTGTTAGTTGGATGGAAACAGATGGTTGATGTAGAAAAAGGAAGACAATCAATATTTGGAAAAGCTAGGAGAAGCTGGGAAAGTAGTCTTGAAAGCATAGATACAAATGGAAGAAAAATTGGAGGGGGGGCAGAATATTTTTTGGATGTAATTGAGAGGAGAATGTACAAAAGTGGTATTATCAGACTCAAGGATAAAGGGGAAGAATACAGTATGTAGATGCCAATAAGAATAAAGTGGAATTGCTTCACAATTATTTCTGCTCTGTAGTCACAGATGAAGGGCCAGGAATAGGACCTCAGAAAATGCACACAAATAAGACCAGAAATATGGCAGATTTTGAATAATTTTCAGAAGACAGTGTTTGTGAGGAGCTGTTGTTAAGTGCTGTTGAGTCAGTATCGACTCCTGGTGACCTTCTGGATAGTTGACCTAAACTTTGTCCGGTCTTCAGCCAAGTGGCTCATTTTTGATAGAGTGATATCTAAAGCTGATGTTATTGTATCAATCCATTTCATTGCCAGCTTTCCACTTTTACGGTGACTTTCTATCTTGCCAAACATTATGTCTTTCTCCAATGATCTCTCTATTCGTCTGATGTGTCCAAAGTATGAAAGTCAAAGTCTTGTCATCCGAGCTTCTTAGGAAATCTTAGGTTTAATCTCCTCTGGTACTGACTGGTTTGTTCATCGGGCAGTCCATGGTATACACAGTATTCATCACCAGCACCATAATTCAAAGGCATCAATTTTATTCCTGTCTTTTTCACTGTCCAACTTTTTCATCCATATGACATTATTGAAAATACTATGGCCTGGACAAGTTGAATCTTTGTATGGAGAGAGACATCTCTGCTCTTGAGAATCTTGTCTAGATACTTCATAGCCATTCTACCAAGAGCAATACTTCATCAGATTTCTTGACTGCTAGTCCTTTCTTTATTGATTGTTGATCCAAGTAAATTAAAATTGTCAAACTATTTCAATTTCTTCTCCATCAATGATGAATTTATTGATTTTGCCAGTTGTCAAGATCTTTGTCTTCTTAACATTAAGGTTCAGACCCATTTTAAGACTATATTCCTTGACCTTGAGAAGCAAATGTTTCAGATCGTCTTTACTTTCAGCCAGTAATGTGGTATCATCGGCATAGCAAAGGCTGTTGACGAGTCTTCCACCAATCTTCACACTTTGATTGTCTTCATACAGTCCTTCTTCTCTGATGATTTGCTCTGCATATTAATTAAAGAGGTAGGGGGGAGTATGCAGCCTTGTGAGGAGCTAGCTAAACTAAAATAGACAAAGCAATGAGGCTGGATGGGATAAATCAAAGATTATTAAAGGAAATTAGGGATGTTCTGGCAGTTCACTGTCTGACATTTTCAACATTTCTTTAGTGTCTGCAGTGGTCCTAGTGAACTGGAAAAAGGCACATGTGGTTTCTTTATGCAGAAACAAAGGTGAGGATGAAATGGGGAACTACAGACTGGCCAGTATGAACTCTGTAGTGAGTAAATTAATGGAAATGCTGCAAGAACAGAGGATGGTGATGATTCTGTTATCTAGTGGACTGCAGGATCAGAGACAGTCTTGTCAGATAAAATCTGATTTAAAACACAATGAATAAATTATAGTCCACCCGATCTCAGACTGGTCCAGAGAAGATTACAGCTAATATCAGTTGACAACAGTAGAAACAAAATACATACAATTTCAGTACTGTTTAAAAAGGGGTTTAGAGAGCAATGAAAAAGTACTTAATTTTCTGATACTCATATCCTCAGGAAAACAATTCCTCTCCTTAGGAGATAGGTGATATTGGTCATCTAATCAAAACACTTTATTTATTTAGCTGTATTTATATCCCGCTTTTCACCGGGTCAAAGCGGTCAATTGGGGGATACATTTAACACGAAGGGATATGAGACACATACGCTAATACTTACAGGGAACATGGGCACTTTATTTTGATGATAAAATTTAATAAGACAATATAAAGCTTTGGGAGCTAAGCCATTTTACATTTTATAAACTAAACATAGTAATTTAATCCTAATCCTGTATTTAACAGTTTAACAGGTCTAGGTGATGGAAAAGATTGGAAATACTATTATATTTAGAGCACCTGAATATCAACCTTGTTGCTGTATTCTGTGACAACTGTAATCCTGTTAATTATTTAACAGTAATAACCATTATATTAATATAAATGAGTCTATATGAACAACCGTAAAATCTTGTTCTAGCATTCTAAAATGTGATGCATTAAAATAGACATTATCTGTCTTAAATGAGCTATGTTGGTTGCTTACTAAATAAAAAAAAAAATGTTGTTACATGTAAACCGCTGTGACTCTCGGATAGAGCGGTATATAAAAAGATCAAAATAAATGCCGCAGCTTATTAAAAAAACAAAACAAAATTACTTTCTAACTACATTACTAATTGTGGGGTTCAGTATTAAACCTGAATCTAATTCCCATAATTCTAAGCTGAACAACTCCCACAATTTTCAATGAAGATAACCAGGAATTGTTACCCCCTCCCCCCCCCTTTTTTTCAAAGGATTTACAGAAGAAAGCATGAGACAAACATAGAGGACCTATAAGAGGAAAATAAGGACCCTAAGTCATAGTAGTTGGAATGGAGGGGCAGACTGATTAGGCTGAATGGTCTTTCCATCATTTTTCTCTGTTTCCATGAAGGCAAAAATCAGGAAATCACTGAAGAAGTAATTCTGCTCATCTACTTTGAGATCCTGCTGCAATGTTTGCTTTCCTTCATTTCTGACTTTTTATAAGACTTTTGCACTCTTTATTCCATGTTCATATTGTACAAAGTACTGCAGACATTGGTTTTGTTTTAGATAATCTAGTAATGCTATTTATTCTAGTGGTGTGCTGATTTTCTTACCTTTCAGATAATAGAAGCTGTGCCATTTACTTTAATCTGGTAAGGCACAGGAAGACCTGGATATGTATACTCGTTGTAGGTCTATTTGGGAATTGGTCTCTGAGGCTGAAAGTGTGACACAAACGAGCTGGAAGAGAATTGTGTTCTGTGTACTTGGTTGCTTACTAATATTGTAAATGATGCAAGATGAAAACCAAAATGGTTCAATTTGCCCAGCTGAGATTCATGTAGATGTGGACAATAATTTGCAAATGCAACCCAGCTTCTTCTACTTTCTCTAATCTCTTTTCCTGTCCTTTTAGCACTTTTCTCATCACTGTCCTCCGTACACTTTCCAAGCATGTCTAAAGATTGTTACAATGATTGCGTCTACCACGCTCACAATAGGTCATTTCTATTGTTGACACATTTCTGCCAGTCTGCTCTACACCTGGGGCGAGCAGCTCCCCTCATTTCTGGCACCCCCCTATGTGAGACTATGCTGCACACCGTGATATGCACACCACAACACCTGGCCAGACCCGCATAGGCAACCTTGGCAAACGTACCTTTAAACTGCCTTTGTTTTGGCTACCTGCTCCACAGCCAGCCTCTTTTCCTTCCTGCCTGACGTCTTGTGATTCAGCAGGAGGAAGCCACCACCATGGCCTTTGTACGCCTCTGTTCAGGGCTTCTTTAGGCCTTTATTGGGTAGTGGGATCACATATTTCTTTAAGTGGTAATAAACCAACACCCAGTGATATATCATACTGCTGTTTCTTGTAAAGGATGCATACTAGATATATCCATAGATATTCTGGATACAAAGGAAAAATGCAACATAACTTGCAAATGTCTAATTATGCACGCAAATTGAGCTCTAAAATAGAAAGAATCATGAATGATTGTGGTTACAAATGACAGCCTTTTATTAAGAATTTGTAGTTGGTCAGAATTAAGTTACACTCCTGATATTCTGGTCAATATAGATTTTGGGACTCTTTGATCTAGATCTGGTCATAGGTCTGTACCTCTGGTCTGAATCTTCCTTCATCAAAGCCTCCTTCCCGCAGCCTCGAGTACTGATGTCTGTCTGAGGGACTGTCTTTCAATTCTGAAAAAGGTTTATCAGTAGACTGAGAGCCCACTGAATCTTCAGCACTAGATATATCCTCAAAAATAATACATGTATAGTAATGTTTATTTTGTGTGCTATGTTGAATACTCAATACAAAGTTTGTACCTAAAAAAAAACAATTTAAAAAAAGACACTTGGTTGGATGTAAGATTTTGTTTACGGAACCAAAAATAAATGAAACCTCTTCCACAAACCATTTCATCTTTATGAAATGTCTTAATCTTTTTTTATTTCAGTGTAACTTGATATTGAAGCAAGGATGTTTTTATAGTGGTTATCAATTCCTCATATTTAGAATGTTCCAACTTTTGTTGGGCTGTTGTGTTTGAGCAATGTTTATACCTATAAGTGCAAACACAGATATGGAGATGGACAAATGGCAAGAAATATGTAATTATTCTGAAGAACATATATGTATGACGTTGCAGCAATTTTCACTGTTACAAGACGAGTGTCCAGTCAGCAAAACATCACTGGCCTTCAAATACAAAAGCAACAATTCAGCCATACTCAAATTAGACTTGATCTACCTACCATGACACTAATTGAATGTTAAACATCATATGAGTCCACGTGGTTTAGGAATTAATAAACCCAAGATTTTCTTAGATAATAATCAAGGTTTTCTGGGAATATTGGCAACATCTTGAATTTGATTAATTTTAGGCTCAGACACATGCAGGGAGATAGGCGGTTTTAGGAATATGTATGTGCGGCATATGGATGCCCCAGCCTCTCATTTTAGAAACTGAGACATGCAGCACTGTTACCATATTCAAAGGCACCAATTTTCACTTGCTATCGTTCTAGGAGAGGGAAAACTTTGGGGGTGACAAGAGGAAATGCCTCTGTTATCTTTATTGTTGATAACGGACTGAAATGAACATTTTTCAAACAGCGAGGCAGGACGAAAATTGTGCTTAGTGTGCTTTGTTATTCAGTAATATCATAACTGATACAGATAAAGACCAAAATGGCTCATCCAGTATGCCCAGTTGAGATTCCTGTACGTTGGATAAATGTTTACAAAATTCCTATATACAACCCAGCACATACTCTCTTTATCTCTCTAATCAGAACTCTCAGCCACTCTTGCCACTGCTCTCCATGCATTGCTGAAGTATGCTCAAAATTTGTTACAGTGATCATGCCAATCCTTGCTATCTTTTACTTTACTTCTTTAAAGGCCAACAGCTAAGGCGATACCTTTTGGGGGAAGTAAATGCAATTGTGATATCTGCAGTGGTGACTGTTAGCACTGATAACTTTCCATGTGCTAAATGCAAGGTGCTGTCCATATCCATAAGCTGTACATTCTCCATTCCTTTCTTGAACTCTGCCATGGAAAGGGGCCTTTTGAGTAGGTAGGTCCCATTCACAATAATGTAAGTCTTATCCAAAACGATTGTTAGTGCACATTAAAAACAGGTTTCACAGGTCCAATTGAGATTATTTGTTGGTACTTTATCTGCAGATGGATTTGGCCTCTCATTGGGTTTGGCCTTTCTTTACATTTTAATTCTGTGCCTTCTATGCATGCTATAGTGTTTTTGCTTGAACAAATCAACTATACTCACATTGATTCATAGGCGTACATGTGCCTAATCAGTTTGCATACACCATTCATTTTAGGGGCCCAAATGATCCTGAAATGTGCAACCCTAAAATCTAGCCTCCTCTTGCTCTTTTTGTGTTTCAATCTTAGTCACAGCACACAGGCAACTCCAGGCTTCTTGAAAGCCTAGTGCTTTTGTATCAGTATGATTTGGAGTTTTAACCACAATTCTGTGCAAACCACAAGTCTCTGCTGGGACTTTGAAATAAAAATATTAGGCTCATGCAGAATTCTCCCTTCTGCCTGACCTGCGCCTGGAGCTCATGGATTTTGATTATCGGGGCACTTTTGGTAGGAAATGACATATACCAAGAGGTCCTGAGCACTTTACACTCTCACACCTCTCCTTTCACAAAAAATGAGTCCGGGATAGAAATTGTGTTGAACCAAGGGTTGACTTACACTTCAGAAGAAACAAAGAGAACTATATTACAAGCCATAGGCGACTCTATAATGAGGCCAAGTGAGGCGGTGGCCTCAGGCAGCAGCTTTTTGGGCTTTTTGGGGGCGGCAAAATTGGCCCCAAAAAGACCGCCGTCACCGCCTCACTCAGCCTTCAAAATAAAAGAAAAAAACAAAACTCCGGTGCAAGAAGCAGCTGCTGCTGCTGCTTCAGCGGCGGCAGCAGCAGAATGAGGAGCCCCGCGGCCACCCCCCCCCCCCCACCTGGAGAGCCTGCTGGTTTCCCCGGATCTACTTTGCAGAGCTGCGGCGAAGGGACAGTGTTTCTCTTAACCGTGGCTCTGTTAAAGCTGAGCTCACGGCACTGAGAGTTATGGGGGGTTAGAACTGGAAATGGGCTTATGGGGGGTTAGTACTGGAAATGGGCTGATCGGGAGGGGGGCTAGGACTTTTAAATGGCTATGGGGGGGTTAGAACTGGAAATGGGCTGATGGGGGGGTTAGGACTGGAAATGGACTGATGGAGGTTTAGAACTGGAAATGGACTGATCAGAAGGGGGGTTAGGACTGATAAAGGGCTATCGGGGGGGGTTAGAACTGGAAATGGGCTGATGGGGGCTTAGGACTGGAAATGGGCTGATCGGAGGGGGCTAGGACTGGTAATGGACTATTGGGGGAGGGATAGGACTGGAAATGGACTGATGGGGGTTTAGAACTGGAAATAGGCTGATGGGGGGTTAGGACTGGTAATGGGCTATGGGGGGAGACTAGGATAGGAAATGGGCTGATTGGGGTGCTAGGACTGAAAATGGACTTATTGGAGGGTTACGACTGGTAATGGGCTGATTGCTAGGACTGGGGTGGGCTGATAAAGGGGATAGGACTAGAAATGGACTGGGACAGGAAATGGGCTAATAGGGGAGGGGAGAAGAGTGCTGCTGGCCCTGGAAGAAAACTAGGGGCTAGGGCTACAAATGGGCTGATGCAAGGGGGGGGGGTTGTAGAATAGGACTGGAAGGGAGCGGATACTGAGAAGATCTGCCAGGGGAAGGATGGGGCAGGAAGGGAAGGAGGGGGCTGGAAAGGAGCTGACACCTGGAATGTACCGAAGGGGGACTGGAAGGGAGCTGACACTTGGGGATGGGAGTGGTAGGTAGCTGAGTAATAGGGAGGAGGCTGGAAGGGAGCTGACATGTGAATGGCACTGGAAGGGAGGTGGACAGAGGGTAGGGTGGCTGGAGGGGAGCTGACTGGGGGGTGGCACTGAGAGTGAACCTGAGATGATACCTGGGATGGTATTTGGACTAGAAGGGGCTGGACAGTGGGAAAGGAGGGGGACTGGAAGGGAATGGACACAAGTGGTAGTCATGGGAATGCAAGATGGTTGACATTGGAAGGTACTGGGAGGGGAGGACTGGAAAGGGGACTGATACTGGGGAGGGTTACTGAAACTGGAAATGGGCTGATGGAAGGAAGTGAAGAAAACAAAAGAAGAGATAAGAAATGGCAGATGGACCATGGACCACAGAAAGAGAGCTAAGAGAAGACAGGAAAGCAGAAGCCTCAGATCGGGACCAGCATGATCAGAGAATTAAATGGTCAGACAACAAAGGTAGAAAAAATAATTGTATTTAATTTTGATGATTGGACTTTGTGCTATTTTTATATTTTACACAGTATTGGGGAACAGCATCTCTTATTTATCTGATGTTGCACTGCATGTGGACTCTGGCTTCTTGGGGTTTCAGTTTAAATTTTGTCTACATATTTTTATTTTTACTTTAGATTGTGGTTACTTATTCTGTACTTGGTGAAGGTCGATGTGCGTGTGTGACTGAGGTTAGGTGTTCTGTTAACATGCAGTTTGAATATAAAGATCTATACTATACTGTAGTAATTTGACTTGTTCAGCTTTTCAAATAGGTGTATGGATGTTCCAGTGCCCACTGTAGTATTTACAGTGACACTTTTTTTGGATGGGCTCCTTATGTGACTTTTGGAAGTTTGTGCTAATATTGTATGGTATGGTAGGTTTGCTTTTTGTTGTAAGTTTTTTTATTAGTTCACAATATGCCTGGTACTGGAGAATAGTGGTTGTTGTTGTTGTTGTTAGTGAGATGATCAGAATCAATTTTTTTTTTTTTTTTAATATTGAGTTCTGTGGGTGAATGTCCTGGTTCTGCTCTGTACCTACTGCGGATGCAAAATATATGTTGAAAAAGAAAAAGGGAGAACCATAACACAGTTTATAACAAAATAAAAATGGGTTATAATTTAGTTTTATAAACTTTGCTATTGATTCTTGCTGTCTTTTCGTTCCTTGGTGTGCAAAGAGGACCGTACCTAGCCCTGTGCAAGCAGTGCAGCCGCACATGGTGCAAAGGCTTGGAGGGCGCATTTCGGCTCTCTGCTCTTGCCCTGCTGCCGCTGGCAGGATAATAGCAGGCAGTTAAAATGTGTCCAAAGCCTTTTCACAGCACTTTAAGCAGGTCTGTTCCCTCCCTCCTCCGACATGATGTCAGAGCAGGGAGGGACAGATCTGCTTAGAGTGCTGGCGCCTTTCAGATTGGGTGCATGCCCCCCTCCTCCTCCCCATACCTCCGTCCAGTGCTGCCTGCTCTTTCCCTGCTGCCGGCACTGCTGTGAAAAAAAACGAGGGTGGCAGCAGCAGGGAAAGAGCAGGCAGAACTGGATGGAGGTATGGGGGGAGAGGGGGAGAGAGGGGTCGTGCGCCTGAGTTGCAAGTCATATAAGGCGCAATTGCAGTTCGATATGGCCCTGTGTGCAAACATCTTGCATTTCCTCCATATAATCTAATCGGCTTTTTGATTTGGTTCAGTCTCTGATTGGATTTCTGAAAAAGCCCCGCCCCACTCTAAGGTGATGGGGCGGGGGGGGCGCCATCTCATTCTTCACGTCAGGCAGCAGACTGCCTTGAGCCACCCCTGTTACAAGCAGTTCATTCCCTTCTTCTTAGTCAGAAATGGTTACAAGTAAAGTACTTATTTTTCCTCTCAGTGTAGGTAAGTTAACACGTTCTCTTCAGTTATACTTTATCCATATCTGAAAAGTTACTTCTTTCTTCACTGCTCTTGATCATTTGTTACTTAATCTGTTTTTTTTTTTTTTGCACCACCTCTGCACCTTTATTATTTAGTCTGGTTTCCCGGAGTGGAAATTCCTCTCTCCTCTTTGTGGTAATTTTGTCCCAGTGTACCTGAAGCTGGTGATGATGCCTGATATTGTGCTGGCTCACTCACTGAGCTGCCGGGCTCCTGACTCTGATGAACTGGAAGGCTTGGTTATTGGTATAGTTCTTGGGACCTATCTCACAGGCTTAGCTGCTCTCCTTCTGAGACAGTAGGGTGTTGCTTTCTGGTGGTCCTAGTGGACCACCAGGGCTCTTGCCCCTTTTCTGGCAGTTTTCAAAATGGCACCAGGTATCAAAATGGTACGAGGAATACAGGTGCTATTCTCACGGTACTACCATTAGGTGTTGCAAGACCAGCCTGGAATGTTCCTAGCACCATTTTGAAGACTTCCGGATCAAAGGCAGGTGTAGAGGGGGACTATTTCTGCCCAGATCACCACCATCGGAACCTGGGGGGTTGCCCAATAAGGCCTTATTGGGGGAGTAGCAGAGGGGGAGACTGATTGGGGAGGCATTAAATGGGGGAGACCTGATCATGATTGGATTTATATTCCCTACCATGGCAAGTAGCGTGAGAGCTTCTGTGCTACCTGCTAAGGAAGTAAGCACAGGGCCCATACAGTAAGGGGACCATTCCAATTTGGATATCCCTCGCCTGTCCAGGCACTCAGAATCGGGGTGTGCACAGGCTGCACCCGATTCTAATCCCAAAGGGGCTAGATGTGCCCATGGGATCAGAATCAGGAACAGGGCCTGGACGTCTGGGCTGTGCCCTGATTCTGGGTGCCTGGATGTCCAACTAACTCCCCAGCTAGCCCAGCCAGGCTCCTGCATGGATCTGTGTCACCATGGTGTCCTGTTGCCTTGGCACCATGACTCCATGCAGGAGCCACAATCCCTGGCAGACCCCGACAATTTGTTTTTCCTGCAGCCCATCATCTGATCGGGCCTGCCATGTACAGGTTCAGAATGTGGGATACCCCCTCCACCCCCTTACCTTGCTTTCTGGCTCCAGAACTGTCATGTCCCACCATCTAGGAGGACTTATTCCACTTCCAAGGTGGAATAAGTCCCCCGTCTAGTTTTCCGGTCCTGGACATACATGGCCGACCTCAGAATCAGCCCTGGATATCCAGGGTCTTGGCACCGCCCACAGCCCGCCCTCGCTCCACCTGCAGCCTGCCCCATCCTGCCCACAGAGCTCTCTGAACAACTCATAGCTCTGTTTCCCAGTCGATGGCTAGGCATTTAGCGGGTGTGGATGTCCAGATCAAATGTCCAGACCCACTATTTGCCCTTTGGAATAGACCCCTAAGTGTCTGCACTGTGTTTTAAATGCAGGGCATATGCTGGGCACACGCTCAATTTTTTCCACACAGGCTTTGCACTTACTGTGCGTTCATTCAGTCAGAAAACCTACAGTAAGTGCAAAATCTTACTGCACTTTAGTTCCTTGTTCTGGCTGCTGCCACAACTGCTATTTGACATTCCAGTTAGTTAAAGTATTTATTTATTATTTTATATTTTCTGTTTAGAGCACTCTGCCTGACTGTGAGCATTTAGACTTTTGAAAACTGAACACAAGACAAGTTCTAGTTGGGTAGAACAAATTTTTATTTATTTTTATTTTATTTATTAATAATTTTTATACCACGATTTCCTACAGATCATTTGCAGTTTACAAAGAACAGTATGAACAATATGAACAGTACAGGGTAGTACAAATTTGTTTTGTGCCTTTTTCTTTTTGGTAATGGTGTTATTTTGTTATTGCAACTATTCACTTTTTTCCCCTTAACCCCTTTTAGCCTTGAATTAGGAACAAATTTACTTTGAGTTGCACTGTCGTTTATATATGTGAATGTAGATATATGGGATGTCATGTAGATGTATGTACCCCTAATATAGTCCTAGTGATGAAACATGGTCATGTCAGGTCATTTGTTTTGAAATTTGCTATTGGGCATTTTTATCTGAAACATTGGGGTTTGTTTTTTTCAAGGTTTTTTTTTTATAACATTATTTATGTAACAGGTTCATTTAGGAGCTCTTTTACTAAAGTGTGCAAGGTCCTACACTTACTACACATGTAGTACAGAAATAAATTGCTTAAGTGTGAAGCCCCCGTGGTACATTTCAAGGGTATGACCAGCATGTTTTTGTCAGTTATCACTTATTTGAACTCATGAGCAATTACCATGGGTATACTTATCTCAACTCATCAAAGAACAGTAAGGCACCCACAGTAATTGCAATATTGACAGCATCTGATAATTTCCCCTGCACTAACCATAATGTGCTCTCGATGCCCAGTTTCTGCCCCATCATGTGATATGCCATTATGGTGAAATTTAATACACAAAAACTTTGGTAATAGTTACTTTGCTACAAAACTGGCGTGCTAAAATATGCATTAACCATTCAGTGCATGTAAAAGGAGCTCTTAATTTGCTTGTTTCTATTTTTTATTTTAATGTGGTGGCCGCAAATAAAACTCTTTGTTGATGTTTGGTTTACTGATTTACAGAGGGCTGCCTTAATTTTTTTTTAATGTAACAGATTGTTGAAGCAAGACTTTCCTTGGCTAAATCCATGTTGACTTTGTCCTGTTAAACCTTGCCCATTTATATGTTCATTAATTTTGTTCTTTATAGTAGTTTCTACAATTTTGCCTCACTGCTTAGGCTCACTGGGCTGTAGTTTTCTCGATCACCCTTCGATCCCTTTTTAAAAACTGGTATTATGTTGGCTACCCTCCAAAGTTCATGTACCAGGATTGATTTTAATGAAAGATCACAGATTTTTAATAGTATATCTGAAGTTTAATTTTTGAGTTTTTTCACAACTCTAGGGACCATCTGGTATAGGTGATTTACTGTTCTCTGGTTTGTCAATTTGGTCTATTTTATCTTCTAAGTTCACTGATATTTGTTTCAGTTCCTAAGAATCACCACCATTAAATACCATTTCTGGTATGGGTAGTGCCTTTAAATCTTCCTCTGTAAAGATGAAGCAAACAGTTCATGGACTTGTTCTCTCTGATTGCCCCTTTTATCCCACAATCATGTAATGGCTCAACTGATTCGTCATTCAGTGCAATATATTCCAACTCTCACATTTTATTTTTTAGGCTTCTAGCATTTGTATACCAGTATTTTTTCAACTCTGTTCTTTACTTAAGGGTGAAAAGAAGAAGAAGACCCCCCCACACACACACATACACACAGAGTGGATGATAAACTAGGCCAGAGAATCCAATAATGCAGATTAATAAACTTTATTGATGATCCAGCATAGCCATGTTTTGACTAATTGACTGAATTAGGACTTATAAGTTTATTCAGAAATATCATGCAATATTCAACTGCAATCTCTTTAGACAAGAGCAATCAGTGTATCAAAAACAGCAAAATTTAACATTGTTCACCACAATTTATTGCAAGGGACTAGTGGAGTAGTTCCTCTATGTTTTTTGTTCTTTACTTAAGGGCATCTGGGCTATTTTGGCCTTTATTTCAACTATCAGAATTCCATATCTTCTCTGCCAAGATAGTATCCTTCAAAGATACTTCACTTTGAACCATGCATTCTTGAGTGACTATCGGTTTCCCCTAGATTCTAGTTTAAAAGTAAATTTCACTGCCAGAAGTCTAGTTCCAACCTGATTAAGGTGGAATCCATCTCTTTTTTGGTATACTTCCTGTTCCTGAGAACGATGCTTCAGTTTGCAGAATATCACCAGTGACATCTAGCAGTAGTGGTATTACTGCTAAGGGGTCAAGCTACCATATAGGTACAGACCTCCTTATATGGCAGCTTGACCCCTAGCAGTACCACTAGGAGTCGAGGCATGCTACTTTGTAGCCTAGTTACTGTGGATCGTTCCTGTCCCATATAAGGTAGACCACCAAGTACTGGCAAGGTAGGCCCAGGGGGCTTACAGAGATGTGGGTATCTTTGGGAAGGATAGGACTTCGGGAGTGGGGTAAGAGGGGACTTCGTTTGGGTGGTAGAGGGTCCTGGGTCTTAACTTCAGAGAGGTGGGGGTGTTTACTAGGGGAGTGGGAGTTCATGTGAATATTAGTAAGCACCTCCTTTAGGAAGGCTCCCTAGAAGCATCAGGTTGTGTATTAGAGGTCCTATATTCCCAGTGAGAATAATAGTGCAGCTTGCAAGGTTGATTGCAAGTTGTATTATTCACATACTGTTGGAATTACTAACCTGCGGTGACTCCCATGGTAAATTAAGCTGCACTAAAATACAATATTCTACCACTGCTGAGAAACTCGCTCCCCAAATCTTATCCTGACCTTTCAAAGGACATAACACATTGACACCTTTTAAGTGGATAAATACCTAATTCAAAGTTTTTATTTCTTCATACTTTATGGGGAGGGGGGTAATCTGATCTTATTATAAGAAGAACTCGCTGTTCTATGCATATCTAAAAATCACTGATCATAAGCAGGGTAAAACTTTGTGGTCATCGGAATATAAATTTTCAAAATAAAAAAGTAAAAAAATGAAAAACATTGATAAAAGAAAAAAAATATGATAACATATAAGTTGCATTATATCATACACTGGGGACAATACTACAGTCAAACCTCGGTTTTCATGATTAATCCGTTCAAAAAAGTCTGACTAAAACCGAAACGTATGAAAACTGAAGCAATATTTCCCATAAGAAATAATGTAAATCCAATTAATCCGTTCCAGACACCCAGAGCTGAGCATGCATTCCAGAGCCATGTGGCAATGGCTGCAGCAGCACGAGCCCCAAAGTCTCAACCAGGCAGCAGAACGACTCTCTCCCTGCCTCCGATTCTCAGCAGCAGAACAGCTCCGGGCACTTCAATCACACACCTCTGATCGCCGATTCTCTCCCCCGCCTGCAATTCTCAGCATCAGCAGAACAGCTCGGGCACTTCAATCACACACCTCCGATCGCCGATTCTCTCCCCCGCCTGCAATTCTCAGCATCAGCAGAACAGCTCGGGTACTTCAATCACACACCTCCGATCGCCGATTCTCTCCCCCGCCTGCAATTCTCAGCATCAGCAGAACAGCGGCACTTTTCTCACCTCACCGGACAGCACACACACAGATCCCTCAAGTTTGCCAATCAGCAGGGAACATCGGAAGCCACACTCTCACTCCTTGATTACAGTAAGGAACGCTGAAAGCAAAGAGCTCAATCGCAAAAACAAGTTCGAAAACCGAGCAGATGTACGAGAACCGGGACAAAATTGCAACCAAAAAAAGTCGTCGAAAACCGAAGCTAACGAAAACTGGGGCAAACGAAAACCGAGGTTTATCTTTATCTTTATCTTTATTCATATTTGATAAACCACTATTGTAAGAACATTTGACTGTATTAGATACTATTTCCTCTTGTGTTTTGGGGATCCTTTGTTAAAACATAAGAAACAATATATTCATAGGAATAGCAGTAACAATTCTTCAAGTTACAATAAATGTGCCCACAAATCCAATGTCAGCATCAGACACAGGGGGTTGGCAAGTTTTCAATAAATACAGAAGATTCTGAAAGTTGAATCTATACCTTCATACACATTCTTTATACTGAAGGTGGGCAGTTTCCGCTTGAAATGAAATTACAGGCCACAGGTTCAAAATATCCCTGGACCTGAAAACTGAGATCTCCACATGGAGACTCTCTATAGCCTTCCATCATTTATGAAAAACATAAAACATTCCAAAAGGCATAAATTTGGCACTGGGCAAAATCTTGCACACACAAAATGGTTGCACATGTTAAGTGATGTTCAACAGTATTGCGGAATTTTTGCTCAATCCAAATTGATAATGGAAGATGGAACATCAAGATCAAAACATCAAGTACCATCTGTTTGCCTCTTGATGCAACCTTCTGATAGGTAAAATGATGGATGAACAACTGAGAGAAACTATGAGGTAAATGGGAAACGAGCTAAACACGTGTGGAAGGAGACTGGTTTACTTCAGTACGGTTGCTACTGAACATTCTTGAGTTCTAGGTACGTTAATGAGAAAGAATCTCACAGTTTGATAAACAGAACAGGTTTATTAGCAGAGATCATATAAGAGCATAAGTGAAGAATTTCAGGTTGGTGAAAAACCTCTTCTAACCCATATAAAAACAATTTTCATAGCTTTGATTCAACTAGTTAAGCCCTTATTTAACTTTTGGCTCCTTTGAAAATTGAGCCCTAAAGGTATATTCCTGAAAGTAGTTACTTATGTATTTCATTTCATTTGTATATGTAAACTTATTTATGCTCCAGTAATCTAAATGGATCACGATACAACATGGATGCTAGTATTTAAAAGAGTAATATACATATGTGAAGTAACATTTTACAAATGACGTCCAAATGCATTCTGAGACATCTAAACCAGAATATCTGAAAAAAAGCAGGCAAATCCAAGTGCAGGCCTAATTTCACAAATTTGGACATGCTCAATATTAATGTCTGTTGGAGCATTTAGATAGACATCATCAGAATTATATCCCAGACTATGAAGATCTAAGAATAGCCTAATGGTTAGGGTAGTGGGTTAAGACCAGGGAAACCAGGATTCAAACCCCACTGCTGTTATCTTTGAGACTGTGTACGATTACTAAGGATGATCGAGTGCTATCTTCTCTATACCCTTTGGATATATTTCAGCCAAAACAAGCACTTTTCAGGTGCCTGGAGCAGGTCTAAACTTAGACATGACTCTGGACGTCCAGGATATTTCTGAGATCAGGTGGGGAGGTCCAGGTTCCTGGGAGTGCCCCAGCCACGCCCCTATTCAGACAAGGATGAACACAGAGCTGGCTTCTAAAATGGCTCTGGAAAGGTTTCTGTGCTTTGGAGATCTCTATGCTAAAGCACAGAACAGGCCTTCGAAAATGACCCCTGTAGCTTATACGTTGAGCTCAAACGTGCCAAAAACCAGCAAATTTGGACCGTCTCAGCCACACACATAATTTAGGCATATAATTTATGCCCTGATGTTCTACATCATAGGTTCCCAACTCCAGTCCTGGCGGGCCAAACAGCATTCAGGTTTTCAGGCTGTCCCTAATAAATATACATGAGATGCATTTGCATGCACTGCCCCTATTGTATTCAAATGTATCTCATGCATATTCATTAGGGACAGCCTGAAAACCTGAATGGTTTTTGGCCCTCCAGGACTGGAGTTGGGAACCTCCCTATATACATTTATGCATATTTATCTTTAGCAGCACTAGGTACACATGCAATGCCACTGAATAAAGAAATAATTCAAAGTGTCAAAATGATGCATTTCAAATGATTCTTCAGACATTTTAATGAACATCGACCTCATTGATTTCAAAGGACAGCCTTTGGGATCCTTAGATATTTAGCTTTCAATGGAAAACTTTTCTGAGGGAGTTTTTTACATCTTTGTTTTTTAGGCTGTAAATCATGGGGTTAAACATAGGAATTAAAATATTATGCAACATGGTTATAAGTTTGTTTTCATCTAGTGACTGAATGGATGATGGCCTTATATACAAGCAAATCATCGTCAAATAGAACATAATTACAACCGTGAGGTGAGAAGAGCAAGTGGAGAAGGCTTTGAGTTTTCCCTCTCTGGAACGGATCCTCAGGACGGTAGAGATGATATAGACATACGATGTGAGGGTTGAGAAAAAACAAGGCAGTCCTACAAACACTCCCACAATATAAACTATGCATTGGATAGTTGAGGTACTGCTACATGAAAGTTTTATCAGTGCTGAGAAATCACAAAAGAAATGGTTAATCACATTGGAGCCACAAAAAGAAAACTGAGGAAGAAGAATACAATAAGATACAGGTACTAGAAGCCCAACAATCCATGACCCTGTGATCATCAATATACAGACTTTCTGATTCATGATCAAATGGTAAGAAAGGGGTTGACACACTGCAACATAGCGGTCATAGGCCATGACTGAAAGAATACAGAACTCCATGCAGGCCAGAGAGAGAAAAATATACATCTGCGTAAAACACCCATTCACAGAAATATGATTATTTTTTCTTAGAAAGATATCCAGCAGCTTGGGGAGAGTGACTGAAGTATAAGAGATATCGAGGAAGGACAGATTACTGAGCAAATAGTACATAGGGGTGTGCAGGCGAGAGTCCAGGCTCACGAGGATGATAATAGTCAGATTCCCCATCACGATGATCAGATAAATCAATAAAAATAGAAAGAAGAGAGGGATCTGCAGCTCGGGAAATTCAGGAAACCCCAAAATGATAAATTCTGTCACTGTGGTGAAATTTGCCTCTTCCATTGGATTCTGAGATGCAAAGATGATCAAGTATTTATTACACCTCAGACCAGTTTATATGAATGGTCAGACAACAGTAAAATATAAGTAACATAACTATATAGTTTTGGTTTGTTGAAATACATTCAAGACTATAGAATCCATTTTAGTGGTTTTTAAATTTCTCACCTTGGGTTAACTGCATGAAAATATGGACATCATCTTGTCTGAGATTCTCCTGAACTATTTTGATTTTATTTTCTGCTTTCTGTATCCTGTATTCTACATTCACATAGTGGAAACCTCAGCAAGAGGTGAATATTTATGATCATTGTAAATTCATTTGGGAATTGATCCCTAAGGCTGAAAATGTGAAAACAAAGAGCAGATTGCAAGGCAGGAAGAAATTGTGTTTTATGGATCTGGTTGGCTAGTAATATGGTAGGTAATGACAGTTAAACACCAGTCTGTTCAGTTGAGATTCATCTACTTTGGGTAGATGCAGATAAAAATTTCCATATACATCCGTCAACCTATTTTGCATATTCCCATGATTCTTATCTGACCTCGCAGGATTTTTTTTTTCTCCTCACTAATCACCATACCCTTCCCAAACATGCCCAAAATTTGTTACAGTGATGGCCACTATCACACTCACAAGTAGGGCATTTTAAGCATTGACCAATACCTAAGCCAACACCCAGTCTACATTTAAAAGTCATTTTACTAATGTTTAACATACACTAATAGTTATTAGCATAGCTATCACATGGCTGAGAAGAATAAAATGGGCTATGGTGGCAGATAGTGAGTGCTGACAATATCAGCTTGCACTAAAGGCCATGTTTACTAAACTGCGCTACCACGATAGTGTGTGGTTAGCATACAGTTTGGTCACCACTCTAAAAAGTAGAGCAGGCCAAAATGATAAAAACTCCATGCTACCCTGGTAGCATGGGTTGGGGTTGTGACTTGGCAAGTCATTATGGCTAGCATGGACATTAGTACATGATGCTGGAAGCACAGGTGCCACCTCAGTAGGTGGCATTAATTGCACCCATATGTCAGCTAGTGAAGTGCCCGCATACTAGGCCAATCAAACAGCAAGGAGATGGAAGCACATGCCACCTACAGTTACTGTAGACCCCCTACACTGGCAAATGGGTCACAAACACATTGCTGGCATGGAGGTTAGTAAATATGTAGTGTTAGTAAAAGGAGCTTTTTATCTCTTGTTGTTGTTATCGAGTCAGTGTCAACTCATGGCGACTCTGCATAGTTGTCCTAAATTGTCTTCGGTCTTCAGTCAGGCGACTCATTGTTCACAGACTGGCACCCATAGCTGCTGTTATTGTACTGATCCGTCTCATTGCTGGCCTTCCTCTTCTGCATTGATCTTCTACCTTACCAAGCATGATGTCTTTCTCTAATGATCTCTCTATTCGCATGATGTGTCCAAAGTATGAAAGTCAAAGTCTTAAAGATTTAAGATATTGAATCATAGAAGACCCATGCAGCTGAGCCTGAATAGCGCATTTGCATAAGGCTTTTAGTTCAAGCACGGAAGGACTGTGATGATTAGTGCCACCGGCCTCAGTATCTAATATGGAAGAACGTTGTCTAAGTCTGTCCAAGTATTCTTCAGAAAATGCAAATGTGTCAGCGGCCATTCCAAAACAATGTATGAGGTACAAAAACAATCAACCCCCCCCCCCCCAAAAAAAAAAGGAAGGTCAGGAGAGAGAACTTCTCACTCACACTCTTGAATGACCAAATCATCCATTTTATTCATTAGGGCTCCAAAAACACAAACAACAACATTTAGACTTAACTGACATAGCAATGAAGACTGTGCATAAATGTCACTACTACAATCCTATCAGATCCTTGGAGAACCCTTGTGCTATGACATGGATGTTTCAAGCCCCCTCAAGGCTCTGTTTCAAGTGCAGACATTGTTAGAAGGATATCAAACATGGTTTCTTGTTCAGGATAACAAGAATGCCAAATAATCATCTAACTGCCATGAAAATTGATTATTTGGATTATTTTAGTGCCCGCAGAGCTTCCCATTGGCTGCCAAAAGATTATATCAGCCTGTAAAACCGCCAATGATGGCAAAGGGAATTCCCCACTGCACTGGGGAAGCCCTGTGCCCATTGGCTAAAAGTTAGATCAGACCCAACCAATCATTCTCCATATTTAGACCCCCAGGGGTGACTGTGTTTAAAACAAAAAGCCACCATTGTTCTAACATTGGAGTCTAATTGTGCGGTCACCGCCATGGGGATCCCTTATAAAATTAGATCACACCTAAAAAAAGACATGGTGAAAGATGGCCTGTACTTGTGGAATAGACAGGTTTAGATGAAGAGTTAGGGTAGAGCATAGTCAGAGTTGCAATTTATACGTGGATACTATAAAATACACCCTTATTCTTGTAAATTATGTGTATAATAACTGTAACTTCAATCTAGATGAAATTTCTGCTGGATTTATACTAGTATTTATACAGACACTTTAGCGCCCATGCATCTTTATAAAAAAGCTAGCTGCATTCTCCATCTCCAGACCTAGGCACCCTGTTATAAAATTACCCTCCAAATGTTCATTAAAATGTATTTTTTCAACCATGTTCCTATCACAGTGGCCACTGCAGACTTCATTGAAGCTTAATGCATTTGTACCCATACAGTTTGGGAATATAACCACCACTCAGTGCAGTTTACCCCAGTGCTTTCATGAAGGTGCTTATGTATGGGGCAAGGGGAGACTCGTCAGCACTATTTGAATGATGATTCTGGTGAGGTGGATTTGGGGACAACCCCAGATAGGGTATCCATGAAGAAAGGGAGAATGGCAGGCCTGTAAGCTGATTGGGGGACAAGGTTGATTCAGAATTGGCATTTGAGAGAAATGCTGTGCAAGGAGAATTGTAACTGGGGTTTCATTCCTTTGGGGAGATGTGAGACTTGGAGCCCTATGATTCCACAGGCAGTAAAGCATAAATATTTTTGCAGTGGGCAATGTCTACGCTTTGTCATTCTTGAAAACGACACTGTACAATCAGGGCCAGCCCATCCATTGTGTGGGAATATTGCCCACACATGGCCCCGCACCTCAGGGGACCCCACGCCTGGCTGCCTTCAGAAGGAGCTGGGGATGCCTGAAGTCTTGATTGCCTCTGAAGAGCCATGGGAGTAAAGAGCGGCGTTTGTCTTCTCTCCCACAGTTATGATAAAAAGGAGCCTGCCAGCACACTGAGTGCTGGGAGGTCAAATGGGGGCATATCCAACCTCCCAGCACTCAGCACCAGTGGGTTCCTTTTTATCACAGCCATGTGAGAGAAGGCCACGTGAGAGAAGTCAGTCGGAGCTTCGGGGCTCCCCAGCTCCATCTAAAGCCGATCAAACACAGAGCCCCTTTTGGTGTGTGACTTGGGGTGGGGACTGGGTGCTAGAATGGGAATGGGAATGGGTGGACTAGGGGCTAGAACAGGAACGGGGGGGGGGGGGCAGGACTGGAAATGGGCTGATGTTGGGGGATGGGATTTTGGGACTGGAAGAGAGCAGATGCTGAAAGGGATTGGAAGAGAACTGATATTGGAGATTTAGGACTGGAAATGTCCTGGGGATGAGGGACTGGGACTGGAAGGGAGCTGATGCTGGGAGGGACTGCAGGACAGAGGCGGCTCTATAATTAGGCGAAGTGAGGGGGTGGCCTCAGGTGGCAAACATTTGGTGGAGGCAGAAATGCTGCCTCACTCTGCCTTCAGTTAAAAATAAACAAAACGTGGACAAACTGCTGCGTCTGCGATACCTTTCGAAAAGACAGGAAACTGGTGTGGAGCCTCCCAGCAGTAAGGAACCTCTGCTGTTACTGCGCCCCTCTCTAGCATCACTTTATAGGGCACCTCCCCATTTAAAAAAAACACAGGGACTTGGAACATCACATTTTGAATGTAATCAAAGAGGTTTAACCAATTTTTTTCTCTGAAAGGACAGCTGGGAAACCGGCTGGTACTTTGGATAAATCTCTCTCTTTTGCTTTCACCGATACCTAAGCACAACGAACAGAACAATGGCTGGGAAAAATGATATCACTAAAGCTATTGCCCCCGTTACAGCTTCTGCCTTTGCCCAGACAGAGGTCCAAATGCCAGTTGAAGGACTGGTTCCATGTACAGGGTGCCTGCATGCTGAAGCTCTGAGGAAACAAGTGGAGGAACTCAGAGAGAAGGTGGCGAGGCCGGTTAGTTTAACTTCAGTGGTGAGTAAATTATTGGAAACACTGCTGAAAGAGAAAATAGTGAGGTTTCTGGAGTCCAGCGGATTACAGGATCCAAGGCAGCATTGATTCACCAGAGGCAGGTCTTGACAGAAAAATCTGATTGATTTCTTTGACTGGGTGACAAGGGAGTTGGACTGAGGGAGAGCCCTAGATGTGGTGTTTTTAGATTTCAGTAAAGCCTTTGACACTGTTCCTCACAGGTGACTTATAAACAAACTGAGCACCCTAGGGATGGACTCTAAAGTTACTGCTTGGGTTAGAAATTGTTTGGGTGGGAGGCGACAAAGAGTACAGGTAAATGGAGCTCACTCTGAGGAGAAGGATGTTACCAGTGGTGTGCCCCAGGGATTTGTCCTTAGTCCAATTATTTTTAACATCTTTGTTAGTGATATAGAAGAAGGGCTGTCGGGTAAGGTTTGCTCTTTGCGGATGATACCAAAATCTGCAATAGAGTAGACACCCAGGAGGGTATAGATAACATGAGGAGGGATCTAGCTAAACTTGAAGAATGGTCTAGAATTTGGCAGTTGGGATTTAATGTTAAAAAATGTAAGCTCACGCATTTGGGCTGCAGCAATCCAAGGGAGCAATATAGTATAGGGGGTGAAGTACTTTTGTCCGCTAAAGAAGAGCGGGACCTAGGCGTGGTTGTGTCTGATGATCTTAAAGTAGCTAAACAGGTAGAAAAGGCAATGGCAAAAGCTAGAAGGATGCTTGGGTGCATACGGAAAGGAATGGCTAGCAGAAAAAAGGAGGTGATAGTGCCTCTGTATAAGTCTTTGGTGTGACCTCATTTGGAGTATAGTGTGCAATTCAGGAGACCGCACCTTTAAAAGGATATAAACAGGATGGAGTCAGTACAGAGGGTGGCTACTAAAATGGTTAGTGATCTTCATTATAAAGCATATGAGGACAGACTTAAGGATCTAAATATGTATACCTTAGAGGAAAGGCGGGATAGAGGTGATATGATTGAGATGTTTAAATATCTCCGTGGCATAAATGCATAGGGAGAGATCCTCTTTGGTTTGAAAGCAAGTTCTGCTACGAGGGGACATGGGATGAGGGTAAAAGGGGATAGATTCAGGAGTGATATGCGGAAATATTTCTTTATGGAAAGAGTGGTGGATTTGTGGAATAGTCTCCCAGTGGAGGTGGTAGAGATGAAGACAGTATCTGAATTTTAAAAAGTATGGGACGGGGGGGGGGGGGGGGGCGCTCGTGAGCCCGACAAACATGGCTGCTTTAGCTTAAAGCTCCTCAGAGGCTCCCTTCTATTCTTCAGAATTTTGGCTGCTAAATTGAAGCTCTTATGCTAGGAATAGCATGATTAAAGAGGGGTACTTTAGCTGATCATAATGATACCACTCGATCGCTCTCTATAGCTAAAGTTTACCACAGGATACAGCCCTCCCCGGCGATTCCCTCATCGGAGGTGCTAATGAAGCCAGCCTGCTGTCTGCTACCATCGACAGGCTGCTGAAGCAGAGTTATGAACCACTCTAAAGCTCCATCGGAATGAAGCGCTGCCTACACTGACTCGCCTGCCTCTGTTTTAAGTTTCCTGAGTTGCAGGAACCCGACTCTCAAGCTCCCGATCTTCCCGCAGCAGCCCTGACTTATGCGGTCTTGTTACTTGTGGCTAATATGGTCTCCTCGATTCTCCCAGCAACTATGGAATTCATAATCAGAAGATACCCACTGAAAATGGAATCAGGACCCCCAGTGTAAATAAGATGTAGATATGTTATACAATGTACATAGTTCCCCCCAGTTACTTCCAAGTTGATCTCCTGTTTATTGTAAATACAACTCAGGGTTCCTGTGTTGTATGGTTGATGTTGAATGTAAACCGCTCTGATCTAAAATAGAGCGGTATAGAAGAACTGTTAAATAAATAAATAAAAATAAAAATAATTCCAAGAGCGGTGGATGCGATCTCTGAATACCCTGTCTGGCTGTAAACCTTGTATGCTGCCCAGAATACATGTAAGTGCTACAGGTCTTAAGATCGAGGGGGACTGGGCTTAATTGAAGAGGATTTCCTCAGCAAACGCTACTCGCACTTAAGGACTTTGCCTTAGATATCTCCTGCCTTCCCGCGGTGTTCCGAAGCTAAGCAAAGTGAACTCTAATGTTTCAGTGGGCAAAACATGGCGGTACCTGGGCGATTGATGCTGGAACGCAGATGAGGAGCTGAGTGAAGGCGGGAATCCGATCTGGAACGCAAGCTGGTGCTGACGTCCTCAATGCTCCTTTAGCTGTGCACTACGTGTTGAAATGAGTCCCTCGAAAATGGCCGCCGGATCCTGGAACGCATGAGTGGAACGCATAATTCTCCCAAGATGGCTGCCCTCAGTGATTGACAGCGGATGCCTCCTTCAGAACGCTGTTATCCTAGCAAAGATGAAACGAAGTGGCAAGTTGATAATGGAGAGAGCAGCCCCTTAATGGATCCGGTCTGCTCTGTGTAATGCTGCTCGCTGTTTGCAGTTCTTCCTTGCTCTAACCGTCGGGAGCAGAGTGAAGTGAGTGCTTCGTTGTGCTTTTATAGTGAGTATTCTGTATTGGAGCACCATCGTGTGTCTTTAGGTGGTACTGCAGGGTCTTCTGAATTACTGCTCCTGAAGCTGAACTGCTCTGCATTTGAAAGCTGCCTTTTTGACTCCAGTGCTGGGAAGAACCCTCTGATGAAGATGGGAGACTTTTGAGGAAGAAGTGGGGCTTCAAATAAAATAAAATAAAATAAAAATAAATGATGTCAGCCACTGCTGCTCATTGGTAGGAGCAACTACCCTACTTAAACAGAAGACAATTTATAAATAAGAGGTGGTCTCCAAAGGGTAATCCTGCAGGAGGGAGTCTATTTCCCTGGATTGTCTTCGCACACACAAAGTCAGAATTCTCCGGGGTGACCCTGCAATTTCTGTCTGACAACTATGGCTACTGCAAAATCCTATGCAGCCTCCCTTGCAAAGTTTGGAAGGTCCTCAGACTCTACTACTTCTCAGTCTTCTCATACTACTGAAACTCCCTCAAGCTCTAAAGCTACCGGATCTAGCCCGCAGTCTCCTGTTACCAAAGCGGATTTTCTGGAAATCTTAAAAGAGCTCAAGCTGTTTCGGCAAGATTTCTCAAAAGCAGTGAGTGATATTCGTTCTGATATAAAATCTCTGGATGACAGGATTACTCAGACTGAGATAAATATTGGGGAACAAATGGACGCATCTTTGGCCCTCCAGACTAAAATCGTGAAATTGGACCACCTCTCGAAGGAGCTAAAAGAACATCAGGATGACCTTGAAAATAGACAAAGACGCAATAACTTGAGAATACTGGGCCTTCAAGAACAACCAGGAGGGCTGGAGGATACGATGTCATTAGTCCAAGAACTGTATGCTTTTTGTATGCCCAATGCTCCTAAACCGGTTCGATTGGAACGTGCACATAGATCTCTGGGGGCTCACCGCTCTTCTAACTCAAAACCGAGAGCGATTATCATCTGTTTCTGCTTCTTTTCTGACAAAGTGGCACTAATGAGAAGTCTGCGGGGGAAGCGATCTGTTCTTTTCAAGGGTCAGGAGCTTCAGATTTATCAGGACTTGTCTCAATATACCCTTGAGCGTAGACAGAGCTTTCGTCCATTAACTCAGGCTTTACAGAAGAGAGAAATCTCCTACAGATGGGGATTTCCCTTTGCTTTATTATTCGATTGGAATGGTCGTGCTCAAAAAATCACTGAGTTGTCAGATGCAATGGACTTTCTTGATATAATGCAAAACAGAGAGCGCCCATTACGACAAAGAGGCACTAATGGAGATTGGGAGACATCTCTACCAAAGAGGCGCAAGGTGCCGGGTTCCCGGAGATCATCGAACTCTGATCCTGATGCCAATTTGCAGAAAGCGATGGACACTACTGATCCTACTTGAGCTTGCTGGTTTGTTTAAAGGCATGAGGAGGGGTGTACGTGGGGTGGTCATTTTCTGTCTTTAATGTTGGAGGGTAACAGGGAGGTAAGATCCTTTATGAGGTACACGGATAGTCTGGAGGGACTTGGAGGTTGGGTGCAGTGGGGAGGGTGGTGAGGCACTGGCTGAGGGTTATGGGGGAGAGATGGAGCTTGTGGGGGAGCAGGAACAGTTTCACCTTAGGTACTTTGGGGGTATCTCTGGGGATTAGGTTGATTCTCTTTCCATGAGCCGGTCTGGGGGAGGGAGCAGATGGGGAGACTCTTTTTCTTCTCTTCTCTCTTTTGGGCCTCAGTAGATGGCACTTCAGGTGTCATCGGAGTTACTAGGGTTATATGATAAATTTACTTCCTGCAGTTATAGAAATGTGGGGGAGATGATGGGGGGAGGGGGAGGGGGAAGGGGTGGGGGGGGAGGTGGGTTGGGGGAGGAGGGGGGAGGGAAATCTTGTTGACCTCAACGTCTATTGGTCTTCTTTGCTCATTTCAATTAAATTCTCCGACTCCTTTTCACTTCTACTTTCTAAGGAGAGGAGCTACGACTCGGATCTAGGGGTTGGAAGAGCTACTCCGGCTGCTCGGACCCGCTGTTGGTTCAGGGTGCAGTTCTGGATTGTCGCTTATCATAAGCTTTTCTTCAGATTTTGGTATGGTTAGAGCTATTTCATGGAATGTTCATGGTTTAAACAGTTCTGTCAAACGCAGAAGGGTGCTGGATCAGCTGTACAGGGAGAAAGCAGAGGTCATCTTCCTCCAAGAAACTCATTTTTCTAAGAAGGATCACTTTGATTCAGCTAAAGGCAAATTTCCGCAAATCTTTTTAGCCAATTATTCTACCAAAAAGCGGGGAGTAGCTATACTGATGTCTGCTGCCTGTCCGTTTCAATTGGTTGATAGTGTTAGTGATCCGGAGGGGCGTTTTCTGCTATTGGTTGGTACTATTCAGTGGTTGACCCTGACATTCGTGAATGTGTATCTCCCACCAGCGGAGGTGCGAAGGGCTCTAGCGGACCTCTCGAAGGCGATTCAGACCTTCTCTCAGGGACCTTTGATTGTGGGGGGAGACTTTAACTGTGTTTGTTCTGAACTAGATCGCTCAGGGACTCAGCTTGTGAGGTCCCCTTTGGAGAAGGTTATGGAGGAGTGGACAGCCCAGTTGGATTTGTGTGATGTCTGGAGGCAGTTACATGTTTCTGAGAGGGATTACACATTCTATTCGCAGGTACATCAATGCCACTCGCGTATTGACCGATGGCTTTTATCTAGATCAGAGCTTTCTTGGTTGAATCAGGCGGATATAGGGACCATGGGACCTTCGGATCATGCTATTGTGTATATTGGTCTTACCATAGGGGAGGACGACACGTCGGCTAGAGTGTGGTCTCTTCCTAGGGAGTTATTACTTAATGCTGAGTTTGCGGAGGGGGTGAGGAAAGGCTGGTTGGAGTATATGCAACTCAACGACTCCTCTGATAATTCTAGGGCTCTCTTATGGGATGCAGGGAAAGCTGTCCTGCGGGGACAATTGATATCTTTGTCAAGTGCGTTTAGGAAACGGCTGTCTGCCAAACAGGAGCTATTACGACAAGAAATTACGAAATTAGAAAAACAACATCGGAAAGGGGGTGGTACCAAGGTGTGGAAGTTACTGAACAAATGTAGAGGGGAATTAGCGGCGTTGGATGCTGAACGTACAGCGTCGCTTTTGTTGCGCACTAAACAGTGGTATTATGAGCAGGGCAATAAGGCAGGGAAGTTATTGATGTGGCAATTGAAAAAGCAGAGGCAGCGGCGCCGGGTAGTTGCCATCAAGTCCCCTCTGGGTGAAACGCTGTATAAATCACGGGATATTGCGAACGAGTTTGCTAGCTTCTATAAACACTTATACACTAGTGAGTTATCAGCAACTCCGTCGGACATCTCGACATGGTTGCAAGGGGCTAATCTACCGCAGATTTCCGAGGAAGATAAGGCTCACTTAGATAGACCATTTACTTCAGAGGAGGTCATGATGGCAGTGAAGAATCTTAATTCTGCCAAGGCGGCTGGTCCAGATTTTTTACCTGCTGAGTTGTATAAGACTTTCCCGGATTTATTTGCCCCAACGTTGCTCTCCGTTTATAATGAAATTCTTACTAGGAAGACTCTCCCTGCTTCCTTTTACCAGGCGTCTATCGTGGTAATCCCAAAGGCTATTAAAGACCCTATGCAATGCTCTAATTATCGTCCTATTTCTCTTTTAAATCTAGATTACAAAATTTTTACATCCATCTTGGCTAGTAGATTGGGAAAGCTTATACCTGATATAGTTCATCCAAATCAGACGGGATTCATCAAAAACAGATATGGGTTTGAAAACGTTCGTAGGCTGATCAATGTTCTGCAAAGACTAGCACGGGGCGATGTCTCGCATGGCATTCTTTCATTGGACGCGGAGAAGGCCTTCGACAAAATAGAATGGCCTTATCTGTTACAGGTGCTGCGGGAATTTGGGTTTGGACAGATTTTCTGTACATGGATTACAGCATTATACTCCCATCCCCAGGCGGTGGTGGCAGTTAATGGCTCTGCTTCTTCTTCCTTTTGTTTGGGGAGAGGTACGAGGCAAGGTTGTCCGCTCTCTCCCTTGTTGTTCGCACTCGCTATGGAACCATTGACTGCTCATATTCGGTTGAGGGCAGAGGACATTGGAATTTGCTTAGGCTCGGAATGGCACTCTATTTCTTTGTACGCTGATGATACTTTAATTTACTTGAGAGATCCTTTTAGGGCTTTGCCTATTGTGCTCGGTATCTTAGAACGCTTTTCTATGGTTTCTGATTTTTCTATTAACCGCCAGAAATCCACATTTTTGCGGTGTATGTCCCGTTCCCCCATTGCTGTTCAGGACTTGGGAAATGACTTCCCGGTGGTAGACCACTTAAAATACTTAGGTGTTGTTATTCATCGGGATATTTCGCGATTATACAGTTTGAATTATACTCCTCTTCTACAATCAATTCAGGCGGACATGGACCGCTGGTGTTCGTGCTCAGTTACATGGTTAGGTCGAATTAATACCTATAAAATGTTGATCTTACCTAGGTTGCTTTTTCTCTTTATGCAACTACCTATTGCTTTACCCTGTAAATTTTTTCAGCAATTGCGGACAGCTGTTACTAGATTTATTTGGATGTGGAAAAGGCCGTCGATTAGCTGGCGGCTCCTCACGTTACCCAGAGGGGCTGGGGGGATGGGGCTTTCAGATCCGGAATTGTATTATTCATGTATTTGTTTGAGATCCTTATTACTGTGAAGGATTCATTCCGGAGCCGAATGGGCCTCGTTGGAGGCAGATTGGTTACACCCGATCCCATTGGAAGCAGTACCCTTTCTTTCTGAGGGTTGTGAGATTAATCAGGTGAAGATGCATGTGTTTATTGGGCCCTGCTGGATGGCGTGGCGGCAGGTTTGTAAACAGGTGGGGGGTTCTGCTTTCCAATCACCCTATACTGTTTTGGGGGTTTTGGGTTTTATACGTGAGATGTTCAAGGGATCGAATATGGATTTATTAGCGCGGAGAATAGCATCTCTGTATGTGCCTTCGTGGCCGGCCACTAAGCAAAGTTTAGAGGAACGCTTGGGGCGTTCCCTATCCGACTTTCAGTATCTGCAACTCTCTCACTGCTTGGCTACCCAATTCTCGATGTCTGAACTAGCTCGACACCCTAGGGGTTGGGAGCAGGATCTTTTTATATCGAGAAAACTTCAGGCGTTCATAGCCCGGTTGTATCGGCATGTGATCAGTGATATTGAAGCCCCAATAACTCAGAAGTTACCCCATCAGCGTTGGGAGAAGAGCTTGCCGGGTAAGGAGCAGGAGTTCTGGCTGGAAGTATACACTTATACACACTCATGCTCTATCTCGTTGGGGTTACTTCATACACAACTCCGGATCCTTTATCGCTTAAATATCACGCCGGTGGATCTGTTTCATTGGAAGCGAGCTGATGACCCACTTTGCTGGAGACTGTGTGGTCGACTGGGTACTTTTGATCACATGTGGTGGTCGTGCCCGTACATTCAGGGATATTGGAGGAGGGTGACGGGGCATATTGCGGTAAAATTGCAGGTGTCTCTCCCAGTTGAGATGGAATCTTGTTTATTAGGGATGTGTCCCGAGTTCCCTACCCGACGTCCTCTCTGAAGAATGGTGCAGTCACTTTTGTTGGCAGCCCGGTCGGTGCTGGCTCGCTTCTGGAAACGTAGTAGAGCACCCTCTCTTATTGAATGGCGTGCTAAATGCTGGGAAATGTACCGGCTGGAAAAAATGACTGCCTCTATTCGGGGTCGTCCTTTTCTTGAAGAGAATCTTTGGAGCTTGGTGTTTCAAGAGGACCCTTGAAGGTATGATGATCGGTTGTGCTGGGAGACCGAGGTGGTTGTGGCTTTTGGACGAGGTCGATGGTGGAATCTGGTCTTCCGGTCTCGGCTTGCCTTTCTTTCTTTCTTTCTTTCTTTCTTTCTAACTTGTCTTCCTCTCTCTTGGGAGGAGCTGATAGGTCAACAGGGTTGGGGAGGGGGGGTAGGGGTAGGGGGGGCGGGGGAGGGGTGAATACGGGAGGAGATGGGTGTAAGCTCATAGGAGCAGAGTTGTTTTTACCTCTGTTTACAGCAGGCATTGTGAGTACCCTCTACTTTTTAGTTTGGGAAAGTATGAAAGTTCGCTGTGACCTGTTTTACTTTTTCTATAGACTGTTTTGATCTGCTTTCTTCCAAGATGTTCTGTTTTGATTGACATGTTTTGGATGGTTTCATTGTATGTAACTACACTTCTGTACTTGTTTCTCTCTCTTGACTCTGTATTGTAGTGACCCCCCCTCCACCTTGGTGCTCATCTAGAGGGTAAGGGAGGGCAGAGTTACGGTACACAGGGGATGGTTAATTTATGTTGCCTGATCTTGATTGGGGGTTTGGATAGTTAAACAGGCTAATGTACTGGATTTGTTATCATACTTTGTTAACTGATGGCTGGTGGGTTATATGCCAGAGGAATGGCGAATGTATCACATTGTTGTGTTTAAGATATTGGAATGCATGTTACTGCACTTTGCTCAATAAAATTTATTACATAAAAAAAAAAGTATGGGACAAACACAGAGGATCTCTAAAGGAAAAAAAGGGACTGCTGTAGTTGTTGATATGGAAGGATAGACTAGATAGGCCATGTGGTCTTTTTCTGTCATCATATTTCTATGTTTCTGTGTTTCCTTTTGGGGGTGGGACGTGGCAGCAGCAGAGGTTCCTTACCACTGGGAGGCTCCACAGCATTTTCCTTTAGTTTCAAATGCAGAGCAGAATGAACTACCCGGGGGAGGGGGGAGGGAGGAGAGAAGAGGAACGAGCTGCACGAGGGGGGAGGAGGAGAGAAGAGGAATGAACTGCACAGGGGGGGGAAGGAGAGAAGAGGAATGAGCTGCATGGGGGAGGGGATGAGAGGGAGCTGGCAGGGGCTGGAAGAAAGCTAACATGGGGGAAAAGAGGGTTGGAAGGGAGCTGGCAGGGGAGGAAAGAGATGGCTGAAAGGGAACTGAGAGAGGGGAAGGAGATGGCTGGAAGGGAGCTGAGAGAGCTGAACATAAGAACATAAGAGCATAAGATATGCCATAGTGGGTCAGACCAAGGTCCATCAAGCCCAGTATCCTGTTTCCAACAGTAGCCAATCTAGGTCATACGTACCTAGCAGTTTCCCCAAAAGACACAGGTTCCGCAATGCTTGTACTGGGTCAAGCATTGATATCCTGGGTCCCTTTTTAATAATGGTTTATGGACCTTTCCTCCAGGAACTTGTCCAAACCTTTTTTAAACCCAGCTACACTAACAGCTCTTACTATATCCTCCGGTAACAAATTCCAGAGTTTGAGTACACGTTGAGTGAAAAAATATTTTCTTTTATTTGTCTTAAATAGTTTACCCTGTAGCTTCATTACATGTCCCCTAGTCTTTCTATATTCTGATAGCGTAAACAATCAATCTACGTTTACCTGTTCCACTCCATTCATTAATTTATAGACCTCTATCATATCTCCCCTCAGCCGTCTCTTTTCCAGGTTGAAGAGCCCTAACCTTTGTAGCCTCTTTTCATAGGAGTAGCCTCCCATCTCCTTTACCATTTTGGTGGCTCTTCTCTGTACCTTTTCTAATAATGCTATATCCTTTTTAAGATACAGTGACCAGAATTGCACACAATATTCAAGGTGCGGTTGTACTATGGAATGATACAGAGGCATTATAATATTCTTTGTTTTATTTTCCATTCCTTTCCTTATGATACCTAACATTCTATTTGCTTTCTTGGCCACCGCTGCACACTGGGCGGAGATGGCTGAAAGGGAACTGAGAGAGGAGAGAGAGATGGCTGAAAGGAACTGAGAGAGGGGATGGATATGGCTGGAAGGGAACAGAGAGAGGGGATGAAGTTGGCTGGAAGGGAACTGACATGGGGTAAAGAGGGAGATGGAATGTAGTTGACATCTGTGGGTGGGACTGGAGGGAGCTGACATTTGGGGATGGGACTGGTAGGTGGATGGGTAATAGGGAGGAGGCTGGCAGGGAGGGGGCATGGGACTGGAAGGGAGCTGACACATGGAGAGGGTCATTGGGACTGGAAATAGGCTTATGGAAGGAAGTGAAGAAAAGACAAGAAATGGCAGATAGAGTGCTAAGAGAAAACAGGAAAGCAGAAGCCTCAGATCAGGACTAGCATGACCAGAGAATAAAATGGTCAGACAACAAAGGTAGAAAAAAATAATTTTATTTTCAATTTAGTGATTGGACTTTGTTCTATTTTTATAGTTTACACAGTATGGGATGCTTCATCTCTTATCTGGTGTTGCACTGCATGCAGAGTCTGGCTTCTTGGGGTTTTAGTTTAATTTTTCTCTAAATATTTTATTTATACTTTAGGTTTTGATCACTTATTCTGTACTTGGCGAGAATCTGTGTTCCTCGTGTGTGACCAAGGCTGTGTGTTCTGCCAACATGGAATCTGTACGCAGGGATCTGTACTGTAGCAATTTGCCTTGTTCAGCTTTTCAAATAGGTGTTAGATGTTCTAGGGCCTGCTGCAGTATTTATTTGGCCTTGTAGATCTTTGCTGACTTTTGTAGGGTTTTATATTAGTTTCCAATATTCCTGGTACCAGAGAATATTTGTTAGTGAGATGACCAGAATAAGATTTTTTTTTTAAGATATTGATTTCTGTGGGTGAATGTTCTAGTTCTGCTCTGCACTCACTGTTAAGGGATGGGATTATGTGGGTGCAAAATATATGTTCAAAAAGAAAAAGCAACAACCATAACACAGTTTATAACAAAATAAAAATCAGTTATAATTTAGTTTTATAAAGTGTGCTGTGGTTCTCGCTCATTCTTTTAGTTCCTTGGTGTGCAAACATCTTGCATTTCCTCCATATTATCTAATTAGCTTTTTGGTTTGGTTCAGTCCCTGACCCCACCACACACACACACTCTACGGGCACCATCTCATCCTTTGCCTCAGGCAGCAGATTACCTTGAGCTGCCCCTGCTGGAGGAGGACTGATACTGGAGGGTTAGGACTGGAAATGGCCTGGGGATGGGGGACTGGGACTGGAAGAGAGCTGATGCTGGGAGGGACTGGATGACTGATTCTGGAGGGTTAGGACTGGAAAATGCTTAATCTTCATTCTTCACATAAAGATGTGGTGTGGACAGCAATCATAAGATTTGGCTGCTACTTCAGGACGTCATCTTTGCGGTTCTTGGACCGTTGAAACAGGGAGTTCATAGTTGTTATGCCCTAAACACAGTACTGTGTCCACTGTTTATACCACATGTTTTGCAATTGCAATTTATGTGAAGAATGAAGATTGAGAATTGCAATCCTCTAGCCTGAAGAATGGATGTTCCACCCTAAGCACGGGTCTGGGACATTGGAGATTTTCTTCAGATAAGTGCATTTATTTTAGTGAGTGTTTTTTCAAATGAACTTTGAGTTAAATTTGGTCAAGGCACAAGGTTGTGTTTTTGCACATTCTTTATATAGGTTCACTGTTAAAATTAATAAACCTTTATTTGAGTAAAAAGGAAGAGTTGTCATGAGAGGAGTTATCCTTAAGGCAAACTTTCTAACAATAACTGTTAAAGTGCTCGGTTAAAACTGCTCTTAGTTTTTCTTTTATGATGTTTGAGCATGTGGTGTTTGTTTCTTAAAATTTTAGATGGGCAACATATACATTTTAAAATAAAATAAATTACAATTATGCAAAAGAGGTCCAGTAGCTATGCAAATGAGGCCCTGGAATGAGTCTCCGCATGTGGCCCCACATCACTTTTGGGCCACCCCTGTGTGCAATCTGGGGTATTTAAGCCAGAATGTCTGAAAAGAAAAGCAGACACAACCAGGTGCAGACATGATTTCATAAATGTGGATGTGCCCAATAGGGATGTCTGCAAGGGTGTCTCCATAGACAGCCCCAGAATAGTACTTCAGAACCTGGATGACTAGGAATAGCCTAATGGTTAGAGTAGTGGGCTAGAAACAACAAGCCAGGATTCAAATCCCACTACTGCTTTCACTGAAAATGTGCTAAGGGCTGGGGACCATGGAATGCTTTCTCCGCTGGATGTCTTTCAGCCAAACCAAGCACTTTTCAAGTGCTCGGAGCAGACCTAAATTTAGAAGAGATGCCATATCTCTGGGACATTTCTGAGATCATGCTGGGATGTTCACGTTCCTGTGAACACCCCAGCCATGCCTCTTCCACGTCCCCATTCAGACACAGATATCCCCCACATTGCGGATGTCCACAAACTCAGCTTCTAAAATGGCTCTGGAGATCTCTGACATCTCTATGACCATTTCTGCATATCCAAAACACAAATAGGGCTTCCAAAATGACCCCCATAGTGCCCAGAGGTTGAGTTGAAATGATTTTTTAAGCCCTCTAGGCAGAATCTCCTTATCACCTCTCTAGTGATACATGTTACAATAAAACCTAAGCATGTGCTCCTGCTATAGTTTTCAATTGATAACTACCCCATTTAGGTCATAACAGCTTTTTTGACAACTCTATAATATCACTGAATAATCAATTCACTAGGCTTTTCTTTCATTCTGTATTTATGAGAAAATATCTTGATGAACCGGGCCAGCAGTCTGCCATAGCAGTGTGAGAAAAAGGTAATTTTAACAGAGCAACAGCAGGATAAATTTGTGAATCAGAATTTATTTGCAGAGAATGGTTTTATTTATCTTGAAAGAAACAGTTGATAGTAAGTTTTTTTTAAAAAGTTCTGATAGCATTGTTTCATGCCCTTTCAAAGAGGGTATTATTACAACACATTTGAAAACAGAGAAATTATCTTTTTCTTATATATTTCTTGTTTATGGTTATATGTCTTCATCATAATCATATCTAAGAACCTCTGAACATAAACAGGATAGAACTGATCTATAGAATATACATTTTCGAAATAAGTGAAACAAAATATACATTAACACATTTTTAAAAAGACAATAGCTCGCATGTTGCGATAAAACTTGCATGTTGTGGACATTGTTAGACACTTTTTCTTTTGAGTTTGGTCATCCTGTGCAAAAACCTAAGAAGAGAATATATTAATGTGAGTAGTGCTCCTCCCTCTATTAAATAGATATCTTTTATATATAGGGTCAATGTACATTGCGGCTCCTCACTTGCTTGATCAGTCTTAATGTTGTATGAATTCAAACATAGAAATTCATCTGAACAATGGACAAAAGAATTTTCTAGTAAACACTTTCCACATGGCTTTTTTTACCTCTTTGTTTTTCAGAGTATAAATGATGGGGTTAAATAATGGAATGAGAACATTGTACAGCAGAGCAAACATCTTGTTTTGATACACAGATTGCATAGATGTTGGCTTGATGTACAAACAAAGGACAGTCCCATAAAACAAGCTTATGGCAGTGAGGTGTGAAGAACAGGTAGAGAAGGCTTTGTGTCTCCCCTCTGTGGTACGGATTCTTAGGATGGCTGCAATGATGCACACATACGATGCAAGGGTGGCTATAAAACAGGGCAGTCCTACAAAAGCACTGAAAATGTAAGTTATTTTTTCAATAGAGTGGGGGCTGGTACAAGAGAGTTTAAGCAGTGCTGAAAGATCACAGAAAAAATGGTTAATTTTATTGGAGTTGCAAAATGAGAAATGTGATATGAGCACAACGTAGGCTACTGGCTCCAGAAATGCAAAGACCCATGTACCTGTGACCATCAAACGACAGAGCCTCCGATTCATAATCATTGCATAGCGCAGGGGATGACATACGGCAACATAACGATCGTAAGCCATGACTGAAAGAATGATATATTCAACACATGCAAAACATAGAAAAAAATACATTTGCGTGAAACACCCATTCACAGAAATATGTTGAGTCCTTGAGATGATATCCAACAGTTTAGGGAGAGTGACTGAGGTGTAACTGATATCTAGGAAGGACAAGTTAGTTAGAAAAAAGTACATAGGTGAGTGCAGACAAGGGTCCAGGCATACCACAGCTATAATGATGAGATTCCCCATTAAGATGGTCAGATAAATCAATAAAAATAGAACGAAGAGGAGCATCTGCAGTTCTGGAAGTTCGGAAAACCCTAGAATGATGAATCCTGTTACTGTAGTTGTATTTTTCTCTTCTCTACATTCTGGAAAATATGACATTGAGAAAAACTGACATAAAAGCACATTGCACATACTAAATTGGTTAAGCTATGACATAGGTTCATTAATGAGACAGCTAGAATAATGCTGTAATAGTTACAGTACCTTGGCTGCAAGACATCATCCTCATTTGTTGAATTCTTCAAAATACCTACATTGGAATACTCATTGCATGTTTTTCAAGGGACTTGATATGGTAATATTGAAAAGGTCATCATCGATCATCTTTTCATATATTGGTGTCACTTTGATTCATTGAAAAGAGATGGAGAAGACTGTAAGAACCAACACATGCTGTAAGTTGGAAGAATTACATTTTGGAAACTTCAGCTTTCTCAACAAGAGCTGTCTTTACTGTCTTTATAACCTACTGTCAACCAATTAGGAGTAAATGGTTTTATTGAGATGATGGTTATGATTATATGGGATTTCTCTCCATTAGAAAGAGTACATTTAGGCAGATTATGATAAAAATATGTGTGCTTCCTGTGTGGCAGTAATTGAGTGTAATGATAGCAAAAACAATGGCAGTCAAGGTAATCCATGTGTTAAGAAAGGGGCATTATAAATCCTAAAACTGGTAACATTAAGTGTATGTGCAGAATTAGAAGTTTACATGATAAGGCTCTTCAATTTGGAAAAGAAACAGCTGAGGGGAGATATGATAGACGTTTATAAATTAATGAATGGACTGGAACAGGTTAACATAAATAGAACATCATCAAAACGTAGAAAGACTAGATGACGTGCAATGAAGCTAGTGTATAACCTGTTTAAGACTTATAAGAAATTTTTTTTTTTACTCAACAGGGAATCAAACTCTGGAATTTGTTACCAGAGGATGTAGTAAAAGTTGTTAGTGTTGCTGGGTTTACAAAAGGTTTGGACAAGTTCCTGAAGGAAAAGTCCATAAACCATTATTAAAGAGGACCCAGGAAATCTACTGCTTACTCCAGAACGAACATTGTGGAATTTGTGTGCCTTTTGGGAACCTGCCAGGTACTTGTAACCTGGATTAGTTACTGTTAGAAACAGCATACTGGGCTTGATGGACGTTGGTCTGACCAACGATGGCATTTCTTATGTTATTTTTTTTACTACAGATAAATAAAGAGCATGGTTATTAAGCTAGAAGTACATGAGAAATGTAGTAAGATAGTTCTCACAAAATGAAGTTTTATTCATTTTAGGTTGTTTATGCCATCAAAATATAGAAAGACTAGGGGACATGCAATGAATTTACAATGTAACCTATTTAAGGCTAGTAAGAGAAAATATTTTTTCACTCAACGTGAAATCAAACTCTGGAATTCATTACCAGAGGATGTAGTAAAAGCTGTTAGTGTAGCTGGGTTTAAAAAAACGTTTGGGCAAGTTCCTGGAGGAAAGGTCCACAAACCATTATTAAAGGGGACTCCGGAAATCCACTGCTTGCCCCACTACAAGCATTGTGGAGCCTGTGTCTTTTGGGGAAGCTGCTAGGTACTTGTGACCTAGATTGGCCACTGTTGGAAACAGGATACTGGGCTTGATGGACCTTGGTCTGACCCAGTATGGACTATCTTATGTTCTTATGTAGAAAAGATTGTGTGAAACAAAGAGAGGAACAGTTTTCTACAGTAAACAGTGTATTATTAGAAATCAATGAATTTAACAGGAATTGTACTGTAGGAAGTGAGACATATTTATCACATAGGGTATGCAGTACAGGAGCAGCCTAGTGGTTAGAGCAAATGCTAAATACCCAGAAGATTAAGGGGTATGTTTACTAAACCGGGCTAACTGTTAACCCGGGCTATCTGCCACTAGGTTCCATATTATTCAATGGGACCTAGTTGCAGATAGCCCGGGTTAAACGTTAGCCCGGTTTAGTAAACATACCCCTAAGTGTTTAATGATTTTGGGCAAGTCATTTTACCCTCCATTGCCTCAGAAGAAAAGGCCTGGCAATCTACTTCCAGTGATACATTGCCAAGAAAACACAGAGGCAGCTGGATTGCCAGGAGTTGGCACTAAAAAAAAAAAAAAAACATCAACTTTACAAAAGGAAAATGAATGTTTCAAAAAATAAATCAGACCTAATGAACATACAGGGGCTAATGTTCAGAAGGAATTAGCTGGTCAACATTGGGTATTAACCAGCCAAGGTGCCCTTTTACTAAAGCTCGTAACCGGTCAACAGGAGTGGCAACTGGTAGCTGTAAATGAGACGATGTGGACACGCCAGCGACAGCACGTTAAAGCACACGGTAAAGTCATTAGACGATGGGGTGAGGAGTGGGCATGGAAAATGCATTGTTGCTAGTGCAAGGGCAATTGCCACATGCTCACTGGTAATGTGACAATTAGTGCAAGTGCAGCCAATGACAACTCTATAAGTGTTGTTAGCTGCACCCATGATAAGTACACCACGTGTCCGCATTCACGATCAAGATTTAACTGCTGAGAACTTTCCGGGCATGTCCCCTGCCATTAGCACAGGAGGGGTGTATTTGCCGCAGGTTAATTTTGCCGCTAAGGGCGTGCTAAGTGCACATCTTTAGTAAAAGGGTCCCTAAATCGTTGCGTACGCCTTGTAACACTATACAAATAATAAGCCGTAGTAGTAGTAATTTAAAAAATGTCTAGCCACTGACAGCATATGTTTTCGATCAGACATCGAGATGTTTGACCAGATATTATATGGATAGAAGAAAAAGGTGAACTTAGGCTTGCTGGGAGTGGGATGAAAATTATCCAAGCGTGATGACATTCAGCTACTCTTCAGCTATCATTTTCTGGACAATCTTGGCTTCAGATATTGCAGTTTTAAGATATCTTGGTAAATTATTTGGATACATTTAGTTTGTAATATTCAGCAGCTCCGGGATATCCAGATAATGTATTACAATATTTTTTAAGTGGATAAAATTCATTATTGACCTCATCATTTCTAGACTATTTTCTTGAATTTTTATTTAACGGTTAATTGAACCTAATCTCTGTTCTTTTGTATTAAGGTCAATGTGGGCCAAATATGTTGATTCACTTAGGGGGATGTTTACCAAAGGGTGTTAACTGTCACTGTGGCACTAACGTTGGAAAATCACGCAATGGTTACAGCAAGCGTGAGCCAAATGCAGCTACATCAGGCAATTGTTGATGTTAGCTGCATACTGAACATTAGTTGCAAGAGAGGGATATGGGCAGAGAGCGGGAGTTACCATGGGCATTAGTGCATGGCAATCACACATTTTGCAGACTTCACAGATGCATCTAACATCACCTCAGCAGCTGGTATTAGCTGCATCTGCTGTCACGTCACGATCCCTACATTTTCATCCCATTATTTGCTGGGAAATGTTGAGCATGCTCCCAACAGATAAAACATGACTTTTGCTAATGGGTTGCTATTTGCACTAATACCCAGTGTTAGCTGCAAAGGTCTACCGCGCTTTAGTAAAAGTAGACTTTTTTTCCTGTTCCGTGTCTATCAAAAAATACTAATGTTATATGTGCTGAGATTATCAATATTCGTACAGTGCAGCGCGCTCCATGGCAATTCACCATGCTATTCCAAGCTATGCTGGGCTACTGCAAGCTAAGATTCAAAACACAACAGAAAATATGGACCTGTATATTGATAAATACGAAGTGAGAAATAAAACATATTTTAACTATCATTTTATCAGCAACAATAATAAAGCACATTCCATTCTTATGCCTGAACAATATTATTAAAACCAAATCTTGCCTGTTTGATCCAAGTTCTAAAAGCTTTAGTATCTCTCGCCCTTATTAAAATAGCCTTCCTCAGACAGGCCTCACATTATTCCATTGCAGTTCTGATGCTCTGATTCTCTCATTTCCGCACATCTTGTTTTGAGTTCATCAAAGTCCCTAGTGCTATGTTTGAAAATTCTGTATACCATGTCCCCATCCTTGGTCTCTGTTCTGAGACCCCTGACCAGACATCTCTGTCTCCACTGCACGGGATTTGCATCTCCCTGTCTTCTGAGGTTAGTTAATATCTCCATTCTTCCATCTAGTCTCCTCTTCTGCACACCACTTCTAGATCTCATTCCTCCTCTCCCTTCAGTAATCACTGATAATGCTGATACCTAGTGCTGCCTGAAAACCCATCACCTTTTGAAAAACCTTTCCCTACTAGATCGTTTTGCTTTCTCTTCTCTACCAATGTCACAATCTGCACCCTCTGCATTACATTTGCAGCTAAACATAGCTCCCTTATCACTGTTAAAGTCTTTCACTAAGTACCAGAGAGTAGGGACCTTCAGTCTCCTTCAGCACAACTGTTCTTCGTTGTGGGCACCCTTGCCAGTGGTTGCTTCTTCTTTTACATGTCCTTTTTCAACATAGTGATATAGGACTATGCTTGCTTGCATCTGATGCTGTTATCCTAATATTTGTGATAATATCTTACATTCTGTCCTTACGTTCAGGATAACCGAGGGGACCGTTCCAACTCCAATCTGATAAGTTAAAGCTTTTAGAAATATTTATAATCATTGTTGATCCCTTTGGGATAGGATCCCTGCAGTCAAGAGATGAAGTCATACAGCATAATGAATTGTAGCAAATAAACTGTACTGTGCATGTTAACCCGGAGTGTGTAACACCCTAGGGAAACTCAGAATAATAGGATTGCCTCTTCTTTTCTTTCTTGGTTAAATGGGTAAGCATAAAAAGAAGGGACGTGTCTATCCTCTACCAGGGCCCCCATTCTTAAAGGCCACATGGATTTTTATATGACTTGTGTAGCTCATTCTGGGATGCCATCAATAAGAACATAAGAACATAACATATGCCATACTGGGTCAGACCAAGGTCCATCAAGCCCAGTATCCTGTTTCCAACAGTGGCCAATCTAGGTCATATGTACCTAGCAGTATCCCCAAAAGACACAGGTTCCACAATGCTTGTATTGGGTCAAGCATTGATATCCTGGGTCCCTTTTTAATAATGGCTTATGGACCTTTCCTCCAGGAACTTGTCCAAACCTTTTTTAAACCCAGCTACACTAACAGCTCTTACTACATCCTCTGGTAACAAATTCCAGAGTTTGATTACACGTTGAGTGAAAAAATATTTTCTCTTATTTGTCTTAAATAGTTTACCCTGTAGCTTCATTACATGTCTCCTAATCTTTCTATATTCTGATAGTGTAAACAATTGATCTACGTTTACCCGTTCCACTTCATTCATTAATTTATAGACCTCTATCATATCTCCCCTCACCCGTCTCTTTTCCAGGTTGAAGAGCCCTAACCTTTTTAGCCTCTCTTCATAGGAGTAGCCTTCCATCCCCTTTACCATATTGGTGGCTCTTCTCTGTACCTTTTCTAATAGTGCCATATCCTTTTTAAGATACGGCGACCAGAATTGCACACAATATTGAAGGTGTGGTCGTACCATGGAACAATACAGAAGCATTATAATATCCTTTGTTTTATTTTCCATTCCTTTCCTTATGATACCTAGCATTCTATTTGCTTTCTTGGCCGCTGCTGCACACTGGGCGGAGGGTTTTAACATGTTATCCACGATGACTCCTAAATCTTTTTCCTGGGTGATGGTTCCCAATGTGGAACCTTGCATTGTGTAACCATAGTGTGGGTTGTTCTTTCCTAGGTGCATAACTTTGCACTTGTCCACATTAAATTTCATCTGCCATTTGGATGCCCAGTCTTCCAATTTATCCAGATCCTCCTGCAGCTTTCCACAGTCCTCTTGGGTTTTAACAGCTTTAAACAGTTTTGTGTCATCTGCAGATTTGATAACCTCACTAGTTATTCCCTTTTCCAGGTCATTTATGAGTATGTCAAAAAGTAGCGGACCCAGTACAGATCCCTGGGGTACTCCACTATTCACCTTTTTCCATTGGGAAAATTGGCCATTTAGCCCTACCCTCTGCTTTCTATCTTTTAGCCAGTTCCCGATTCAAAAGAGTACACTGCCTCCTATCCCATGACTTTTTAGTTTTGCCAAAAGTCTCTGATGAGGGACCTTGTCAAAGGCTTTCTGAAAGTCCAGATACACTATATCAACTGACTCACCTTTGTCTACCTGTTTATTCACACCTTCAAAAAAACATATCAAATTAGTAAGACAAGATCTTCCTTGTCTAAAGCCATGTTGGCTGTCTTCAATGATGAGAATATTCTTGGATTCCGCCATGGATGGGAGTTCATAAAGGTGATTCCCAGACAAGCAGTCTGTGCTCCACCACCTGTGCCAATAGCACGGATATTCCAGTTGATGTCCTTGCCAATATGAGGTCCAGAGTCATAGAAAGTTACGACGCTGGGAGGAAAAGATGCTAAGCTCTATTCGGGATCAAGCATCCTTGTCAATACAAAGAAGTCAAAATCTACTGATTTGATTAGCATAAAACTGGTATTAATTGGAGAGGTAACCACGAGCCTTCTTCAGTATGTTAAATATTGATCCACAGTGGTTAGTATTTTTTTTTTAATAAAACGCCAGCTGCAGAGGTTAAAAATAATTCTGATAGTCAATGCTGATATCTGGATAGCAGCTTGCAATTAAGATCTGAATAGTATGGCCAGCAATTCAAAATAATGTAAAAAAGGAATTCATAAAGGACTATCAATAAGGAAATCACAGAGTTTATAATTTATTTTTTTACATTCTCTTATTGTCACGTGTCCCTATCCCCAGCCATGTGCTTAGGGGATTAGGGTTGCCATTTTAGTCCTCTTTAAAAGGTTTGAAAACTATTTCCTTCAGGAGCAGTGCCCTCTGGGAGTTGTAGTTTCCCTCTTAAAAAGGATAGTCGTGGAGACATCGAGTGAAGGCAAACATGACAGTTTATTTCCCCAAAATATGCACAAATAGGGTTCAAACGCAAAGTATCTGGATATTTCCTCCAGGACAAAAAGTACAGAAAATATTTACATCCTTAAGCTGAGTAACTTCTCAAAGGCATTAAACAGATGCAGACGTTTCATCAATCAAAACAGGCAAATCAAAAGTACAGCTTCTTAGGTTCAGCAAAGTAAAGAATGTCTTTCTGCTTCCTTAGTGAGATAATATACAGTGCTGTGCAAGTTTGTCTTACTTAACCTGGTTCCTACCTTAGCAAGGTTAAGTTTACTTGGTAGTGCTTTTCCCAAAAGCATTTACTCAGGCTGCTACTCCTTAACCAAGGATTCAGTAGCCTCTGCATGACACAAAGAACAGTCCATTGGCAGTTCAGTAATCAAGGGGTCTGGTTCATTATACTCCACTTGCATTTCCTCCTGCTCTGGAATTATAATATCCTGCACTGAGCCCTCATGACCTGACTCTGGTGGAATTCTTGCTGAGGATTCCTGTAACTCCCTCCAGGACTTCTCTACCCGGTAAGGAATATGGAGAACTGTATTACTGGATACCTTTCTTTGGTTCTCTTGCCCCAGTTCCTCTCTGAGGTTTAACCACGGCTCTCTGTTGGAGGCTGGGCTCTTCTGCCTCCTGGTTTGAAACCTAGGCACCCACCTCTGAGTGTTGTGAACCTCTTGGTCAGGAACAGAAGTTTGGAACCTGCCCTGCTCTCTCTGTCTGAGCAGCTCTTGCCTGGTTTCCCTTGTGCCAGACTCTTTCCAGGCCCTTCTTCTTTCCTCTGCTTGGAACTTTCTTTCTGGGAACTTCCAGCTCAATTTCCAGTCCTGCTCTGAGTCCGTCTCTAACTCTGTCTTCCTGGACTCTCTCCTTGAGTGTTTGATTGCTCTGCTCATCCCTTCTGAGCAACCCTTTCCTCCTGAGCAGCTCTTCTCCCCTCTGCTTTTCCCTAAGCAGGGTTTATAAAGGTGCTTCCTGGGCAGCGTTTCTCTCTGCCTTAACAGGTGTTCATAATCATGCTCCAAGCCTGCTACTCCGTCAGCAGAGCTTGGGTGTGGCAGTCTAGCCTCAGAAACTCTAAGCTTGCTCTGAAGCCTGTGCACTGCTGGAATGTTTTTAAAGGTACAATCACTGATTTTCTCTAACTCTGCAGGCTCACCAGTGCCTTCCTCATCACATTATATACTGTGCTATTCTGCATCAGTGCAGTTTACATTGAACAAACTGAAATTACATTGAACAGGGCATTATAACTTGGAGATAACTATTTTACAGGGAACATGGGCTATGGAGGGTTAAGTGACTTGCCCAAGACCACAAGGAGCACCTGTGGGACTAGAAACCCCAGTCCTTCTGGTCCAAGGTTGCTGTCCTCTAGTGGGATTTGAACCCCAGACCTTCTGGCCTGAAGTACCTTGCCCCAACCACTAGGCCACTCCTCCACTCCTTAGATCAGTACATAATACTTAAATAATACATTAAATACCTTAAATAATGCATTTAAAGGATGTAAACCAGAACTTCAATGGACCAGATGATGGTTCTTTTTTGGTATGTGAGGCCTTTTGGTATATTTGAATGGTTCTTCTAACTTCAATGAAAAATGTATAATAGAGGCTTACTTGTAAGAAAGGATTTTTGTAATTGCACTAATGCTTTTTCATATCCCTTTGAAAACTATATATAAGGTATGTAGGCACAAAACTATTGTAGCTGGACTATCTTACAATCCATCTGTGTGTTGTTTCCCTCCTCAACCACTGTTCTAAGCTGTGTGGGGTTTCTTCTTCTGCTTCCCAACATGCATCAGGAACTCAAACAGGAGGCCCATTGTCACCCCCCCCCCCCCCACACACACACACTGGAGATTGTCTCCCAGCTGTATGATGAAGCTTTCCCACTGACCCCAGGCTCTCACATAGGCTTTTGAGGTACTGGCCAACAACGATGCCATCAGCAGTCGGCTGGCACTCCACATCCAAAGGTCCACATCTCCTTGGGCATGCAAGCCACCTTGAGCACAGCATTCGTGGCAAGCTGCCAAAAGCGCTGGAGCTGAAAATGAGAAAGAGCATCAGCTATCTCCCCTGGGATGTGCCTGGCCTTAATAAAGGCATTCAGTTCCAGGCTCAGTAACACCAGCCTCCACAACAACTGCATCACTTTCTCTGCCCTCACCATATGTTATTGATGGCGAACACCACCACTGCATTATCCAAATGTAAAACTATTCTCCTGTCCAGGTTCCTGTGCTTCGAGATGACCATGGCCATCATGATTGGGAACATCTCAAGGAACGTAACGTCCTTGGTTACGCCGTTCTGAGTGGCACCATTGCCCCTTAAAATAAATTCTGAAGTCCACCCTCCCTGCAGTGTCTGTAAATAGTTCAAGGTCCCTGTTACACATGACTGGTGTTCTCCATATGTTCCTGCCATTGTAATGGGACAAGAACTGCTGCCACACTGCCAGGTCCTCCCTCATGAGTGTTTTAACCCTGAGGAAGTGGTGCTCCCTGTGTATGCACTTTGTGGCATCCACCAGCCACCATATGAAAGCCCGACCCATGGGCATCACTCAACAGGCAAACTTCTGATGCCCTATCTTCCTTGTGGCCACCGTTATTTGGACTGCGGCCCTCAAGGCTGATACTTTCCCAGCCAGGAGGCGTGTCACCATTTCCATGGTGTCAATTACTATCCCCAGGAACAACAGGCATTGTGCTGGCCCTTCCATCTTGTTTTCTGCCAATGGTACTTCAAGCTCCACGGTCTTCATTTGGAAAGTCCTCAGGTTCTGCTGGCAACCTTGCTTGTCTCCCACCATGAGCAGAAAATCATCCAGATAATGTATGATTCTGCATTGGCGCATCCCCTTTTTTGATGATCCAGTGTAGGGCAGAGCTGAACTTCTCAATATAGGCGCAAGATATTGAACACCCCATTGAGAGGCATTTGTCCACTTAATACTATCCCCCGAAATGCAGCCCCAGCAGGTGGAAACTATTGGGATATATCAGGAACAGCTTAAATACTGATTCTACATCCATCTTCGTTAGCCATGCCCCTGCCCCCAAGCCCCGTAGCTCCTGTTCCTTATGCAGCTTCTGTTGGACCACATCCTTCCACTAAAAGGTGGATTTCAAGTTCCCAGACACCTATGGGCCCAGTGGGCCATTGAAAGGAATAGAAAAACCCCATGTAAAACCATTAATCAACCATTGAGATTTGTTATGATCATATCCCTGTAAATTCCTTCCCAGCGCCTGAACATTAATGGGTGTAGAGGCCCATCCCAGCCAGGTGGCTTCAACATAGGTGCTGGTGGTCTCCCCCTTGCTTCTTCTCACATTGGACTTGAGGGTGCCCTTCCATGCACATGGTACATACATGCTTGTACTTGCAGGTATTATTAAATCTGCAGGTCCCACTGTTAAACAGCTGGGAAATTCCCCGGCACATGGGGTAGTTGGGTGGCAAGGGAAGGGTGTTGCCTTCCCCAGTGCCGGGCCTGCTGACACAAAATGGCTGTGGTGGCCCTGAAAACGTCCCAGGCCAACTCCCCCCTGTGATCCCGCTTGCTCTTTGCCCCACAGACCTTGAATCATCAACCGTATCTGCATGTCCATGTCTTCCCTGTCCCAACTGAGTCCCTTGTTGCCCGCCACGTTACGATGAAACTGCTCATCGTACTCCAGCCAGATGGTACCACCATACATCCAGTATGCCTTGCAAATACTTTCTTGGTACTTGAAAAGTCCCCGGCACTGCTCCGGGTGTTTTTCACCAACCACGCTGGCCAGCACACGAAAGGTGGTGCACAAATTTGCTATCATCCGTGAGATGTGTCGGCCTTCTTGGAGTCCAGCTTGCACCTGTTGCAGCAGCCTAAACAATCACAATTGTTGTTGCTCCTCTGTATGATCAGCGAGAAAATGTCCACGTATTTGCCCTTCCAGATTTTTTCTTTCTGGGCTGCCAGCACATGGCTGTCCAGTATGCTAGCTAGGCATACTTATTCAGCCAGCTTGAACTCAGATACCAATCCCCCCATCCTTGGTTTGCACCACTCCCACAGGAGTGGTAAAATATACATTCACATATCCTGAACTACTGGTGCTGGCACAACTATTGGCTGATAACGTAAAAATCGATATCTTGCATGTGCACATTTCTGAAATTGCCCAGTTTTCTGCACGTGTCTGGTCCTTATACTGCAGGCCTACATCCTACTCTTTATTGTAGTGGACACATTTATCTATTGGTGTGAAGACAGAGTAATTTTAGATGGCATTTATGTGTCCACTTTCACTGCTGCCCCTCCCATGGGCACTTATGCATTTTGCGTGCCTCATAAAATTCCATCCTCTGTGTACTGCGAATATACACATTAAGTAGAAGCTTTTCTAAACCTTGCTTACACATGCAAATGTCATGTAACCCAAAGCCAGCCTTCAATGAACAATGATAGAATTTTCATGTCTGAGTATTCTCTCCTAATGTGACTGCACAGTGCACACATTACATATATCTCTCCTTAGAAGAGAAAGAATTTTGTTGATCTCGGAAATGTTTTGCTTATATGTAGATATTTACAGTATTTTCTGTATTTACAGTATATTTTTGAACATTTTCAGACAAGCCACTGATAGATAGGCGAATAGACTGCTGTCACATAAAGGTCAATTATCTAATATAAATGTGACCAATAAATGTATTTTGTGTCCTGAGGTATGAAGGTCCTAAAATAACTGCAAGACCAAAGAGCGTCAGTATAAGTAGCAATACCTGTAGTATTTTTCTTCTATATTCATCCTTTCCTTTTGTGTCATAGTTTGTTTGGGCCCGATATTGAGTCAGCTGTATTTTGGAAGGGTTATGCGCCTCATCGGCACATAGCCCTCCCCACTGACCTCAAACCCAGATGCTCAAGGCAACGGCTATGACATTGAATATCTGGTGATTCCCACAAACCCAAGAAGCCGCCGAGGCTAACCATGCAGCAGTGATATTGGATGCTGCCCGGTTAGCTCCTGCGCTTAAAGATAGATGAGGGTTTTCCTCCCTTATTTTATAGGCGCAGGTAGCTGGGCAGCATGCAATATCTCCACCTCCGCTCCACCCCGAAATACCCCCAACATGCCCTGATTCTAGCCGAATAGCATCGAGGTGCATAGGGGACTTAGTAGGGGATATTCAACGGCACTAACCATGTACATGTCATTGACTATCCTCATCTAAAGCAATTGCACGGTTTACAGCCCAGTAAACTGTGTAAATGCCTTTCAAAAAACAGGCCCTGTATTTTTTAACTAAATTCTTTAAATCTGTATTGTTATTTCGTGTTTATTGCATCTTTCTACTACTGCTTCCTGTTCAAAAGGCATTTTAAATAAATACATTTCTGCTGATGACATGCCACTTTAAGGTGATTCCCTGACTGGAATGGAGAGAGACGGCATATCTTCTTACTGTCCACTCACACTTAGACAAAAAGCTTCCTTGTGTCCCTCTGGAGCTCTGACCAAGGGAATATGTCGGGACTTACTTTTGTTTCTGTCTCTTACCCACTGTTTTTTTGTTTCTTTTTAAGGATTGGAGAGGGCCATAAGTGAGAGAAAAATATCAGACTTCATCCTCCACTAAGTCCTGCCCCCTCCCCCCAACAAGACTGATCTTTCATTGAGCCCCAAAAATTGCTGCCTCTGAGTAACATTTAGTGGGGTTGTTGCTACTGTGTCTTAAAGGAATAACACATAATTTTGGTCAAAGAACATGTGTTAAATGACATAAATCATAGAGGTTATTGTAGAAGCCCTCTTTGTGCTTTGTGAATCTGAAAATGGGCATAGAGACGTCCCAAGCATGGAGATATCTCCAAAAGTATTTTAGAAGCTAGGTGTGTAAATGCCCAAGTCTGAACAGGGAAATCATCAAAACCAAAAAAGGTCAAACCAAAAAGAGAACTGTAGCAAACAAAAGTTAAATGTCAGATTGTTTGTTAGGAGAGGAAACCCCTCTTGACCCGAACCCTCCTTTCAATATAAAAAATGGTTGAAAAATCAACCTGTGAATGTGTCATAAACAGAAAATATAGTGCTAAACACAAAACATGACAAATTAAGGTGATTTTAGGTACAATGTTCACTTAACTTGCAATGGAAGCTACCAGAAACTCTTCAAGCTTATTCAAGCTGTGGACAGTCCAGAATATGTCATGAAAGTGAGACTGTGAAGAAGTTACGTCCATCAGTATGTGACACAGCACTGTGTTTCAAGCTCAACATCAGGAGATCCGTATCAGGCACTTCCATCTGGCTTCATGCTCAACAAATGAAAATCATGAAATTCACCAGAGATCCTTACATCCAGATGAGAGGGATTACACATTCTTCTACCTGGTTCATCATATTTACTCCCACATTCATATGCGGCTCATTACACGTTCTCTCCTGCTGTTGGACCCCAGGTGACAATAGGTATCATGGGACCCTCTGATCATACTCTCTTGTCATTAGAATGGCATGTGAAGAATGATAAGTTGCCCCTGCATTTGTGGGCTCTACCCCATCACCTACTTTTTAGAGGCGATACGAAAGGGCTGGCGAGAGTATCTCGCACTAAATGATACAGAGGAAATTTCCAGCTTCACATTATGGGAAGCGGGTAAAGCAGTCTTACGGGGCCAGGTGATTTCCCTTTTGATGACCTTTAAAAGGAAGACACTAGCACAACAAGAGGAGCTTCAGAGAACAATTTCCCAACTAGAGCTCCTACACAGAAGGGGGGGAGTAGTACACTTTCTGTGGCGTCAGCTTGTTCGTGTGCAAGGGGAACTGGCGGCTTCCAAAACTGATGTTATTGTCTCCCAGCTTTTTCAAATGTGTCAACACAACTATGAAAATGGCAATTGAAACATCAGCATCAACGTCATAAGATTACCAATTTGCATTCCTCGCAGAGGTCAGTGGTTCGTAAGTCGCCAGATATGGCACAGCTATTTGCTACACTTTATGGTTGCCTTTATGCATCCCAGCTATCTGTAGAAAATTCAGTAATCCACCAATGGTTAGGAGAAGTGGAGTTACCTCATTTCTCGGCTGCAGTGCGTGAGATATTTGGAATGTCCCATTTCTCTTGCAGAAGTACAGCTTGCCATCCGCTATTTGAAAAAATGCTCAAGATGCTAACCCGGACATGTTTCCTGCAAAGTTATATAACACGTTACCCAATCTTTTTGTTCCAGTGCAGTTTAGGGTGTTTAATGCTATTCTACCTCAACAGCAAATCTCTATATTATTCATCAATTATGGTCATTCCGAAGGAGGGCAAAACCCTCTACTGTGTAGCAGTTACGAACCAATTTCTTTATTGAATTTGGATTATAAAATTTTCACAAAGATTCTCTTGGCCCATCTTGACTCGCGGATTCAGGATATTGTGAATTCTGATGAAACATGCTTCATTAAACAATGGTATGGGTTTGAGAACATATACCAGCTGCTTAATGTCCTGTTTAATCTTAAGCGAGTACCGGGGAACTTTTCCGTGTTATCCTTAGATGCTGAAAAGCATTTGACAAGGTTGAATGGTGCTATCTGTTGGCAGTTTTGGAATGCTTCAGCGTTGATCCTTCTTTTAGAGGTGGATTGCCATGATGTTTGCTGCCCCCAAAGCCTCAGTGTTTGTCAATGGATTTCTTTCTTCTGCTTTTGCATTAGGGTGGGGTACTAGGCAAATGTGCCCACTCTCCCCTCTTCTTTTTGCCCTCGCCATTGAGCTGCTAGCAGCACACTTGTGGAAAAGGGCCTCAGAGCTCTGGATCATTCTTGGGGGTCACTCTCATATAGTATCACTTTATTCAGATGACACCCTAATCTTTCTTTGAGACATGACTTACTCCTTGCCAATTATCATCAATATCTTGAATGATTTCTCCAGTGTCTCGGCCATCATGGTGAATCAACAAAAGTCAGCCCTACTTCCCTGCATCTCTGCTTCGGCTACAGCCATTCTGCCCCACCGGGATGGTTTCAGGACAGTTACACAGTTTCTCTATTTGGGAATTATGATCCCTAGAGACCTCTCTGGTCTGTTCACATTAAATTATGCTGCTCTTGCAGACCTTAAGACATGATTTATGTTTGTGGCATTCGCTGTCGGTCTCCTGGGTCAGACGCATAAATATCTTCAAAATGTTGCTTCTTCCTAAACTGTTATTTTTGTTCCTGCAACTTCCCATCTGTGCCCCCGGGTCCTTTTTTCACGTGGTGCACTGTGCCTTTACCAACTTTATATGGCAGGAATGTCAGCCCCATGTAAGTTGGTCCACACTAGTTCGGTCAAGAGTTCAGGGGATCTGGGCCTGCCAGATTTCAAGCTTTATTACAAATGCTAGTCTTTGTGTCCTACATCTTTGGATGACTGCCTCTAGCTCATCGTGGGTTGCTTTTGAGGCAGCCTTGGTGGCTCTGCTCCAATTGGCCACTACACCTATCATCCAAATATCTCGAGATAAAAGTCTGGTTCTCGCTCATCTCTTTCTAGGACCGATGTGGTGGATATGGCAGGCTTTGTGCAAGAGTTGCCAAATGTTTTCGCAGTGCTCTCAGTATGCTTCACTAGCCTCCTTTCCCTATATCCGAGACTTTAGGATCCAGTTCCTAGCTCATGGCCATTCCCTGAAGCTGATGGTTCTTTTCGAGCAATCAGTCTTTATATCTAATCACGCTTTGAACAGCTGGTGGGAGTTCCTATTTCCACTTTTCAATACTTTGAGATGCGCCACTGCTTTGCAGTTCCCTTTTGCACTCAGGTGGATGGGTGCTTGCCTCGGCCTTGTTAGTGAGTACTTTTTGAGTTTAAGCGATTTACTTCACTCCTGGCTAGGTTGTATCACACACTGGTTTTGGAACTGATCTCCTGGTCTCCTCAACCCACACATAGAGTGAAATGGAATTTGGAACTGCTGAATAAAACAGATGATTTTTGGAGTGAGCTGTATTATTACTCCCATACTTGCTCCATTTCACTTTCGTTGATCAACACTCACTTGCTCATTCTTTTTTGCATGACCATCCTACCAATGGACTTGTTCTGCTGGGGGCAAGCAGACGACTTCCTATACTGGAGACATTGCAGTCGCCATAGTGATTTTTGTCATATGTGGTGGTCCTGCTCTCTGGTCTCTAGTGTACAACTGTATCACTCAGGATTAGGGGGTTCAACTTCTTTTCACATTGGAATCCTGTGTTTTAGACTATTTCACTTCGGACTCCCTCCAGGCTGACTTTCTTCACCTGGTTAATTGCTTACTTTTGGCAGCTGCTCAGTCATCAGCCGATACTAGAAGAGATCCTTCAGTCCTTCTCAGGAAGAAGGATCAAGGTGTGGGATATCTATAGGATGGAAAAGCTTACTGCAGATCTTTGTGGCAAGTCGATTATGGTGAAGCATCTCTGGTCAAAATTTCTCCCACTGTAATGTTGAGCATCGCTGCAGGACTATACATTAATTGATCTGAGTCCCCTTGCATAACTCTCCCTCCTGCGCCAGATTTCATGGTATAATCTTTGAGAGCCCATACTGACCACTGTGTCCTGAACTGTTATCTGATGTTCCTGTTAACTGGGGAAAGCTTGGGGGGGCAGTAGGGAGGGAGGTTATTGGGGGGCATTGGGTGGGGGTAGGAAGTCAGGTTTAAATGTTGCTGTAGTGTTCTTCTGGTTGCTCTCAGGAACTTTTGGTGGGGTCCAAAGTACTCTGTGCATATGGATTGCATGGCTTGTAATATTTCTTCTTCTTCTTTTCTATCCCCTTTTCTTTGCTTCTAGCTCTCTGGCTCTGGACACCCCTGGGTGGCTTGTAGGAGGTGTATTTGGTGCTCTGTATGTCGCACTTTTGTATTTCTGAGGTTGTAATCATTTCTTGTTATACTTGTGACTTCAATAAAATTCTATACACAAAAAAAAAAAATAATAAAATAATAAAAACATAAAGAGAACTGAGTCAGGCAGAATGGAGCCAACCTATCATGGCCAATCTCACTCAGGTAGAAAATGAACTCTCACTTATGAACCTATCATTCACAACCGGATCCTTCCCCACAGCACTCAAACATACATCCATTAGACCTCTTTTAAAAAACTCCAAACTAGACCCCCAAAAGGTCGAGTCATACAGGCCCATAGCTAGTATTCCTCTCCTAGCTAAGATAATTGAGAAAGAGGTACAAAGACAAATCCAAGATCATATAGACCTCGCAGCCCCTCTAGACCAGTGCCAACATGGGTTCAGAGAGTCTCATGGCGTGGAAACCCTCCTCACCACCCTCTTCAATAATATAATCACAGGCATCGACAACATCTGGCAAGGTTTTGTGCTTATCTTCTTAGACATCACTGCAGCATTCGACTCAGTAAGTCATGAACTTCTCCTCGGGCGACTGAAAGAGAAGGGCGTCTGCAACACTGCACTTGAATGGTGTAAATCATATCTCTCTGGAAGAATGCAACATTTAAAATCCGGAACAGAAGAATCAAAACCTTTCCACCAAAGTCAAGGCGTACCGCAAGGTTCCTCTCTATCATCACTCATGTTCAACATATACATGCAGCCCATCTGCAATATCATCAGATCTTTCAATGTGAACTGTTTGATATATGCTGCTGACATACTCTTATACATGCCATTCTCTACGGATCAAATGGACCTTTCCCCCCTGATAGAATGTTGACACTTGTCACCACTTGTTGACACTTGTCACCACTTTTAAACTCATTAATGACCTAGCCCCATCACAGTTGGCCACTCTACTCCAAACCCCACAAGAAAACAGAACCAGAAGAAAAACTAACCTCAACATGCTATTAATTCCCATTGCAGTGACAAAATCAAAGCAAATAACCACCAACACTGCTTTTTCATATTATGCTCCCAGCCAATGGAATAAACTCCCACTATACCTCAGAGAGATTAAAGACCTTACGTCTTTCAGGAAGGAACTTAAAACCTACCTATTTAGTCAACACTATAGCAACCTACAACCTGGAACCAAATTCACTACACAAAAACATGCAACAAACCAAACACAGGTCTACCCCACCTAATGCCGGACTTCATTTCTCATCCACTCAAGTTAGTCTACTCCCAATACTTTATTTATGATCACAAATAACTATTATAGTCTCTTACTAACCATGTAAATCTACCCTTCTGGTTCCTTGTAACATAGTTTTATGACTCCTTGTAACATAGTTTTATACTTCCTTTTATGTTAATAACCCTCACATTGTTTTCCACTTAACCTAGTTATTATGTAACCTAGTTTATGTTCACCTAATATTTAATGTAATTCAATATTGCACTGTTCTGCTATATTGTTGTTTAAGTTCCTTGTTTTTACTCAACTAATGTTTAATGTAATTCAATATTGCAATGTTCTGCTATATTGTTGTTTAAGTTCCTTGTAAACCGCCCCTGATCTCTGGAAGGGGCGGTATAGAAAAGCACTGAAATAAATAAATAAATAAATAAATGTTTTGATGCAGTTTCAGAATGGCTCCGATCTCAAAACCTCCGTATTTAACACAAGAAAACTGAAGTACTCTTCATCACGAGGGACCTCAACTTCACTCCACCACCCCATGTAAGGATTAAGGAAGCGGATCTGCAAACAAAAGACTCAATAAGATACATTGGGGTCACATTGGACCAACATCTTGATATGAAGTTACACATAGGCAACACAGTAAAAGCAATATACTTCAAAATCCGAACACTCAGGCATCTGCGTTCCATATTAGATCCAGAGGACTTCCGGACTATATACCAAGCACTAATCTTGCCCCACTTCAATTATGCCAATGCCATCTTACAAGGCTTCCCACAATCCACCTTGAACTCACTACAGCTTGCCATGAATACTGCAGCAAGGGTCCTCCATGGAGCCTCTAAGATAGACCATGTGACGCCTATCCTGAAGCAGCTTCACTGGCTCCCCATACATGGAAGGCTTGTGTTCAAGACCTTACTACTGACCTTCAAGGCCATCAATGGTCTCTCATCCTCTTCACTTACAGAGCTCATTCACACCGTTCCACATAACAGATCCAGAAGACCAACAGCTTTAAACTCTCTCATAATTCCGAAGGCCTTAACAAAATGCAACCTGACAACGGCAAACAGGGCTTTCAAATTTTGCGCCCCAAAATGCTCGAATGCCTTACCATCTGACATTTGTGCTATCGGTGACTTAGCCCAGTTCAGGAAGGCACTCAAATATCACCTGTTCCTCAAGTACTACCCAGTCAGCAATGAAGCCTAGATAACCCCACCAAAGAAATTACTACATGATACTTCTAGAGCTTTGTCATAACGCCTACTTGTAGATACTTTATGTAAATAGTTCACCCATGTTATCCAAGTTTGTACACCTGTTCTCTGTAAAAGCGAACAGCCTGTTGTTCTAGTCTTTTTGTTTAATGTAAACCGCGCTGATGTCAAATAGTGCGGTATATAAGAAATTGTAATAAATAAATAAATAAAATAAATAATTAAAGCTGACTATCTTACTCTAATGACTCTTGTGCAGTCCCTGAGAACCATTTGGTAAAGTGCTCACAAGGGCATCATCTAATGAGCCTTAATAATTAATCCCCTTTCCCTCTCACTATTTAAGAACAGAAGCAAAGATTTTCTCTGTCTTACTGAATATCTAAGAAGCACAGTTGTTCAGGATGACTTAGAGTTTCCAAACTTTGGAAGGAGCAAAAAGAGGTAAGAGAAGACAGATTATCATCTTCCATGAGTCATTTTTGGCATCATGGCCCGCGTTATGCACATTATTTACACTGGTATTGTATTTTTTAATGAAACTATAACATTATCAGTGGTAGCAAAAATATATATATTAATCACTGTAGACAGTGCTACCTCCTTGCACAATGCATGTAATAATATAAATGTTCATTATATAACTCAACTACAAAACATAAATATGGCAATTTTATAAAAGACTTTTCTACATATGTACATGTGCTCTTATGAGATGACTCCAGGGGTTAGGTGCATAAATCTATATGCAGTCACATGAAGGTTCATATTCTGACACTACCAATGTCTAGCTGTGTTTTGAGGTGGTATTTAGACAGAGTGTGGGTGAAGTTATCATTTACTTATACATTATAAAATACAAAAATAAACACATATTTTAGATGTATATATTCAACCTCCTCCAGAACAGGCATAAATATACACGTTAGTTTAGATGCAATTTCTGCCACTTTGTCCTTAGAATTCTAAAATTTTAAATTTAAAAATTTTTAAATAGCCTCCAAATAGGCACCTATTTGGCTTTCACACATAGGTGGTCATTAATAAAATTACTCTCAAATATTTATTTAATTCTTCAATTTATAAAATAATTCTGATATATCACTGTATTGTAATCCATGGTTCAAAATAGCACTCACAACCCCTAGCAGTAGTAACATGATATTATCATTAGGGTTCAAGCTGCCATATACAGCTACCAAAGATCCATATATGGCAGCTTGACTCTAGTGGTAGTACAAAAGAGTACCACTAGAGGTCATAAATGTCATTTAGAACTTTGCATCATGATGGACAGGAGCAACTGGAGATTGTTCCTGCCCATACCCTGCTAGTCTAGTCTACAAGGAATGAGATGGGAGGCCCTGGGGTGAGGCAAGCAGAAAGGGACGTGTTTAGTGTTTTGTAATTGGAGGTAAACAGGATGGAGGAGGTAGAACTTGGAATGTGATAGAGGTGGGGAGCAGTGGCACATGTGGTAATCTCATAGGGAGTATTATTTTTTTGCTATGGCCATGGAGAAGGGGGATCTATGGTACATGCTACCTTCCCAAATTCACTGGCCCTTTTAAGAATGTCCCCTGAAGCAGCACATCATGTGGTCATAGCCTGATATGTTGGGAGCAGAATTCTATGACTTGCAAAGTTGTTCACAATTTGTGCTATTCTTTTAGCACAGGAGTTTATTTATTTATTTAAAAGGATTAAATATACCGCTTTATCTTTAAATCAAAGCGGTTAGCACATCAAACAATCAAGAGGCAGTGTGGGAGGGTGTAAACATGCAGTGGATACATCGACATGTGTGGTGTGGGAGAGCAGTATGAATGATTAACTGGTGAGCTTGAAGGTCTAGAAAAGCGGACTGCTACTTCTGGAGAGAGATCTGCAATTGTGAGTATATACATTAGGGAATTTTTCTGAAGGGACTTCTTTGGATTAAAACTGATTAATCTGTGAACCAATGTTCTCTCTAATTTTCTGTAGGCTGTGTGCGCATAAAATATCAGCTGTGCAGCTTTTGAAGGAAGATTACATTTTTTGTGCGCCACATAACGGCACTCGGAGTTATATACTTTAAAATTTGACTACACGTCAGAATACAGTATGTACACCACATTGATTTTAATCAAATTAAATGAAAATAGATGATTACTAAACAAAGCGGAAAATTTCTAGTAATTACAATCACAACTTTTAAATTTTAAGATGTCTGTGTTGTTTTCTATCAGAATCAGAACCGTAATTTTTGTGCGCTCTGTTGTAAAGTATGTGCGCTCGCTCAGCAAGGTGTGTGTGCACGCGCACACGCGCACAGCTTAGAGGGAACAGTGCTGTGAACCCAGTGTATTTGTTAAATCAGTCAGGGCCTAGTAGCAGCAGTTTAAGTTTAAATTTAAAACACAGAAGAGAGCTTTCTGGTTAAATTTAGAACCCAGCAGAGAGCTTCTAGTTTAAATTTCATAATAAGTCAGAGCAAAAAGCTTTAATTTAAATCAAATCAGAATATATCTTAGCATAAAAGGCAAAACAGGGTCAGTATTCTTTGAACAACAAATAAAATCTTCTAGAGACCTTTACAAAGAGGCCTTCTACCTAGGGGGCAAGAGACCTGTTAAACCTTTTCAATAGGTGTTAATGCCAGGTGGCAGGTCAAAAGGCCATTTTGAAAGACTCCTTCTATCCAAGCAAGGACTGTTAATCACCCAGGAAGTTGGTCACAGCTTACCTCAGAAGCACAAAACAGGGTAAAAGCAGCCCTCTTTTAATAAGTGTTATTTCCCTCCCTCCCCAACACCCACCAATCCCTGGGATAATCGTAGCTTTTTAGGTATTTACACATCTTAAAGGAAAGGTGGTGCTTTCAGGTGCAGCTTGTTATCCAAATCAGTCATACACTAAGGACCTGAGATTAATTAAGCTTCAGGTGAACAAGGAATATTAAACGTATTAGGTACAATTTTATTAGTATAAGTATCCACAGCAACCCTTCGTAAGTAAAGAACTTAAAGATCTAAACACAAGCTTAAAACTAAGATGCAGACAGAAGTCCAGCAGCAATATGGGGGCTTTCTAGTCTTTTGCATTGAGTGTCACATGTATGATTTTGCTGAGAGGTCTTACGTGTGCACTAGCTGCAAGGAGCTCTTTGCTCTCAGGGAACGAGTCCATTCTCTAAAGGCTAAAATAGCAGACTTGGAGGACATTGGAAAGACAGAGAGGTACATAGACGAGACCTACAGGGATATAGTCCTGAAGTCCCACCTCCAGTCTGGCAGAATAACTGCTGCCATGGAGGAGAGAGGTCACGTGTGGTGTGGCAGGAAGTGATCATGTAACTATGTTCCCTGTAAAAATAGTTATCTCCAAGTTATAATGCCCTGTTCAATGTAATTTCAGTTTGTTCAATGTAAACTGCACTAATGCAGAATAGCGCGGTATATAAGAGAATATAAATAAAAATAAATAAATAAATAGGACCTGTCCTCCAGGTGATGTAAAACCCTCTCACATGGAGGAAGTTTCTCTGGGGCCATGTGCCCATGAGGGAAGGGTTAGGACAGCCGTTACAGTTGGTGATTCGATCATTAGGCATGTAGATAGCTGGGTTGGCTGGGGGACGTGAGGATCACCTGGTAACATGCCTGCCTGGTGCGAAGGTAGTGGACCTCACGCGCCACCTAGATAAGGTCTTAGATAGTGCTGGAGAGGAGTCTGTTGTCTTGGTAAATGTCGGTACCAATGACATAGGAAAATGTGATAGGGAGGTTCTGGAAGCTAAATTTAGGCTTTTAGGTAGGAAGTTGAAATCCAGAACTTCCAGGGTAGCGTTCTCTGAAATGCTTCCCGTTCCACGCACAGGACCCAAAAGGCAGGCAGAGCTCCGGAGTCTCAATGCGTGGATGAGACAATGGTGCAAGGATGAGGGTTTTGGATTTGTTAGGAACTGGGGAACATTCTGAGGAAAGGAGGGGCTCTTCCAAAGGGATTGGCTTCACCTTAAACGGGATGGAACCAGGCTGCTGGCATTAACCTTGAAAAAGGAGATAGAGCAGCTTTTAAACTAGATAATAGGGGAAAGCCAACAGTCACAAAAGAGCGGATGGTTCAGAAGAATGTATCCTTGAAGGATACTACCAAAAGCAGAGAGGTTCCAAAAAAAGAATAAGTATGGAGCAGACAGAGCTTAAAGATCCCAAATTACCCATGCTTACTAATAGCCAAATTAATATGAATAAAATACAGTCTCTAAAATGCTTGTATGCAAATGCTAGAAGTCTAAAAAATAAGATGGGAGAGTTAGAATATATAGCACTAAATGAGAGGTTAGATGTGATTGGAATATCAGAGACATGGTGGAAGGAGGACAACCAGTGGGACACTGTGATACCTGGGTACAAACTATATCGTATTGATAGAGCTGATCAAATTGGTGGAGGGGATTGCGCTCTATCTTATTGAGGTCATTGAGTTAGAAAGGATTAAAGTTTTACAGGAAACAAAATTTGCTGTAGAATCTCTATGGATTGAAATTCCATGTAAAAAGGGGAAGGTGATGGCAGTGGGTTGTATTATCGATCGCCTGGCAAGAATGAACAAATGGATGATGAAATGCTCAAAGAAATCAAGGAAGCTAACAAACGTTACAGCACAGTAATAATGCATTTATTTATTTATTTATTTATTTAATGTCTTTTTTATACCGTGCTCTTTAAAATCAGCATGGTTTACATTTAACAACTCGTGCAGCACAGGCGGAGTCCACGACTGGACTTACAATGAACAGGGTTTTCTAAACAGGATTGACATGGTAAATATGTATAGGCAAGCTAGCCATCACAGGTGACGTGGTCAGCTTGCAACTATTTACAGATTTATTTACTTAATATATACATATTGACTGGTCTAAGAATGTGCACAATGGGTGATTTCAATTACCCCGGTATCAACTGGGTCAGTGTCACAGCAGGACATGCTAGGGAGATAAAGTTCCTAGATGAAATAAATAACTGCTTCTTGAAGCAGCTGGTTCATGAACTGACCAGAGGGGAAGGCATATTGGACCTAGTCCTTAGTGGAACACCAGATCTGGTTCAAGAGATAAGGGTGTTGGGGCCACTTGGCAATTGTGATCATAGCATGATCGCGCCTGATTTAATTAGTGGAGGAGGGATAGTAAGGAAATCCACAGTACTACCTTTTAACTTTTGAAAGGGAGACTATGATAAAATGAGGAAAATAGTTAAGAAAAAACTAAAAGGAGCAGTTGCAAAAGTTAAAGACTTACATCAAGCTTGGGTGTTGTTGAAAAATACTATCTTGGAAGCCCACACCAGCTGTATTCCACACTTTCAGAAAAGTGGAAAGAAGTCCAAAAAACTGCTGGCATGGTTTAAAGGTGAGGTCAGAGAGGCTGTTGTTGCCAAAAAAGCATGTTTCAGGAAATGGAAAAAAGAGCCAAACAACGAAACCTGGAAACAACACAAGCACTGGCAAGTTAAATGCAAGGCATTGATAAGGCAGGCAAAGGGAGAATTTGAAAAGAAGCTTGCTGCGGAAGCAAAAATGTGCAATAAAGACTTTTTCAAGTACATTCTCAGCAAAAAATTTGTGAGAGAGTCAGTTGGTCCATTAGATGATAGAGGGGTTAAATGGGCACTAAGAGGCGACAAGGCGATAGCGGAGAGACTGAATGAATTTGTTACTCTGGTTTTTACTGAGGAAGATGTAGGGATGTTACCCATGACTGAAGTGGTATTTAAAGGTGCGGAAGAATTGAAGGAAATATTGATACATTGGGAAGATGTATTACAACTGTTAGATAAACTGAAGAGTATCAAATGACCTGGACCAGATGATATACATCCAAGGGTGTTGAAAGAACTGAACTATGAGATTGCAGATCAGCTATTAGTAATCTGTGAACTATCATTAAAATCCTCTGTAATGCCTGAAGATTGGAGGATGGCGAACATAACACATTTCTTTAAAAAGGGTTCCAGGGGTGATCTGGGAAACTATAGACCAGTGAGCCTGACGTCAGTACCGGGAAAAATGGTAGAAACCATCATAAAGAACAAAATTGATGAACATGTAGATAGTCATGGCTTAATGGGAGACAGTCAACATGGCTTTATACAAGGAAGATCTTATCTTACTAATTGTTATGTTTTTTTGAAGGTGTGAATAAACAGGTAGACAAAGGTGAGTCGGTTGATATAGTGTATTTGGACTTTCAGAAAGCCTTTGACAAGGTCCCTCATCAGAGACGTTTGGCAAAACTAGAGTCATGGGATAGGAGGCAGTGTACTATTGTGGATCAGGAAATGGTTACAATTTAGAAAGCAGAGGGTAGGGCTAAATGGCCAATTTTCCCAGTGGAGAAAGGTGAATAGTGGTGTACCCCAGGGATCTGTGCTGGGTCCGCTGCTTTTTTTTTTTTTTTTTAAACTTTTATTTTCATTTTGCAACAAACAAAAGAAACAACACACCAAAGGAGACAAAACAAGTATACAATAAGGAAAAGTAAACCCAATTACCCCCCACCCCCATGCTTCTTCTCTAGCCGATTAGGTCAGCATGTGAGCGCTTCCAATTAACAGTGATTATACATCAAAACGGTCAAAAGAGTATCTACGATACAGAATGATCATGGGACCAAAATATATACAAATTTAGACAGTCAGATGAGAGTATTTAGCAGAATGTACATAGTCATTGAGCATCTTACATTTAGACCAATAATGAGAAGTCTGAACGGGGGAAGCAAACATACAAGGTATTTGTTCATATGTACTGTAGAGACAAACATGATTCCACCATGCATTGGGGCTCAGATGGGAGCTATTTTCCAGTATTTCTTAATTAGGGAAATAGCAATGCCAAGCATAAAGTCCAAAAGGAAGTAAGCCGTTTTTGGAAGAGAGGAGATCCCCGCAACTGGGCGAAGTCTCACCATCCTCCAAGAAAGGGGCTCCTGAAAGTGCAAAATAGACTGGATACGACCCCAGACCCGACGCCAGTTATACTGTAGTGCGGGACATTCATACATAACATGAGGTAGTGAGCCAATGGCCGCATGGGATGTCCAACAACTATTGCCCTGAGTAGTGTTCCATTTGGCTAATCTGTCAGGAGTGTAAAAACACCGGTGGGCTAGAAAGAAGAGTGTCTGAGTGAGTGAGGCGGATCGGGAAACCCGTGTCACTCTACTCCAGACAAGGCTCCATTGCTCCAAGGTCAAGTCACATGCAATTCTCTCTCCCATGCTTCTGCGCAATAGGGGTATCGCTAGTTATAGCATTACATAAGGTTTTGTAAAATTGGATGCTACACCCGGGGAACTACCGATAGATCGGATAGTCTCCGATCAACCTTGTATAGGGGATGCCGATGGCGGAAGTACCCTAGCACTCCGAAGGCAATGCCGAGGTTGCTTCGACTGAAAGCAGTGCCCCGCTGGGAGACCAAATTCAGTTTGCAATTCACTAAAAGTTTTCCAGCGACCATCATGGAACAACTGGCTAGGAATCCAAATGCCCCTAGTGTACCAGGGGCTCCACGCTATCGACTTATGTTGTATTCGAAGTCCAGTATTGTACCAAAGCGGGAGCCTGTCGAACGGACAGAGTCAGGAGTCTAAAGAGTGCATTAGAGTATTAAAGGCACCTAAAGTGTCTAAAAGCATTGGGGGATAGTGGGAGTCTGATGGGAAAGTCATACCAGGGAGAAAAGTAAGAGGAATCGGTTTGCAAAGATCCACTTCTATGTCTAGTCACACAGGTCTACTCGGTACTGGATCTTCCAGCCAACGAGCACCTTGTTTGAGAAGAAAAGAGTGATGGAACACTTGATTAAAATCACCACCAAGTATTGATGGAGCATTGGCAGAGGCCTATGCCTACTGCGCAATACTTGCATAGTAAGCAGGGTCGTCTACATTCGGGGCATAAATACAAATACACATGAATTCACTATCTCCAACCTTAAGGTGTGCACGGGCCCATCTACCCTCCTTGTCAGCGCTAGTATCTATTACAGTAGCTTGCAAAGACTTCTTAACCAGAATGGCTACCCCGCACCGTTTGGAAACGGCGGGGAAATAGGCAGCCACCATGTTAGACTTAGCATTGAGTTGCAGTGTTGCAGCAGAGTTTAGATGCGTTTCCTGAAGAAACACAAAATCAGCATGCTCATGGCTAAGATAGCTAAGGAGTTTCTTCCTTTTGATTGAACTATTAATGCCTTTTACGTTGAGTGATAAAATTTTACATAAGGCCATTCAGAAAATTAAAAGTTCTGAGCATGATAGCGCACATAATTTCACAATGTCCCTCATATTGACTGTATCTGGCTGTACATATGACATGAAAGAAAATAGGCTAAGATAATACAATGGAGCGCCCCACATTAAAAAAGAAAACCGCAGTGCGGTAGAGAAGAAGCAAAACCCCAGAAATTACTGGCGACCATGTGTCTGCGGGGAGAAACCCCAGAGAAGGCCAAAATTGAAAAAAAAAAAAAACACATGACCTGTAGGACTGTGCGTGCTCCGAATCCGACCGAGGCACACATCATGGAGGGATAGGAGACCAAAAAACAAAAGGTCATATAGAGAAAGAAAGAAAGTCCAGGTAGTCTCTGTGCTTGGCTATGACCGCCGCATCGGGCCCTTCAAAATGGCGGACAGAGCCGGCAGATAAAAGTCCAAGTTTTTGGATTAGCGCATCTGCTCTGCTTCTTTGGAGTCCAAAAATGTTGACAGTAGATCAGGATCTTCGAATGTCCTGGTTTGGTTGTGAAGAGTCACGCGGAGCTTCGCTGGATACAACAGGCCAAAGCGAGCCTGTAGCTGTTGAAGTCGAGGGCGAAAAGCAAGGAGTTTCTTCCGACGGTCAACGGTGGGCTTTGTAAAATCAGGGAAGAAGGAGACTTTGTGACCTTCAAATTCCAAATGATGATTCGTCCGGGCAGCATTTAAAATTTGTTCCACTTGTTGATATCGTAGCAAGCGAAAGATAATAGGCCGGGGGGTCGTTCGGTTGAGCGCCATGTGGGTAGGAACACGGTGCGCACGATCGATTTCCAGTTCTCTATGAAAAGTGATCTTCAGCAAGGATGGAAGAGTTTTGAGCAGGAATTCTCTTATATCTCCGGCTTCCACCCCCTCCGGTATTCCAATGAGCCTCACATTGTTGCGACGGGCTCGATTATTGCTATCTTCTAACTCCTTTTGAAGATTCTGTATCTGGCGCTCAGCCTGGTCCAGTTTGCCCAAGCGCACCACGTGCGAGTCGAGGACCCCCGCCATATTGTCCTGCCGTAATGAGAGACTTTCAAGTCGGTCCTGGAGCACTCCAAAGTCTTCTCGCATGGCTCGAAGCGCTTCTCCATTGGACTGCACCAATTCCTTCACGCCGCGTATTTCCTCTAAAATCTCCAGGTGCATTTCGGGGTTTTCACGAAATGGAGCCATCTTCTGTGGGGAGGACACCTCTGTTTTGGAGCGTTTTCCGTGAGAAGAAGAAGGAGACCCGAAGTCCAAGCGCGCTGGTTTATGGGCCGCCATCCCCCCCGATGTATCCCGGTCAGCTCGGAGCGAAATAGTAAGTTTGTATAGGTATTAAGTCAGGATTCTAAGTAGGCCTCTCGGGAGCTTCAACGCAAAGCGTCTTACCCGCTGGACATCAGGCTCCGCCCCCCGGGTCCGCTCCTTTTTGACGTATTCATAAATGACCTGGAAGAGAGAATAACTATGGTTACACGATGCAAGGTTCCACATTATGAAACACCACCCAGGAAAAAGATTTAGGTGTCATTGTGGATACCATGTTAAAACCCGCCACCCAGTGTGCAGCGGCAGCCAAGAGAGCAAATAGAATGCTAGGTATCATAAGGAAAGGAATGGAAAATAAAATAAAGGATATTATAATGCCTCTATATCGTTTCATGGTGAGACCGCACCTTGAATATTGTATGCAATTCTGGTCGCCGTATCTTAAAAAGGATATAGCGTTATTAGAAAAGGTTTATAGAAGAGCCACCAAAATGGTAAAGGGGATGGAAGGATACCCCTAGGAGGAAAGGCTAAAAACGGTTAGGGCTTTTTTTAACCTGGAAAAGAGACGGCTGAGGGGAGATATGATAGAAGTCTATAAATTAATGAACGGAGTGGAACGAGTAAACGTAGATCGATTGTTTATGCTATCAGAATATAGAAAGACTAGGGGACATGCAATGAAGCTACAGGGTAAACTATTTAAGACTAATAAAAGAAAATATTTTTTTCACTCAACGTGTAATCAAACTCTGGAATTTGTTACCGGAGGATGTAGTAAAGGCTGTTAGTGTAGCTTGGTTTAAAAATGGTTTGGACAAGTTCCAGGAGGAAAGGTCCATAAACCATTATTAAGAAGGGACCCAGGATATCAATGCTTGACCCAATACAAGCATTGTGGAACCTGTGTCTTTTGGGGAAACTGCTAGGTACGTATGACCTAGATTGGCCACTGTTGGAAACAGGATACTGTGCTTGATGGACCTTGGTCTGATCCAGTATGGCATATCTTATGTTCTTATGTTCTTATGAGCTATATACATAGTGAGGTATGAACAGGGGCTATATACAAGTAGCAGGGGGGATACAGGGGTCATGCATAGATGGAGAAATCTGGTAGCTGGTTCACGTGAAATCCTTCTGTTCTGTGAAGAGTATTGTTTTGAGCAGCTTTCTGAAGTCCTTTTTAAGCTGCATTACTGAATTAGAGTAGGTTAGTGACCCCTGTAGTAAATTAAGTGCAGTAAATTGTGAGATTTTATCACACCTTAGTGACTAGACTCCTAAATTTCATATTTCATACATACAATCCTGTCCCATTGAGTCCCAATTAGACATTCGGGCCTTTCTACTAAAGGATGTTGTGGCATGCACTGATAACACACAAATCGTGTTAGGGCAACACCACAGAGTTAATTCCTAAGAGCCTGGAAAGAATGTTCCAGTGCACGCAGTCCTGCTGCAGCTCAAAGATAGCATAGTAACAAAGTAACATAGTATATGACTGTAGATAAAGACCAGTATGGTGGCTAAAGCTTTGTGCAAGTCACCCCCCTCAATGCCTATGTTTAGGATTGTAACTGTTGCTCCATGCAGATCAGCCCCACTCTATTAAAAAATATTTAAGTCTGCTTTGATTTCCTCCTCTTGCTATAAAGGTATCCACTGGTAAGAGTCATCATATTAATCCACTCATCGGTGACAAGAGGGAAGAGGAGTCTGGAACAAAATCTGTCCAAAATACAGTACAAGCAAGCCAACCAACAACTGCTGGAAGGTAATGAGCACAAATGCTCAAAGTCTAGCTGACAAAGTTCCTGACTTGAACGCCTTGATGTTCGAAATAGATTTGGACATTTTGGCCATTACAGAAACATGGTTTAATGAGTTGCATGAATATGATATAACCATAGCTGGCTATAATTTATTTAGAAGGGATAGAGAAGACAGAAAAAGAGGAGTAGCCTTGTATGTCAAAAGAGATGGCACTGTTATCCATATTGGTGTAGTCTCCAGGCTTCCAACTCAAACTGTGGAAATGGATAGAGATTTTATCATTGATATTGCAAAGGTAGCTATGAAGGGAGAAGTGATCATATTGGGTGACTTTAATCTACCAGATATGGACTGGAGTATTCCTTATGCAAATCTGGAAAGAATTAAAAAGACTGTGAATACCGTCAGAAGCATTGCTCAGACAACTGGTGATGGAGCTGACCAGGAAAAGTTTGATGTTGGATTTAGTACTCACCAATGGAGATACTGTGTCAAAAATCCGGGTGTCCATTTAAACAGAAGTGATCATCACACAGTGTGTTTTAAGGTAAAAGCCAAGGCAGAATCCAATAACAGCAAACTCAAAGTCCTGAACTTCAAAAACGCTGACTTCAGTAAAATGGAAAAATACCTGAAGAAGTTGGCAGGGTAGAAGGAGATAAGGGAAGAGGAATTGCAGTGGGCTAAACTAAAAAAAAAGGCAATAAAAAGGGCAAAGGATATATATGTAAGGAAAGTAAATAAAAACAAAAGGAAACCTCTATGTTCTCCAAAGAAGTGGCTGCACAAATAAAGATAAAAATCACAGCTTTCACAAAATTCAGAAGACCTTAAAAAGAGGAACACAGAAAAGATTACACGATAAAGCTAACAATGATAAACAGAGAACAAAGGATAGTGAATCCAAAGGTGGAGAAGGGCTGATGTGGTACTTCTTTATAAAAGTAGTAATAAGGAAGAAGTTTTTATTATTGTAAACTGCTATGACGCCTGGCTGCCTAGAGCAGTATATCAAATAACAATAAAGATAAGTGACAAACTATAGGCTGGTAAGCCTTTCCTCTGTGGTGGGAAAAGTAATATAGGCACTCTTGAAAGAAAGAATAGTGGACTTTATGGAAAACAATGGATTGCACAATCCGAGGCAACATGCTTGGCAGTTACGATTTAATTCAAAGAGATGTAGAGTCATGCACTTGGGATGCAGAAATCCAAAGGAAACAATATAGGGAGAGAGGTTGGTGTGTACGAGCCAGAAGAGGGACCACAGAGTGCTAGTATCTGAGGATCTCGAGGTGACAAAACAATGCGACAAGGTGGTAGCCAAAGCCAGAAGGATTCTGGGCTGCATACAAAGAGGAATAAACAGCAGAAAGGAGGAGGTATTAATGCCCCTATACAAATCATTGGTGAGGCCTCACTTGGAGTATTGTGTTCAGTTTTGGAGATCATATCTCACAAAAGAGGTAAAAAGACTTGAAATGGTTCAGAGGAAGGCGACCAAAATGATTCAAAGTCTACACCAGAAGACATATGAGAAGAGACTTGAAGACTTAAATATATATACTCCAGAGAAGAGGAGGGCCAGGGGAGATATGACACAAAGGGTATCAATAAGCAAACAAACCTCTTTGCAAAGAAGGGAAAGCTGTAAGACTAGAGGACATATGATAAAGCTGCAAAGCGATAAACTTAAAAGCAACATCAGGAAATACTTGTTCACTGAAAGGGTGGTGGATATCCTCCTGATGGAGGTGGTGGGGGCAAATACATTGATGGAATTCAAAATGACATAAGACATACACAGAGACCCCCCAACATAGCAAGAGGATGAAATGAAAGCAAATATCTATTAATAGAGGGGGGTGACCTGCACGGAGCTGCAGTTACAACCACGCTAGCCACCATATTGGTCTTTATCTGATATTACTTTGTTACTATGCTATTTTTATGCTTCAGCAGGACTGCGTGCACTGGAACATTCTTTCATGCTCTTGGTAATTAACTCAGTGGTGTTGATCTAACGCACCATGGATTTGTGTGTTATCTCGTCAATGCCACAACATCCTTTAGTAGACAGGCCCCTATGTCTAATTGACATCTCTACGGTTTTTAATGAACTATCCCTCCAACTAAAAGGTCTTTTTCTCAAAGAAATGATGAGGCACTAAAAGGTATGGTCTGGGGAAGGAGTGATATAATCTTGATTAGTTGATACCTTACAACTATTTTGAGGATCCTAGTGGAGAAGTGGTTTAATGAGTCATTTCATTGTAATCTTTTATATTGCCTTAGGATAGAAATGTATGCCTTCACTTAATGTTTTAGAAATTGCAGTCACTAAATGATGGACAAAATGTTTTTATATTTTTCGATGTATCAAGTTACCCAAGAGTGAAGGAAAAATTTCTGTCATACAGCAAAATATCACTACCTCAGACCACTTTGTACACCTTACAACTATTTTGAAGATCCTAATGGAGATGTGGTTTAATGAGTCATTTTATTGGAATCTTTTATATTGCTTTAGGCTAGAGACTTATACCTTCACTTCATTTTTTAGATGTAACGGTGACTGGTCCCAATCTGAGGCCTCTGCTTTCCTCTTATCTCTCTTTCTATGGTCTCTAGTCCATCTGTCATTTCTTGTCTCTTCTTTTGTTTTCTTCCTTCCATCTTGGATATTGATTTTTTTTCCTTTCTTCCCTTTATTTCTCTCTCTCCCTGTCCACCCAGATTTCACCACTCCTTACTATCCAGTTCTCAGTCTCCATAATTTTTACACCATCTACCTACTGCTTTTCAACTTTACCACAATCCTTCCATTCTTCTGGTCCATTATTCGCCAGTCTTTTGCTCACTCTCTCTCCCCCTCCATATCTAACATCTCTCACCCCCCCCCCCCCATCTCTCTATTTTATTTAGCAGTGCTTATATACCGCTTTTCACCAGGTCAAAGCGGTATACATTCAAGTATGGTATATATTTCCTTTGTTTCTGAAGGGCTCACAATCTATGTTTTGTACCTGAAACAAGGGAGGGTTAAGTGGCTTGCTTTTATCCAGTGGGATTTAGCCCCCAAGCCCTCCAGACCGAGGAAACATGCCCCAACCACTAGGCCACTCCTCCCTCTTATTTACTTGACTAGGCCCCTTAGAAAATCATTCTCGTATTTGCCACACAAAGAAAACAGAATACAAAACTGGACAACCCTTGGTCTGTTTCTTGAAAGTATCACTGTGTATTGTAAGTCAAGAAGCAGCTACTCGGACTAATTAGAAAGAGCACAAAAATGTTGCTTGTTTATTTATTTATTTATTTATACTGCAAATCTAAAAAAAAAAAATGATAGCCAATTTACAAATCAACATATGAAGTAATACAAAGAACAAATTGAATAAAACATGACTACACCTAATACAATCAGTAGTCTAAAATCTTTCATGCCAATTTGAATTGATCTCAGCAGTCGCATTTCAAATCGTGCAAGAATGCAGGTAAAGAAAATCAATAGCTGCCTCCATTCCTTGGAGTCAGTGAATGTCAACATTCTGTTGAATACCTTAGCACCATGAGCCTGAGAAGTACTGGATTCCTTAATAACACCATGATTTTAATTAGTTGGATTTCAGAAAGAAATGGAAAAAAACCTAATATTTTAAAATTGTTTTTTAGCGATGATTAATTTTAACTTTAGTTGTCTACTGTGAAGTGTTGTTTTATGTTATAAAATATGTATGCTCTGATGTTATCCAGATAGAAACTGGTGACAGGTGGGCTAACAATAAAAATAAATGAAATGAAATGTAGTTTCTTGCTTTTCATTGGTAGTTCAAATTAGTTTCTTTCAGGAATGGTAGATATTCCCCTGTCACTTGAGAGCTCAAGAGCTCTTTGTGCTTGAAATAAAGAAGGGTGAAGCGGCCTGTCCAAGGTCACAAAGGATGTCAGCCAGAATGAAAAGGAAACGCATGGATTCATTGGTCCCTTCTATGTTATATGCTGACTGTGCATTGTACACATCTGGTCATTTTGAACTGCACTCAAATGAAATCTGCTATATTCTAAAACAAAATATATTAATTTCAACAAAAAATTTGTAGGACCTGATATTCGAAGGGATTAACATGGTTCACAGATGTCCTAACCATGTTAATCCCCATTGTAGGGATATTCACTGGCACTAACAGGACTGAATATCCGCAAGTGCAACTGCTTCAAACCCTGATGCTAACTGGTTATCATTGGGGCATTCTGGGGGAGGCACCCAACGATAACCGGAAAACTGCCCATTTATCGATAAGCAGCATATTGCCACTGCCCAGTTAGTTTCACAACAATCTGGGCATTGTAAAACAGACAGAATCCGTACTTAGGACTTTTTATGTAGATCTGTAGGGGTTTATAATGTTATCCTTTCTCAGCTGTTAATGCATTTTGGTCATGTTTACTAAAGTATGCTACCTGGTAGTGTAGGGGTCAATTTTCAGTAGATTGTCATGCTAAGTAGTAGCATGGGTCCCTGTGCTAAAATCTCATGCTAACTAGGTACACTCAATGGCGAGGGGATTGGTTGGGTCAGGGGTGAAATGCAGGCAATGCGTAGTTGGCACTGGCATTTATCTTGTGCTAACCGTGCCTTCTGCCCTTGCCACAGATGCACTTAACATCACAGTAATAAGTTGTGTTTGGTGTGCCTATGTGCTGCGTCTTAGAGCTGAGCTAACTGCAAGGGGGCGGATGCACAGATCCCCTGCTGTTGGCGGCATACTTATGCACGACTGGTGTGGGCTTTAGTAAACATGCCACTTTATCTGTTATATGCTTAGAGTTGTTTGTATAAGTGGAATATCAATGTTTTAAATTAAATTAAATATCAATATTTTGAACCTGTCTACCTCCAGATGACTCGTGTAGAGAACATGACAGTCACTAATCAAACTCATGTGACTGAATTCATTCTCCTTGGATTCTCTGGTCCTCAGGAGGTACAAATATTGTATTTTTTCTTGTTTCTGATCATCTACACATTGGCCATCATGACCAATAGCATCATAATAACCACAGTGAGTCTGGATCAAAGCCTTCACAGCCCCATGTACTTCTTCCTTAGTCATTTTGCTGTTTTGGACATGTGGTGCGTCACAGTCACCGTCCCCAAAATGCTTGCAGACTTTATTACGGGGAATAAAACCATTTCCTACCAAGGCTGCCTCACACAATTGTGCTTTATCTTTTCTATTGGACCCACTGAGTTTTTCTTGCTAACAGTAATGGCCTATGATCGGTACATAGCTATATGTTGCTCCTTACGTTATGGGGCCATTATGAACATAAGGCTTTGTAAACAATTGGCCTTAGGTTCCTGGGCCAGTGGTTTTCTTACAGGTTGGACATTGACCATCCCAATCTCCCAGATATCCTTTTGCAGGTCCAATCTGATCAACCATATCTTTTGTGATTTCATCCCGCTTTTGAAGCTTGCTTGTTCAGACACAGCTATCAGCGAGATGATTTTCTTCTCTCTTGCCTGGATTGTAGTGCTAAGTTCCCTCGCCTTCATAACTGTATCTTACTATTATATTGTCTGTGCTATAATTAAGATATCTTCCAATGAAGGACGGCAAAAAGCCGTTTCTACCTGTGCCGCCCACCTTATTGTGGTAGTTATCTTCTACGGGACCGTTATTTTTATCTATGTGAGGCCAACTGCTGCATACTTTTTTGACATGGATAAAGTGGTGTCCTTGTTCTACTCAGTGATAACCCCGCTTTTGAACCCCTTGATCTATAGTTTAAGAAACAGAGAAGTAAAGAAGGCAATGAGAAAAATGTGGGGCAAAATTTCTTCCAATATTCACAATTTGATTTTAAATAGCTGCTTACTGCGCTTGAGAAACAACCCATTCTTTTCAAATTGTAGTTAATTTTTTATTTGTAATGTTGGCTATTAAATTGTAGTTAATTTTTTATTTGTAATGTTGATTATTAATGGACTAAGTTTATATCTTGCTTAATATGACACCATTTAACTCTGGGATGTCTAAAGAACATTGTCACAGAGGATTTGTGGGAATTTTTCATTGGGTGAATTGTCATCTCATGTAATGAACACCCGTTAAATCTATTTTGTCATTTCAATAAATTTTCATTGCAATTTCAGTTCAGTTTATATAACTGAATATATATAGAATTCAGAAATGGTAGCAGATTAGTAAGAGTGTTTAGTCTCTCAAGATTGTGCCATTGTGTATATCTTCCTAGCATGACAGTATTATCTCTGGTACTGCTTGTAGTCACCCTCATATTCATGAAGTGGGATTTTAGAAGGGGCATCCAGGAAGAATCTGAGATGTCCAGAGTGGAATGTTCAAAAATCCAGTGGAATGGCAGCATTGAAGAAAAGCACGTATAGATGCCTTCTGGGCCCCGTGCAGATTGCAAGGCCAGGTACATGTGCGGGCATAGTGTATTTCACAATGTGAGCATCCTTGAATTGCACAGCCTCAGAATCGGATAGATGGACGCACTGGCAAGGGAATTTCAGAAGAGGGTGACTATGTTATGAGACTTGCACTTCCTGCTGGCCATTTCAGATACTGAGACCTGTTGTTTGTTTGGAGTTTATATTTATGTACACAGGTTTCATCAACCAGGAAATATTAACCATGGTGATGAACACGCATTATGCTCTTCCCCCTGGAAGCATTGTAGCCGTGAAATGAGTACCTTTTGCACATTATTCATGGTCAGGAGCAGGTATAGACAGGAACACCTCATCAACCAGGGCCAGACGTGCTTGTGCCATACTGAAATCATATTGCAACATGCATCTCCCTCGCTCCACTTAGTCCACATCTCATTCCTGCCCCTGTGCTACATGGACATCTTCGCACCAGGGTTATCTATATGCCCAGTTTATAAAATGGGTCCAGGGACTTCTCTGTGATTTTCATATCTGACTGCCCATTTTGAGAGATCCATATCATGAGTAGAGCTTCTAAAATACCTCACATAGTCAGATCACAATGAGCAGCAGTCTGCAATTTTCATTAAAAGAGAATATTTTTTCAGTCTTACATCAAAAAGGATATTTAGCCTAACGCATTTTACTTGGCTTCATAACATGCTTCCCATTTTCTCGAAAGTCAACATATATTGCCGAAAGACCATCAAAATAGCTTTTGAAAGTTATACAGCCATGACATTTGTGTTTACAGGAGGGTAAGCATTTGCAATAGTGACAAGCAGCAGCAGAAAGTAGGGTACGTTAACCATTTGAAGAGCCTTGATAAGCTGTGAAACCTATGACTATAGCAGTGGCATCAGAGCTCAAAACCTGGAAGACTAAGTTGACGCATTCCAAAATATTTGTCATTCCTTTACTGTTCTGCTCTTGAAGGGTGATATAGAAAGAATGTTAATAAGAAACTAAACTATGGGAAGAAATGCTTCATGATATGCTTCTTGGTCTAGAATGAAATTGCTGATCTCATTAAATAAAACGTGAGGATATAAACTAGACTAAAACAAAATTAAACACTGAATAAAATAAGTGGTTTTCTACTTGAGGTTGTTCTATACATATGATTATTTAATTTAAAAAACTACCTTTTATTTATATATTTAAATGCTATTGATAAAAATAATTTGGAACTTAAGAAGCTTCCTTCAAAACCTGATGTCATGGAAATTGATAATATCAGCTATTTTAACACTATAAATGTTGCCTTATTTTGCAGTGACCCTTCTTCGATAGACTTGAAAGCCTTTCTGATGACTAGTGTTTCTGAGGGGCCATTTTGCAGACGTGTGCTTTGCAGTTAACACACTTTATTGCATGGTAACTGCACACCAGGCCCACAATAACTGTTAGTGCAGAGTCATGACAGTTATCACACACGTATTTCTGCATTAACTGCCAATTACACATTGTGGAGGAGAATGGGTAGCGGCAGTAAATGACATGGAGAGCACCTTGCAGGGGGATATATCATGTACTGTCAATGGTGTCATTAGTGCGGATGCACCTAATGATACCTCAATAGGTAGAGTTAGATGTACCTACACCTGCAGTGCCTTCACCATGTGTTAGGTTAGGCATCCATGCATTAATGGTCAGGAACATGCTGTTCACTCCCTCAAAGGTTACTGCAGAGGATTGCAATTAATGCACATCAGTTTTTGCAATAAATGTGCTTTACATGCAAAAGCCTAACACACTTTAGTAAAAGGGCTCCTAAGAATCTTGATATAGTTTGGAATCAAGGGTGACCATGATACTGTCCAGATGAAACACATTATACTGGTTTGGATACAGGAGACATGTAGAGTGTGGGTTATTTCTCTTAAAATATTGAAGGGGGAATGATTTGAATTTCATGAGGCTTAACACCTCATCCCTATCTTTTATTAAGTGCAAATTGCACTTTGAGGTCCCAGTAAGTAGAAACCTTTGAGAACTTAGGGTTCTGGAGCTTGATGTGAATAGCATCCCTTCCTCCTTTATGATGTCATCAATGGGGGCCTTGAAATGACACAAAGCTCTTGAGGGACCGTTGTTGGATTTGAGGGCTTCACATTATTTGTGGGTTTGTTCTCTGGAGCTTGGGAAACTTGTGGGGATTGTTTACTTATTAAAGGTCATTGCCAGTATTATGTTGGCCATTTTGCAAATGCACATATTTCCAATAAACTACAGAAGCTGTTACTCTTAGGGGTGTGTCCAAATACTCAGTGCCACTTTCACGCTTTTGAATAAAACAAAATAAGGTTAGCTGGATAGCAAGGGTGCTCGTGGCCAAAAAAAGTTTAGTTTATACTTGTTTTCAACTATTTTCTTCCAGATTTTTGAGCATTTTTTCATGCTCATTTCATCTATTCAGTTTGTGCAATTTTATGTGCACTAGAACCTTCTTAATTACCAAATTGATTGAACATGTGTTAATTGTAGGTAATATAGAAACATAGAAAATGATGGTAGTTAAAGACCATATGTCCTATCCACTAGCCCTTCCATACCAACTACTAAGCATTACAGCCCTTTTTTCCCTTAGAGATTCTCTGTGTTTGTCACATGTTTTCTTGAATTCAGATACAGTCCTTGTCTCTACTACCTACTCTGGAAGGCTATTCCATGCATCTACAACTCTTTTCCATAAAAAAATATTTCCTCAGATTACTCCTGAGTCTATCCCCTTTCACCCTCATTGCCCCCTCATTGTAGAGCTTTCTTTCAATTAAAAGAGGCTCTTCTCCACTGCATTTATGTGTGTACAAGTGGTTTGCAAGCATTTTACATTTTTAGGCTTCCAAACAAACTGAGTGTGTTCTCACAAATACACACTACTACTAGATAGAGATGCCCTATTAATTTTAAGATAACCTCACTCAGCCAGTGAGCAGCAGTGACATGGCTTCCTGGATAAAGGTTTACCACAGCCCCCAGAACATCTCTTGACTCTGCCAATGGCTTGTCCAGACAAAAGTTATCTAGTGATAGGGAGAAGAATATCAAAGAACAAAGATTTGCCCTGCAACTTCTGAAGTTACCTGAACAAATCAATGTGTAAAGAGCTTTTACATTGTGTAAAGGAGCACACACAAAAACAATAGATATGGAAATGTAGAAAGATAAAAAAGGATGTGAGCAGAATAGTGGCTGAAGCATTGAAGGGGAAGAATAGAAAGACAACTAAGAGGTCATTTGAAAGGAAGACAATCCATAGGCTCCTGCATATTAATCAGAATCTCTCTGAAGACTGAGTCAGGAACATCCTGATGTGTATACTTGCTGTTGTTGTTAAGTGCCGTCGAGTCGATGTCGACTCATGGTGACCCTCTAGATAGTTGTCCTAAATTGTGTTCGGTCTTCAGTCAGGCGGCTCACTGTTGACAGACTGGCACCTGTAACTGCTGTTATTGTATCCATCCATCTCATTGCTGGCCTTCCCCTTTTGCTCTGACCTTCTATCTTGCCAAGCATGATGTCTTTCTCTAATGATCTCTCTCTTCGCATGATGTGTCCAAAGTATGAAAGTCAAAGTCTTGTCATCTGAGCTTCTAAAGAAAGCTTAGGTTTGATTTCCTCTAGTACAGATATGAATTTGTTAGCAAACATTCAGTTCCTCTGGGCAGCTTCAACATTTTAGTGTGCGCAAAATAGATTAAATGAACATGAACCTATGAATTTACATGTGCACAACTGACTTGCATTAATTAAAAGTTTCTAACACATGCCCAAATACGTTTTTAAAACAAATATCTGCAGTGAACCAAAAGAAGCAGTCAAAATTGGAGAAAAAGGTAAAACTTTATTCCCAGGAACATCCTTGGTGCATAGATGAAATGTCTTATGTTTCGGTGCTACTTTGTAGCTTTAAATTGCCTGCCCTACTTATGATGACTATGTCTAGGAGGCTCAGTGGAAGTGTAATATTAACATTGTAAGAATCAGAATTCATTTTTTCTATCTGGAGATCAAAGACTTTTAGTAAGTCAGTGTATTCTGTCTTCTACTATTTTATGGACTAGTGTCAATGGATGGCTCATATATGACTTTATTTAGATATGTTTATTAAGCCACATTAGTTTTGGCTGCTAACCCAATGCATAAGCAGCCAAAACTGTGAGGTAAGGAGCAAACCTCTGCGTTATCTGCAGGGGGTATTCCCCGGGGAGGTCCTGCAGATACTGTGAAGATTTGGATTTCCGTAGAGACCCTGTGTTACCTGCCTTGGCAGATACTGCAGGTCCCCCTGGTAAATCCATAGGGAGTGATGGCAGCAAATGGGTGCATAGAGCTGTCAGCAGCTTTGTGGCCTGATCGCTGCCATGTCCCTCCAACTGCCACGATTGGGCCTCCACCCCACAATACTGGCTGTGCTGTGATCCGTGGCACAGACAATATCTAAAATACAAATATCTGGGAGCGATCCCCACTAGACAGATCAATATTCCTATTGGGAGCTGCTGGGGGGGGGGGTCGGTACACCTCCCCCCCATCTGGAAAACGTCTGACTAGCCAGTTGGACTAAACCTCCCTCCTTCCCCCCTCCGGTACAGAATATAAAGGGCAGGGGGCCCTGGCCCCCCACCTTCCCTCTCCCAGCATCCCTTACAAAAATAAAATCCTGACTAACCAGCCAGCAAGGGGGGTCCCAAGGCCTCACAGGCCCCTGGAACCTTCCCATACATACCTTGTATTCCCTGGTGGCTTAGTGGAGAACAGAGCAGGAGTGGTTCTCCTTGCTCCTACCCCATCTTGCGACCAATAGAAAATGGCTGCCATTACTACTTCTACTAAACACTCATATAGTGCTACACGATGTATGCAGAGCTGTACATATAGATGTAAGACACAGTGGCTAGACTGTCACTAGGGGGCAGCACCATGAGACCACCATGACCATCTTTGTTTGGGCCTATGAGAAGGGCAGTGGTTACCAACCATGGCCACCCCCACCCCCACTCCCCATCCCAATCCCACCTTTAGGGGGCTGCACCTTGGGAAAATGAGATATCGTGGGGAATTGCCTGTAATATCTGAATGTTTTTGCAGGTTAGCTGCCACCATGGGGCTAATGCAAGATTAATGCCCACGTTAGCAGCTAGCACACTTTGGTAGACATACCCCTTGAATTAATACTGCTTAATATATATATTGCTAATATTTGATACTGATGACAGAAGACTCTATCATGTCCTACATCGTCCACCATTTCCATAAAGAAATATTTCCTCAGATTACTCCTGAATCTATCCCGTCATCTTCATCCTATGACTCCTCTTTTCCAGAACCTTCTTTCAATAAAGGAAGCCACTTCCTGTGCATTTTTAAATACCATAGCAGTATTTAAATATCTCTATCACAGGGGTTCTCAACCCAGTCTTTGGGAAACACCAGCTGGTCAGGTTTTCAATATAATCACAATGCTTATGCATAAGAGAAATTTGCATACAATGGAAGCAGCACATGCAAATCTCTCTCATGTATATTCATTGTGGTTGTCCTGAAAATCTGATTGGCTAAGTGTGATCCAAGGACTGGATTGAGAACCCCTGTTCTCTCATATCTCTCCTCTCCCATGTAGGTGTTAAAGATGAATTCCCCTATCTCCCATTAGCAACAAAATTCAAACCATTGAAAATGGTTGTAAGAATCAAGTACTGTGATTTGTTCAACAGCACATTGTGACTCTATGCAGATGGCATTTGATAGACCATCAAGCTATAATGAGGCACTAACTAATGATAAAAAAAAGCTTGGGAGAGTGATCACATTCAAATACCAGGGGCTGTAGCTCTCTGCGAAGACGAAAGGCCTGGAAATCTACTTCCAGTCACATCTTGCCAGGAAAACCCAGGGACTGGGTCACCAGAAGCCAGCATTGACTCAACAGCACACATTGCATTGCAGTAGAGAGGGACTGATGCCTTCTTCACATCCCACACAAGTAGAGTCTCCTCCTGGCATTTCTTTGTGCTATGACTGGATTTTGTCAATCTACTGGATATACATATCAGTTGATTAACATTAGGAGTTAGTTCCCCAGTTTTATTATGTTGATCTGATCTGATCATGTCCAGCAAAATCCAAAATGCCCACTACCAGAAAAATATGCATGTATGATGCCACCTTTTCGGATTGTAGCACAGTTACATAGCAACAAAAATTTTAGAACATAGGAAGTTCCATGCTCGCTCGGACCAAAAGTTCACTGTCTCTAGTATCCTGTTTCTGAGTATGACATTCTGGTTATGACTAGTTTTGGCCGAGACACATTTTATGGTTTGTATAAAGCACTGAAAGATTCTTTTGTCGTCTTCATTGGCTGAAGGGACCCAAACTTTATCATCATGCCTTACAATGAACCAGAGGCCTGCCAGAATAGGCTTTCACCAATATACTTGGTGTGTGTTCCTGTCTGCTGTACAATTTGCTGACCATGACCCTTAAAGCCTTCTTGACTTCTTTATTTCTCAGTGTATAAATGATGGGATTCAGTGCTGGGGTCACCACAGCATAGAATACAGATACCACCCTGTCCTGTTCCATGGAGTAGCTGGAGGTGGGACGCATGTACATGAAGCTGATGCTACCAAAGAACAGAGTTACCACTGTGAGATGGGAGGCACAGGTGGAAAAGGCCTTGTTCCTTCCAGCCCTAGAATGGATCTTGAGTATGGTGGAAATGATATGGGCATATGAGATAAGAGTTAGAAGAAAGGAGCTGAGACCTAGGAAGCCACCAACAGTGAGAACCAGTATCTCATTGAGGAAAGTGTCAGTGCAGGCCAATTTGAGCATGGGTGGAATGTCACAAAAGAAATGGTTGATGACATGGGAGTCACAGAAGGGCAAGATTGCCGTGAAAACAGTATGAATGACTGAAGTTAGGAAGCCTGTGGCCCAGAGGCCTATCGCCATCTGAAAGCAAATCTTATTGTTCATTATAGTACCATAGTGCAAAGGCTTGCATATTGCAACATAGCGATCAAAGCCCATGGCAGACAGGAGCAAGCACTCAGTGCTACAGCAGGACACATAGAAATAAAGCTGTACAATGCATCCAGTGTACGAAATATCATTTTCTCCAAGCAAAGTCATTAGCATTTTGGGCACAGTGACTGAAGAATAGCAGAGGTCCAGAAAGGACAGGTTCCTGAGGAAAAAGTACATAGGGCTGTGGAGCTGACTACTCACCCTTGTGACAACGATTATGGCCATATTCCCCAACAAGGAGAGCATATACAGCAAGAGAAACACTAAGAAGAGAATGGCCCAAGTATTCTGGTCTTGAGACAGTCCAAGAAGAACGAATCCCTTCAATGCTGTTTGATTTCCCATTATTCACTTATTAAACATGCAGCTTCTAGAAAGAAAATCAAAGAATGGCATGTTGAATATAGCTTAATGCATACACCATTCCCCTTCCATTTGGGGTATTCAGTCTGTTTTTGTAAATTTTTTCCAGTCAATTTTCATAAGGATGTTTAATTGAAAATCAGCTGAGTTACTGTGGGCTGGAAAGTATGCATTGTATATAGCCAAAACACTGAGCATGCAGACTTTGACTTTGAGTAACAACGTGATATGTGGTTAAAAGAGTGTGCACATATGTCTACTTATATGATGGGAAATCATGGCATCAAGTAGACAAGTTAGAAGAAAACCTACTATGCACATACATTTTTCAAAGTAAAGCTCATACGTGTACTTTTCAAACATTTTCCCCAAATGTCCCCTTCGAACATCACTTTATCTACTTAGCAGCATATGACTCATTTAGGGGTTTTACTCTAGCTATACCCACAAAGAAAGTGCTTCAGCCTATGGTGAGTAATACAGTGCCAAGAAAATGAAAAATAATATTTTAGAAAAGGGAACAATATTGCTGCTGGAAATTAAATGTACATGTCCACTGCTGCATATGAGCGAAAATATCCATTTTATATTAGTAAATGGACTTTTATGATTTGCTCAGTAATCTGAAAATGCCATATTAGGGGTGGGAGTGAGTCTATAAGGGGGCCACATAAAAATAGGCAAAAATGAACACACATATGTTGAAGAACTTACGTATGTGACTAGGCGCATGCATATATACAGAAGTCAGCCGCCATTTTGTAAATACAACCATAAGACCGAAAGTGCTTACTTTCAGAGTGAGTGTGAACATAAGCATAGTTTGGGCAGAGCCTATGTGGAGCACAAATCTATGTGCATAAATTATAAAATAGTATAACTTGCATGCATTCCTGCAAAATCTAGGTGTGTGCATTTCCAGCTGCCTTAGGACAGGCGTAAGTGCTCGCGACTAGTCTTGACACATGTTTTCACATCATGTGCACCTCTATGTTATAAAGTACAAGCATATTTTGCTTTATAAGATAGACTAATGCACATTAACTCTGTGGAGGTTTATCAAATCACCTAATTAGAGGGTCATTTTATAGCAGAGTGCCCATTTTAAAATGGTAAGCAGTTATCTATGTGGATGCTAGTTTATAAAACAGATAGAGGTCAATGTTTCCTTATAAAATGTTATCATAAGAGGCATAAATTGTGTCTACATTCCCAGCATGGACACATGTACATGTGCCCAAGAACAGGTGTACTAGATTGTTTTAGCTGCTTAGCATCTTTTCAAGTACACACGCAGACTTATAAACTCCATCCTCATTCCGCCCAAATTCCACCCCCTATTGGCAAAGTATCCACCATCATGCCATAGGGATGGTCAGTTTATAACAGGACACCTAGATAAAGTGCATTTTGACAGGTCTACTTGCTTTCATAAAATGCCTGTGCAAGCAGTAGAGAGCACTCCTTACACGAAGGAACGATCGCTTTTACTAGTGTTAGAGCTGATGTCAAAGAATGCACCTACATTTGCTTGTATGCATCCACAGTTAATTACTATATTTTATAAATCAATGCGTGTTTCTTCTTGCGTCCCAACATCTGCCACACCCACCACAAAATTATGTGCCGTACAATTAACACATATGCTTTTATACTGGTCAGTATTTTATAAGGGGTCATTTACACACGAATGTGACCACTTAGGCGCATAAACAATTAAAATACCGGCATTGACATGTACTGCTATTACTTAAAAAGAGGTGTCTCCGTATCAAATTACCCCCAACAAGAGTCGGTATAAACACACATATCGGCACATGCGTGTGAAAATGCTGCATTAGACTGAAGAGACAATGGGTTGCCACAGAAAATAAGATATTACCTTCCGTATGCATGGGTTTTTTTTATATACAATTATGCAGGTATGTAGGTGTGAATATGTATATACACACATCTGGCATTACATAGACACATATATATTGGGCACAGGCATACCTATCCTTTCACATAAAAAATCCATACATCCAGCAGACATACACTGTACTATAGCCAGATATACAGTATATGCTCATGCTACATTAAATGCACATATGTATAATTTATAGACTGCTCTCATTCAAACAGAGATACATGGATGCATTTATACATATGGATATACAAGATTTAACACTGCAGGAAGTGAAACAGTAATGCAAACATCACCTTCTGTCATCAAAGACGGAGACAAAGTCCAGATTGCTAAAACAAGGAATAGAGGAGAATGAGGAGGGGGTCTAGAGCCTGCTAAGGGACATCCACTGATGCTATCAGAGAACATGCAGCAGTTTTACTTAATGCATCATTCACTTGTGAAACTCACTGTCTTAAGATGTTGCCAAAACAAAAACCGCAACTGTGTTTAGCTTTGGATTGCACAAATTTATGGAAGGCAGATCAATCATAGCCTATTTAGCAAAAGAGCACAAGTTCCAGAATGGAAAAAAAATCCATAGAAAAAAAAATACAAAGCTGTGTCAAAAATAGAGTGTCATTTGGAATGTGTCTAATAGGGGCAGCTTTATGGACTGGAGAAATACAATCCAAATATCTAAGAAAGGACCACTGCTATCTTGTAAAATCATACACTTTCTTTGGAGAAAAGTTAATACTGTACCCACAAAAGCTATCCGAGATCTCAGTTTATCTATGTGACTGCAGAGTTTTTTCAGGGTTCACGTTTTTTGGAGAACAATTAGTTTTCTTGTGCTTTCTTGATTCTCAGTTGAAAACTCTAAAAAGATGAAATCAAATCTTGCAGAGTCTCGCGATTAAGACTTTAGGTACTGTGTAGATGAGCAGAGATTCTTCTACTTGCAAAAGCATAAAATAAGCATTGATAGTCTTTATCGGAAATCAACAGGATAAACGTAATACAGATGCAATCAATCTGCCCTACATTTGTCTGAACAGCAGCATATCACAGTGCATTACATTCCACCCTAATGCCCTAAGCAAGTTAAAATAGTCAATATATTTATTACCAGTGCTGAGGCTAATTCTGTCTGAGCAGTGATGAGTCCAATCAAGAGAAGAGCCTGTACAGCAGTAAACAAATTCTTTAAAAGAAACGTTAACAGTGGACAGCTGTGGGTGCTACATCTGCTTTATGCATTTGAAACAAAATATCATAAGTACTTTCATATCCCCAAAGACTTAGTGTTGGCAAATGCAAAGTGAACCTCTTCCCCTGCCCCTCCCCTCCCCCCCCCCAGCTGTTGCCATTCACCTTTTGCAAAATTGGACACTAACTGCAGCTAAGGAAGACAAATCATGGAATTGCACCTTTATTGCAACCAGAATAACAATTGAACATGAACAAACAATTTAATTATGTGTGACTATGTCACGTTATCTAACAAGCATTCCTTAAAGTGACAGTCACATGTTTGTAACTCTCATATATATTTTTTTAAAACGAGAGAAAGGGAATATAACATCTTCATTATCGAGGGGGGCGGAGGGGGGGGGGTTGTGTGTGTTCATCCTGCCATGGAGAGATTGTTCTAGGTGGGACTGGATATTCTGGAGCTAAATTGTTATGATGACCAAGGCCAGATTTGGCTTAAGAGAACCCACAGACAACCTGGGGAAGCAGGAAGCAGTCTCCCACCAATAACCTCTGTTCAAACTTTCCCTCTCCTGGAATCCTCCTCCCCTCCCCCTCCCAGGTTCACCATTATCCTATAAAACAGAATCAGCCAGGCACCACTGCAGAATCTCTGTGAAGAAAATTTTGCACAGACCCTCATGTGCTTAGAAGTGAAGTGATAATTATTTCCATCTCTTAAATGCAACATTCTCTCTATAGTTTATTTTATTTATTTATTTATTACAATTTCTTTTATACCTCACTATTCGGCATCAGCACGGTTCACATTATAACACAACGACCATAACAACAAGCTGTTTGGTTTTACATCGAACAGGGGTACAAACTTGGATAACAGGGGTAAACTATATACATGAGATATTTACACGGCTAGAATTGAATAGTGCATGGGAATCCACTTTCCATGTTCCTACAATTAAAAGTAGTCTTTGTGGCCTGAATCAATTGGGGAAGATGAATTCAGCATCATTCCCAGGGAACCAGTCTGCCTTACAGAATTCAAACCATTAGATTGTTGTACCACCCCAGGGGTATGAATATGGTCAGTATGTTCCCACACATCTTAGAGGGGACATTGCTTAAATGGGCCGCCTATCACCGTGTAAATCTATGCAAGGGTCAAAGCCAGATGACACAGAACCTGTCGCTATGGGAGGACTTGCAAGCCTTGAGCAGAATTTTCTTGGTGGAGGTGATCTTGCTCTACAGAGCGAGCCGTGCAGTGGCAGGCCTTAGATGAAGCATAATAACAGTGATGATGCTACAATGCCTAGTAAAATTAGGCTTGGAAAGGAGTTACCTACATTGATTATGCTTAGATCTGGGCCTAATCACACTCCACCATGCTAGGTCTGAATTATTATAGACTAAAGTATCACTCTAACACCTCACTCTCATGACTGTTTACTCAGAGGTTCAGTGGTCACTCATCGCACAAAACCATCCTAGGCCTGGGATTCCATATGGATTTCATTTACAACTGCACATGCCTGATTCTGGTTTTACCACTTTTCTCAATAGAATAGCACTACTGTTGTCAGAGAAGCCAAGTTAGCTAATCCCAGGAAGGGAATTTTAGGCAGTTTTAAGTTTCTTACAACCCTATCGTGATGGATTATGGAACCTACCAGAGTGGTAACTTCAAAATCGGAGCTGAAACAAATCAACTCCCTTTTAGAACTAAGTAACTTAGAAGCTCTATATTATTCCCGTCCCGCAAGTCGATCGGGATTCTTTTCCCATTCACAATTATAGAGGCTACAGGTGAGACACTTGTTTTTGGACCACCCAAGAAAGCTGTCTATAATGCTCCCCATCTTTAAAGGGATTTTTCCTGTTATACCTAAAGGGACAAATGGATCAGAAGCAGATGGGGAAGGGCTCCCTCACAATCACTACTACTACTACTACTGAGCATTTGGATAGCACTACCAGTCATACACAGCGCTACACAGACATGTAAGAGACAATCCCTGCTCATCGGAGCTTACAATCTAGTTAAGACAAAGCACAGAAGATTTAAGCACGGGTAGAATAAGGGGAAAGAAAAGAGGAGATCAGGTGAGTCAGGATCCAAAAGCAGCAGCGAAAAGGTGAGCTTTCAATCTGGATTTGAAGAGGGTTAGAGAAGATGCCTGGCGTACAGACTCAGGTAGTTTGTTCTAGGCGTAAGATGCAGCAAGATGAAAGGAGCGAAGTCTGGAGTTAGAAGTAGAAGAGAAGAGCACAGATAGAAGCAGTTGGCTAGAAGAGCGGAGTTCCCAAGAGGGGTTGTAAGGAGAGATGAGAGAAGAAAGGTAGTGAGGAGCCGCAGAGTGAATGCATTTATAGGTCAGCAGGAGGAGTTTGAACAGGATGCAGAAACCGATAGGGAGCCATTGAAGTGACTTGAGAAGAGGAGTAATATGGGCTTGACGAGGCTGGTGGAAGATTAGCCGTGCAGCGGAGTGCTGAACAGATTGAAGGGGGGAGAGAGATGATTCAAAGGGAGACCAGCAAGGAGTAGGTTACAGTAGTCAAGATGGGAGGTGATTAAGGAGTGGATAAGCGTTTTAGTAGTGTGTTCAGAAAGGAAAGGGCAGATTTTGCTAATGTTATAGAGAAAGAAATGGCTGGTCTTAGCTTTGAGATGGATATGTGTGGAGAAAGAGAGAGAAGAGTCAAAAACAACACCCCAGTTTGCGGGCTGAGGAAACAGGAAGGAGTACAGAGCTATCCACAGAGACTGAGAAAGAAGGAGGAGGTGGGGAGGCTTTAAGGGGAAAGATAAGAAGTCCAGTCTTGGCCATGTTCAATTTCAAGCGGCAGTGAGACATCCAGGCAGCAATGTCAGAAAGGCAGGCAGAAATCTGGGTCTGGATAACCGGAGAGAGTTCAGGCATAGATAGGTAGATCTGGGAGTCATCAGCATACAGATGGTACTGAAAGCCATGGGAAGAGATAAGCATACCAAGGGACTGGGTATAGAGGGAGAAAAGGAGCGGACCCAAGACAGATCCTTGGGGTACACCAACTGGGAGCGGGGTAGCGGAGGAGGAGGAGCCACCAGAACACACACTGAAGGAGCGATGGGAGAGATAGGAGGAGAACCAGGATAGTACAGAGCCCTTAAAGCCAAGCGAGGACAGGGTATCGAGGAGAAGGTTTTGGTCAATGGTGTCGAAAGCACCAGAGAGGTCAAAAAGGATGAGGACAGAGTACAGGCCCTTGGATTTTGCCAGGAACAAGTCACTGGAGACTTTGACAAGAGCCGTTTCAGTAGAGTGTAAAGGACGAAAGCCAGACTGTAAGGGATCTAGGAGGGCATGAGAGGAGAGGAAGTCGATGCAGCGGCGGTGAACCACATGTTCAAGTAGTTTAGAAATGAAGAGAAGGAGAGAGGGAGGGACCATGCTGTGGGCACTATAACTAATAGATGTAGCTAGGAATCCCTGCTTTATTTCCCTACTGAGACAATCCCAAATCCCTTATTGCAGTGTTGGTAAATATAACTGTGAACATAAATGTTTAGAATATTGTAGCATCAGTGAATGGAAGATCTCAAAGATAATCTTGGGGCTGCATTAAATAAATTTGTGGGATTAAGAATTGACAGATTGATGTGGGGTCCAAACAATGTTCATTAAAGCAGGCCAATTGTATTAGAACAATAGTACCCAGAGATCTATATTTGAAACAAAAATAGGCTGAAAGGATGCACATTTACATTTATTTAGTATCATCAAGGAAAATACCTTCAAAGGCCAACATTTTAATTATATTTATCCATCTCCCCTTTCAATTAATATGTAAGCATTTTACTTAAGGTGATTCCCAAGTCCTGACTGCGTCAACAGTACAACTGCAGTTTACATTTCAAAACTAAGAAGCTTTAAATCTGGCAGCAAAACAGAACTACGACCAACTTCCCAAAGCTTGGGATAATATTAACCTCCTTTTACTCAAGTAGAGATACAGTTAGATGCAAAAATAGATTTTTTTCCAATAATATATAGTAACATAGTAACATACAGGGTCATTCTGAGCTACAAATAGCAGAGATGGACCTCCAGTTGGGACATCCATCCCCGCTATTCGAGGCCTTTCCCGGCCCAGTCCTCCTTCTCCGCGAGTTGTACAGGGAAGTTAAACTGGGGCGGGAAAGGGGAGGATCGGGGGTGTCGTTAGGGCAGGCAGTGGGTGGTCACCAGCCCTGGACGTACAGGGGTTGATTCAAATGTCGGCCCTGTACGTTGTCACAGGGCCTACCTTGGCAGCGTACTGGACTGAGGTAGGTTGGACATAAAAACATTTAAGGTTGGGTTTGGCCAATATCTTACAGGGCCCAGGGACTTTCAGCCCTGGTAGCTTCCTTTTTCACCAAAATCCCAAAGAATACCAAAAGGTCCGAGTGGAGGGAAAACAAAAGGCATTTATTTCCCTTTCATGCAAAAAGGTTCATATGCTTGGAAACAAAACATCAAACACAAGTTCCTTACTTCAGGTTAAAGAAAAAGAAAAGCATTAAAGCAAAACTGTTATCTTCACAGTAAGTGGTATAGCAGGCAAACAAACAGTCTCAAATCCCAAGACAGAGCTTAGTTGCTTAGTAAGGACTCCAAGCTTCCTGTCTTACAGAAGCTACAGTCCATCTCGGTGTCCGAGGCAAATTCCACCTGCATCGGTTCCCCGTCTGAAGCCTCTGAACCCAAGTCAGTACTTGTTGGCAAATTGTAATAAGGCTTTTTATATATCTTCTGCACAACCTCCCAATGCTCAGGGTTGAATACAGGGCGTCGGTCCTGCGCCCTCAAATACTGGGAACTGTCTTCCTTTTGCAAGTGTTTTATCTTAGCTGCCTGTAAAGCTTTGTCATTAACAAGTCTTTTATTTGGTGTGTGTTTCTTGCACCTTATCTCATAGGCAGTCTCACAAGGATAGTATTCCACTGCTCCCTGTCCTGCCCATACATCAGCAGTCTGCAACCTGCTCTTAGTTAAAGATGGGTTACCTTTTCTCCTTGGCTTTTCTACTCCCGGTGAGGTTTGAGGCCTGCTCCGGTTGTGATCCTGCCTGGCCTGAGCAATAGGTCTTAAGCTCTCCAACCGTCCTTCTGTTGGCTTTAGACCGCAGTCACAGCCGCGCCCTTGCCTCTCTGTACGACAAACACTCACTCTGGCGGGAGTTGTCCCAGCTTCCCCACGGTGGTTCCTTTCTTCAAGCCACTGCGGCTGTTGCTGCCTCCTGCGAAACTGTCGTCCAGGGATTACTGCTTCTTCTGGATATCTAGCCCATTCACCTGGATGTCCTGCCCAACCTGCTGGTTCTGCTGGTTCTCCTGGCAGTCCTCCTTCCCCAGGCCGTCCTGCCTGTTCCGTTCTCCAGGGCTGTCCTGTCCCCTCAGGATATCCTCCTTTCCCGGGCCGTTCCTCTTTCCCAGTCTGTTCTCCTTTCCCAGGCTGTTCTGCCGGTTCTGCTCCTGGCCGCTCTGGCCATTCTGCTCTCCAGTCTTCCAAACTCTCTTTAAGAGGTACTCCTCTCTTCCTTGATTGGAAGCTGGCTGGAATTACCTCATGACCTAGGAGGTGTGGTTCCTCAGTTCCTCGGAGGTCCCTCCTGCTCCCCCTATGTGGTTCCTCGTAATATTGCAGCCTGTGCTTGACTTTTCCTGCGTTTAAAACATTTTCTTCTCTTCTCAGAGGGTCTGCAGCATCACAACGTCCGGGGCCAGTGACTTGAACGGGGAAGTTATTCCACCTCAGAGTTGGAATAACTTCCATGATGCAGAGGGATCTACGGACCCAGGGCTGGGAAGGGGCAACAAGGGGCAGAGACCATTTTCTGCAGCCAGACCATGGCTTTGGAAGACCAGATTGGAGTTAGTCGGGTAAGGCCTGTACATGCAGGCCAGGCTGAATCGCAGTCCTTGCCTGCACGTACAGGCCCAATCGTGATTCTGATCCCGTTGGGGCTAGATGTGCCCTGCTGAGAACAGAATCGTGATGTCCTCTGTACATCCGGTTCTGACCGGGCATACAGAGGTCTTGTATGTCTGAGACAGAATTGGGCCTATAGTATATTTTATTTATTTTATTTATTTATTTGGAAGCTTTTCTATACCGCCTCTTCCAGAGATCAGGGGCAGTTTCCAATAGAACAAAACATAGTACAATGAATACGTAACCGGTGAACTATTTACAATAAGCAGTTAAACATGAGAACTATTTACAATCATAAATCTTCCAATTTGTATTGTAGGCACAGACGTTTTAGTGATGGTAAGAGAAATGACACATTAATGGGTAGGAGTGGGCTTATGGTTGGTTTGTTGTGTAGCAAAGGTTATGTGGTGTAGGGGTCAAGTTGGTCAGGAGGACTTGATCAGGGGTGAAATTAGGGTTATGGAAATGCTGGATGAACAGATACGTTTTCAATTCCTTCTGGAATACTTCCCTCAGGCTTTCTGGGAGGGCATTCCATTTTGCAGGTGCAACAAATGAAAATGCACTGTTACTTGTTATTTGTTTAGTTTTTCTAATCAATGTAGGGACTAAAAGAGTGTTAAGGTTCTTCCGTCTTCTAGTTCTATTTTCAGGGGGCGTTTGGATTAAAGTTGAGAGACAAGAAGGCGATATATTGTTGATTAGTTTAAATGTGGTTAGTATATGATGGCAGATAAGGAACAGTATGGTCCATCTAGTCTGCCCAGCAAGGTGGCAAGAGTAGGTTCACCTGCCTCACCGTGCAGGTCACCCCTCCCCATGCCTTTGTTTAGGGGTGTACCCACTGCTCAGTGAAAGTCATCTGTATTTACTGAGATATAAGAGATAGTTATGTCTATTTTGATTTTATCCTGTTGCTATAAAGGGATCCACTGTCTGTCCCATGGCCATTTGGAATTATTTTTCTGTATTTGCCCCCACCACTTCCAATGGGAAGGAATTCCAAGCATCCACCACCCTTTCAGTTTAACCCCTTGCAGCTTCATGTTATGCCCTCTAGTTTTACAGCTTCCCCATCTTTGGAAGAGGTTTGTTTGTTCATTAATACTCTTAAGTATTTATAGGTCTGAATCAAATCTCCCCTGTCCCTCCTCTCCTCCAGAGTGTACATATTTATGTCTGGAGATGAATGGTCAATGCCACTGCATTCCAGAATTCCTGAACAAAGCAGCAGGGCACCCATTATGAATGTGATGAGATCATAATGCTCATAGTTCCATCATTTGTAATACTAAAACTAATGGAAAAATAAAACTCAAGAGGTTATCTGTAGATGTGATAAACTAATCCTTTTCTTCTACAACAAACTTTATCTGCCTTAGACCATATACAATGTCAACTATCTGAGTCGGAATCTGTAACTTTTAATATTAGATAAGGTAAGTTATATCTGCCTATTTTGTAGTTAAAATAATATGGTATACGAAGTAAGGAAATCACTTGAAGCAAGGAAAAGACCCTCTTGATATCCATAGGCAATGAGAATTCTTATGCTCCAATAAAACTCTCTGAATCTGCAAGTTGACCAAGCAGGTGATTTGAAAAGATTTAGTGTTGTGGCAGGTGAAGGCCTGTGATCCACAGTGTCTGACATAAGCAAGCAAGCCTAACTAGCTTGACCTGTAAATGAAGTCTGTAGAGAGGCCCATAGGAATTGTACATCCCCCAATATGCTGCTGTAGAATTAGAACTTAGTAAAAGCATTGATTTAGCTTAGACAAGCAGAACAGATGGAAAAATACAGAGAAATATGTTTAAAACTGCTGACAGAAAGGTTACAGAGCCCTGCTTCCCTGCATGTATTAACTAGCCCAGTGGCCTTGGAAGTAGGAAAGTAACAAGTTGGTGAACTGGCCATTGTAATTGGGACTAGAAGGGGGGTGAGCAGGTGCTGAGCCCACTCAAAGAACATAATTGGATAATCATATCAGTACCGGGACCAATAGAGAAGGTACTGGAAGTACGGGAGGTTACCGGGACCAATGAAATGTTTTCCTATACCTAGAATGGAGCAAAAGTCTATAAAAGTTGTTGTATTGCCAGAGAACATTGCTCAGCCATTTTGAAATTGACTTTGCTTGAGACTTGTGCACAAATAAATGATTTGGACCAACTGAACAGACTCCTGGTATCATTGGTTTGTCTGCGCTCTGCTGCTACATATTCTTGGTGCGTTGGCCGGGAAGTTGTGGAATCAGAGTGTATATAGGGCAATATACCACGACTTTCCGCCTCTACAGGTTTGGTCCTGCCGGGATCGCACCCTTCCGACGGGACTTTGCTCCCTGGCGCTGCCGGTCCCTTGCATCGGAGGGAGCTGGTCGGACCTCGGCGGGTGCCGGACCCGGCTGGAGCCAACACCTCGAACCCGAGTGAGGGGAGTCCGAGGTCCAACTCATGCGCCTGCTTGGGAAGTTTGAGGACCGGATCCGGTGAGTAAAGTTTTGATTTGTTATGTCTAGACAGATAAGAAAGAGCAGTGCTGCCATTTGGATATTGAACTTGGAACTTGGAAATTGGTAAGAGAGCTTGATCACCTCTCAAAGACGGGCCGAGTAACCCCGCATGAGTATTCGCAGGGCGAAACCCCCGTCTTCTTGTATTTTGGAATTTGAACAAGACTAGTCAGAATAGATAGAAATGAATGCATTCTGGGATTCGTTGCTAGCATGATTGTATGAATGAAGTGTGAATGAGAGGTCTGGCAGCACGGACCAAGCGAAGGCGGACCCCTGAGTAGCGCATTTCCTGACCGGGCGACCGCGTTCAGGTCGCAAAAAGGGGGAAGCGACTGTCGTCTTGTCTTGTTATTTGTTCTCCTTAAATGTTTCTAGGGCCGTGAGGACCCCTTACCCACGGTCCGCCCTCCTTTTTCCTTTTGTCTGTTGTTGCGCGCACACATCGAAATGGGAGGGGCGGGGTCTACTAGGAACACTCCATTAGAATGTATGATCGCACATTTTAAAGAAGGATATTCCGGAGACTATGGTATTAAAATGACTTCAGCCCGTTTACAGATTTTGTGTACTAGGGAGTGGCCCGATCTAGACCCTACCTGGCCCCGAGAGGGAACCTTTAATGTAGGAATTATCCAGTTAGTGCACCGTAGAGTGCGAATAGCGCACCCCGATCAGTACCCCTATATAGATTCCTGGTTAAGTATTTGCGAAGATCCGCCCCCTTGGGCGAAGCGCTGTTATGAAGAACAGTGCAGAATAATGTTAGCAAAGACAGATTATAGTCAGAAAAGAGAACAGCCTAGAAAGAAAGGAAAAGGTGAGAAATCCAGGAAGAAACCTATCCTGGTATATCCTGATTCCCCAGAAATGATTACCCGACAGCCCCAAACTCAGCGCCCAGTGAGAATAGCCCCACGTCCTGCCCCAGAGCCCCGGAGACAGCAGGAACGGGACCGAACCCCTGAGTCATTACCCAAAGAGCAGGTAGATGAGCTCCCTTTGATTGAAGAAGATGATTCTACCGAGACAGAAAAAGGAGAATCAGATACAGAAACAGAGAAGGAAGAAGCTGAAAATTCCCCGAGTGATACTGACAGTGTAAAAGTGACTGCCAGTGTTAGCTCGCCAGTGAAAAGTAAATCTAAAGTAAAGCATGAAGAAAAGAAGAAAATAACCCCTGACAGGACAGTTACGAGAATATCTCTCAGATCCCGAAAGACATCTACTGCCAAGATGATGCCTTTACGGCAAGTCCCGGGAATACCCATAAGAAATGAAGATAATGAGGTGGTGGCGGGACCCCTAAATTATGTGTATGTCCCCTTCTCTACCACTGACTTGTTAAATTGGAGGACACATTATGCCTCCTATACCAATAAGCCCCAAGAGCTTACAGAATTAGTGAATACTATTATGGAAACCCATCAACCAACATGGGCAGATTGCCGCCAGCTCCTGTCCACCTTATTTACTACAGAGGAGCGGACACGAATTAGAAAAGCAGCTATAGACTGGCTGGCAGATAACCCGGTAGCTCCAGGAGAAAGGGGGGAGGAAAGAATAGATAATCGGGAAGCGGCCCAAAGAGAATTCCCGAATGAAGACCCCCGATGGGATCCAAATACAGAAAGAGGATCCAGAGCCCTAGCCCGTTTTCGCCAAGGCTTTATACAAGGCCTGAAAAGGGGGGGGCCAGAAAGCTATGAATCTTTCCAAAGTTACTGAAGTTACCCAAGGCATAGATGAGAGCCCAGCAGTGTTTTATGAAAGATTAACTTAAGCATATAGAATGTATACTCCCTATGATCCCGATGCACCAGGAAGTTTATGCATGGTGAATTCTGCTTTTGTAAATCAGTCTCAACCAGACATTAGACGTAAATTACAGAAATTAGAAGGGTTTGCGGGCATGAATGCAACTCAGTTATTGGAAGTCGCTCATAAAGTGTATGTGAACTGTGATAATGAAAGGCAGAGAGAATGTGATCGAAAGATGAAGAAGAAAGCTGATTTTTTGGCTGCGGCCATAGTTGAACAGAAAAGGGGAGGCATCCCTAGTCGATGGAGCAGAGGAAGGGGGCGGGGCCGAGGCGGAGGCCGGCCCCAGCTAGGCGTAAACCAATGCGCCTACTGTAGGGAGGAAGGACATTGGAGAGATGCATGCCCGCAACTCGAAGACGCCCATCAAGATGACGAAACCAATCATCAATGGAGAGAAGAAAGACGAGGCCATCCCCGGAACCGCGGAGGAGCCAATCGAGAGCAATACCAGCGAGAAAGAGGAGAAGCCATACAAGCATTGGCTACGACAGCCCATGATGAAGATGACGTGGATTAGGACAGACCGGGCTCCGAATTTGCTTTAGGTCTCCAGGAGCCTATAGTCGGAATACAAATAGGAGACCAAGTTATGAACTTTATGGTTGATACTGGAGCAGAACATTCAGTAGTAGACAAGAAGATAGCCCCATTTTCTACAAAAGCAGTCACCATTGTAGGAGCAACTGGTGCCAAAGCTACAAAACCTTTTCTTCAGAATCGCATATGCAGTCTAGGAGGACAACAAATAACTCATCAATTCCTTTATATGCCTGAATGTCCAGTGCCACTACTGGGACGAGATATGTTAGCCAAGCTACAAGCCCAAATATCCTTCACTGAAAGAGGAGAAATGCAAATGACAGTAAATTCTCAAGCCAAACCAGCAGGAATAATGCTGCTTACAGTTCCCCGAGAAGAAGAATGGAGATATTACAGTGATGATTCTGTCCAAGACACCTATTTTGAACAAACTTTGAAAAGTATTGATGCCCCACCTGGAGTATGGGCAGAAGGGAGTCCTCCAGGCCTAGCCAAACATATAGCTCCAGTAATTGTAACCCTTAAGTCTAGTGCTACACCAGTACATGTCAAACAGTACCCTCTCCCAAGAGCTGCAATTGAAGGCATCCACCGCCACTTGCAAAGATTACTAGAACATGGCCTACTGAAAGTATGTCAATCCCCATGGAACACTCCACTTCTGCCAGTGAAAAAGCCTGGAACAGATGACTACCGCCCAGTGCAAGATCTAAGAAGAGTGAATGAAGCAGTTGAAACCATACATCCAGTTGTACCCAATCCTTACACTCTTCTAGGACTGATACCTGCTGAAGCTACCCACTTTACTGTACTAGATTTAAAAGATGCATTCTTTTGCATAAAATTAGCCCCCATAAGTCAGATATTGTTTGCATTTGAATGGCAGGACCCTATCTCTGGAAGAGGGGGCCAACTTATTTGGACACGATTACCCCAAGGATTCAAGAATTCGCCTACCATCTTTAGTGCTGCACAGAATCAAGACCTTTCAAGCTATCCAGTGGCCCCGGGGAAGAGAGTGCTTCTCCAATACGTGGACGATCTGCTGATAGCTGCTGTTTCAGAAAGTGAATGTATACAAGCCACCAAAGACCTCTTGCAGTTACTAGATGAAGCTGGATACAAACTTTCCAGAGCAAAAGCACAACTATGCCAAAAAGAAGTGAAATACTTGGGCTTTCGTATAACCCAAGGAAGCCGAAAATTAGGCAGAGAGAGAAAAGAAGCAGTATGCAGAATTCCAATCCCAACTACCAGAAAGCAAGTCAGAGCCTTTCTGGGAGCGGCAGGATATTGCCGAATCTGGATTCCCAACTTTGCCCAAATTGCCAAACCACTGTATGAAGCCACAAAAGGAGAAGAAAAGTCGCCACTGGAGTGGGGACCTGAGCAGGATACAGCCTTCAAGATGTTAAAGGAAGAATTGATGTCATCACCAGCCCTTGGACTACCAGATGTTCATAAGCCTTTCCACTTGTTTGTACATGAAGCACAAGGAAATGCCTTAGGCATGTTGACTCAGAAATTGGGAAATTGGGAGCGACCTGTAGCATACCTATCGAAACAATTGGACACTGTGGCCAAAGGATGGCCACCTTGCCTGAGAGCAGTTGCAGCTACAGCATTGTTAGTGAGTGAAGCAGATAAGCTCACACTAGGACAGAATCTACGAGTCACTGTGCCACATGCAGTCCTTGCCCTTATGGAACAGAAAGCAAATCATTGGCTCACCAATTCCCGAATGTTGAAATATCAGAGCATGTTATGTGAAAACCCACAGATACAACTGGAAGTGAGCCATGCCTTGAATCCAGCCACATTGATACCTGTTAGTGAAGAACTCCCAGAACATGATTGTATAGAAGTTATGGACACCGTATTCTCCAGCCGACCTGACCTGACAGATGTGCCCATAGACAATCCTGACTAAGTCTATTACGTAGATGGAAGCAGTCTTATCATCAATGGACGACGCTGTGCCGGATATGCAGTAGTCACTCAACATGAAGTCGTTGAGTCATCAGCTCTAGCCTCAGGTACATCAGCTCAGAAAGCAGAATTGATAGCACTTACTCGAGCACTACTGTTAGGTGCAAAACTTGTGCTAAATGTATATACAGACTCTAAATATGCCTTCACCACCCTACATGCCCATGGGGCTCTCTATAAAGAACGGGGGCTCATCACGTCCGGAGGAAAATCAGTCAAGTATGGCCCCGAGATACTGATGTTACTTGATGCAGTATGGGCCCCAACTCGTGTAGCTGTCATGCATTGCAGAGGACATCAAGCAGGAAAAGGAGAAGTTGCCCGAGGAAATAGGTTTGCAGATGCCTCAGCACAACAAGCAGCTATGACAGGACAAATTACACCACAAGCCATGCCAATGCAGGCAGCATTGTTTCCAGTACCCTTGAACTTATGGACACCACGATATACCACCAAAGAATTAGATTACTACTGTAACAAGGAAGATGGAGTACTGAAAGATGGGTGGATTGAGCTGCCACCAGCAGAGGGCAGTCAACCCCCAGGACGAATAGTAATTCCCGAATTGTTAGGTCCAGCTTTTGTCAAAGCCTTCCACGAAGCCACCCACTATGGGAAAAGTGCTATGGAAAAAGCACTCAGACCACATTTCTGCATTACCATGTTAGCAGCCCTATCAGCTTCAGTGGCACGCCAGTGTCTAATTTGTACCAAAAATAATGCTAAGCAAGGTCCTACACCACCACCCCGAGTTCAATCAGGAGGTGTAACCCCCATGCACCACCTACAAATTGATTTTACTGAAATGCCAAAAGCCAATGGATATCACTACTTATTAGTATTAGTTTGTACTTTCTCTGGGTGGGTAGAAGCCTTCCCAACCAGAACTGAAAAAGCTCGAGAAGTCACCAAAGCTTTACTGAGAGAGATTGTCCCTAGGTTTGGAATTCCAGCAGTAATAGGGTCAGACAATGGGCCCTCATTTGTCTCCCAGATTACTCAACAGTTAGCAAAAGCCCTACAGATACAATGGAAGCTTCACACTGCATACAGACCCCAGAGTTCAGGGAAAGTTGAGCAAATGAATCGTATCCTGAAAGCCCAAATGTCTAAGCTTTGTCAGGAGACACGCCTGAAGTGGCCCCAAGTGCTCCCAATAGCTTTACTCAGAATACGCTCAGCTCCTGTGAAGTCAACAGGATTTTCCCCTTTTGAAGTTCTGTATGGTAAACCTCCACCAATAGTGCAGGGAATTAGAGGAAGTCTAGCCCAAATTGGTTCAGAAATAACCAGGCAAGAACTCCTAGCTCTTAGTTTTGTTCTGCAGACCCTCCATGCGTGGATCCAAGAAAAGTTGCCTATCAACTTGACGGAACCCTTGCATCCCTACCAGCCTGGTACCTTGGTGTGGATCAAAGATTGGAAGAAGACACCGTTGGAACCCCATTGGAAGGGACCATACACCGTCATCCTGTCTACCCCAACTGCAGTAAAGGTAGCAGAAATCGATTCCTGGATCCACCACAGCAGAGTCAAGCCCGCAGCTGATCCCGAACCTGAGCAGTGGACAGCAGAACAGCATCTTGATGCACCTTTGCGAGTTACTCTGAGATGGCAACCAGCAACTTAGACACTTTGTCACAGTGCCCTGCAGTAGCCAAGTCTTTCGAAGAGGATTGCTGTTTTCCATACAGCAAGAGTTTGTTTCAACGAACCTCATGTGTGTGATTTTACACACTACTTTGATGCTACATTGATTGACCATACTTCAGAAGCCAACTGAAATTGCTAAGTTGATTAATGTGTGATGGACAACTTGAGGATCTTCAATCAACACTCAGCACCCGTTGAATTGCTTTATTAGCAAACGGGACGAAGAAAAGAACGTCGTGGTCAAGATCTGCAAGCTGAGGATTCAGAAGAACTCCAATCAACATGTATCTTTACCTTTGCTTTGCCCTGGTTGCCTGTTTTGGAGGCTTTGAACTGACTCATGCCTTACCTCTATGCACTGCTTGCATTACTTCTACTCGAACTGGACTGAAAGTAACTCAGACTTTGATTTATCACTCTTACTATTCCTGCACTGGTAAAGTGACTCGGTGTATTTATAACACCACTGAACTAAATGTTTGCACTAAAGGTAAATCTAGAGTATGCTATAATCCGCATCAGAATCCATCCTATTACACGTTGGAAATACGATGGAATGATGCAGATGGACCTTTAATCAATGCCACACAACCACTTAGAGATTCTAGTAAACCTGCTGTTTTGAATTTTGATGCATGTGATGTTATAAACAGAGATAGTCGCTCCAAATGTGGTACCTGGGAAAAAGCATACCGTAATGATCATAAGTATATGTGCCCAGAAGGTGCCACAGGATGGGGGAAGTGTACAGGTAAGAAGGGTTCATATAGTACTGCAACAGCAGCAGATTACTATTGCCCAAATTGGGAATGCGTCTTTTATGCTACATGGAATGCTGGTATAGTAGAAGAAGCTATAGATAATCGAGTGGCCACTTTAACTAAGTCAAAACCAGATGACAAATGTAAGAAAGGTGCCTGTAACCCTCTACAATTATGGATACGTAATCCTAATGTATGGAAACAAGGATACAAGTTTGGTTTACGTATCGCAGGTTCCGGATCAGATCCAGGAACCATTGTGTATATAAGATTGAATACCCAAACCCACAGGTCATCTAAATATCACATCCATAACACTTTCTATGAGGCCATGCATGTAAATAAGTTTGAGATCCCTCATCCTTCTCAGAATTTATTCTTAGAATTAGCTGGAGCGGTAGTATCTAGTCTTAAAATCTCAGATTGTTATTTCTGTGGCGGAACACAGATGGGTGACCAGTGGCCATGGGAGGCCCAAGAATTAAATTATTCTCTGACTTACAATCAGACTGAATTACACAAGACTACTAGCGAATGGGTGTTAGCGCACTCAATTGTTGGACGTCTTTGCTATGCCAGAATTGGACCTCAGTTTACCCAACAGGTAGGACAGCTAGTCTGTCTCAACCAAAAGATTTATAATGCCACCACCAAAAAGACGTCATGGTGGTCAGGAGTCAAAAGACCTGAACCTCCTAATCCATTAGCCAGATTTCCTGAACTTGCTGGTTTATGGACTAATCTCGCCAAATCCCATGCTTGGCAAGCCCCACCTGGCCTGTATTGGATCTGTGGAAACCAAGCGTATGCTCGACTCCCACCACACTGGGGAGGAGCATGTGTCTTAGGGACCATCAGACCTTCTTTCTTTCTCCTGCCCATAGAACATGGAGAACAATTAGGATACCCAGTATACACTACTCACAGACACAAAAGAGCACTAAGACAGAAGAGAGCACCTCTGCAGATAGGTAAGTGGGAAAAATGGCAGGGTGATGACTGGCCACCAGAAAGAATCATTGATTACTATGGACCTGCCACTTGGGAACAAGATGGCACATGGGGCTATAGAACCCCAGTTTATATGATTAATCGTATTATCCGCTTACAAGCAGTAGTTGAAATAATAACTAATGAAACTAGCCAAGCTCTCACACTTTTAGCTAGACAGAGTACCCAAATGCGCACTGCTATATATCAGAATCGCTTAGCACTTGATTATTTGTTAGCATCTGAAGGAGGAGTATGTGGTAAGCTGAATTTAACCAATTGCTGTTTAAAGATAGATGATAAGGGTCAAGTAGTTGAAGAACTTGCTGAAGATATGCGAAAACATGCTTATGTGCCAGTACAGACTTGGCACCCACTAAGATTACCTAACTGGTTTGCTAATATTTTCTCATGGTTAGGAGGACTTAAGACTTTCCTTATATTAGTACTAATAATCATTGCTGTGATTTTTCTGTTGCCATGTATAATCCCATGTTGCATGCGTTCTATTCACAATGCTATTGAAAGCCCAGTAGAACGGAAGACCGCCACTAAGATTATGGCTTTAGGACAACTTCATCCTCCTGCATATAGTCGGAATCCTCTGACCATAGTATAACTATTTTGAAGTGATTTAATTCTCACACCTTATTAAGTATTAGGGTGAGATTAATCAAAGGGGGGAATGTGGCAGGTGAAGGCCTGTGATCCACAGTGTCTGACATAAGCAAGCAAGCCTAACTAGCTTGACCTGTAAATGAAGTCTGTAGAGAGGCCCATAGGAATTGCACATCCCCCAATATGCTGCTGTAGAATTAGAACTTAGTAAAAGCATTGATTTAGCTTAGACAAGCAGAACAGATGGAAAAATACAGAGAAATATGTTTAAAACTGCTGACAGAAAGGTTACAGAGCCCTGCTTCCCTGCACGTATTAACTAGCCCAGTGGCCTTGGAAGTAGGAAAGTAACAAGTTGGTGAACTGGCCATTGTAATTGGGACTAGAAGGGGGGTGAGCAGGTGCTGAGCCCACTCAAAGAACATAATTGGATAATCATATCAGTACCGGGACCAATAGAGAAGGTACGGGAGGTACGGGAGGTTACCGGGACCAATGAAATGTTTTCCTATACCTAGAATGGAGCAAAAGTCTATAAAAGTTGTTGTATTGCCAGAGAACATTGCTCAGCCATTTTGAAATTGACTTTGCTTGAGACTTGTGCACAAATAAATGATTTGGACCTTCTGAACAGACTCCTGGTATCATTGGTTTGTCTGCGCTCTGCTGCTACAGTGTGACTGACACATATTAAAAGCATATTTACATATATAAATTATTTTTCACATGTAAGCAGAGATGCTAGAAAAACTGCTAGTGGCACACTCAGATTTGAAGAGGGTGTACTAGGAGTGATCAAAAAGTATTGAGACTTGTTGTGTAGCTATATAACAATAATTGGCACCATGATGCTATTAAGCATGCAGTGACCTAGTTATGTGCTCTCCATGTGCAGAGGGTAGCATTGCTGCAGCACACCTGTACTTTTTTTAAAATCTTGTGATGTTTGGTATCGTGTAAAGGAGTTTGTCAGGTTTACGATCAGTGAAAAAAATTGAACAGCAAATTTGTTTCAAATTCTGCCAGAAACTTGGAGATTCGTGCAAAGAGACTTATGACAAGTTACAATAAGTATATGGCGATTAATGCATGAATTGGGCTTGACTTTATGACTGGCACAAATGTTTCCAAGAAGGCCACCAAAGTGCTGACAGTGACAAGCATACTAGAAGGCCATCCATGAGCAGGAATGAAGATAAAATGCTGCAATACGCTCAAATTGTCGATTGACTATCAGGGAGCTTGCTTAGCACATGGACATCAGTTTTGGTTTATTACAGTCCATGCTTACTGTCAATTTGGGGATGAGACAAGTGTCTGAAAAATTTGTGCTGAAACTCCTGTCCTCTGACCAAAAGGAAGATCGACTGTCTGCAGCCAGAGAGTTGTTGGAATGCATTGAAAATGACTCAGATTTCATCAAACAGATTATTACTGGTGATGAATCATGGATTTATGGTTATGACCCAGAAACTAAGGAGTATGTTTACTAAATAGTGGTAGTGGCTTCTTTGCAATATCAGAGCCGCAGCCCCATCAATGGGGCCACGGCTCTGATATTGCACGGAAGTCTCTGACACCCTTTAGTGAACATATCCCTAAGGCTCAGTCCTCACAATGGAAGACTCCAAACTCTCCCAGACCCAAGAAAGCCCATCAGGTGAGGAGCAATGTCAAGGACATGCTCACAGTTTTATTTGATTACTCAGGGTATTGTTCATAATTAGTATACTACAAAAGGTGAAATCATCAATAAGGAGTACTACATCCAAGTTGTGACTTGTTTGAGAGATGCAGTTCATTGAAAGAGGCCAGAGTTGCACAGGAATGGTGAATGGTTGCTTCATCATGATAGCATGCATCAAATCTTTTCCAGCAGTACTTCGCCAAACACCAAATTGAGCAAGTCTGTCAGCCTTCGTACTCACAGGACCTTGCACCCTATGACTATCTTGTTTCAAAACTGAAATTACCACTGAAAGGAAGGATATTTGATGTCTTAGAGACCAATAGCAAAATTTGACTCAGCAGCTTTACAGCATAATGAAAGAGGTATTTCAAAACTGTTTCCAGCAGTTTCAGGAATGTTGGGGGACTCTCGTTTAGACTATTGTAACCTACTCTTTGCTGGTCTCCATCTGAATCATCTCTCTCCCCTTCAATCTGTTCAATACTCTGCTGTGCAGCTAATATTCCACCAGCCTCATCATGCTCATATTATCCCTCTTCTCAAGTCACTCCATTGGCTCCCTATCTTTTTCTGCATCTAGTTCAAACTTCTCCTGCTGACTTATAAGTGCATTCACTCTGCAGTTCCTCACTGCCTTTCCTCTCTTATCTTTCCTACACCTTCCTCTGGAATTCCGCTCTTCTGGAAAATTGCTTCTATCCATGCCCTTCTCTTCTATTGCTAATCCAGACTTTGCTCCTTTCACCTTACTGCTCCTTATGCCTGGAACAGGCTCCATGAGTCTTTATGTCAGGCGCCTTCTCTGACTCTTTTCAAATCTAGGCTAAAAACTCATCTATTCGCTGTCACTTTTGGACCTTGACTCACCTGTTCTCTCTCGTGTTTCCTTATCATTGCCTCTAGATGCATCCTATGTCTCAGCTACTGTGTTGTCTGTCTTAACTAGATTGTAAGCTCTGAGGAGCAGGGACCATCTGATGAGCAGGGACATGTGTCTGTGCAGCACTGCATATGTCTTGTCGCACTATACAAATGCTCAGTAGTAGTAGCAGTAGTCATTTTAAAAGGTTTAGATGTAATTTGGACATCTGAAAAAGTGCATGCAGACATCCAAACCACTAAGACATCCCTGGAGCCAATTTACTGTTTTATAACTCTGCCCTAATCTGCCCCTTCCCTGCACTCACCTAACTCCCCGTACAGCCGGCGGGGAAGTTAGATGCCGACAGGGAGGTCACGAATAGCGGGACAGAATCGGGCCCATAGTGTCCAAGGGCAAAATCTTGGGACTGAGTGAATCTCTCCCACAGACCTTCAGCTCGGTGTGACCTTGAAGTTTATCTCAGCTGACGTTGGACCTCTGCCATACTTTGACTTCGTGACGTTCTGGAGACAATTTCTTAGACCAAGCCACAAGTGTTCTGACAAGAGCTAAGGTACTAGTCTTTAATTCCCCCTTCCCTCATGGTTGTGGCTAGCTTTGACAGACAGATAATGTACTGTACGTCTGAGTGCAGAGCAAATCAGTGATGCTGGTTCCTAAAAGAGAGATTAGGTCTCTTGGTAATTGTAATATAGGGCTGCATAATAGACTACCTCAGAAAACTAATTTATGCTAATATTTACACTATTTACACTAATTTATATACAAACACAGGGCTGGTTCTTGTTTTATCATTTGGTTTGTTTGCCAGGTAGTCCTATGGAATCCTGGGAAAAGAAGGATAGCAGTTTTCCCTAGACATACCGAGTATTTTTATATGTGTATTTATCTTCTACTGACAATATCTCCTACAGTCATCTCTTAAATGTCCCCGGCCTTGTATACTATACTTTATAAATCAATGGGGCCGCGGCTCCGATAATGATTGCGAACCGCTACTGCGGCTTTGTAAACAAGCCCCATAGTGTTCTTTATCTTTGCGGTCATCTCTAAGGTACTGGAGAAAATCATGCTTATATTTTATTCCAAGAGTCTACAATTTTTTAATTTGTTTTTTTATTTCTATAATCTATCCAAATATAAACAATTCTTCAAAACAGAAAGTAAGGGGCATGTTTACAAAGCTGCATTAGCTGATAACATGGGCTTGAGCTCGTATGAACATTTAGTAAGTGTGCTAAACAGACATTGTGGGCTTAATTCTATGCTATGCTTAGCACATGACAAGGAGAGAAGTGGGTAGAGTAGGGGGTTGACAATGCACATTCGCTGTTAATGTTGCAGTTTGTGTAAGTGCACACCACCATAGCAATGGGTGGATTAAGTTCATCTGTGTTGCTGCCGGCTCACATTATGGTCCAAATCAGTGTGGTATCTGCTGGGGATGTACACACCAGGCTGTACATGTCCCCAACAGGTACCACAGAACTTTTGTAGATAACCATGTGGATATCTACCCTAAATGCGTGATACCTGCAAAACCCTAGTGCACTTCAATTAATATGTTCCTGAATATCTTGTGATAGTACGCTCAAGTTGTATACCCCAGTATGCCCACGAGGCTGATTGGATCTAATCCTGTACTGGTCTAGAATAGTAAGTTTACTAAATATGATCTCATATAGCATGTGCTGTGATGTTCTCCAACTAAGCTGCTTTGTGAAGTTCAGAACAACATTTCTAAATTTATATAGAAGCATTGCAAAGTTCTCCTTTCGATTAAGCTATGGATGACTAATGCAATAAGCGAAACAGTGTTTGCCATTCATAAGTTGTATTCCCAGGGTCAATGGATTGGTCTATTTCTGTGTTTGTGGGTAGTATGTTACTTCCCCTGATGGTAATGTGGAAAGTGTATAACAGGGTACCTATACAATTTTCAAAAAATGCACCTGTTTATAAAGATGACATATATGTTTATGTGTCTTTATAAAATGTGGTCACAGAATAGTCTTAGTGCTCCACCTCCTCCTCCCATTCTCCTTCACTATCGACATAAGCATAACCCTGTCCCCCTTCCTCCTCAGCCTTGGGCTCATGCCACATTTGCAGCCTCCAACTTTGCCATTATTCTCACTGAGAGAGTAGCCACTGCTGCATCATAGTCTACTCTTACAGTGCATGCCAGCTACATATATCTCTGGCGCTGAGGCTTTCACCTCTTACTGGCACTGTTCATTCTCATGAATGGCTGCTTGTCACTCCAGGACAGCTGAGCTACTACTGTGTCTTTTGGGGAAACTGCTAGGTACTTATGACCTAGATTGGCCACTGTTGGAAACAGGATACTGGGCTTGATGGACTTTTGGTCTGACCCAGTATGGCATATCTTATGTTCTTATGACACATATTGGGCCCTCCATCTTTCTGTTATGTGTTTTTATCACTCTTCTACTTTGTGGAGCCTAGCACAGCCCAAGCATCAGGACTTAGCAGTGCCCCTACACAACTACAACTCTGCATCTCAAGGACCATGCTAAGATCATAATTCTAATCTCAGTAAGCACTTGCATTGCTAGTGCTAAAGCTAAATCTAAAATTAGAAAAAGAAACATAGGTGATGGTGTAAGAACCAGGCCTCTTGAAAAGGCATCCCAGTGATTCAGAAAATATGAGAGGCTGCAAAAGAAATGCCATACTCAGTAACCGAGGCAGGCAGACCTGGTGCTTCGGGTCCATTTCCTCCACCCCCCATCACCCCCAATCTCCCAACCCCACAAAAGACACCACACCAACGGCTCATGGAACACAACTGGTCGCAGCTTTATTAACCTTTAACAATTTCACAATATGCCAACGTGCTACACCTTCTCAATCGATTAGCGGCACCCGGCCCGCACCAGCCATACCTTAGCAAAGTGCCTTGCCACCGCTAACGCCGTAACTTGCCCCCCCAGCAAGTTACCTAACCCTTCCCCCGACTTCGCCATGCTATTAGCAAAAGTCGACCAGGGTTTGACCGGGTCAGGGGCACCCTGCCCCCACCCAAGTGTAGCCTGAGGCTCCGGACCCCGTAAACCTCCTGGATCCCGCCACCGGCACAAGTGACAACCCTGTTCCTGTGCCGCCCCCCCCCCCCCAAAGCCATGCTGCGACCAGTGAGCATCCCAGCCAACACACATTCCAAGGCCTCCCGCCAGTCGGAAGGAGCCGAGCCAGTCTGACTGACGAGAACCACCCCATCACCCCTATAAAGCCCCGGACTCAACCTCCACCCTAAAATGCATCCTCTGGTACCCCCATGTCGGCCAGGCCAACCCAGCAACCAAGCGGAGGAGTACTTTTAGCCAGCCCCCATGACCAACGCCGCTGGCTCCAACATGCAGGCCCCGAAACCAGGTCAGATCCCAACAGAAGCCCACCTAGAAACATCTGCAAAACCCACCAGGTGGCAGATCAAAAGGCCATTTTGAAAGACTCCTCCTATCCAAGCAAGGACTGTTAATTACCCAGGAAGTTGGTCACAGCTTACTTCAGCAACACAGGCATAAATAGCTCAACCAGAGCTCTGTGATCCTCTGTCTTGAAAGACTGGTAAGGGGGACTGTTGCTTCTGGAGGGAGATCTGCAACTGTGAGTATTTACTTCTGGTAATTTTCTAAAAGGAATTCTTTGTATTAAAGCTAATTAATCTGTGATCCACTATTTTTGTTAAATCAGTCAGGGCCTAGTAGCAGCAGTTTAAGTTTACATTTAAAACACAGAGGAGAACTCTCTGGTTACATTTCATACCCAGCAGAGAGCTTGTACTTTAAATTTAATAGTCACTCAGGGCCTAGTAACAGCAAAGTACTTTTAGTTTAAATTTAAAACACAGAAGAGAGCTTTCTGGTTACATTTGGAACCCAGCAGAGAGTTTGTAGTTTACATTTAATAGTCACTCAGGGCCTAGCATCAGCAAAGTTCTTTTAGCTTAAATTTACAACACAGAAAAGAGCTTTCTGGTTAAATTTAGAACCCAGCAGAGAGCTTGTACTTTAAATTTCATAAGAAGTTAGAGCCTAGCAGCAGCTAAGAGCTATAATTTAAATCAAATCAGAATATAGCTTACCTCAGCAGCACAAGACAGGGTACTGTGTAGCAGCCCTCTTTTAATAAGTGTTAATTCACTCCCACACCAACACACCCCTGGGATAATCGTAGCTTTATAGGTACTTACACATATTAAAAGACAGGAGGTGCTCTCAGGTGAAGCTCATTACCCAAATCAGTCATACACTAAGGACCTGAGATTAGTTAAGCTTCAGGTGAACAAGGTATATTACACGTATTAGGTTCAGTTTTATTAGTATAAATATCCATAGCAACCCTTAGTAAGTAAAGAACTTAGATCTAAACACAAACTTAAAACTAAGATGCAGACAGCAGTCCAGCAGCGGGATGGGGGCTTTCCAGTCTTTTGCATTGAGTGTCACATGTATGATTTTCTCCCAGTTGGTGAGAGGTCTTACGTGTGCACTAGGTGCAAGGAGCTCTTTGCTCTCAGGGAACGAGTCCGTTCTCTAGAGGCTAAAGTAGCAGACTTGGAAAGCATAAGACAGACAGAGAGGTACATAGACGAGACCTACAGGGATATAGTCCTGAAGTCCCACCTCCAGTCTGGCAGCATCCCTGTTGCCATGGAGGAGAGAGGTCACGTGATAGGAGAGCATCACCCTGGTGTGGCAGGAAGTGATCCTGTAACTAGGACCTGTCCTCCAGGTGATGTAAAACCCTCTCACACCGAGGAAGTTTCTCCAGGGCCATGTGCCCATGAGGGAAGGGTTAGGACAGCCGTTATAGTTGGTGATTCGATCATTAGGCATGCAGATAGCTGGATGGCTGGTGGACGTGAGGATCGCCTGGTAACATGCCTGCCTGGTGCGAAGGTAGTGGACCTCACGTGGCACCTAGATAAGATCTTAGATAGTGCTGGGGAGGAGTCTGCTGTCTTGGTACATGTTGGTACCAATGACAAAGGAAAATGTGGTAGGGAGGTTCTGGAGGCTAAATTTAGGCTTTTAGGTAGGAAGTTGAAATCCAGAACTTCCAGGGTAGCATTCTCCGAAATGCTTCCTGTTCCACGCGCAGGACCCAAAAGGCAGACAGAGCTCCGGAGTCTCAATGCGTGGATGAGACAATGGTGCAGAGATGAGGGGTTTGGATTTGTTAGGAACTGGGGAACATTCTGGGGAAAGGAGGGGCTCTTCCGAAGGGATGGGCTTCACCTTAACCGGGATGGAACCAGGCTGCTGGCATTAACCTTTAAAAAGGAGATAGAGCAGCTTTTAAACTAGATATTAGGGGAAAGCCGACAGTCGCCCAAGAGCAGATGGTTCGGAAGAATGTATCTTTGAAGGATACTACCAAAAGCAGAGAGGTTCCAAAAAAGAGTAAAGTAGCCCAAATGCCCTCAAGTATGGAGCAGACAGAGCTTAAAGATCCCAAATTACTCATGTCTAACAGACAAATTAATATGGATAAAATACATTCTCTAAAATGCTTGTATGCAAATGCTAGAAGTCTAAAAAATAAGATGGGAGAGTTAGAATATATAGCACTAAATGAAAGGTTAGATATGATTGGAATATCAGAGACATGGTGGAAGGACGACAACCAGTGGGACACTGTGATACCTGGGTACAAACTATATCGTAATGATAGAGCTGATCAGATTGGTGGAGGGGTTGCTCTCTATGTTAGAGAGGGCATTGAGTCAGAAAGGATTAAAGTTTTGCAGGAAACAAAATCTGCTGTAGAATCTATATGGATTGAAATTCCATGTAAAAGGGGGAAGGCAATGGCAGTGGGGGTGTACTATCGAGCGCCTGGCCAGAATGACCAAATGGATGATGAAATGCTCAAAGAAATCAAGGAAGCTAAGAAAAGTTACAGCACAGTAATAATGGTGATTTCAACTACCCCGGTATCGACTGGGTCAGTGTCACGTCAGGACATGCTAGGGAGATAAAGTTCCTAGATGAAATAAATGACTGCTTCTTGGAGCAGCTGGTTCATGAACTGACCAGAGGGGAAGCCATATTAGACCTAATCCTTAGTGGAACACCAGATCTAGTGCAAGAGATAAGGTTGTTGGGGCCACTTGGCAATAGTGATCATAGTATGATCGCCTTTGATTTAATTAGTGGAGGAGGGATAGTAAGGAAATCCACAGTACTTCCTTTTAACTTTCGAAAGGGAGACTATGATAAAATGAGGAAAACAGTCAAGAAAAAACTAAAAGGAGCAGTTGCAAAGGTTAAAGACGTACATCAGGCTTGGCTGTTGTTGAAAAATACTACCTTGGAAGCCCAGACCAGCTGTATTCCACGCTTTAAGAAAAGTGGAAAGAAGTCCAAAAAACTGCCAGCATGGCTTAAAGTTGAGGTCAGAGAGGCTGTTGTTGCCAAAAAAGCATCTTTCAGGAAATGGAAAAAAGAGTCAAACGACGAAACCTGGAAACAGCGCAAGCACTGGCAAGTCAAATGCAAGGCATTGATAAGGCAGGCAAAGGGAGAATTTGAGAAGAAGCTTGCTGCAGAAGCAAAAACGCGAAGTAAAGACCTTATCAAGTACATTCGTAGCAAAAAACCTGTGAGAGAGTCAGTTGGTCCATTAGATGATAAAGGGGTTAAAGGAACATTAAGAGGCGACAAGGCGATAGCGGAGAGACTGAACAAATTCTTTGCTTCAGTCTTTACTGAGGAAGATGTAGGGCTGTTACTTATGACTGAAGTGGTATTTAAAGGTGCAGAAGAATTGAAGGAAATATCGATACATCGAGAAGATGTATTACAACTATTAGATAAGCTGAAGAGTAGCAAATCACCTGGGCCAGATGGTATACATCCAAGGGTATTGAAAGAACTGAAATATGAGATTGCAGACCTGCTATTAGTAATCTGTGAACTATCATTAAAATCATCTCTAATACCTGAAGATTGGAAGATCGCCAATGTAACACCAATTTTTAAAAAGGGTTCTAGGGGTGATCCGGGAAACTACAGACCGGTGAGCCTGACGTCAATACCGGGAAAAATGATAGAAACCATCATAAAGAATAAAATTACTCAGCATGTAGATAGTCATGAACTAATGAGAGACAGCCAACATGGCTTTAGACAAGGAAGATCTTGTCTTACTAATCTGTTATGTTTTTTTGAAGGAGTGAATAATCAGGTGGACAAAGGTGATTCGGTTGATATTGTGTATCTGGACTTTCAGAAAGCCTTTGACAAGGTCCCTCATGAGAGACTTTTGGCAAAACTAAAGAGTCATGGGATAGGAGGCAGTGTACTATTGTGGATCAGGAACTGGTTAAAAGATAGAAAGCAGAGGGTAGAGCTAAATGGCCAATTTTCCCAATGGAGAAAGGTGAATAGTGGTGTACCCCAGGGATCTGTGCTGGGTCCGCTGCTTTTTGACATATTCATAAATGACCTGGAAAGTGGAATAACGAGTGAGGTTATCAAATTTGCAGATGACACAAAACTATTTAAAGTTGTTAAAACCCAAGAGGATTGTGGAAAATTGCAAGAGGATCTTGATAAATTGGAAGACTGGGCATCAAAATGGCAGATGAAATTTAATGTGGACAAGTGCAAGGTTATGCACCTAGGGAAGAACAACCCAAACTATGGTTACACGATGCAACGTTCCACATTAGGAACCACCACCCAGGAAAAAGATTTAGGCGTCATTGTGGATACCATGTTAAAACCCTCGGCCCAGTGTGCAGCGGCGGCCAAGAGAGCAAATAGAATGCTAGGTATGATAAGGAAAGGAATGGAAAATAAAACAAAGGATATTATAATGCCTCTATATCGTTCCATGGTGAGACCGCACCTTGAATATTGTGTGCAATTCTGGTCGCCGTATCTTAAAAAGGATATAGAGTTATTAGAAAAGGTTCAGAGAAGAGCCACCAAAATGGTAAAGGGAATGGAAGGATACTCCTATGAAGAAAGGCTAAAAAGGTTAGGGCTCTTTAACCTGGAAAAGAGACGGCTGAGGGGAGATATGATAGAAGTCTATAAATTAATGAGCGGAGTGGAACGGGTAAACGTAGATCGATTGTTTACCTTATCAGAATATAGAAAGACTAGGGGACATGCAATAAAGCTACAGGGTAAACTATTTAAGACTAATAAGAGAAAATATTTTTTCACTCAACGTGTAATCAAACTCTGGAATTTGTTACCGGAGGATGTAGTAAAGGCTGTTAGTGTAGCTGGGTTTAAAAAGGTTTGGACAAGTTCCTGGAGGAAAGGTCCATAAGCCATTATTAAGAAGGGACCCAGGATATCAATGCTTGAACCAATACAAGCATTGTGGAACCTGTGTCCCTTGGGGAAACTGCTAGGTACATATGACCTAGATTGGCCACTGTTGGAAACAGAATACTGGGCTTGATGGACCTTGGTCTGACCCATTATGGCATATCGGGATGCAAAAAGAGGAGGTGGCACTCTCATACTCGCTAAAAAAGACCTACAATTCACCTTAACATGCCTAAACAATATAGATGGAATAGACATCATCAACATAGAAAATAGAACCCTTGCACTTACTCTCATATATAGACCCCCTTCAACTGATCAAAAAAACCTCTCCTCCATCTTAGAACTTGCATGCACAGCATCACCAAACAAACCTCTCATAATCCTAGGTGATTTGAATCTCCCTTCCCTGAATAACTCTCAATCAGACAATTTCATGGATGCTATGACCCAAATGGGTTACACTCAGATAATACATGCTCCCACCCACATAAAAGGCAACACCTTAGATCTCATCTTCCTTCCCTCCTCCCTTCTTAATAACCAACACCAACATACCCCTCCAACAATAACAGAGGTACCATGGTCTGATCACTACCTTATCACACTCCACCTCCCAGCCCAAGCAACACTAAACACAACAAACTCATCACCCCACATATCACGTTTTACACACTTTGACAAAGCTAATTTCCTTGACAAAGTATTACCCATACTCAACACAAACCTCCCAGACATCGAATCCGCTGTAAACCACTGGAATCAAACAGTCCAGAAAGCAGCTACCCCCACACATACCATACAAAAACAAGTAAAAAAGACAGAAAAATGGTTCACGAGAGAACTAGCAAATATAAAAAAACAATTGAGGAAACAAGAAAAGAAATGGAGGAAAACTAAATCTGACGAAAACAAATCCCAATATATGACCACCCTCAACAATTACAAAAACGCAATTAACAAGTCAAAAAAGGATTACCACTCCAAAGTAATAAACATGGCTATCAACCGCCCCAGAGAACTATTCGCAATCGTAAAAACTTTGACAAAAGCTAAAAACCAAGAGCCAAAACAGTCGGCTATAAGCACACAGACCTTAGCAATCCACTTTGCAGAAAAACTAAAGTGCAAATCCAACACCATACCAATGACACTACCTACAAACACTGAATCTAATAACACATGGACCTCCTTCCACACGATAGATCAAAAACACCTTCTTAGGATCATAACACTTATCAACACCACAACTTCTCCACTTGACCCATGTCCTGTGTCATGGATCAAATGCACAAAGGAAGAACTCGCTGAAAACATCCAACAAATGGTGAACCAATCCCTTGTCCAGGGCATCATGCCCAACGCCCTAAAACTCACAACGCTTCGACCAATAATAAAAAACAATAAACTTGACCCAAGAGACCCAAACTCTTACCGACCGATAGCCAGCATTCCATTTATAGCTAAAATAATAGAAAAAAACGTCCAATTACAATTACAAGACCATATCGATGAACACAAACCCTTAGACTCTCACCAGTTTGGCTTCCGCCCCTATCACGGTGTAGAAACCCTTCTAACTACACTGATAGACTTCCTCATCAAAGGCACAGATGATAGCAGTCAAGGCTTCCTACTCCTCTTCATAGACATTTCTGCCGCCTTTGACAACATTAACCACCTCACTTTGATCAATAGACTAGAAAATCTAGGAATAGGTGGGACAGTACTCAATTGGTTTAAGTCTTACATCACAAACAGACTAATACGTGTTCAAATAGACCAGGAAGTGTCAGAAACCTTCCCCCAAGGACAAGGAATACCCCAGGGATCCGCCCTTTCTGCCCTCCTTTTCAACCTGTACCTCCAACCCATTACAAAAATATTCAGAAAACACAAAATTAGTCACTTTATCTATGCTGATGACATCATGCTTGCTCTCCCCATATCCACCAAAAATCCTACCTACGATGCCCTATCAAAATGCATGATGGAGACCACCTCCTGGATGGAATCTAACTACCTTAGCATCAACCTCAAAAAAACAGAGGCAATGTTCATAACAAGATCACCAGTGACCGAGGACACCTATCCAACATCAATCTCAATCATAAATACAACTATACCCGTCAAAAAAGAGGTAAAATACCTAGGGGTAATAATAGACCATACACTCACCATGCTACCACATATAAAACAGACGGTAAAAACCATATTCTACAAACTCAAAACCATACAACACCTAAGACCCCTTCTTGACACCCATGACTTTAGATCAGTTGTTAACACACTCATCACCCCACACTTTGACTATTGTAATAGTCTCTTAATTGGCCTACCACAAAAAAGTACATACCTACTTCAAAGAGCCCAGAACATCTGTGCCAAAGTAGTCACTAAAGCCCGCCTTGTAGACCATGTAACCCCAATAATGCTGGAACTGCATTGGCTCCCTATAAACAGCAGAATCAGATATAAAATCCTCCTAATCACATTCAAGCTCCTAAACAACATCGCCCCCTCATATCTATCCATGCTATTACATACCCCATCAGAATCAAGAACTCGCAGACTAAACGCAACACACTCACTTGAAATACCAAATTCATTCAAAAAAACTAAAAAATCCACCAGCACCAGAGCCTTCTCATTCACTGCCCCCATGCTCTGGAATAATCTCCCAATAAACCTTCGGATCATAAAAGACCTCACCCAATTTAGAAAGGAACTCAAGACATATCTTTTCTCCGAACACTATGAAATCCCATACCCCCAAGTCCAACCACACACCATCCCCAAACACTCAAACACAAAGCCCTAAAATCACACTCAACTACCCACACACATACACTCACCACATACTCCCACCACATACACCCCAAAATACTCCCAAGAGATGAAAAAAAAGGAAATAAATTCCTCCACACACACACACATATATGAAAGGTAGAAAACTCTGACTACCTGTAAAAAGGTAGAAAAATTCTGATCACCACTATGATACAGAAACTTATTAATGTATATAAAATGTAAATAGTTTCGACAATTAATGCACAGTTATTTGTATAAAGTTACAATGTTATAAATCTCTGTTAATAACTATTATCTGTATAAAGTTAAAAATCTCTGTTCCATGTAATGTATACATTAGTATACAAATTTGTTTACTTGTTCCATGTAAACCGCCACTGATCTCTGGAAGGGGCGGTATAGAAGAAATAGATAAATAAATAAAATAAATAAATAAATCTTATGTTCTTATGTTCACCAAATCCTCCCGCGCCGCTCTGATCAGATGCAGGCATGACCCAGAACCCGGTCGTTGCCCTTGGTGCTGTAGCAAAGGAAGCCACTGCAACCCGTGGGGTCCACGCTCACCCAGCCATGATACACCCACCAAAAAAACGGGATGACCCCCAAATTGGCGTTCACCCGCCTCGCGACAACTCACCGTCCTGCACAGTGGACAAAGGAGCGACCAATCCCCAATAGTCAGCAGGCTACAGACCCCACCTGCAAAATAAATGAACAATGAAACTCCCCAACCCCACGACCCCCCTTTGCTGTCATAGCCGCACATAACCCCTAAACGCCTGAGAGCGCCATCTACCCACACTCTATATGACCTCTGCAGCCCCCCGAAGCGAAAAGAGTGCAGCGCCAAATGTGTAGGCTCCTCACCCACCAAACGCAGCGCCATCCAGACCACCTCAGGCACATGAACACCCCAGGCACCTGAAACAGGTCAACATGCTCACACTCAATAAGACACCCCAGCCTACCCGGGGAGCCCCCCTGGCATCGCCGCACGGCAACCACAAAGCACGTCACCAAGCCTCCATCCCACTGAAACGCACCCTAGATCGTATTCCCCGCTAATCGGTCGGAAACATGCCACAACATCCCCGAAACCCAACGTGGGGCCGTTGAGCGCTCCCTCTCCCCTCGCCCCAACCGAATCCGCCGCCAACTCCCCCCATTCGAAAGGCCCCTAAAACAGCAAGAAAAAAGACTGCCCAAACATGGCAGCTGCATACCCCGATGCAGCCATACGCAGTACTGCCGCAAGGAGCCATACCGGCACATCATGCGGATCCCAAGGAGACGGTTGAGCACGCACTCCCCCCCCCCCCACAGTAGTCTGCGAGTTACAAATCCCCCCAACCAGCGATCCCCACCCCACCACCTTCGCAAATTCGAAACCGGCCAAACCGCACACGCCCCACCGATCCGGAAACCCCCCCCCACACCCTTAGCAACACTATATATCCACCAAGCAATACTTCCGGTCGCCACCCGAGCGCGACCAAAAGTGGACCACTTAATCACAACCCCCCTGATATCCAGACCACGTCCCCAGTGATACCGTACTCTGCAGTAAACTCAGCCTGTCTCCAAGGCCAGTGCTCCAGAAGTACCCTGGTACCCCTGATCCCTCCTGGTCCGCTTCTTAGCCAAAGCTCGAAACCGCCCCATCGGAAACGAGAAGAGCCACAGGAATCCCGTTAATACAGCCACGGAGATGCCAAGCCTTCTCCAACACTTGCCACTGGAGAGACGCCAACACCACCTCCCTCCTTAAACCCGCTACCGGAAAACTCCTGTGGGAGTAACAGTGGACCACCCTGCCCACAGCCGCATTGCCGCACCACCATACCACCTCACAGCCGCGGAGCCAACCCGGCCATAACTCCAAACCCCCTTTAGTGGGAACCGCTCCAGGAAGGAGATATGGGCAGTCAAACCTGACACCTGCCAAGACTGCGGCCAGCCGACCACGGACCAGGCCCCGCCAAAGTACACTCCCTACCCGGGTACCCCCGCCGCACCCATGCAGAGCAGCAACCACTCGCGGGAAACCACCCCCTCCCGCAAAAATGCTGCCTCGTCGAAATTGGCCAAGAATCGATTCAAGAGCCACAAGTCCGCCCACACGATTCCACGACCCCCGTCCGGTGTTGCGGATTGTACACCCCTCCCCCATGGAAACAGCCAACCACCGCAAAACACCCTTCCCAGGCGTACCCAAAAAATTCAACGATCCCAGCAATGCTCGCATCCTCCGCAAGGTCACCCCGGAGGACGCCAACACATTAGCCACTCAATCCCCCAAACCGGCAACCTATGTCTGCCGGAGGAGAGCCGCCAGATCCACCGATTCTGAGTCCACTCCCTAAAGTTATTCTCGTCGCCGGACCCTCTGTCGCGCCCCCGGCAATGCCACTAAGTTCCACGATAGATCTGCAAACCCGTGGCACAACGCCGCCTCAGCCGCCCCCACAAACAGAAAACAACCACTAAGGCACCACCTTCGCAACCACTCCAGGAAGGTACGGCACATTGAAAAGAACGCACCGGAGACTGAGCAGCACCTAGGCCAACAGTTGTCCAAATAAGACACCCTTTGAAAACGGAAGCCCCGCAAGGAAACGCAGAGGAATGCACCGCCAACAGGCAAAAGGCCAAGGCAATCCCAACCATGTCCAGCAATGCGTCCCAACCCGCTGCCTTCACCATCTCCGCCGCCCGATCCAATGATGCATACCTCACTGGACACAGCCCGTGCGGAAGTCGGTCAGTGACCGACACCCCCCATAGGACAGGGACAAATTACAAAGGGGCCTGAACCTCCCAGTCCTGATCTGGTACCATCTGCCCAAACGCCAGATGGAAGGTGAATTCCGAGTACAAGGCACCACCACCGTGCCCGGCCCGAGAGAACAAATCCAAACGGAAAAGCGAACCCCCAGTATGACCCTATCCCGCCACCTTGGATACCGCTGAAGCCCCCCATATAAAACGTACACATGTATCGGATTCGGAGCCCGACCGCCCCTTTTAAACCACGCCGTGTAGTGGAATGCCCTCTGCCATAAGCCACTCCGAAGAGCCAGAACCTGCTGCCCGGGAATGGGGAGGTTGACTGATTGAACCCCCCAGACGTGTCACCAACCCCCACCCCCGGGAATAAACCACCCCCCAGCCATCAGCACCCCGCGCCCCCTCCCCCACCACCCACAACCTACACCCGCCCTAGTGGACATGAGGGTCAGCCAGGGGAAAATTATCTTGAGTGCCCCAAGATAACCTTCTGTCCCCCTCCATCCTGTCCCGGAACAGTCCAACATAGTGCCACCACGCCCCCACTCCAAGCGGCCAGGACGCCTCCAATACAGAATCCGCGTATGCCAAAAGCAACCGAGATGGCGAGGCGCTGAAAGGATCGAGCCCAATTCACCATCTTGCGTGCAACCTTCGTAAGCCCCCCCCCGCCTTTGCCTCCACTGCCCACTGTTCCCGGCTCTCCCTCAAGTGGTTCACGCCGTCCAACAGTCGATCCGGCATCAAAGACGGTCAGGCACCCCTTCCCCACAACTCCAAACCACTGACTGGGCCCCTCCCCCCCAGGCCCCGCCTCCCGGTGCTATCCGACCCCCCCTCAGCAACTCTCCACTGACAGGGCCCCTCCCCAGGCCCCGCCACCCCGCGCTATCCGACCCCCCCCTCAGCAGTTCACCCACAGATGCCAACAACTAATCACGCGAGTAGGAGGGGAAGGCCGACACCAAGCCATGACGCCGCCCGCTCTTTCTCGCCTGACCCCCCCTCCAAGCTCTTTCAAACATGGCAAGCCCTCTCCCATTGGGCCTGACCACTCACCCATCTCATGTCCTCTGCAGCCACAGCAGCACTGGCAGTCCTGGCATCCAGCTGGGTGATCCCAGCGCTGGCCTGCGCCGTCTCCCACGCCTCACACCAGATGCCTCCACGGCAGCCGCTGTCGTCGTGTCCGCTCCACAGCCCTCTGCACCAGCCCCTGTGGAAGCAAAAGCAAAACAGGGGGGGGAATGGGGGGGACGGGAGGGAACCATGCATGTGGCCAGTGCCCTACACCAATCCGGCCAGATCCCGCCCGCCCCCAATCCAGCGCTCATCAGGCAAAGGCCCACCAGCAACCGCCCAATCACCACGAACCGGAGACCAACCCGCAGTAGCAAGGTGTCCCCCTACCCTACTGCCCCCCAACCCAGCTGCCAACCCCCCACCTGCCCGAGCTCCCCTTGCTCCCCCCCACTGCTCCCCCAAATCCCCCTCCGTGCACCACCCCCCCCCCCCCACAACCCCCCCATAGTTACCCCCCGACTGCCGAACCCCAGCACTGGGCACCGCTAGCCCGCAGTGCCCACTGAGGAAAGGGGGACCCAGTGCACTGCTCCCCCCCAACGCCGGCCCCCCCCCACCTGATGGTAACACCGATAGGGGCCCCTAATGCCCACAACCAGCCCTGGCCCTCTCCCGGACAGCGGCGCAGGAATAAGATCCCCAGCAGACAGGGCGAGGCACTGTGCAGCCCCAGTAAAATTACCCCAGGCAGGCTGCCAGTCAGATGCCCCCCTTTCCCCGAGGCTAGCATGCACCCGCCAGGCACTGGAGTCGGCGCACGCCGAGCGCCCGTACCTCCCCGAACCCACTACCTCCCAGCAATCGCCACTTACTAATTAGAGAAGTGCTGTAGACACCGGTCCAGGCACTCGCCCTCCACCACCTCCCCAGTGAGTTGTTCGAAACGGGCCGCAGGGGGAACGAGTCCCCTGCAGCAAAGGGGCCCACGAGAACTCGCCCAAAACAGCTAAGGGAAGTGGCGGCAGCCGCTCTCCTCGCGGAAAAGCCGACCATGGCCGCCCACACCCGAAAAACGCCCCACTCACCTGCGGGGAATCGAACCGGCGACCTCCGCCTCCGCAGTCCCCAATCAACCAGTGGGTGACATCTAAACGCGCCGGGGTGCGAGGCAGACCCCGGCAGGGGAGAGCCCGCACGCCGCGTGGAGAGAGTGAAGAAGCCGGCATCCCCGAGCAGCCTCCGCCGTGAATGACCACATGGAGGCTGCCTGCCAGGCCCCAAACCACCCACCACGCTGTCCAGATCCACCCTGGTTGGCTCCCGCGCAGCTGCATCCGCCGGGAGCCAATGAATTTAAACCGGCCGTGGCCGCGCGCAGGATCCTCGCACCTGCCGCGCGCCCGGTTAGGGTCAGCCTCCGGGACCCTGCCCGCGGCCTCGCCAGTTTTGACTAAGGTCTATCAAGCCTAGTATCCTGTTTCAAATGGTGGCCAATCCAGGTCACAAGTACCTGCCAGGTTCCCAAAAAGGAGAGATAGGCAAGAGCAAGGCGAAGATAGAAAAACTTTATTAAGAGAACCTGACACGGCAGTGCCTTCTTCAAGGGCTAAACCTCAAACAAATAAATAATGTTTTTATTGACATTGAGCTGTATTTCTGTTTTATTTATTTGTTTAGGTTCAGCCCCTGAAGAAGACACTAGCCAAAACACAGCCATGTTGGGTTCTCTTAATAAAGTTTTTCTTTCTTCACTTCACTCGAGCTTGTCTCTTCATTGTTTGCTCTTGTTTGAGCTCTAGGTTCCCAAAAAGGTACACAGGTTCCACAATGCTTGTCCTGGGGTAAGCAGAGGATTTCCTGGGTCCTCTAATAATGGTTTATGGACCTTTCCTCCAGGAACTTGTCCAAACCTTTTTTAAACCCAAATACGCTAACATCTTTTACTACATCCTCCAGTAATGAATTCCAGAGTTTGATTATGCATTGAGTGAAAAATATTTTCTCTTATTAGTCTTAAATTGTAGCTTTATTGCATTCCCCCAAGTCTTTCTACTTTTTGATGGAGTAAACAACCCATTCTACTCCATTTATTTATGTACAGATCTCTATCAAATCTCCCCTTAGCCATCTCTTTTCCAAGTTGAAGAGCCCTAACTTTTGAAGTCTTTCCTCACAGGGGTACCATTTTGGTGGCTCTTCTCTGTACTTTTTCTAATTCTGCTATATCTGTTTTAAGATATGGTGATCAGAATTGCATACAATATTCAAGGTATGGGCACACCATGGAATGATACAGAAGCATTGTAATATCATTGATTTTATTCTCCATTCCTTTCCTTATGATTCCTATCATTCTTCATACATCTTCCCAGTTTATCGAAATTTGTTTCAGTTCTTCTGATATATCTCATTTAAATAACATTCCAGGTATGGTTAACTTCCCTACATTTTCTTCAATAAAGACCTAAGTAAAGAATTCATTCAATCTCTCTGTTATGTCCTTGTCCTCCCTCAGTGCCCCTTTTAGCCCTGTTATCTAATGGTCCAGTTGACTCTCCCACAGGTTTTTTGCTTCCACAGCAAGCTTTTTTTTTTTCAAATTCTCTCTTTGCCTGCCATATCAATGCCTTGCATCTAACTTGTCAGTGCTTATGTTTTTTCCCACTTTTGTCATTTGACTCCTTTTTCCATTTCTTGGCTACACCAGCCTCTCTGACCTGACCTTTAAACCCTGTTGGCAGTTTTTTGGCCTTCCTTCCACTTTTCTTAAATTGAGGAATACATGTGCTCTGGGCTTCCAAGATAGTAATTTTAAACAACACCCATGATTGATGTAAACCTTTAACATTTGCAATGCTTGTAGTTTTTTCTTAACTATTTTCCTCATTTTATCCTAGTCTCCCTCAAGATGTCACTATAATCTATTGTAATATTGTCACTTTCTGAACAAGAAAATATGGATACCACAAATCCTCAGGATAATTATTGTATCTTTGTTGTCATTGTTTTATTTTCTGTGTGAAACCTGGTAAATCTCAGGTCTGAAGTGTCTAATATTGTTAGTTATTCTAAGCTCAGAATCATCTGTGATAAAGCTAAGTCAAATTTGAAAATAGGTACATTAGTGATTTTCTGGAACAAATCCCTAAACATTAGCTTTGTCTTCAGAGATGGTAATTATTTATAATTAGCAGAAATCTGTTTGCTTGTTTACACTTGTTGAACTCACCAAGGTATAACTCCTCAAGGAGTGGCTTTCAAAAGAGGGCTTGACTTTTACCCACGCTAATCTTAAATATCTCATGCCATCCTTTCACGGAAATTTTGCAAACTGTTAGTACAATTGCAAGCTTGAAGAACTGCGTGGAAGAATGAAAAACTGGAGAGGTGGGTAAGCCTTATAAAGAATCAGCAGAAAGACTTAGACAGAAACATTTCCAATACTCTATTTGGATCAGTTTTCAGAAGTTAGCCCTCTAAATCAGATCAGCCATATATACTCAAGCGTCTCTTTAATTAGCAGACAGTATATGTGTAAAAAGTAAATGCATCACAGGCATCCTGGCAATGTTTAAAATCGCAGTACCATGCGATTTTTTGACAGTTTGGTACCCTGTTGACAATATACTCTGTTTAAGAACTAAATGACTGTGATTTTTCTCATATATATACAGAATAGGAAGAAAGGGATTTCTCTCCAGTCATCTGTTAGAAGATAACTGTCTTCATTTATAGAGGTTTTTGGCTTCCTCTGGTTTGTGTGTGGAAGTCTTCCATCTGTGTTCCGAGACAAAACAGGGAAGTTATGTACCTCCTCCTCATGGTGGTAGTTGCCATATTGCTATATCCCCCCTTCCCAACACACACACACATGGTAGGGACTGTGTTGGAGGACCCCTGTGCACCATAGAGGGATTATTGATTCTTCCTGAAAATTGGTTAGTACTTACATTTGAAAAATGAGGGCAATCAGCAGCTATCACTTGCTTTTGAAGTAGAGTATTACGGCATATCACATAGCATAGAAGAGTTTGCACATTCCTTCTGCAGATTTAAGCCAATATGGAACCCGCTTTTTATGGAATGAGTCATCCAGATATAATCTGTTTTGGATTTATGCTCCCAACAGCTCTTTTCAGTTCTGAATTTTGTCTGCATGACTGAACTGGATGCAATCCATTCTGAAACAAAGGACCCGATCTTCAGCAGTGGTGGCTAGCTGATCTAACATGGCTAGTCATCGCTGCTGAATAGTGTGATACACTATTGAGCCACAGCTCTCTTAGCTTCTCCGGTGAAAGTTAGGCAATCCTTTCCTGCATCTGACTTTTGCCATGTGTCGGTAACAAGCTTGCATCTCAATATCGCCACTGCCTGGTTATCTATGGGTGCTATCCTGGAATGCCCCTGGCACCGGTTAGCATTGGAGCATACCGCAGCGGCACCCATAGATGTTTAGTTAGTGCCACTGAATATTCCTCTGAGCGGCATTTACAGTTTATATATATTCACACCCATTGGTTCGATAAAAGGATAAAGCGGAAAAAAAATACCCTGTTAAATAAATAAATACATTTTAAATGAGTCACTGTTTAAATTTCTTTGTTGCTTAAATGTCATGCCCTCATACAGTAAAATAGATTATCAGTAGGGCTCTGTATTTGTTAGCTCATATCCAGTTCATTAATGTGTCTTAAATTGCTGTGCTCTAAATCAATTTAACATGCTGACTTATGAATTATCATGCATTAAGTCAACTGGTGCACACTAAAAGGTTTTAATGTGCATTGAAATATTTTTATTAAAATGAATGTGTGAAATGAACCAAAAAAATATGGAAATCTGAAAAGAAAATGGCCAAACAAACCAAAAATATGCCCTGTGCACACCCTCAGTGGTCTACAGGTTTTGTTAGTTTTTTAGAATAAAAGTACTCATATGCCTTTATTTGAACATTTTCCCGAGAAATTTGTATGCACACATTGGCCGCTGCAATAGGTGTATAATTTCTCTGAAGCAAAAGCTAAAAGTATGTGAGTACTTGCAAATATCAGCCCAAACCCCATCTTCTATGGTTACTGATGGCTTGGAAGCTCCAGTTTAAACTTTAATCTTTGGTGCATAAGGTATTTTATTCTAGTACTCCTTCATATTTGTCAGCTTTGGTCATTCCTTATCGCCCTGAATCGGCACTGCAGTCATTGCAAATGAACTGTCTGGTGATTTTACCACCATCTAGGTTCAGACTTGAGGGAACATGGACGGCTGCTTCTAGTTCCATTTCACCGCAGCTGTGGAATTCACTGCCTCTTGCCGTATGTTTAGAGAGATCGTCCAAGAAATTTAAATTGGGTTTGAAATATTGGATCTTCTCTTGGGGTATTTCATTCTCTTCCCTTATGACTCCTTTTGATTCACAGGAGTACCATATTGCATTTTGACATTTTTTATTGTTGTGTTATTCAGCCCTTGTCTGTTGTGTTTATAGCTATTTGTTTGGGGTTGATAGTTATTCAGCCAAATGGCCGTATACCAAATCTTGTGAAATAAAAAAATACAAATAAATAAACCTTTGAACCTCCTCAACAGACTGCAAGAGCATAACTTTAACATTATGGTATTTTGTTTGAAGGGGGGTACAGAAAGCATAATAAACCATAAGCTATAAACCAGTATGTAGCATGACAATTTAATAAAAAGTCTTTTCCGCAGGTAAAGCACATAACAATGAAAATTAGCCTCTGAAGATTAGATGAACATTGCCAGCAATTTCCTGATTTGAGAGAACAAGTCTGAGGAGTTCAAGGGGCAATTGATTTAGTAGAATTATCTCTGCAATAATTCCACCAATGCGAAATAAAAATTTAGAAGTCAAATGCTTCTACTCTGTGTTTTGTTACTTTTCTTCAATAACATGAAAAAGCAAAAAACTTTGAAAGAAAAAGGAAACTGAGGCTTGGATGCTATGATAAAAGGTTTTAGATGTCAGCATTTCCTAGCCTGTTTTGTTTAGAGGTACACATTAATCTTGTGTTTTTCTGTTACATTTTTTCTGTAGATCATTTGTGTAGAGGCAATGGAAACTGCTAATCACACCACCGTGGCTGAATTCATTCTCCTTGGGTTCCCCAGCTCAAGGGAGATACAGATAGTATACTTCATAGTGTTTCTAGCTATCTACATCCTAACTGTTGCTATAAATAGTCTCATAATAATTATAGTAACGGTTGACCCAAAGCTTCACAACCCGATGTATTTTTTTCTCAGTAACTTTGCCTTCCTGGAAATCTGCTACAGCACAACCACTGTCCCAAAAATGCTATCAGGCTTCCTAAAAGAGAAAAGTACAATTTCCTACAGAAGTTGTATTATACAGTTATGTTTCTTTTTTACCTTTGGCCCTACTGAGTTTTTCTTGCTGGCAGTAATGGCGTATGACCGATATGTTGCCATATGCTATCCTCTACGGTACAGCGCTATTATGAGCAGTAGACTTTGTAAACAGTTGGCGTTAGGATCTTGGGCAAGTGGTTTTCTGACAAGTTGGACACTCACTGTCCCAATAGCCCTGCTATCATTTTGCAGGTTGAATACGATCAACCATTTCTTCTGTGATTTCTTGCCAATTCTCAAGTTGTCATGTTCAGATACAACAGCCAGTAAAGCTGCTTTCTTTTCTCTTGCATGGACTGTGGTGTTGACCTCCCTTTTCCTCAATACAGTATCTTACTTTCATATAATCCTGACAATATTACGGATCCCTTCCACCACAGGACGTCGGAAGGCTTTCTCCACCTGTGCCTCCCACCTCACTGTGGTAATGATTTTCTATGGGACAGTTATTTTTATGTATGTGAGACCAGCTGCCAGGTACTCCTTTGATACAGATAAAATAGTGTCTTTATTCTACTCGGTTGTAACTCCCCTCCTAAATCCTTTGATCTATAGTTTAAGAAACAGGGATGTGATCAAGGCCTTAAATAAAGCTTGGAATAAGATCAACTGATAATATGTTTTATCTCTTTGCTTCCTTCTTATAAAAGAGATGCTTTTATTGGAAAGAAATATACAATTCCCTCTGGCACTTTACAAGTTTACAGAGGTTACAGAAAGAACATTGGGTAATAACTTGAATATAAACTATCGCCTGAATGGACAAGCAGTGCCAAATTGGTTAGCAATGATAAGAATGCAAATTATGAATCTTAAGGGTAGCTTCCAAACAGAGTCAGCCCATAGGGTTGTGGCACCCTGAGCCAACATTTGCTTTTGCGCCCTCCCCCCCTTGGGACCAGTCTTGTGGTATGAGCTGCAAAAATAGGGGTATATTTCTAGCCAGCTTTGTTACTGTGCTGCCATTTAACTTAATCTGTATATTCAGTGCCTCTCTCCATATAGGCAGCAATGCTGAATTTATGTATAGTACAGCAACCGCTGACACTGTTTCCTTTAGACATGGTCTTTGGCAGGCTTAAGTAAAACGTGTAGGTTGCGATTTGGATGTCTGGAAACATGCATGCAGACATCTAAATCATGGAGACATCCCCAGAGCCATTTTACAAATGGCTTTTAAAGACGCCTCTGGTGCAAGGATGTCCAAGTAGGCAGAGGGCATGGTGAAGGCTTTTCTGGGTGCATACAATGGGCTTTGATGTCCCTGCTTGACTTCAGAAAAGCCATGGACATCTGAGATCTTTTCCAACTTTAGATCTGCTTCAGGCACAATAGGCATCAGGAAAATGTTTGTTTTGGCTGTAAAACATCCAGAGGGTGTAGAGAAGATGGTACTTAACCCTCCCCAGTATTCTGCACAATTACAGTGATTGCAACACTGGGGGTTGAGTACTGGTTTCCCTGGTCTTAGCTCAATATTCTAAACATTAGGCTATTCCAAGACATCCCTGGTGTGGAATACTATTTTGTGGACATCTATTTAGACAGCCCCACCGACATCCATATTGGGCACTTCTATGTTTATAAACGTGTGCCTGATTTTTTTTCAGACATTCTGGCTTGGATGCTCCAGATTGCATTTGGCAGTCTGAACAACAAAGGGCGTAACCACTCACGAGAGAACACAGAAACAAGTTCAAAGCAAATAGCACTAGAATAGCTTTTGACTTGTCTGTTTTTAATTGTATTTCCAATTTACATACTGCACACCCACACACACCATGCCACCAGCCGCGCTGTGCCCCTGCAGCCATGATTTGGGCCATGGGGGCTTCCAGTGCCGGCAGGATCATGGTCTTCAGGGGTAAACATGGGCAATGGTATTCCGAGCTATCAGATAGACGGCTCATTGCTATGGTGACAGAATGTCATGGCTCTCATGCCCCAGCCATGGCGTTCTGACCTCAGGATGGGCAGCTCCCTGTATGTGATCTCATTGGCATACTGGGAGTGCTTGGCGTCTATGTCCCTGATTCTGCCGTCATGTTTATGTCTGATCCCAATGGTGACAGAATCAGGTCCATCTCCCTCACGTCCATTTTTTGCCTGGCCAATGCGGGCTGATGTGCGGGAACCAGAATGTGCCTCAATATGTTTTATTTGTATATTTCTGGCACGTATTGTTTTTATTATTTGTTTATGATTTATTTCATTAATTGTTTGACTTTTGTTTTTAATTCTGAATTTTTAGACAGCTTTTAGCCCCTGACAATGGTCATGCTGCAACATGACCATGTTGGGCTTTGTTTTCCATGTGTTGACCTCCATGTCTTCAATAAACTTCTAGCACTACTCACTTTGTACTTGTTTTGAGATTGCATTTGGACATCATTTGTAAAATATTTCTTCATGTGTAGTAACACAAAATCCTGCAAATGAACACTCAAAAGCTGACCATACCACACCAGAACCTACAAAAATTCAAATTGCACCAAACCTATCTCTGAAAAGTCGGTAGTGCAAATATCCTAGTATATCAGTGCACCTCCAGTGGGGAAAAGAGAACAAGAAGGACTATCACAGATTCCTACATAGAAACAACATATTAACAGAATCTTTCACTTCAGCTACACATAGAAAACAGAGACCATCAACTTGTAAAGAATAAGAAGATACAAGTTAAAAACAAATATGCAGACAAAAATTTAATTGTAAAACCCCTAAAACAGACTCTGAGCAGTGGGACACTGAGGAGGTTATTCCGCTGCATGAATAGCGGGGATGGACGTCCCCCTGGTCCCATTTTCCTTCCCCGCGTCTTGTACAGGGAAGGCAGATGGAGCGGGAAAGGGTTGGATTGGAGGCGGCATTAGGGCGGGCAGTGGGTGTTTGTCGGCCCCGGACATACAGGGTCAATTCTAATGTCGGCCCTTTATATCTGGGGCCGGCAACTTGCACGGGGAACTTATTCCATCTCCGAGGTGGAATAAGTTCCCCTAGTTGACAGGGATTGGCAGGCCTGGAGCATGAAAGGGGTGGGAGGGGGGGGCGAGGACATTCCCCGCAGCCCGAACCTGGCCTTAGGAGGCCAGTTCAGGAGTCAGGCTGCAGGGAATCAGCTTCATGAGCCAGCAGCAGGGGATCGCAGCTCTTCAATGGAAGCATGGTGCCATGGCAACCGGATGCCATAGAGCAGCAGCTCCATTGAAGAACCCTGACTGAGTTAGCTGGGGGAGGCCTGTATGTGCAGGCTGGATGGAACCGGGGTCCTAGCCTGCACATACAGACCTGTTTGCGATTCTGATTCTGCGAGGGTAGACGTGACCCATGGATTCAGAATCGCGACTCCCTCTGTGCATCTCCCACCAGACGCACAGAGGGCCTAGACGTGCGGGATGGAATCGGGCCCTAAAGAAAGAGAAACAGAAATACATTTTATCCTGTATTGAACTGAAATGCACATTGTCAAAACTGACATAGTTCATTCTCTAAAAAGACTGACCTCGTTTTGTACCTTTGTTGTCTGCTTTGTTTTTGACTATAAAGGCAGTATATCATGTTCAATAAAACCATAAAACCATTCATTTTATTTTTCCAGTTGGGTTGGCTCTAGTCTCTCTTTACCACTTCCTCTTGGTTGTTTCTTATGTCCTTTACCAGGATCTCATTTAAATTTTCAGTTTTTTCACTCCCACTATCTTCGCTTTCTTTCCTACATCTCTTTTTGATGTTGATCCTCATCTGCCCTTTTTTACTCTCATCTGCCCTTTTTTACTTAAACTATAGCTAGATTGCATTCTTCCCTATGGTTTTTACTCTGCTTCTTTTCACCTTTCATCACTTTTCAGCTTTCCATTTTCTACTCTTGCCTCCCCAGTCCTCCCATTGCCCACCTCTGTCTCATTTCTTCCTTAGCCTCCTTTTCTCCTATCGTTAATGCCACTTTCTAGTCCCCCATTCCTCCTTCTGTACTCATCCCATCTACTTTCTTCTATCTCTCATCCCATAATCAGCCCCAGATCCTTCCCTATTACTCATCCTTTCTTCACTTCCCTTCTTTACATCTTACCCCCTATCTGAGCTTCCATTTTCTCTTTCACCTCCCCCATTTCTATCATCTTTCACCCCCCAAAGACATGTCCTTTTCCTTTTCCTTTACCTCTCACCTACACCGTAGCCCTCTGTCTTTTCCAACTGCCTCTCAACCCCTCCCCAAACACTCCAGGTCCTTCAAAGCTTCCTCCCTCCCCATATTTCTGCACTCAGTCTCACAGTCTTACTCATAAGTAGTCCTCATACCGAACACCTAGTTCCCATTGTCCTCCTAATCTCTGGTCAATTTCTTAGTCCCTACTTCCCCCTCTCAGTTGTCCTCAAGTCCCCACTCTTCCACCTTACCTAGACCCTCAGTCCTCACTTATACTCTCAATACCCAGCTAGTCTTAGAGTCTGCCTTCTTCTGTTCCCCCACCCAATTTTAATTTCCACCTAATCTTAGTCCAGGTTCTCCTACATCCCCATGTCCCGAGTACCTACCCACCTGCCTTTTAATCCACTTTTCCAGCACTCACCTACTTCTTTCTTCAGTGTACAATAAGCCCACCTTTCCTCCTCATTATCCCAACATCCATTCTTATACCCAACTCTCAGTCTTTCACCATCTAGAAGCCAATTCTGTTTGGGGCATGTCCGGCCCATCCGAACATCCAGAATCTGGATGGTCCAGATTTGCACCTGATTCTGATCCTGGGGGAGCTATACATCCCTGTGGGTTTAGAATTGGGTGCAACCAGCCTGGACAGATAGGACATGCTCTGATTCCGGCCCGTTGGATGTCCTTGATCCTGCCTAGCTAACCCAGCCTGGGCTCCTGCAGAGCTGTGGTGCCATGGCGTCCCGTCACCATGGCACTGCGGCTCCATTCCAGAACCCCAATTGCCCACACTGCAACAAGTTTACTGTTCCCTGCTGCCTGACCTCTGATCGCTGACTCCAGACATACAGGACTGACACCGGAATCGGCCATGTATGTCTGGGGTCAGAGTCGCCTACTCCCTGCCCTTTCTCCTCCTCCGGCCCACCCCCTCCTGCCTCCATCCAGAGGTCCCTGCACATCTCTGCAGTATGTGCAGGGAGCTCCTTCACTGGAATCAGCACCCTGTTGTTTAGTAGGGATATACGTCCAACCCTGATATATATCCCCGCTAAATGAATCAGAATGACCCCCATACAGTATGACCTTGTTTTTTCCCCACTGAACACATAATATCTTTCTCTTCTCCATCTCACTCTCCCTGCTTCTGCCTCTTTCTCCTACCATGACCCCAGCATCTAACAGCATCATAAGTCCCATCCCAAACATAAGTCCTCTTCCAGTCCCAGCCCCTTTCCAGTTCTCCCCTGCATCAACCTATTTCCTGTTCCATCCTTAGCATCATCCCTGTTCCAGTCTCAGTATCCCTTCAGTGTTAGCCTCTCTCCAGTCTCAGTAACACCCCCCCCCCCGTGTCAGCACCCTTCTAGTCCCAGTACCTTCCAACTTCAGTTCCCTTCCAGTCCCAGTATCCCCTCAGTGTCAACCTCCTTCCAGTCCCACTACCTTCCAACATTAGTCCCCTCCCAATCCCAATACCCCCTCACTATCAGTCTCCTTCCAGTCTCAGAACCCCTCAGTGTCAGCCCCTTCCAGTCCCAGTTACCCCCAGTGCTATCCTTTAATTCCCAGTAACCGTCCAATATCAGCTCCCTTCCATTTCCAGCTCTCCAAGTGTCAATACCCTTCCAGTCCCAGTACCTTGCAGCATCAGTGCCCCCCCTCAGTGTCAGACTCCTTCCTTTTCCAGTAACCGCATCCAGTGTCAGCCCCCTTCCAGCCCCTTCCAGCCCCCCAGTGGTGGCTCTAATCTAGTCCCTGTGCCATCCTCTTCCATTCTAATCCCTTTCTGAATCAACCCCAGTCCCAGTCAGCCTGTTCTCCACTTGTGTTCAGTTTACACCACCATGGGAGCATTTTTCTTTGCTCCCATAGTTGTGCTGTCTTACAAGTCACCAGCACCCTGACAAACACTTCCCCTATCTTGAGAGAAGCAGGAAATGCTTCTGCCTACCTTCAAATATGTTGTGGTGCCGGCAACTTTTAAGACAGAATAGGCGCAGGAGCAAAGAACAATGCTCCCACAGCTCTGTATGTGCAAAGGGGCGAGTCAGTGAAGCAGCCTTCGAACATGAGTTTACAAAATTACCCTCATAATGTGGCACAGTTAATACTCCCTCTATAGGTGTAGCTAACCGCATTGTGTTATCTGCAGTGTGGTTAGCATGTGGAAAAGAGCTTTTCTGTGTGTTAACTACATGGCAAAATATTGGAACCCCCCCCTACAAACACATACACACACACACACACACACACAGTTAAGGCACTAATAGAAAAACCTTCCACAGCTTAGTAAATAGAGGAAACATTTAAAATTGCCTGCATAAGTGGAAGCAGCCAGTGTGCGTGTAAATAGTGGGCATATGCATTGGTTTGAAATAAAATATGAAATGTTTTGATCTGAAACAGAAGTAAATAAGCTGAAATTGCATCATTTTCTGTCTGTTATCATTAGTTTGAACTATGAGTAACTAGTATCCACAGAGCCGCCCAACTATTAGACAAACTAAGCGGTTGCCCAGGTGGCAGCTTCTGAGGGGGGAGAGGGAGACAGCACAGAGCAGGGCATTCAATGCTAAATAATAGATTTTGACTGCCGAGGGGGGGGGGGGGACATAAGGCTTATGGCCTGCCTAGGGTGCCAACACCTTGTACCAAGTCCGAGGCCAGCCCTGAGTGTCTGGCATCTTAATCCTCTAGGAGTAACTGAGTGCCTGGATATCTAGGTTCACAAAAACTATAAAATAATGAATGAAGTGGAACGGGTGAATGTAGATTAGCTATTTACTCCTTCAAAAAGTAGAAAGACTAGGGGACATGCAATGAAGCTACAATGTTGCACATTTAAGACTAATTGAAGAAATATTTTTTAACTCAATTCTTAATCAAAGTCTGGAATTCATCACCAGAGGATGTAGTTAGGATGAGTTCCTGGAGGAAAAGTCCATAAATCATTATTAAAGAGGATTCAGGAAATCCAATGCTTACCCCTGGGACAAAAAGCATGGAATCCGCAAACCTTTTGGGAACCTGACAGGTACTTGTGATTTGGATTGGCTGCTGTTGGAAACAGGATACTGGACTTGATGAACCTCAGCCTGACCCAGTATGGCATATCTTATGTTCTTTTGTTACATGTCGAGATTTACATATGCACCTTCTGAAATGCTGGCATTTAGACATGTAAGTTGCCAGGGTTCTTGTGCTGCTTTTTCCCATGTGTAAGTTTGTAAAATAGCTGCACATGGATGCGCATCCCCATGAATTCCTGTGCTTCCTTCTTTGATTTAAAACAGACAATCATGGTGAGGGGCCAATTTTAAATTGACCTTACACGTGCTCACCCTCTCCTGTATACGTGACATAGATTGGTAGACATTTTTACTTGGACATCACTGTAACCACATACCCAATCTTTCTAGAATGTACATTCATGCGTTTTCCCCATGGGCATGAAATGAAAGGAAACCTTTAGTAGCAAGGCCCTTGTAATGTTTTCCCTGAAACTGTTCTGCAACATAGTAGTCAACATTTGAAAGCTTTTACTGTTGGTTCATTGGATTCTGTTTGGATAAAGGACATGTATACATCTATGTTTGGATTGCTATTTTATCTTTTTATCCGAAATGTGGTAAATCTGCCATTATTTTTGAATGAGCAATTGATAGCCTGTCTCGTTTGGTCTTATCTATAGTTCAGTCATCTACCACAAAATACTAAAAGTCAAAGTTTAGAAAAATCATGGAAGTCAGAATTGAGATGTGGAGGCCACCACTTATATACGTAATTCTAGCAGTATTTCTGAAACATAGAGCCGTTTCTAAAATACAGACTCATGTATAGTGGGAAGAGCCATTATACAAATATGCACATGGGAAAAATAGACGGAAGAACCCTGGCAACCTGCACGTGTAAGTTCCAGGATTTCACAATGCTATTGCTGCTGAAACTTAAACCCAGATATTCAGCTGCTGCCTTACTTTTGCCACTTTGTGATAATTGGGCGGCTAAGGTGTCGCCGGTTAGCATCAGGACAAGCAGCAGCAGCACCCTTGGAATATTCAGCGGCTGCATACCCCAGCCAAGGCAATTAATGCGGTGAGCAGGTCTGCTAACTGTATGAATCGCTTTGAATATCCCCTCCAGAGATTTTTGTCCTGCCTATGCTATGCCTTGTAACCGCCTCGTGGACAAGCATTTATAGAAAAAACATGCCCACAGGAAAAGCATGAACATCGTGGCCGTTCCAAAATTACATTTTAGACATGGATGCAACTTGCATGTTTTTCTGCCTTCACATCCATGCTTAAAACAGGAATAACGACAATAAAATAGTCCTTGGTTCAGTAAATTTGAAAGTAAATTAAAACAAAACTAAACCCACATGTGAATCCCCAAATAATTTTTTTGTCGGAAGAGGCTGGAGGCGACTGGAATGGAACCCCAGTCACACCAGGCAGCCTGTTCCCTTTTTTTTATATATAAAGAGCGAAAACGCTGTACTTAACTTGTGAAAACAGTCCGATATGGTTTCCTACAGACTAGGAGTCTTTCCTTTCTTTCCTTTTCAAGACGGTAGAGAATCAATCCACGACGTACGTTTCGGGCTACAAGCCCTGCTTCAAGTGGTCACGCTCCTCAAAAACAAACCGCTGTAGAAACCTTTTTCGAACCACAACCTTCACTGGCTGATATAAAGGGGAAAATAAGACTTACATTGGCTAATCTATTCAGTCAATCATCCGGGAGCTCCAATCAGCCAAACGGGAGACCCCACTGTCATCGGGGAACCCCTTAGCGTCATGGATGACATCAGAGCAAGCTGAACCATTCAACTTCTTTGTTTAGTCCAGAAGGCTGAACCGCCTGTAATTGAAAAATCAATTGCTGTTCTCGGCGCTGCAAGGCTAAAAGCCGATCGCCACCTCTAGGATTTGGAGGAATAAAATCCAATATTGTCCAAGAAAAATCAGAGTGAAACTGATGATGTAAAAGCTCACAATGCTCAACCAAGGGGGCAGATAGAACTTTTTGCCATATCCGAGATGCATGTTCGCTAAGGCGGACTTTCATTTTCCGAGAAGTCCTGCCAACATAAATCAGAGGGCAGGTGCATTGTAAAACATAGACAACATGGGTTGAATCACAGGATGTTAGCCAACGTTGCTGAATAACTTTGCCCGTGTTAGGATGTACCCATTCATTCCCAATAAGTGCCATATCACAAAATGCACAAGATGAACATGTAACATGTTCCCTCCTGTCAGGATCATAAGGCATAGGGCGATCTGGGGGAGTTGCAGAATGAACCAAACGATCTTGTAAATTCGGTCCCCTAGAGAAAGCTATCCTAAGGGGTTTTTGAAAACATTTGTGCAATCCCAACACTCCCCAATGTTTACGAAGTACTCCCACTATGGAAGAGCTTAAAGTGGTAAATGGCAAAATCCCAACTATATGATCCATAGTCCGTGATCGAGATGTTTGGTAGTGTTCATCAAAAAGCCATTCCCGATGTGTATATAATGCCCTCTTATAGGCAAGCTTAATAATTTTCTCCGGATAGCCCCGTTGGAGCAACCTATAAGTCAGATCCAAAGCATGAAATTTAAAATCTGATAACGAGGAACAAATCCTCCGCAGCCGGAGGAATTGGCCGTAAGGTAAATTCTTCCGCATAGGGCTCGGATGGCAGCTGTGATACATGAGGAGACTGTTACGCTGGACACTCTTTCGATATAAAGTTGTGCGGAACATTCCCTGATCTTTAGACACCAACACATCTAAGAATTCAATATGCTTTAAATCGAAATGAGCTGTAAATTTTAAATTAGGCTTTAAAGCATTAAGCCATACCAAAAAATCTTGGAGGCGCGGGAGAGTGTCAAACCACAAAAAGAAAATGTCATCCAAAAATTGTCTCCAAAAACGTATTGACTTAAAAAAACCAGATGAATAAAGTAGAACTTCCTCAAAATGAGCCATGTAGAGTGTAGCTATAGAGGGGGCTACTGAAGCCCCCATAGCAATCCCATAGCACTGATGATAAAATTGCCCTTCCGAGAGGAAATAGTTCCTAGTCAGCACCAATCGAAGCAAATCACATAAGAATGACTTAGGTAATCGTTGAGGAGCAAATTGAAAAAAGGAAGGCAACAGATCAAGAACTTCCGTTTGGTCGATATTTGTGTATAAAGCCTCCACGTCTAAGGTAACAAAGTAGAAATCCCAAGATGGTATAGGTTCCCTGGTTAGTTTCTGTAAAAAATCTGAAGAATCTTTTATGAATGATGCCACTAATGCTGCTTCTTTTTGTAAAAAAGTATCGCAAAACTGCGATAAAGATTCCAACAATGATCCCCTACAGGACACGATAGGTCTACCAGGTGGGGCAACAAGGGATTTATGGACCTTCGGGACCATATACATAATTGGTCTAAGCGGTGTATCGAGTTTCAAAAAACCATATTCCCGTTTCGTCAGCCAACCCAAAGCTAAAGCTTCATCCAAGATGATCTTTATCTCCTGCTGAAGTTCCGCAGTAGGGTCAACCACAAGCAAATTATATGTACGCCGATCAAGTAAATGATCACGGAGAACTTTCAAATATGCTTCTGTTGATTGCACCACCACAGCCCCACCTTTATAATAGGTTGCTCCAACGGGGCTATCCGGAGAAAATTATTAAGCTTGCCTATAAGAGGGCATTATATACACATCGGGAATGGCTTTTTGATGAACACTACCAAACATCTCGATCACGGACTATGGATCATATAGTTGGGATTTTGCCATTTACCACTTTAAGCTCTTCCATAGTGGGAGTACTTCGTAAACATTGGGGAGTGTTGGGATTGCACAAATGTTTTCAAAAACCCCTTAGGATAGCTTTCTCTAGGGGACCGAATTTACAAGATCGTTTGGTTCATTCTGCAACTCCCCCAGATCGCCCTATGCCTTATGATCCTGACAGGAGGGGACATGTTACATGTTCATCTTGTGCATTTTGTGATATGGCACTTATTGGGAATGAATGGGTACATCCTAACACGGGCAAAGTTATTCAGCAACGTTGGCTAACATCCTGTGATTCAACCCATGTTGTCTATGTTTTACAATGCACCTGCCCTCTGATTTATGTTGGCAGGACTTCTCGGAAAATGAAAGTCCGCCTTAGCGAACATGCATCTCGGATACGGCAAAAAGTTCTATCTGCCCCCTTGGTTGAGCATTGCGAGCTTTTACATCATCAGTTTCACTCTGATTTTTCTTGGACAATATTGGATTTTATTCCTCCAAATCCCAGAGGTGGCAATTGGCTTTTAGCCTTGCAGCGCCGAGAACAGCAATTGATTTTTCAATTACAGGCGGTTCAGCCTTCTGGACTAAACAAAGAAGTTGAATGGTTCAGCTTGCTCTGATGTCATCCTTGACGCTAAGGAGTTCCCCGATGACAGTGGGGTCTCCCGTTTGGCTGATTGGAGCTCCCGGATGATTGACTGAATAGATTAGCCAATGTAAGTCTTCTTTTCCCCTTTATATCAACCAGTGAAGGTTGTGGTTTGAAAAAGCTTTCTACAGCGGTTTGTTTTTGAGGAGCGTGACCACTTGAAGCAGGGCTTGTAGCCCGAAACGTACGTCGTGGATTGATTCTCTACCGTCTTGAAAAGGAAAGAAAGGAAAGACTCCTAGTCTGTAGGAAACCATATTGGACTGTTTTCACAAGTTAAGTACAGCGTTTTCGCTCTTTATATATAAAAAAAGGGAACAGGCTGCCTGGTGTGACTGGGGTTCCATTCCAGTCGCCTCCAGCCTCTTCCGACAAAAAAATTATTTGGGGATTCACATGTGGGTTTAGTTTTGTTTTAATTTAAAACAGGAATAAGGCTTCTAAAGTAAACCCCTAAATACTTTGAAAAAATTAGGTCTGAGATGCTGTTCTGCCATGACTTGTTAGAAACTGATTCTCACTTCTGAAGCAATAATTAACTAAAACTGGCTGGCAAGAGGCCCCTTTGGAAAGTTTTGAATGCACTAAAAACCACCAGGGAGGCTTTCAAGAGTTAAAATGAGCATTTCTTTCACCTGCACTACATAAATTAACTCTTCAGCATTTCTCAAGGAACTTGAAGAGTGTACACTATCTCTGTGTTCTTTTAGTAGAAAATTCCTCACTGTTCTCGTAATTATCATCTGATAAAAGCACTGCCTGATTTTACGGAGTTTGAAAGCTTTCCTGTTAGTGCACCTGTAGACCTGGAATATATCTGAGAGAGCTGCGGAATGGGAGAGGTAAGTACAGTGTACCTGCCTCATCTAAAAGCATAAAGCTTTGTAGTTTATAGGTAAACCATTGATACTGTCTATTCCTTTGTTTCTGGGCTGTATTTCTCCTTTTATCTTGTGTTTTTGGTGTATTATATTACTGCATTTCCTTAATTTTTTATTCTAACTAACAGCAAAGCCTTTGTAAGAAGCTTTGCTATTAAAAAATTATAATCTTGTCCCAGACACAATTTTCCTATCAATGCTTGTTTTGTTCTGAACAAATTGTCTAGAAGAATCCTTACTGTTCACTAGTCTCTTTCTTACAAGGGGATAGATACTATGCTATTTTTTATGCTGGACTATTTTTGGCATGTCTAGTTAGGTTTTTTTACACAGAACAATACAAGATGTCCCTATTTGCTTTTGGGATTTTGATCCTTTGAACTATAACCAACTGAAGACTCTTTCTATTTCTTATGGATCTTCTGAAACAAATATTTTGGGAAACTTGCTTAGTGAAGGAATTTTAAGTTAAATAGCATCACAGTTTTGCAATCAGATTCTCATAGTATACCCACACGATGATAAGGAAGTTGGTAGGTTGGCAGAAGTTTTAAATTTCAACTTTTCATGCAGGTAAGTCGCTTGAATAAGTGCCGACTGAAAATCCCGCTACCCAGATAAAGTTGGCATTTATCTGGATAGTACAGACAATGCCATTACTCCACCCATGGATCACTCTTGCACTAACTGCATACTGTCAGGGTAGTCTGTAAAGATCTTGAGCGGCACTATCCCAATGGCGTCGCTGAAGATTGCAGTCAGCACCCCTTAACCAGACAGCCTTCCAATGGCCAACCAGTCAAGGTTTCTGAACATCAGTCCAACACACGAACTTGCCAATCTACAGTATGAATTTTCACCCTTATATAGATAATATTAGGGGAACCTGGCACTCTCAGTATAGGGAGGGACAGGACAGAGAGAAGGTAGAGGGAGGGTATTCTACAAAATTATGTGGATAGTAGATCAAAACTAAACGTTTAATGACAGCACAGTGACATAGTGGGGCTAAAAATGCTGGCCTCATGATACAGAGCAATACCCTCTTCCCCTACCAATAATCAAGAGATAGCTGGAACAGTTAATATTTCTAGACACAGAGATTGAGAGAGAGAGATTATAATGAGCTATACACACTATATTTTCAGCAGTTGTCTGGAAAATCCACCTATGTTGTTTGGGTACAGCATATTTGGGTACGTATATTAATGAAATGCTAGAGAGGCAACCAAATCTCATGCTAAATTGGGAACTTATAGAAACTATTCCATGACCAAGTTGTCCTAGGCTTTTAATTAATGCTTTAAAAGAACATGCCAAGATATTTATTATGTGGGCCAAGTGAGTTGGACCAGTGAATCAGAGGCACAGTGATATTGGGAATAGGAAGCCCCACTTTTGGAATGTTTTTCCATCATGGAATGATCTCGGATGAATCTGACCATAGGTGATCATAGTTTCGAACCTCTCCACTACTTCACCATCGCAGAGAAGATGTCTCTTTCTTATCATTTTCTTTATTTTCTGTGGCAAAATGTGAGATTGGATAAAGACAGGGGCACAAAGTTTGGAGTTTCAACAGAAGAAGCTTTTTCATCCATCGCATTTTGCATGAAGTATCTTTCATTCTTTGATATGATAATGATTATTGTATGTTGACATTTTTACTCATTAAGCATACAAATATTTTGACAAAATACACTGCATTTATGTTTTGCTATCTATGATTAAAATGTTGTGTATTTGATCTCATATTGCTGTGTCTGTAGAGGTCTCTGACATTCTTTTCAATTTTCTGATGTTATAAGCAGTTAATTCCTTAGTACTATTTTGTCTTTGTTGATTAATCTGTTCTACTATTTGACCTGTATTTTGTAATACCGTAAAATCTTTATTTGATAGATATAATAGAAGAGAAGGATAAGCTATTAATCCAACTCTTGGTAAATATTTTGATTTATGTGGAAGCCGATTCTGAGAAGGAAACGTCTAGGCCATCCGGACAGCCAAAAGATATATGGGGCTGTTTTGTGCCCGATTCTGCAACTGCAGTAGCTATAGATTCCTGTGGTTGCAGAATCAGGACACTTAGATGGCTCGGAATGCCCCCAATTCTTCTGCGGGAGATGTGCAGCTTTCTGCCCGTCCAGGCCTCCCAACGCTCTGGCTGCTGTGCAGGTGCAGCAGCGTCCTGTTGCCATAGCACTGTCACGTCCAGCCAGAGCAACCCAGGACCCAGCAACCAACATGACCCATTACCTTGCCATTCTGCCCTCCATGGGGGGCTCCACAGGACATGATGGAACTGGTGATACAGTCCCGCAGTGGTGCAGTGGGGTTGGGGGGTGAGAACCAAAATCGCTGCAGCGCCCAGCACTTATTCCACCATTGGGGTGAATAAGCTGGGCGTGCAGTAGACAGATGGTGGACATACAGAGCCCTGACCTGTATGACTGGGTGATTCGGTCCACTGCTGCTCCGCCCCCTCTGCCTCCATTCTGCCCCTCCAGCCCACTTCCAGCACTCCCCACACAAACCTTTTGTACGTGCGGGGAGCACTGGGGTTGAAATACCATCGCGGGCCTCTTTGTAGATTGTATGTCCAAGCCAGAAGTACAACCCCGCTATTCGGAGTGCAGAATCGACCCTATAGTGTATGTGGAAATCAAGATACATTATGAATGTAATAAAGGGAAAGGGAAATGAAGGCATGAATAGTTGGGGGCAATATAGAAGTAATGATCAAATACTTATTAAAGATCTTAATCTAGGTAACCATGTCTTTAATATAGAAGTAAACTGAGATGAGACATGTATATATACATGTTCCATCTTCGTTTTTTACTTTGATCAGCTGAAGAGAAAGATGAGGATATGTTATAGACATTTAAATATATCAAAGTATAAATAATTAACAAAAATAAACATTTTCATTAGAAAGAAAATCTGGAAGTGGTGTTATAACGAAGAACCATGGAGATAACATTTAAAAATATTTCTTTGTGGAATGGGTGGTATATATACATTATACAAAAAGGTTTCTTAGGGGAGACGGAATATGAAAAACTAGTAAAAGAACCGAGGAAAGTCTAGTATGAGTACAAAATATCCCTGGCAGTCAGGATGTGCTGGGGGAAGTTGTGGGTTTATGGCATTGCAAAAGAAAGAAAATTTGGCAGATCTTATGGGCCTTAATGTATCTATTGATCATCATTTTCCGTGTTTCTCCACTTCATGTTTCTTATGTTATAAGTCAATCACGTCTTTCAAGGACTGCAGAGGAGTCATGAAGGACTGCTGAGAGAGGAGCTGGGAAGGAATCTGTACTTGTAGGTATTTACCTGATGGGAAATTCTGAAAATATTAGGGGGAAGGGAATTCTTTTGGGGTTAAGCTGATAAAATCTGTGTCTATTTTAAAATTCTGTGTTTTATTAAGTCAGGGCATAGTATAACAAGCCATCTTTCAATTAAATTAAGGTCGCTAGGAGCATAGTATAAGAAGCCAACTTTCAGTTAAATCAAAGTCAATTAGGCATAGTGTAGCAAGCCAACTTCAGTTAAAGACAGTTAGAGAACAGTATAACAAGCCAACTTCCAGTTAATATTTACCCCCCCCCCCCCCAACATAATTTTTGATCTTAAAATGGTTAAGGGGAAAGGAGTAATCTTATTCACTTTCAGGTTTAACTGCTTATATTCCTCAGCAAGTTATTAGGCCTTAGGAATTGATTGATGCCTTGCAGTTTACCTAAAACTTACTAAGTATAATTGTACTGATTCAAGTATCCCTATTCCCCTAGCAAATTTAATAACTGAACAAAAACCTTTACTTAGCTAAACAAATCTTTAAAACTAAGATGAAGGTCACAGTCCAGCAGTGAGATGGGGTCTATCTAGCCTTTTGCACTGAGTGCTACATGTCTAATGTTTTCCCATTTGGTGAGAGGTCTTATGTGTGCACTAGGTGCAAAGAGCACTTTGCCCTCAGGGAATGAATCCAATCTCTGGAGGATAGAGTAACAGACTTGGAGGAGATGAGGAAGAAAGAGATGTATATAGACAAGACCTACATAGTATAAAAGTGCCACTTCCAGTCTGACAGCTTCTCTGCTGATGTGGAGGAAGGAGGTCACCTGGAAAAAGAACAACAATTTGGCATGGCAGGAAGAGATCCTGTAGCTAGGACCTGTCCTCCAGGTGATGCAATACTCAATGAGGTATCTTCAGGGCCATGTGCCCAGGAGGAAAGGGTTAGAACATTCATTATAATGAGCGATTCAATCATTAGGCATGTAGATAGCTGGGTGGCTGGTGAACATGAGGATCACCTGGTAACATTCCTGCCTGGTACAAAGGTGGCAACCTTAATCATGGTAGAACCAGGCTGCTGGCATTAATCTTTACAAAACAGTACAGCTTTTAAACTAGATCATGAGGGAAAGCTGACAATTTGCCAAGAGTGCATGGTTTGGAATGGTGTATCTTTGAAAGGCACTAGCAAAATAGGGAAGTTATGGCATCCCAATATTGAGATACTAATAAAGGTAAAAGTAACACAGGTGTCTTTAAGAAAAAAGCATACAGAGTGAAAGATGCTAAATTACCAAGTCATCTGATAGTTAGACTGCAATATGAACCAAAAAATCCCCTTTTGAAATGCCTGTAAGCAAATTCTAGAATATTAAAAATAAGACGAGAGAGTTAGAATATATAGGGGGTCATTCTGAACTCTGTTTAGTGGGTCTGGACATCTGATCTGGACATCCAGACCTGCTAAATGGCTGGGCAGCCTGCCGGGAACAAAGGTCCCCGTGCAAGCAGGTGATTTGTATGGGGAGCTCTGTTCATAGGAGAGAGGGGATGGGACAGAGGCGAAGCAAGGGCAGGTGGTGGGTGGAGAGTGACCCCAGATGACATTCTGAGATTCTGAGGTTGGCCTTGTACATCCAGGGTTGGCCACAGAGACAGGGGACTTATTCCACCTTGGAGGAATAAGTCCCCCTGGATGTTGGGGACTGTGCCACCGGGCAGTGACAAGAGGTGAGAGGGTGAAGGGGGATCCCTGCAGCCCAACCCTATCCATGGGAGGCCATATCAGGGGTCAGGATGTGGGGAAAGGATGTTTTCTCTGGCAGCTAGGGATTGTGGACCTAGCCACAATCCAGGAGCCTGGCTGTGCTAGAAGGGGATCAGCAGGACATGTAACCAATCAGAATTTGGGCACAGCCTGCACTTCCAGGCTGGTAGACCCGATTCTGATCTCCCAGGGGCTAGACGTGCCCGTGGGATCAGAATCAGGTCTACCTCTGTATGCCCTGATTCTGATTGGCCATGCAGGAGGTGGCAGCCAATAATTGGCCTCATAGCATTGAATGAAAGATTAGCTATAACTGCCATCTCAGAGATCTGGTGGAAACACAAAAGGATTGTGAAGAGGATCTTGAGAAATTGAAAAACTGGGCTTCCAAATGGCAGATTTAATTGAATGTGGATGAGTGCATCAGAACATAAGACATTCAATACTGTGTCAGTCCAAGGGTCTATCAAGCCCAGTATCCTGTTTCCAACAGTGACCAATCTATGTCACAAGTACCTGTCAGGTTCCTAGAAAGCATATAGATTTCAGGCTGCTTGCTCCAGGGGTAATCAGTGGATTTTCCCGATCCTCCTTAATAATGGTTTGTGGACTTTTCCTCCAGGAATTTGTCCACACCTCTTTTAAACCCAGCTACACTAACAGCTTTTACTTCATTCTCTGATAATGAATTCCAGAGTTTGCGCATTGAGTGAAAAAATATTTTCTCTAATTTGAATTAAATGTGCTACATTGTAACTCTATTGTGTGTCCCTCTAGTATTTCTATGTTTACATGTTCCACTCCATTCATTATTTTATAGACCTTTATCATATCTCCCCTCTTCCATCTTTTCTAAGTTGAAGAGCCCTAATTTTTTAAGCCGTTCCTCAAAGGGGTACCTTCTATCCCCTTTACCATTTTGGTTGCTCTTTTCTGTATCTTTTCCAATTCTTCTATATCCTTTTTAAGCTATGGTGACCAGAATTACATGCAATATTCAAGGTGTGGTGACCCCATACATCAATATAGAGGCATTATAATATCTTTGGTTTTATTCTGCATTCTCCATTCCTTTCCTTATGATTTCTAGCATTCTGTTTGCTTTCTTGGCCGCAGCTGCATACAGTGAAAGGAACTTGGCATCATCGTGGATGATACATTGAAACCCCTCTGCTCAATGTGCAGCAGCGGCCAAGAAAGCAAATAGAATTCTAGGGATAATAAAGAAAGGAGCGGAGAATAAAACCAAGGATATTATCATTTATTTATTTATTTAATCAGTTTTATATACTATCCTTCAATCAAAGTGGCCAACAAGATAATGCCTTTGTATCAGTTCAGGGTGCAACACCTTGAATATTGTTTGTAGTTCTGGCTGCAATATCTAAAAAGGATATAGCAAAATTAAAAAAGGTACAGGGAAAACCAAGCAAAATGCTAAAGGGGATGGAAAGATACTCCTACAAGGAACGGCTTAAAAGGTTAGGGCTCTTCAGCTTGAAAAAAAGATGCCTGAGGAGATATATGACAGAGGTCTATAAAATAATGAGGGAGTAGATTGGGTAAATGTAGATTGGTTGTTTATTCCTTCAAAAAGTAGAAAGACAAAGGGACATGCAATGAAGCTACAAGGTAGCAAATTTAAGATTAATTGGAAAAAAATATTTTTTCACTTAGCATGAAATCAAACTCTGTATTCATTGCCTGAGGATGTAGTAAAGGTTGCTGGTATATTCGGGTTTAAAAGAGGTCTGGAGAAGTTCCTGGAGGAGACGTCCATCACTAAAGTGGACTGGGCAAATCTGCTGCTTATCTCTGAGAGAAGCAGCAAGGAATTTGTCTGCCTTTTGGGAACCTGATGGGTGCTGGTGAACTGGATAGGCCACAGTTGGAAACAGGACACTGTGCTCTATGGACCTTTGGTCTGACCCAATATGGCATTTCTTATGTTCTTATAACGATCATTGTCATCATCATTGTTATATTAATAATACATTTCTGGGGATAATACATTTTTTGAGGACTTCAAGAACTTTCTTAAAAAATATTTTTAAAATGTGGTTGTGAAAGTATTAAGGTATATCTCTAAATCCCTTCCTAAAGGAAGAAAACTGAAGCAGAGATATTAGCCTACATATTAACAATGTTTTCATTAATGGCACAAAAGCACATTTCATCATATTCTTCAATTTAATTAATACTTTGCTGAAAAATTCAACTTTTCCTGGTTTTATGATTTCCACAGATAATATGCTGTAGACAATGAAAGTTGACAATAAAACGTCTGTGACTGAATTCATTCTCCTTGGGTTTCCCTGCTCTCAGACAATACGAATGCTATCATTCATCATTCTTCTGGTGATTTACCTCCTGACCTTAGCAACAAATAGCATCATAATAACCATCGTTAGGGTTGTCCCAAAGCTTCACAGCCCCATGTATTTTTTTCTCAGCAATTTTTCTTTCCTGGAAATCTGCTACACCACAACCATTGCCCCCAAAATGCTGTCTGGCTTCCTCACAGAGAAGAATATAATCTCCTACAGACATTGTATTCTGCAGCTGTTTCTTTTTTTTACTTTTGCAGCGCATGAACTTTTCTTCCTGGTGACAATGGCGTATGACCGGTACGTTGCAATCTGCTACCCCCTGCAGTACAGCACCGTTATGAGCAGTAGACTTTGTAAACAGTTGGCAGTAGGGTCCTGGGCAAGTGGATTTCTGATAGGTGGGGTAGTTACCCTCCCAATAACCCAGTTATCATTTTGCAGGCTTAATCTAATCAACCATTTCTTCTGTGATATCTTGCCCATTCTGCAGCTGTCTTGTTCAGATACAATGGCCAGTGAAGCTGCTTTTTTTACCCTTTCATGGACTTTGATACTAGCCTCCTTTATCATAAATACAATGTCCTACTGTTACATCCTTCTGACCATCCTGAGAATTCGATCTACCACAGGACGACAGAAGGCCTTCTTCACCTGTTCCTCCCACCTCACTGTGGTAATGATCTTCTATGGGACATCTATTTATATGTACATGAGACTTTCTGCCAAGCACTCTTTTGACGTAGATAAAATAGTGTCTTTATTCTATGCAGTTGTAACTCCACTCTTAAACCCTTTGATCTATAGTTTAAGAAATAGAGACATTATTAAGGCTCTAAAGAACGTAATGAACAAGATCTGTTGATAGCATGCTTGTACCTCTTTGTTACCTGCTAAATAACGTGATGCTATTACTTGCTTTGAAATGTAAAATTCCCTCTGGTACCTCATGAAACATTACAGAAAAAATGGCTAATATGTTTAAAAGCTATTCCTGAACATTCAACCAGTGGCTAAATCTTCAGTAATCAGATGTGTGCCTCAATTTGTTCAAAACTCATCTGCTCGGCTAATCTGTCGGTGTCTTTCACATAATCTCTCTTCTGAGGTCACTTCATTGACTCCCTATGTTTCCGAATACATGGACCTCTTCAAATCCAGGCTAAACATTGATCTCTTCGAGGCTGCTTTTGGATCCTGACCCCTTTATTCCTGGGTCTATCCTCATTTACATTTTAATCATTTCCTGTAAGAATTCCCTAGTCCCCTCTTGTTCTGTTTGTCTTCCTTAATAGATTGTAAGCTCTCTATAGCAAGGCTGGTTTTTTTTTTGTGTGTACTATGTGCACATGCCTAGTAGCGCTACATAAATGATTAGTTGAGGTAGCACTAGCTATGCACCATACAGTCAGTTGGCAAAACCTTGTTACTACAAATGGAAATATGTAGTTTTGTTATTGAACGTAATCTTGAGAAAATTCACTACATGGATACGCTCACGTAAATGAATCTTCAACCCTCAAAAATTCAAAGCACTCTAGATTTGGCATAATCATAACCCATTCCCATTTCATTCTCTCATTCACAATGCACCAAGATCCATATACGAGACGTCACTGTCCTTAAGAGTAATAATCAACAACAATCTTTCCTTCAAGCCACATATTTCATGATTAGGACATTTGCAAATATCTTTTCAGATGTTCTAGTCACTTCCATTTTCCGAGAACCATTTTAGAAGACCTGAGTTTACAAGTGTCCAGCATGATCATGTCTGTTTCACATGGGGACAGGGTGGAGGTGCGTCTGGAACAGTCCATAAAAGATAGATGCATGAATCCAATGCTAGAATGGTTGTATACATCTCAAGTCTCCAGCAGAGATGTCTATAGCTAGGACATGAAAAGTACTCGGAAAAGTGCTTGTTTCGGCAAGCAAGGACACTGTAGAGAAGTGGAGGATGTACCTCACTCCCCTGATATTTATTGCTCCTTCAAAAAATGTGCACTAAGTAGAAAGGCATGTGTGCTGATCCCTATGCTGTTGCACGTCCTTGTCTTAATAGATTGCAAGCTCTCTGGAGCAGGAACTCTATTTTGATGTATATGTGCACAGTGTTGAGATATATATGGGCTTGGTCTAACATAGCGCTGTGGGCACATCCAGGTTCCTAGAATGGCAGACGTCCATATGAAATGTGAAGGTTCCCAAAATTGGGTGAAAACCTGCACGTCTGACTCTATTCTAAAACAAAATGCCAAAAAATAAAAGGAAGCAAATAGATTTATCAGAACTAATAAAGAAACCTCAAGGACACATCAAAATATGAATGGCCTGCTGAATGCAAAACATGTTACCACTCAGACTTGCCATTCCCTTTATCATCATTTGTCTGCCAGGCAAAATTCTTTTATAATACCAATATTTTTTTTGAAAAGTTTTTTCTTCGGCTTCTTGCACATATATATGTAAATATAAAAAACTAGGCAGAGTTCACAGGTACATATGTTGGTAAAAAAACACTTTAATCAAAATGTGTACTTGCTAATCTTAAGCAAAGGCATAGAGGGGGAGTAACTTGCACAGAGCGGCAGGTGCAACTCTACAATTCTAGTCACTTTAACCCTTTCCAGGCCGAGGCCAAAACTCTCGGGATCCAAAATTCTGACTAAATATTCCTATCAAATGGTATATAATACATGACCATAGCAGAAGGAAAATCACTATTAGAACATATTGAATAAGACGGGTACAATTTTCCTGAAATATGCAAAAATTAACCCGGCTGCAGAATGTGGATTAAAAATTTAAAGTAGGCCTTCAAAGGGTTAATGGGTAGACAAGATGGACCATGCTGGTCTTTATCTGCCATCATTTACTATGTTACTATGTTATTTGGCTGAAGGATAATTCCAATTATCCAAAGCCTTTTAACCGAGTGTCTATGAGGGGCAACAGAGCGCTAGGCACATGCATTTAAAACAACAAATACAAAAACAGCGTTACTTATCTGAGCCCAACCTGTCCTCCCTTCCGACAGTTGTAATCAAAGTCATGGGCATATTTGCACATAATGTTCCATCGACAGCAGATCCAACATGAATGTTTCAGTGTGACAGGCTTTCATCAGGGATCTGCATCACTTCCATATCTGTATCCAGTTGGGGATAAATTTCCAAACAGTTGAATGGGCTTCTGAAGACAGGCCATTTCCTTGCACTCTCCCTAGGTCAGGTGACGTGCTGCTGGAAAAGAGGGTGGTGATGCTGGTCATTATGGAATAGGGACACACAGAGGGGATGCTTGACACTAGGAGGGTAAGGTGAGAGGAAATTCTAGACACGGGGAGGTAAGACATAAGGGATATACTATACTGTATATAGGGTGTGGATGTTATACATGAAGGTGAATAAGGAAATAGGGGGATGCTGGGCTCAGAAGGGGGAAGGGATACAGAGGGAGGATGCTGAAAATAGAGGGGTATAGGGGGATAAAGGATAGATACTGGAGGAATGGGGAGTGAGAAAAGATGCTGGATGAAAGATGAAGGTAAAAAAGAAGATAATGGGTGAAAGGTTGGGGTAAGAAAATGCTATGCAAAGGGTGATGAGGGGGAGAGAAAGAGAGAGAGAAGTTGCTGGACAAATTTGGGATAGGAAAGAGATGCTGGATGAAGAGCAGAAGAGAGAGAGAGAGAGAGAGAGAGAAGATGCTGCTTGAAGGGTGGGAGAGAGGAGGACATTTTCAAAAGAATGGGGAATAGGATGAATAATGTGAGGGCTGTAGGTAGATGCAGTAAAAAGAGGGAGACTTAAGGACTGGATTGCAAGGAGAAGTGAAATCTGAGAGGATAATGGCAGAAAAATAAATGGAAGAAAGCTGAAAGAAACAGCTCAGTATCAGAGATAACTGCATGGGAGAAGATGAGAGAAGTGGCAGACGGACTAGAGCAGACGTTCCCAACTCCAGTCCTGGAGGGCCAAACACCATTCAGGTTTTCAGGCTGTCCCTTATAAATATGCATGAGATGCATTTGCATGCACTGTCCCATTGTATTCAAATGTATTTCATGCATATTCATTAGGGACAGCCTGAAAACCTGAATGGTGTTTAGCCCTCCAGGACTGGAGTTGGGAACCTCTGGACTAGAGACTCTAGAATGAGAGTTAGGAGAAGACAGAGGTAAGCAGAAAACAGAGACTGGTAGACACATGACTGGAAAAATAAAATGGCCAGACAACAAAAACCAAAAAAATATATCTTATTTTTAATGTAGCAATTGGAATATGTCAGTTTTGGGAATTTACATCTGCTATTAATATACTGTATTTTGCATAGTGCAGGGGGGAATGCTTTATTGTTCTTTCTTTCTCTGGAGCTGTGATATGTACAGAGTGTAATTTCTTGGGGTTTCAATTTAATTTGTAGCTACATATTTCTATTTTAAGTTTGTGATCACATATTATGTACTTAGTGAGGGTCTATCTACATATGTGACAAAGGCCAGATGTTCTATGAATGGATATATTGATGGTCTAAGGCTCACTGCAATATTTATGGTGCTGCCTTTTTCTAACAAGGACTTTATTATATAACTTGTCAAGCTGCCTTCCAGAAGGCTAACCCTGATGGAGGGGCTGCCTATGCAGCAGTCAAGACTGCTATCTTGAAGTGAGCCAGGTGTATGATGGAAACCTACCAGCAATGGTTCAGAGATGACGTTCTGGGACTAAAAGAAAACCCCCCGGTAGTTCTTTTATTGATTGAAAATGGCTGCAACCAGAGGCGAAGACTGGATTGGAGATGGCCAGCCTTGTTCAGTTCAAGAGGGCTTGACCTCTCCCATGAGACAATGAATGTATCAGTTCTCAAAATTAACCTTGGAAAGCACTTTGGAAATAGCAAAGGGGTTTTTTGCAGCTCAGCCTAAAGCAGAGACCCCCAAGATGGAAGAAACAAATCCATTCATAGCACAATGGGGACGGTGAGGAAGAACCGAGTCATTGAGGGTTCCTATGCCACATTCTTAAAGTTCTCCCCCCTCAGGGATCAGATGGTGACTGTCTGACCTGCTTTAAGTGTGGGGGAAGGAGACATTATGCCCAGAAGTGCCCCATGGCATTGGAGGAACCAATGGATACAAATCTTATGACCTCTCATCTGTGCAGTATTGTGAAAATGTCTCCAGTGGAGGGAGAAATGTTTGTGATACCAGTAGAGCTGGAGGGCACTCAGCTGCAAGCTCTGGTGGACTCAGGAAGCATGAGGACTCTCATCAGGTGAGACATCAGGGAAAGACATCAAATCAACTATGACAAGCTTGTGACTTTGGGTTGCATCCATGGAGATCAATGGAAATATCAGACAGCGCTAGTTGACTTGAAGACCTCCATAGGATCAGAAATCCTTGAGGTCGTTGTCTTACCTTGGCTAACATACTCCATAATTATAGGCTGAGATTTCCTGAATTTCAAGGACCTCTGGAACCAGAAAATAAAACAACCCAGAGGGGAAGACAATGTATGATTTTCCAAGGCTCTTCCATTTGATGGACCTGGACTCGGTTGCGATGAGCCCCAAGACTCCTAAGTCCCACAGACAGTGCCAGCTGGAGAAAGCCTGTCATAAATTGATGCTGGGGACTGCTGTAGAAGAGAGTCCATACACTGGAGAGTCCCCTGTAAGACTTCCAGATAATTCTCAAGAGATACCACCTCCCCGACTGGGAAAGCCTAAGTCCAGGGACAGTCCATCTGAGTGGGTGAGGGTAGGGAGTCTAAATCAATGTAAAAAAGCCCAAGGGGATCAGAAACCCAATCCCAGCCATAATCTGAAAGCCCATGTACTTCAGATGCAGGAGCTATTAAAGAAAGCTGGAGAAACAGTGAGATAGTACCTGGGGAAGGCACAGGGGCCCCTGACCAGTGCCTATAGACAAAAGACAGTACAGCAGACTTTTCAATTTGGGAACCAGGTCCTAGTTTTATTCCCCACATCAGAGGGTAAGTTCTCCTGAATATGGCAGGGCCCCTATGAGGTGATAGAGCAGGTGGTACCTGCTGACTACAAGTCTGCACAGTTGGACGAGAGGAAGAAAGTCGTAATCTACTATGTGAACCGGCTAAAGAAATGGACTCATGTCCTGGCTGCAACTGTCCAAGGAGATGAGTTTGGACCCAAAGTGTGGCTACCTTCAAAATTAGACCAGGTTACATTTGTAGACCCCTTCTCAAATACCCAGAAGAGGGATTTGACTCATTGGGTGTGGAGGAATAGAAACATATTTACCTGTGTTCTGGGACGCACTCATTTTACCTCTCATGGCATTGTTATGGCCCTGGGGCTGCCAGTTGCTCAACTGCAGGAAGGGGCCACGTTTCAAACCTAAACTTGCCACTCCCTCAACCATGGTGCCTACAGACAGTCCACTCTCCTATCCAGACCAGGGCAAGGGACAGAGACCCCCTTTATCTGGGCCAGGCACTCGGCTACCGACGGCAACTAGTGACCCCTGGCCCTGCAGCCTGGAGTATTTAGTTCTGAAGATGAAAGGGGAATAGGGTGGCATATTATTTTGGCAAGCTGCCTAAGATCGTAGGATTTGCATTATGCCAAAGAGAGCTTTCCTCTGGAATTCATAAGATGTTACATATAAGGGTAATTTATCAAGGTGTGCTTGGAAATTCCTCTTACATCTGTGGCACCCAACACGATGGGAAATAACTCGTTATCTTTTTGCAACATTTTCTGGGACTCTGACTGCAATTCTGGGTACTGTCACCACCAGGTGGGCAGGCTATTGCCTAGGGTAGCAGGTCTGTCTGCCTGATGATGTTTAGGAAGAATAAGTAGTTGTAGACACGAGTGATTCAGGTAAATTAGGGTTTTTATTTCCCCTCCCGGGGTCGGATTTCTCAAATGCACAACACAAGAACTTAAGACAATAAAGCCATATTCTCTGGCATGTTATAAAGGAAATAATAATAGCTTCTTCTTGCTTCTTAATTAAATGATAGGCATAAGAACACAATTACTCAGCACATAGTTCCTCTGTAGATAAACAGGCACTCTTGACTTTCACTGCTAGGCTCAAGCAATGCACAATCACTGCTTTAACATAAAGAGGTAATTTTGTCTGAGATAGTTAACGTACAGTCCATTGGATCATCACATGAGCTTTCACTAGCATAATCAATGACCATGGGTTCATGCTTACTTTCAGAAGGACAAACGTTTTCCTTGACACAGAACGTTTGTAAATCTCCTTGCAATGTCTCGTCACGTAGCTTATCTGACCAGCTCTCTCTAGGGCTGTAATTGCTGCTACCGTATTTATCAGAGTGTGAGAGAGGAGAGACCCACCATTCAGGATATTCAGAACATACCTTTTTATAGGAACTTTTCCCTTTAGAATATCTGTTTGTTCTAACTTCAGGCTTTGGCAGTGAATAAAGGAATTGTTCTCCCTTGTCAGCACAGGTCTTTACTCTGTGAATCCTTCTCTGAGGTTTAGGCCTTTCAAACACTTCCTCTTCAGACATGCACACATCTTCTATAGAATACCTCTCCCTTTCAGGGACTTGTAAATGCTCCCACGTTAGCTCTCTAGTCAAATCCTTCGGTTGGCTTTCACAGCACGGCACCCACCTTGGACTTTTCCTACGAGGCTTTTGAGCATTAACCCTCCAGGTATTTCTGCTGCCAGTAAACTTCCTTAAATCTGCTTCAGAATCACTTTCCAGCTCACAGCTCCCAGATACATACTGTTTCACTCTTTCAGGCTTCCATTCACTCTGGACAGAACTTTGCCTCCGAGTTTCAAACTGCGTCACAGCAGATGAACATTCACAGCTGTTCTCTGATTCCTCTGCTCCTGGCTGCTGGCTTCGCTGTTCTGCCTGGCTTCTCCATTCTGCCTGGCTTCTCTGTTCTCCCTCTTCTGGCATTCCTGAGTGTTTCTTATAATGCTGATTAGCCCTTCCTCTACTCAGGTGAAAGCTATTAGGAACTAGGGATTCCTTGCTAGTTGGGTGGGGTTGCAAACCTCGTGGCTGGGTTTGTTTACGTTGCCCCTGACAACTACTGCTCATATGGCTTGCCTGCCTGTCAGCTTCTGACCTAGTTCTCACAGAATCCTGTGTTTTTAAGGCAAAGGATGGATCTTCCTCATTACAGTACTTCAGGATTTTCTGCCTCTCAACATGATTCACAGAGTAGTCGCTTGGAACTGACACCTCTATAATCAATGCCATTCTGGTATTTTCTTTCTTTACCACAATATCTGGCTTCTTCACATCCAGCTTTGTATCTGTCAGAATGGGAATATCCCAGGTGATCATAACCTCTTCTTTCTCTATAATGATTTTAGGGTCATAATCCCAGTACTTTTCAGGCACAATAATGTTGTAGTGCTACCAGAGTTTCCAATGGATAAGGCACAGTACTTTATTGTGCCTTTCTGTATAGAAATTTTCTGCCATCAAATTTCACAGTCAGCTGTGAAGTGAGTGACTATTTCCAGCTCTTCCCCACAAAATCAACATATGTCTGTTTTGCCAGTTCTTTCAATGCTGTCTGCAAATCATTGTATTCTTAAGCCACTGTCCTGGGCAGCAACTATCAACTTCTTATCCTTTGGTTTCAGTTCACCTCTCCTTAACCATTCATGTGTCTGTTCTTGATCAACAAATGATTCCTGGAGTAACACTCTGTATTTCCCACTATATTTATGCATTTGCCACTTGTTTTAACTTGTTTGTTGATCTAATTCTTTGAAGAATGTTTTCTCTTGCAAATTCTGTTACTTCCTTCCCTGTGTAAGCTTGTGGATTCTCACTCATTCCTTCTAGACGTCGGAACGCTTGTCCAAGTTTGATGATGGAGACAGATTCTGAACGTTTACTTTCATATTTCAGCACTTTTTGCGTACTTGGATCTGATGATACAGTAGGCCTGGAGGCCTATGACAGTAGCTCTGTATGGGCAACCAATCTCTATGAGGCCTAGCCCTCCTTAAGCTCTAGGGATGTACGGTCTTGGCATATGCTGATCCTTATAAATTATTTCATGGGCACAAAGGAGGTTTCTTGTTCGCACATACAGATTTTCAAGATCTTTAAGAGTCCAGTCTACAATTGAGTGGAGGTGTAGCTTAATGGCTAAAGCACTAGTTTAGGAACCAAGAGACCAGGTTTCAATTCCCAGCAGCACTCCTTATGGTCTTGCAGAAGTCACTTAACCCTCCATTGCCTCAGAAAAATCAAAGTTATTAATATCCCTGTTTAATGTACATTACCAAGTTTAAGTTACAATGTAAGCCGCTTTGACTAAAATGATAAAGTGGCAGAAAAAAAATGTTTAAATAAATAAATCCCCAAATTGTATGAGAATGTAGGAATTGCCAGCTGACTGATGCCTTGTATCTTATTCCGTGATGTCAAATCACTTTTCAATAATGATTTTAATCTCCTATAGTATTCTTTACTGACCTTTTCTCTCAGTAACTTCTGCTTGAGTGTCATTCCTTCCTTTACTCTGAGATACTTATATGCCTCACTGCTCAAGTTCCTTGATGACACAGCCCTCAGCCATGGAAAAGTTTTCCATTTTGCTAAATTTTCCTTTAAAAAAAAGTTGCCTTTGCACATTTGTCAAAGCCAAAGGTCTTCCTGATGTCATCAGAAAAGCTTTTCATCACATGGAGTTGCTCTAAGAATTGTTGGTCGCTGGAACCGTAAAACCTGTGTGGGGGCAGGCATGCTGATTCCAAATGCAACTGAAAGAACATTGCCAGTGTTACCCCCTCTGATAATTAACCTTGAATGTTTTAGGATGACCTGCACCCTGGTCTAGGTAGAGGTCATGAGTCCATGCTTAGCCCACTACAGGAGGTGGAGAGATGGGGTGATTTTGGACCATGGCTTCCGGTTTGGTTTTTTGATTCCTTTTCAGGGGACTGCTGTTAGCATAGTGGCATGGAATACACTGTCAGTGTGCCACTTTCCAGAGGTGGTGTTATCAAAACTCGTGGTAGAATTAAACCTTGGTTGGATTGCAAGCTCTTTTAATAAACACCCATTCCCCAGGGTTTGTATCTCCCTTGTGGGTAGTTCCTAAGAATGAACCAGGCAAGTTTAGCTTGATACACAATTTATCGTTCCATCCGGGAAGTTCTGTGAATGATCATTTGCCTAGGGAATCATATTCAGCGTGGTATGCTTCTTTTGATTCTGCAGAGTGCCTGGTCTGATGGTACGGGACAGGGGCCTTGCTTGCAAAGGTCGATATTGGGCTGTGAGGAAAGAACAAATTTGGCTGTGGCTGGGGATTGCAGTTCCTGATGGAGCCTTGGTGCCATGGCAACCGGACGCCATGGTGCCGCAGCTCTATTCAGGAGCCTGACTGAGTTAGCCGGGCAGCAACCTGTATGTGCAGGCTGACTGGAATTGGGTCCTAGCCTGCACATACAGGTTTAGATGTGATTCTGATCCCATGGGGGCTAGACATGCCCTGTGGGATCAGAATTGCATCTGCCACTGTGCCCCGGGGTGTACAGAGTGGAATAGGCCTCCACCTGCTTTGGCTGAAGACTTTGGCATTCCATTGACAGGGAAGAAAATGGAGGGTCCTGTTATAAAACTGATATTTCTGGGCATTGATTTGGACACTGTGGCAATGGTAGCGTGTTTGCCGGTAGAGAAAGTGGTCAAGCTGTGGGCTTTAATTGCTTCTGTGGGGTCTGTTACTAAGGTCCATTTGAGGGAGATGCAGTCCTTGGTTGCGTCATTGAATTTTGCATGTTGGGTGATTGTGCTTGGCAAGGGTTTTTTTTTCCCAGCACTTGATCCTAGCCATTCGTGTATCAAAAAGGATGAGTGAGGACCTTAGGGTTTGTCTTTCTTTTTTTGCTGACTTCAATGGAATGGAAGAGGATTTGAATGTGGATTGCAGCTATTTACTGTTGCGACCAAGAGGTTGGGGTTTGACATATACTTTCAGAGAGCTCTTTCCAATTGTGGTGACATTCTCGGTTTGGCCTGACTGACTGTGGGACCATCGTGTACAGTTTTGGTGCAATAACACAGCAGTCATTGAGGTCATTAATCGCTACTCTCTGCATTTCCCACAGGTTGCTTCCTTGTTGTATGCATTGGTGTTGTCATGCTTGTGCTTAAATGTGATGATGCGGGCAAGGCATGTGCCAGACTGTATTAACCATATTGCTAACTCAAGTGACCTCTTTTCCAGACATTGGTATCTGGAGCAGAGGAGAGGGTGGCAGTTCTGGGTCACCTTTGACAGTTTTACCATGAGAACTGATGTCAGTACTTCAAAGGTCTATTTTTTCAGGTGCGTGGGCATCTTACATTTGTGGCTTTCACAAAGTAGCTTGAGTTCTTAGCAGTTCAAGGTTGGCAGCTGGGAAAGGTTCCTGACCTTTTACTTGGTATGTACATAGTGTTTTTAAAGGGCTCGGGTATGTCTAAAGTGATGGTTTGTTCTCACCAGGCTGCTTTTGCAAAGGCAGCTGGTTGGGGTAACCCGATGATAGTTTTTTGGGGGGTTTTTTGTCTGAGGGCTGTTAATGAAATGGGACAGGTCACCTCTGATACCACATGACTTCAGGTGGCCAATTTCTCATGGCCTGTTGCTCTGGGGCTGTCAGCAATGGCAGTTTCTGGATTTGAGGTGGCTCTATTCTGGGCATTTTTTTTGCCTGGCCTTTTTTGGGGCCTTCAGAATTAGAAAATTGGTAGTGGATTCTTCTTTGGCTGGCTGCAGCAATGGCATGTCACTGGAGGATGTTCAGGTGGGGGGAAGCCAGTTGCAGATCCTGATTACCAGGTGAAAAACTGATCAGTTGGGTAAAGGGTTGTGGGTGGTCCTAAATGGGGTTGCAGGTTCAGTTACTTGCCCTGTCGTAAGTTTTGGTTGTTACTTAGCCTTGTGGCTGACTGGGAAAGGGGCTTGTTGTTTGTACATGCTGATTCTTGACCTTCAACACACTTTCAGTTTATAGCTGTATTTACATCTCCTCCTCTGTCATCCCTTCCATCTCACATATTCTCAACCTATCACTCTCTACTACCTTCAAGCATGCTGTGGTCACACCTCTCCTTAAGAAACCTTCACTTGGCCCTATTTGCCTTCTAATTATTGAGCCATCTCCATTCTTCCCTTCAATCTCCAAACCTCTTAAATGTGCTGTCCTCTGCCATGGCCTTGAATTTCTCTCCTCTCAAGCCGTGCTAGATCTTCTTCAATCTGGCTTTCGTCCCTTTCATTCTACTGAGACAACTCTTGCCAAAGCCTCCAGTGATTTGTTCCTGGCTAAATCCCAAGGGCCTGTAACCTCATTCTTCTTGACTTTTCTGCTGCTTTTGACACTGTTGACCACTGCCTTCTCCTCGATACATTGTCTTCACTTAGTTTTAGGGACTCTGTGCTGTCTTGGTTCTCTTCTTATCTCTTCCATCACTCTTTCAGTGTTTGTTCTGGTGGTTCCTTCTCTACAGCTATCCCGCTGTCCATTGGTGTACCACAGGGCTCTGTTGCAGGTCCTCTCCTTTCCTGTATCTATACCCAATCCCTTGGTGCTCTCCTATCCTCCCATGGCTTTTAATATCATTTTTATGCTGATGATTCTCAGATATACCTATATATGTGAAAGTGTACTCTGCACCTCCCCTCACCGGTAACACACTAGGGCTTTTGGGAACGGAAATCCGCACCCAAAGCAATAAGAAGGAAAATCTGTCAATCAGCAAATAATATACAACACACTTGTATTATTTAAGAAAACAACCAAAGCTTTGGGAGAGCAAACCAAGTTAGCACCTTGTTCACTCTGCCATCTTAGCTGTCGGCCACTTTATTTATAGGTAAATATTCCATTACACAGCATGATTTTCACTTTATTGTTCTAGGTCAAGCATCACGTCTTCATAACATCATAGTTCAATTCTCATTAGCATAGGTCATCATGAGGAGACATACACATATTCCCAGACATAACTGTGTAGACATTAATTCTAATTAATTCTAATACTGACAGTTTGTTACCTCTGACTTGAGACTGAGAGACTGGGAGACAACTTGCCCTTTACCTATCTTTATTAAACAAAGACTAGTGTTTGTTATTTGGAACCTTTCACCTAATTATCCTAGCAGAGTCTTTCAAGGATGTTACTGAGTAATAAGCTCTGGAATAATATTAACTCTTTTCTAGGGCTAATAGTACTATATGGTTGAGTACCCTGGCCGTATACACAGCCCTGTACATACTAGTTACTTTCAATATGCCTGCTATTTCTCTATCACTCCAGTCTCACATCTCTGCCTGCCTATCTGACATCACTGCCTGGATATTTCACTGCCATTTGAAATTGAACATGGCCAAAACCGAACTTATTATCTTTCCCCCTAAATCTTCCTCCCCTCTTCTTCCTTTCTCTATTTCTGTAGATAATACCATTTTACTTCCTGTTTCTTCTGCCTACAACCTAGGGGTCATCTATGACTCCTCCTTTTCGTTGTACACACATATCCAACAGATTGCTAAAACCTGTTTCTTTCTTTACAACAGTAGCAAAATTTGCACCTTTCTTTCTGAACACACTACTAAGATGCTTATCCATTCTTTAATCACCTCCCATCTAGACTATTGCAACCTCCTCCTCTGTGTCATTTCTCCCCCTTCAATCTGTTCAGAACTCAGCTGCACAGCTAATCATATAGCCCCATCTTCTCAAGTCACTTTAGTGGCTCCCCTTCCATTTCCATATCCAATCCAAACTTCTTCTGACCTATAAAGGTATTCATTCTACTGCCCCTCACTAGCTTTCCTCTCTCATTTCTCCCTACACCCCTCCTCATGAACTCCGCTCTTCTACTGGCCTGCTTCTCTCTATGCCCTTTTCTTCTGCTTCTAACTCCAGACTCCACTCCTTTCATCTTGCTGCTTCTTATGCCTGCAACAAACTACCTGCATTGGTACATCAGGCTTCATCTCTCTATCTTTTCAAATCCATGTTAAAAACTCACCTCTTTGAGGCTGCTTTTGGAAATTGATCTCCTGTTTTCCTTATGATGTCTTACCTTCCTTTTATACCATCTTTCTCATCTGTTGTGTTGCCTGTCTTGATGAGATTGTAGAATCTGAGAAGGGGCCATCTTCTATATGTGTCTGTACAGTGCTGTGTATGCCTTGTAGCGCTATATGATTGACTAGTAGTAGTGTGGTAGGCGAAGGCCTGTGATCCATGGTGTCTGAAGTGAGCAGACAGGCCTGAGCAGCTTGACCTGTAACTGAAGCCTGTAGTTAGGCCCAGAGGAATGAAAACCCCCCTGAATGATGACACCATAGAATTGAAACTTAACTCAGCTTAACTGAACATAGCTAAGCAGAAACAAAACTTATAAAAGACAGAAAACAGCTCTAATTGGTACTGATAAGAGAGCACAGCTTCTATAGAATTAATCAACTCTGCAGAAAGCAAGGTTACGGTGCCCTGCTTTCCCATATGTTTTAACAAGCTGAGCGACCTTGGAGGAGAGATGTAACAAGTTAGAGACACTGACCATTGTAATTGGGACTAGGGGGGGGGGGGGGTGAGCAGGTGCTGAGCCCAGACCAGAGTCCCGATTGGGTAGCCATATCAGTACCGGGACCAATAGATGGGTGAGAGGGGTTACTGGGACCAATGAAAAGTTTGCCTATGTCTAGAATGGAGAAGAACGGTATAAAAGTTGTTGTTTTGCTGGAGACCATTGCTCAGCCATTTTGAATTTGATTATTGCTTGAGCCATGTGCACATTAAACTGGCTTGGATCCTTGAAAAGACTCCTGGTTTTATTTATTGCATGCTTATCTGCTGCTACATTTCTTGGTGCGTTTGGCCTGGAAGTGCGAGTGGTGGATGGTGTTCAAGTGAATAAATCCACGTAATTCGCCTTGAGGTTTGGTCCAGTTGGAGCCATGCCAATCCGACGCAGGGGAATTTCCCTGGGCCCACCGATCCTCTTGAATCGGAGGGGGTTCTGCCTGGCCTCGGCAGGCACTGGGTCCAGCTGGCCAACACTTCCGACCCGGGGGAGTCCAGGATCCAACTCAGAAGCTTGGGAACCAGATCTGGTAAGTATAGTTTTGAAAACCTGTCTAGACAGATGAGTTAGAACTGCAGTTTGAAACTTGTGAAACTTTGGTAAGAATTTGAAACTTGTAACTTGTAATCTCGAGAACTTGGAACTTGGAATTTGGTAATGAGAGCACTGATCCCCTCTCAAGGACGGTCCTAATACCCTTGCATGAGTATGCGCAAGGCGAAGCCATCGTCCTTTTTGTTTGGTAAGACTTAAGTCTTTGTTTGAAAATCCTTGCATGAGTATTCGCGAGGTACAGCTGTTAAAAAAAAAAAATCATGATTTAGCCTAGTCAGAACAGACAGGAACTTGGAATTTGTAATCTCGAGAAAATTGGAAATTGGTAAGAGAGCATGATCACCTCTCCGAGACGGACCGAGTACCCCTGCATGAGAATTCGCGGGGCGAAACTCCCGTCTCTTTGTAATTGGGAAATTGGATAAGACTAGTCAGAATAGATAGAAAGGAATGCATTCTGAGATACGTTGCTAGCATGACTGTGTGAATGAAGTGTGAATGAGAGGTCTGGCAGCACGGACCAAGCGAGAGTGGACTCTGGACTAGCGCAGTTCCTAGCCGGGTGACTGCGTCTAGGTCGCTAAACGGAGGAAGCGTTTGGTGTATTGTCCGTCCTAACTGTGTATTTGATTTTTGTTATCTGTTGAAACTGCGAGTTCCCCTTCTGTTATAAATGTGAGATTATTCTGTTGAGTAATTTGTGACAGTTCACTGATTAAGAAATTGTATTAATAAAGCAGAAAGAAGACGCAAAACACCTACAGTCATTTTTAGAAATCAAGAAGCTGGTCTGACCCAGTTCGCTTTCTTACTGCACATTGTGAAAAACTGACAGGGGGCGTGTCTGGAGGAAAGAATGTACAGTGTCTTTCTAATCCTGTGCAGGCTTAAATCTCAATGCTGTTAGTTTGTGCTTATTTCAGGCAAATTGTACCTGTTTTATTCCATATGTTTTTAATAGTAATGTTTCTTCTGCTATGGTTAGGTATTATATACCATTCGATAGGAATATTTAGTCAGGATTTTAGTTTTGAAGGTCGAATTAACCTCATTGGAGCTCCGTAAACTGTTTTTAAATGATTCTTGCTAGCATGTCTCTGTGAAACTGTGATTTCGTTTCCAGTGAGCGGAGGGGTGTGGCTCACACAGCTTACTAGGGAATGAGACAGCCGTTCCCGATTGAGCAGTCTCTCTTGTTTATTTAAAATAAAGGAAGTATATCTGTTGTTTCAAAAACTAACGGCAGATTGCAACCTGAGAATGAATGGTTTAAATTCTGAGTGAATAAGAAAATTGTGTTAGGATTTTATCTTTGAAATCTGTACTAGTGACTAATGACGACCTTTACAATTCAAGATAAATTCATTTGTTTTTTAAAATTCCAAGACGTTATTTCCTGATATACTGTGGCAAGCACCTGATAGAAGACATTTAGTGTTAAAAACAAAAAAAAAAGAGGGTGTATATGCATTTTAGATATCCACCACAGTTATGGAGAAGTATCCGGAATGTCTTTTGAATATTTGCTTTCTGAACTAAAAAAATAATAATTTCTTTTGCAGAGACATGACATGCTGATTACGGCTGGCAGCTAGTTGCTAAGAAATTTAATTCTAGTCATACGTAACAGATAGCTATAGTTCTCTCTATAAGATATTTTAAGAACTGTATCTAAATTGTTCCTGTTTGGAATAAGTTGCAATAAGCATAATGGATGTATGTGCTCAATCTAAGTGTTTCCTGCCTGCCCTATGTTTACAGAAATAATAAGTGTCTTTTCAAGTATGATCAAGAATTTCAGTAAGGGATTTATTGAAGACTATGAAATGTCTCTGTCCCAATCAGGAATGCTATGTGAAATTCTGCTAGTTATATTTCCTTAGTTCACCATATTTTGCCCCAGAATCTCTAGATATCCTGTCTCGTCACTCTCTCTCTCTCTGTAAGTAGCTCCCTTCAGAGTGCTTAAGGGGGGGATGGAGCCCAGTCCACCGATGATGTCACCCCCCGGTGGGCGTGAACTAATGTGCCCACAGCAGAGAAGTAGATCTTAAAAAAAAAAAAATCAACCTCCTGGATAGAGCATTGCTAGGAGAAACAGAACCCAGGAGAGGGGGGGGGGGAATCCACCCTGCAGATTCCCTAGTTTGCCAGCCACCTCCGCAGCAGGGGAATGTGCACCCCCTCTGGACCAGAAGTGAAAGTCAGCTGACCAGACTTGTTTAGAACTGAAAAAACTGCATTATACACTGAGAAGTTTTAGGACTTGATTGAACTAATGGACAGAAATTATAGAGAACTGGATGAATTTGCGGGCATAATATTTAAATGAAAGTTGATCAGAGGGTGTGTGGATTGTTGAAGAAGGACAGAGAATGTAAAAATTGTAAGATGGAAAAAGAGAACAGATCTTTTTGCTGATATTTTAGTCGAATGATGTGGAGGAGGTTTTCCTAATCAAAGGAGCAGCAGCGGAAGTGAAAACTGGGTGTGAGTGCGCCCATTATAGAAAAAGAAGGACATTAGAGAAGTGAATGCCCGTATCTTGACTCCACCCCAGGAGGGGAGGAGGGAGTACTTGATTGCAGAGTCATAAAACAATAAACCAAGCACAATGTTCTAGTAGGAGAAGGAAGTAGCTATAGAGTAAGTGGCAGCTAAAACATAGCCCCTGCCATTGTCACCCTCAAGCCAGTCAAGAAGCCTGGGACAGGTGATTACCGCCCAGTGCAGGATCTAAGAAGAATGAATGATGCAGCTGAAACTATACAACCAGTGGTACCAAAATCCTTATATTCTCTTGGAACTGATCTCTGCTGAAGCTATACATTTCATCATTCTGGACTTAAAAAAAGATGTTTTTTTTCTGCATACGCTTAGCCCAAGACCCCACTACAAGGAGGCGGGGCCAACTCATCTGGACAAGATTACCTCAAGGATTCAAGAACTCGCCTCACTCAGCAAAAAGATTTGACAAGTTATCCAGAAACTCCAGAGAAAAAAAAAAAAGAAAAAATTCTACTTCAATATGTGGACAACTTGCTCATAACCACCAACTCAGAAAGTGAATGTCTACAAGCCACCAGTGAACTTTTGCACCCTCTTAATGAGGCTGGATACAAAGTCTCAAGAGCTAAGGTGCAATTATGCCAAACAAGTTAAATACCTAGGATTCCAGTTGTCCAGCGGAATTCGACGCCTGGAACCCTTACCAGAACGCAAAGCAGCTGTATGCAGTATTCCTACCCCAACCACCAGGAGGCAAGTGAGAGCCTTCTTGGGTGCCACAGAGTATGTTGTATATGGATCCCCAATTTTGCGCTGCTAGCAAAACCGTTGTATCAAGCTATCAAAGGAATGGAAAAGTCTGCATTGGAATGGGGACTTGAACAGGATGCAGCCTTTTGATCTTTGAAAACAAAAAAAAACACTCTGATGTTGTCACCAATTCTGGGTCTACCAGATGTCCAGAAAACCTTTCAGTCTCTATGTTCATGAGTCACAAGGAAATGTTCTAGGTGTGTTGACCCAATCTCTTGGACCTTATTTGAGAAGCTGTTACAGTTACAGCCTTCCTAGTAAGCAAAAACTAAAAGAAAAATCCCTTTGAGACAGAATCTTCAAGTTACTGTACCACACTCTGTTCTAACCAATATGAAATACAAAGGAAATTACTAGCTAACAAATCTATGAATGTTGAAGTATTAGAGTATGTTGTGTGAAAACCCCAGATACAACTGAAGGGTCAGTCAAGCTTTCAATCCTGCTATGTTGTTATCAGTTGGTCTTGATCCCCTGATCATGACTGTTTAGAAATTATGGACACTGTATTCTCAAGCCGCCTGGATTTGACTGATGTCCCTATGGAGAACCCTGAACAGACTTTCTTTGTGGCTGAAGGCAGTTTCATCATCAATGGACATTGTTGTGCTAGATATGCAGTGGTGACCCCTGATTTGGTAGTTGAGTCCTCAGCCCTGGCCCCAGAAACTTCACCACAGAAAGCTGAACTGCTAGTCCTCACTAGAGCACTAACAATAGGAAAAGGGCCCTGTCTAAATGTGTACCCAGATTCCAAGTATGCCCTTACAACCTTGCATGCATATGGGGCCCTGTACAAAGAATGAGGATGGATAACCTTAGGAAGCAAGTCCATTAAGTATAGCCCCAAGATATTGATATTAACAGATACATACTGCCTATAGATCTCAGAATTTAGGAAAAGTAGAATGTATGAATAGAACCCTGAAATCTCAGTTGTCTAAACTTTGCCAAGAGGTTTATCTGAAGTGGCCCCAAGTTCTTCCTATAGCCCTTCCTAGGATATACTTAGCCCCTGCTAAGTCTTTAGGAGTTTTCCCTTTTGAAATTTTGTATGGGCGACCCTCGCCTATTGTATAGGAAATAAAAGGAGATATGAGACAGATAGGATCTGAAATTATTAGACATGAACTATTGGTTTTAAGTTCTGTTTTGCAGAAGTCTTCATACCTGGGTACAAAATCGATTACTCATCAATTTGCCTGAACCCCTGCATCCTTTCAAGCCTGGAGTCTCAGTGTGGATCAAAGAGTGGAGAAAGATACCGTTAGCCCTGCATTGGAGGGGACCCTATGTTGTCATCTTGTCAACTCCAACTGCAGTAAAAGTCGCAGAATTTGAACCTTGGATCCATCATAATCAAGGGAAGCCAGCAGCTGCTCTTGAACCTGATCACTGGACTACTGTACAGCATCCTGAGACTCCATTGCACCTCACCCTACGACAACAGCCACGGACCTAAGACTTATTGGTCCCTCAGAAACTGCACTATTTCAAGACTATCTGTTTATCTGAAGGTAAGTTTCGCATCTGGAGAAAACCGCAATCATCAGAAAGAGACTGTGTTGTGTTAAGAAATTGAATCTTCTAAGAGACTGTGTTTAAATACTCTGAAAAGACTGTTTTGATCTTCTAAAGAGTGAACTGCTCTAAGGAAGCAATAATAGCCTAAGAGACTATACTATGATATTTTAAGAAATTGAGACATCCCAGAGGACAGTGATACTTTGGAATCTACAGCCCTACTCCTGCCAAAAAGCTGGTAGGTCTACGTACGGCAGAAGCTTGAGGATCTACAATCAACCCTACATCTGTTATCTGTTGTGGAAGTCAACAGTTCCACCAATTTTCCAGAGACTATGCTCATTATGAATCCTTATTATTGCTTTATTTTGGCAGCAGCCTTGGAGTGCTTTGAAATGACTTTTGCCTTATCTCCCTGGGCAGCCTGTATAAGTACAACATGAACTGGACCGAAGGTCACTCAGACCTTGTTTTATCATTCTTCCTATACTTGCATTGGTATACTCTCCAATCCAAAAGTTGTTCTAGATCTTGACTTTCTACAAGGCTATGCAAGCCACCGTTGCAACTCCTCATGCCTCCCAGAACTTGTTTCTTGAACTTGCTGGAGCAATAGCATCTAGTCTCCACACTTCTGACTGTTTCTTTTGTGGAGGAACTAAGATGGGAGATCAGTGGCCCTGGGAGACGCAAGAACTGAACTATTCTATCCTATACAATCAGACTGATTTACATAATACTACTAGTGAGTGGGTATTGGCCCACCCCATTGTTGACAGTTTGTGTTTTGTTCGGACTGGACCACAACCTACTACAAAGGATGGACAGCTGGTCTGTCTAAATCAGAAGCTTTACGACAGCACAACAAAGATGCAACTGAACCTTCTAATCCTTTAGTTCTTTTTCCCACTCTTGCCAAACTATGGACTTTGACTATCTGCTTGTTGCTCCCTTGTTTCTTGCCACTTTGCTTGCGAATGATAACTTCAGTTATTAATAACACTGTAGAGCATAAGGCAGCTACAAAGATACTAGCTATGTGAACTTACTACCCTATACCACAGAGTGATACCTTTACCTAGTATTATGTGATTTGATTCTCACACCTTATTAACATGCGGGTGAGATTAATCAAAGGGGGGAATGTGGTAGGCGAAGGCCTGTGATCCATGGTGTCTGAAGTGAGCAGACAGGCCTGAGCAGCTTGACCTGTAACTGAAGCCTGTAGTTAGGCCCAGAGGAATGAAAACCCCCCTGAATGATGACACCATAGAATTGAAACTTAACTCAGCTTAACTGAACATAGCTAAGCAGAAACGAAACTTATAAAAGACAGAAAACAGCTCTAATTGGTACTGATAAGAGAGCACAGCTTCTATAGAATTAATTAACTCTGCAGAAAGCAAGGTTACGGTGCCCTGCTTTCCCATATGTTTTAACAAGCTGAGCGACCTTGGAGGAGAGATGTAACAAGTTAGAGACACTGACCATTGTAATTGGGACTAGGGGGGGGGGGGTGAGCAGGTGCTGAGCCCAGACCAGAGTCCCGATTGGGTAGCCATATCAGTACCGGGACCAATAGATGGGTGAGAGGGGTTACTGGGACCAATGAAAAGTTTGCCTATGTCTAGAATGGAGAAGAACGGTATAAAAGTTGTTGTTTTGCTGGAGACCATTGCTCAGCCATTTTGAATTTGATTATTGCTTGAGACATGTGCACATTAAACTGGCTTGGATCCTTGAAAAGACTCCTGGTTTTATTTATTGCATGCTTATCTGCTGCTACAGTAGTAGTATTAGTGCTCACAGCTTTAGGTGTGAGAGGCAGCACAGGAACACGTTTCACTTGCCCTGCACCATTGGTGGTTATCTGAAGTATTCGAGTTGGGCTGAGTATTCTGCTCGCAGGCCAGTGGGCGGACCAGGTCCTCTCAGCTCGGAGGTTCAGGGGGTAGGTGAATCCCCGGGCTTGGGGTCCTCACCTGGAGGATGCTAGCCTTTGCTATTAATGTGGTGAGGCCGGAGGTTAGGACATAGCAGGTGGCTCAGAGGGCAGCGGTGGGGGGTGGGGCTGGACGGGGTTCCATCTTACTAGTGATACGGCAGGTAAGAAAGCTTATCAGGAAGGAATTAGGACGTTTTATGGTATTGTTATAATGCACATTGTTTCATCACTTATTTCTTGATGATGTGTTAATGAATAAAGCTGTGGCCAGCATTATTTCCAAGCAGTGTGTTTTATTTGTGTGGGCGAAGGGGTGAATGGATGGGGGGGGGGGGGAATGATGTTGGAGAGGCAAGGAGGGGATGACCCCAGGCCTGGTTGCTCGGTTACCTTCTTTCCATTTTATAGCCTTCAGCTCTCATTAGCTATCATAATCACTGTTTGCATGTGTATTATTTGCATGACTATTATAATTGCCAAGATAATGACATCCCAATAGAATTTCTGTATGCAAAGATCCCAGGTGATTTTTAGATTTAATAAATACTGGAACCCATCCTTTGTCAGCCTGGAGATGAGTTTTTCTCTTCTGAGCAGGTCAGATTCACTTGCAAAGTTGATTTAATTCGTTGTGAGTGCTACACCATTGTCTAATGTTTTTAAATTTAAATTGGCAATCTTAACATTTTGGATCTTAATCTATAAAATCTATTAGCATAGAAAAAAAAAAAACAATTGGAGGAAAACCTCAGTGAATCCAGCACCTAAATAATTGCTGTATCTTTCCCTCTTTCTCATTCTTTTTGTTTCCCTTTATCTTTCTCTCCATCATATTTTTCCTATTTGCCTTTCATTCTCACTTACATTTTTTTCTGCTTTTTTCACTGATTACAAAGTTGGCAGGGTACTAATTGAAGGAAATGTTCCTGCAACAGGAATACAATAAAATAAAGTTTCATAGCACAGCACAGAAGTTTTTGACCTGATTTTATATGTTTTTCTTTCTTGTCACTGTGCCCATAGACATAATGTGGATGAATCAGGTCCTCCACTTGCTTTTTATACCATGTACATGGGAACAGCAAGTTTCGCTGGTGCAGTACTAAATGATGACTATATAAGCACTTCACTTCTGGACTGATTCACAAGCACACCTGCCCACCAACTGTGAATGAGAGCATTGAGGCAGTATTGCATCCAGGTGTCAACTAGAGAAACCAAGAAATCAACTTTGAAGTCAAATTAGGTAAGACCAGAATTCTCCGTCTGGGAAGTTTAGATTTAGTCTATCAGATATGGTCTTTCTTGTTTGCTGTATTGACGAGATTGCCACCTTGGAAACTTAACTGACAAGGCATTATCGATTTTGGGTTTTACTGAATTATCATAGTGGCACCATATTGGTAGGAGTTGACTTCTAGTTAACAGCTAACCTTTGGACAATGAATATTACCTGAAACCCTATACATATATATACATAGAGGTATGTTTATTAACCTGAACTCTCATCTACCGCCATTCATCCTTCAGCTCATCCATCAGCATATGCCCGTTATGTACAGTCATGAATTCTCCTACCAGCTGCTACACTATGACCCAAACGGGAACATTTTCATCATTTGGATGTATCACTCTCACCTCTCCTGTGAATGATCTGCATGTCACCACTCCTGCTCGGTCATCATGGCAATTCTGGCTCCACAGGGGGACGCTTCTTTCTGATCCTATGCCACACACTGACATTATAAGTGATTATGTGGGCACCCCTCACTGATACAGTACAGCTGCCTCCCACATGCTCATTCCGTTTACTATCTGACATGTACGATGCCATGGATCTGCTCGTCCATCAACTCCTACCTTTCCCTCTATCCAGCCACTAAAATGTGACTTTCATCGGGGTTTCTTTATCTTGCATTAAAGTGTCTGCCAGTTTTGGGTGCTAAGGAGCACACTTGACAACTTAATGCCCACTGTCCTGTTAGTGCCTGATAGACTGAGCCAAGCTCCCTTATTGCTGGAACACCTATTCCCTGCCCATGCTTTTACCACATGGAAACATCCTTATCACGGGTGTTACTGCTTGCTACCAGGTGCACCCTTAGTGCTGCTTAGAAACATGCCCCATAGAGTCAGCTCCACTATCTGGCAAATGATACATATAGTGCAATCAGTACCACTCGCTATCCAGAAAGCAGTCATATTTAGCTTGCAATTTGGATAGCTATAGATACATTTAGGATTACCTTTTGACTGTGATTAACTTATCTTGATGGATATCCAGATAGCAGACTGAAGATCACTGCTTTCCTGATAACTAAATGGAGTGCCCACACTGTGCCCTCACTCTATCTTGACACTATCCCAATGGTGCCACAACAGTCCGAAGTGATCCTCAGAGCACTATCTGTATCATGCTACAGAAATCAGCAGAACGTTCTGGCTAGGGCAATTACTCTTTAGAATTTAGGTTGTTCTTTAGTGTTCTGTCTATATTTCTGTTTTGTCAGTGTGTGTCCTATCTTCTGTCTGTCCTTTACACAGCTCCTGTTCTCTGCAGTGCCGTGGCTCCCTTTTCAACACTTTATTGCCTCTGTTCTCTGACTAGTACTATCTGACTGCACATTTAGGAGTGTTTTTCTGTCTTGCTTTCTCTCTCCTTCTCCCTATTCCTCTACAAGGCCTGTCTTGTAGGAGTTAAAGTCTTAATTTGTTTTGCCTTGCCTGAGTTTTACTAGAGCATTTCCTGTGGAATCTGCCTGATTCCATTTACCTGTCTTCTGCACTTGCCAGCCCCTCCCCTGCTGGGGCTCTGTTCATACACTTTCCTCTCTTCCGTTTGGAGGTTCCTGCTTGGGAGAGCACCCTCATTGCAAGCCTCTACTAACTTTGCATGCTGTGTTCAGGCATTTTCCTGTGCCTGTTTAGAATCTAGTTTGGCATTTATTTATTGTTCTGTCTATATTTCTGTTTTGTCAGTGTGCATCTTATCTTTTGTCTGTCCTTTCCACAGATCCAGCTCTCTGCAGTGCTGCGTTTCCCTGCTCAACACTTTATTGCCCAACTTTTACACCTCAGTCCACCCACGCCTGTCTTAACATTTTTTTCATAGCCTTCCTCTGCTCATTGATGCCATTACTCAGGTACACCTGAAACCACCAAGACTTTCTCCTTCCTCTCCACCTGTATCTCCTTTGATTTGCATTCTCTTCTCTTCTCCCTCTCCAATGGCTCCACGTCACTTTGTGTTCCTGATGTTAACTCTCCCTAATCTTTTCCCCTCATTCCCTCAATTCCACAGCCCTACTTCTCATTACTCACTCCTTATGGTCCCCACCTCCCCTACCATTTTCTTCCCCTCATTCAACCATCTCTTTTCTCACTGAGGGAATTTCACCCTCACTTCTGTCATGCTTTTTCCTCTTTCCCCTGTTCTCTCCTGCCCCTTCTCCTTCTCTCATCTGGAGATATCAACCCCAACCCTGGTCCCTCTAGACTTTATTCACACTCCCAGGACAGATCAATGCATAACCTTTCTAATCTTGTTTATGTCTATCTCCTCTCCCCCTCTTCTCTCCCTTTTTCATGCGCCTTGTGGAATACACATTCTGTCTCCAATAAACTTGCCTTCATCTATGAGCCCTTTATCTCTAATATTCTGTATCACCTGGCTCTTACTGAAACGTGGCTTCTCCCTGAAGATTCTTTATCTTTATCTTTAGTGGAGCACTTGATATACCACCCAGGCTAGCACATCAGAGTGGTGTACAGTCAATGTGGCTGTAAGGAAAACAAAGGAGGAAAGGAACGTCATTATTCAGACAAGAAAGCAATAGGTTAGAGGGGGGAGGGGCGGGGGGATCAGCCTAGGGGTCGGGGAGAGGGAGATCAAAGGCAAGATGAAAAAGGTGGGTCTTGAGTGGTGCTTCAATCACTGCCCTCTGCCATGGAGGCTACCTACTTTCCTACTCGTCTCTGCCTATTAGCGGTGGTGGTGGTGTTGGGTTCCTACTCTCTCATTCCTGACATTTTCAGCCCCTTCTTCTGCCTCCAACTGATTCCTTTGCTTCCTTTGAAGTCAATGTAATCTGCCTATTTTCCCCACTACCTCTCTGGGTAGCTGTCATTTATTGACCCTCCCAACAAGTCCACCTCTACCTTTCTCTCCTACTTTGAATCTTGGATTTCCTCCTTTCTGGATGCATCTTCCCCTTCCCTTATTCTTGCAGATCTTAACATTCATGTTGATGACCTTTCTGACCCTTATGCCTTAAAGCTCCTTTCCCTAACCTCCTTATTCAACCTCCATTTGTGCAGTACTGCTCCTACTCACAAGCATGGCCACTGCCTTTTTGACCTCGTCGTCTCCTCCAACTGCTCACCCTCCATCTTCTCCACCTCAGTTCTGCCCTTATCTGACCATTACCTGCTAATCCTCAACCTTAACGACCCCCCCCCCCCCATATTGGTCTTGCCTGATCTCCACCAACATAGTAAACATAGTAACATAGTAAATGACGGCAGATAAAGACCAGCATGGTCCATCTAGTCTGCCCAGCATGATGGCAAGAGTAGGTGCACCTGCCGCTCCATTCAGGCCACCCCTCCCCACATCCCTGTTTAGGGATGAACCCACCACTCCATGCAGGACACCCCTATTTATTGAGAAATTAGATGGTTCAGTTTATTTTGATTTTATCCTGTTGCTGTAAAGGGATCCACTGTGTCTGTCCCATGCCATTTTGAATTCCGTCACCGTGTTTACCCCCACCACTTCCATCGGGAGGGCATTCCAAGCATCCACCACCCTTTCCGTGAAAAAGTATTTCTTGACATTGCCTTTCAGTTTACCACCTTGCAGCTTCCTGTTGTGCCCTCTAGTTTTACAGCTTCCCTGTCTTTGGAAGAGGTTTGTTTGTTCATTATATCCCTTTAAGTATTTAAAGGTCTGAATCATATCTCCCCTGTCCCTCCTCTCCTCCAAAGTGTATAAGTTTAGGTCTTCAAGTCTCTTCTCATAAGGCTTCTGATGCAGGCTCCAAATCATTTTGGTCGCCTTCCTCTGAACAACTTCCAGTCTTTTTACATCCTTTGCAAGATACGGTCTCCAAAACTGAACACAGTATTCCAAGTGAGGCCTCACCCAGTGACTTGTACAGTGGCATAAGTTTCTCTTCCTTTCTGCTGGTGATTCCTCTTTGTATGCAGCCCAACATTCTCCTGGCTTTTGCCACCGCCTTGTCGCACTGTTTTGCCACCTTGAGATCTTCAGAAACAATCACACCAAGGTCTTTCTCCTGATCCATGCACACCAACCTCTCGCCCCCTATCGCATACATTTCCCTTGGATTTCTGCTACCCAAGTGCATGACTCTGCATCCTGGGATATTTGATGCTTTGTGGGAGCGGTGGTGGGCATTGTTCAGTTTCTATCCTAGAAGAGGTGCGCTTCATTGCAGCCAGTTCCTCCCTAAGTAGGGTCACCTCTTTATGCATGGCAGCTAGGTCTTCCCTTAGTAAAGTCAGTTCTTTATGCATGGTAGCTGACCTAAGGCACATAGGACAAGCTCTGAGGATCCATATGATTTGTCTTGGAATGAAAGTACTGCAGTTATTGCACTGAATACACGACATGCTGAATAAGCAGTCCTAGAAGGAGAAGAGGAAGAAGAAGACGGAAGGAGGAAGAAGATGTGGGCTGTAACCTAAGTTAAGAGGATAGATGGCAATGTATGCGAGTACTATCATGTTAACATGTTTAGGAATCTTCACACCAATGACCTTCAGCTGTCTTCACTACTGTCTTATCACCTCTTTCCTCCACTGTGTCATCTGAATCCTTTGATGGGGTTGTTTCCTCTTATAATACTATACTCTCCTCTGCTCTAGATGCACTTGCTCTTCCATCCCATGCCTTTTGAGGCATACCATACCTCAATCCTGGTTGTCCTGGACAACCTGCTACCTCAGCTCAGCTGAGTGACTTTAACTTAAATCACATACCCTTGCTGACTATCTACATTTAAAATTCATGCTGACCTCTTTCCAGTCAGCCATAGAAACTCACCAAATCTAACTAACTCTCTTGCCACTGACCCTCTCTGTCTCTTTGCTAAACTCAACTCTCTCCTCAAGGTCCCTCCACCCCAATCCCTCCTTTACTGTCTGCCCAGACCTTGGCTGACAAAGTCCAGATTAGCTATGAATTCTCTGCAGGATCACCTCCACCTCCACCTCATCTTCCCCCTCCTTGGTCCCAAATCCTTCACTCACCTTTGGTCACCCTTTCTTCCTTTTCTGATATCACCAAGGAGGAAACTTCAAATCTTCTTTCCTCCTTCAAACTGACTACCTGCTCCTCTGAACCCATCCCTACTGTCATGAAGAAGTCCCTTCTGAGCCTATAAAGATAGGGCAGGATGAGGATTTGCTTTCAGAAACTGACAGGCAGTCTGAGCACATGGCTCAGTGTTTTCAAAGAAGAAGTAAACAAACAGAGTCACGAGCTAGAAAGACATGCCCCTGCCGTGACGTATTCCCTAGCTCAGGAGGTAATGAGTTTCACCTGTTTCAGGGCAGGGCACAGCTAAGCCCTGAGAGTTACAATGATAAAAACTGGCCATTAGCTTGGACCAGGCAGAACCGGAGGGAGGACGAGAAGGAGAACCAGAAAGGAAGCCAGCAAAGGAGCACGCTGACTAGAAGGAGTCAAGGAGGAGTGAGAACCAAGGGAGCCATATTCCTGAGGCCAGAAGGAAACAACCCAGGACGGGGGTTGTCTGGTAAAGGCAGGAGAGAGAAGAATCTTCCTGAGAGGCAGGCTTGGCAAAGCTCACATGCTCCGAGGAGAGAGACAGGCCGGCTGGAGAATACCGGTACATCTGAGGGGAAAGTTAATAGGCTGAGAGGCAAGCAAACACCAGCTGTGTTTGAGAACCAGTCTAACCCTGCAGAGTGGAGAGTTCCTTCCCTTTCAAAGCCAAAAGGTAGGCTTAATAATTTATATAAGTTTGAACCTAGCTATAAAGCAATTCCCTATAGTTACCAGAAAGTAGCAAACTCCCTGGACAAAAACTACAGCATATATGGTAGTTTACAACCCTGCTCAGGAGAGTGTTACAGAGAGAAACCACGTGAGGTCAGAGAAACCGTTTGTTTCAAAGATCAGGATAACAGCTTACGGACATACCCTGCTACTCCTGATGCTGAGGAAATGCAGATAGACTCTGACCATAATGAAATAGTGGATGATCGGATGGACTGTACATTATCTTTGGCTGACCATGTGAATTCCCTATACTGAACAGTGTATGTGAGAGACGTTAAAAGCAGCAGAAGAAAAGGGAACATTTTCTTTGCTAATTGAAGCTGTTGTGATTTGTTTTGTATCAAGCACTGCACGTTTAAAGCCTGAAGCTGACAAGGCTAACTTACCTGAGTTCATGTATAATTTCCTCAAGCCAATTGTATGGCATGTTTGTCCTGAGTTATTCACTTGCATTTAATCCGCCGGGAAGGGGAAAATAAATTCTTGTCATTGCCTGAAACCACTCGACTGCAACTCATCTGTGCTCAAGGGTAAAGGGACTTACTTTCCCAGAAGGCCTTGCAGGGTTAAAGCAAGCCCACGCTCTCTGAGGCAGGAACACCACAGGCAGACCAAGACTCAGCGCCCTAGGCATTGGGCTGGCCACCGTGAAGGTGACACTACCCATTTATTAAGCTCTATCTCTTCCACCATCATCCCTTCTATCTGTCATATCCTTAACCTCTCGCTGTGCACTGCAACTGTTCCTGTGGCCTTCAAACATGTTGTGGTTAAACCTCTCCTCAAAAAGCCTTCGCTAGATCCTACCTGTCCTTCCAGGTATTGGCCTATCTCTCTCCTCCCCTTTTCTTCAAAACTATTTGAATGAGTGGTTCACTGCCATTGTCTTGACCTTCTTTCTTCTCAAGCCCATCTGGATCCACTGCAATCTGGCTTTCGTTCTCTACATTCCACAAAAACAACCCTTGTCAAAGCCTCCAGTGACTTGTTCCTCACCAAATAGAAAGGTCTCTACTCAATTCTCATCCTTCTTGACCTTTCTATTGCCTTTGACAATGTTGATCACTACCTTCTCCTTGATACCCTGCCCTCACTTGTATTTAGGGGCTCGGTTCTGTCTTGGTTTTCTTCTTATCTCTCCCATCACATTTTTAGTGTATGTTCTGATGGATTCTCCTCTACCACCATCCTGCTTTCAGTTGGTGTTAGCTCAAGACTCTATATTGGGACCTCTCCTTTCTTTGTCTTTTATCTTTATCTTTATTTAGATTCTTGATATACTGCCCAGGCTAAAGGGCATTGGAGTGTTTTACAAAACAAAATTGGCTGTGAGAAAAGGAAAACAGAAAGTAATGCCATACTTTAGACAGGATAGTGGAGGGAGAAGACCTCAGGTTATGGGAGGAGGAAGAGAGAGGTCAAATGACGAAGGACAGGATGCATTAGACTGAAAGAGAGGGAGATCGAAGGCCATATGGAAGAGATGAGTTTTCAACATAATTTTAAACCTGGGGAATGAGATTTCTGTCTTTAGGGAGGTGGGCCACGAGTTCCAGAGTATAGGTCCCAAGAAGAAAAAGGCAGAATTGCAGGTTTGTTCCAGATGTGCAAGTGATGCTGAAGAAAGTATTAAACAGTTGACATGGATGGATCTGAGAAGGCGATGAGGAGTATGAAATTTAAGGAGATTAGCAAGATACTGCAGAGTGCTGATTTGAATGATTTTGTGAACCTTAATTATGTGGTACTCGAAAGGAAGCCAGTGGAGGTGAATGAGGAGTGAGATGGTCAGAATGGGAGGAATGAGTGAGCGTGCAAGATGACGTATTCTGAAGAAGGTATAAACGTTGAAGCTGATACATGTAGCAAGGAAGACCAATGAGCGCATCATTACAATAATCAAATCTGGAGATGACTAGAGACAGTAGAACAGTTGTGAGAGAGGATGACGAGAGAAAAGGGTGGACCACGCAAATTTGTCATAGAGAGAACATGCAATCCCTTGGTCCACTTATTTCTTCCCATGATTTCAGTACAATCGTATGCCAATGACTCTCAGATCTATCATTCTGCACCTGAAATCTCTCCTGGAATACAGATCAAAATCTCTGCGAGCTTATCCTACATTACAGCCTGGACGTCTCACTGCCATCTGAAATTGAACATGGCCAAAACTGATCTCCTTATCTTTCCCCCTAAACCCACCTCCCCTCTTTGTTCCTTCTCTGTTTCTGTGTATAACCCTATGCTCTTCCCTGTTTCCTCAGTTTGAAACCTTGAGGTCATCTTTGATTCCACTCTCTCTTCTCTGTACACATCCACTAGATAGCTAAAACCTGTCACTTCTTTCACTATAACACCAGCAAAATTCATCCCTTCCTTTGTTACACACTACTAAGATCCTCTTCCACCCACTAGTTACCTCCTGTCTTGACTATTTTAACCTGCTCCTCGCTGGTCTTCCCCTGAACCATCTTTCTCCCATTCAATCTGTTCAAAACTCAGCATGCATGGCTTTCTCTTAGCCATCCTCACTATGCTGATGTAACTCCTCTTCTCAAGTCATTTCACTGGCTCCCTATCGATTCCACATCCAGCTCAAACCTCTACTACTTACAAGCACATTCATTCTGCGGCTCCTCACTAGTTTTCTTCTCTTATCTTGCTCTGCACTCCTCATTGGGAACTCCGCTTCTCTGGCAGATTCCTTTTAGCTGTGCCCTTCTCTGCCACTGCCAACTCCACACTTTGTCCATTCCACCTTGCTGCTCCATATGCCTGGAACATGCTACCTAAGACAGTGCATCGGGCTTCTTCTCTGGCCCTATTCAAGTCCAGGCTAAAGGCCCACCTCTTTGAGGCTGCTTATGGACCCTGATACTCTTAATTCTCTTGTCCACTACTGTGCATCTTGCCATACTCTTGTCCCCAGTTTTGCAGCATTTTGCATATTGCATGCTGTTCAGTTAGCAACCTATGCCTAAAAGATAGGCAAGGAAGAACCTATAGTCTGCAGTGAATATCGGACCATTATTCGTATCACTTTCTTGGGCTTTCCACCACTTTAAAGGCAACTTAGGGGTATGTTTATTAAAGAGCAGTAGCGGCTTCAGTGCGATATCGGAGCCACAGCACCATTGAATTCAATGGGGTTGCAACTGATATCGCATGGAAGCCGCTACCTCTGATAAGTAAACGTACCCCTTAGTGACATTGTGATTATAGTTAATTATGGGACCATAAACACACTTGAAGTAGACTTTCCTCTTCTGGTTAGAACAGGCCATGTTTGTTTGTAAACAGCCAAGCAGCCACTGCATTTCTGATTTAAAATTTAGAAAATTATTCCATCAATTGTGCCAAGTTAGGAAAGTTTAAAATCCCACTCAAGTCAAACATAACTTACATATGGCCAAAATGTATACATGTATCTCTTTTCATAGTAACATAGTATATGATGGCAGATAAAGACCAGTATGGTCTATCTAGTCTGTCCAGCAAGGCGGCAAGAGTAGGTGCACCTGCTGCTCCATGCGGGTCACCCCTCCCCATGCCTTTGTTTAGGGGTGTTCCCACAGCTCCGTGAAGGTCACCTCTATTTGATGAGATATAAGATAGTTATGTTTATTTTGATTTTATCCTGTTGCTATGAAGGGATCCACTGTGTCCATCCCATGCCAGTTTGAATTCCTTCATTGTATTTGCCCCCAGCTGTCAAACAAAAAGATACAGTAACAAAGCTAAGAGAGATACATTGTTATTATATCCAGCTATGAAATCTATATCAACAATGAAACCAAAACTCAAATAATCAGAAATAAGAAATTAAGCCATTTTGTGAGACTGACAGAAGATACTTCCACCTGCACTGATCTTTATTTTCATATTTATTTCTACAGATGGAATTTATATCCGACCAGAAACTTGGAAATAAAAGCAGGGTGGCCGAGTTTATTTTGCTGGGATTCGGGTTTCCCGCCACTCCTGGTCTTCAGATGCTGTCCTTCGTGGTCCTTCTCCTGATATATGTCTTAGCTGTGACTGGAAACATTTTGATCATTGTCTTAATATGCACCAGTTCCCACCTTCACACACCTATGTACTTCTTCCTCGGCAACTTCTCTTTCCTGGAGATTTGCTTCACCACCGTCATTGTTCCCAAGATGCTGGTCGACACGTTGTCAGAAGAGAAATCCATTTCCATGGCTGCTTGCTTTTCGCAAGCGTATTTTTATTTTTTTCTAGGAGCAGCAGAATTTATTCTCTTGGCAGTCATGTCCTTTGATCGTTTTACAGCAATCTGCCTCCCCCTGCGATATGACACCATTATGAGCAGTGGAGTTTGCCTATGGCTTGTTCTCATTTGTTGGGGAGGATCCTTTGTAGTCATTACTGTTCCTGCTATGTTTGTCATACAGCTATCATTCTGTGGTCCTAATATCATGGACCACTTCTTCTGTGACATAGCACCTTTAATGGATCTTGCTTGTTCTGATACACAACCCCTTAAAAAGGCAACTTTTATTCTTGCCTCCTTTGTATTATTGGGTTCTTTGCTTATTACCCTGTTTTCCTATGTGTACATTATCTCCACCATCCTGCAGATTCCATCCACTACACGTCGCCACAAGGCTTTCTCCACCTGTGCCTCCCATTTCATTGTTGTCATTTTGATCTATGGAAGTTGCATTTTCATGTATGCCATACCCAACATTATCTCAATAGGTTTAAACAAAATAGTGGCAGTATTGAATACTGTGGTGACTCCCTTGCTGAACCCTTTCATCTATACTCTTAGAAATGAGAAAGTTAAAAAGATCTTGAGAGACGCCATCGGTAAGATTCTGAGTTGTTGACTGACTGTGCAGAAGACTTGATTGTGATCCTTGAGCACATTCATTCATGTGAGAATGTTCTTTGACACTATTATAAATTCCCACCAATATAATAAGAAATCAGCAAAGCTATGGATGAAATATGTAATATTAAATATATTCAGTATCATCTAACACCATGCACTGATAAAGTCTAACAAGATTTGAAAAGTCAATTGTTACAATTTTTTTTTTTCGATTTAAATTTTTATTGAATTTTAACATTCATGCATAACAAGAATGAAATAAGAGAGATGAAAATATACATCAACCTAGGAGAATAAAGAAACTAATTACCCCACAAAGAAAATTCCGTATACTTCATCATTTTCGACCACAAAATACAAGGCAAAATTGGAGAGGCCACAGGAAATCAATAACAGGAAAAAAAAAGAAATGCATTACAGAGCAGAGACTTAAGCGTCAGCCGGAGTGGTCGCTATTTGCACCTCCAATCCCTCCCTAGCTAACAGAAAATCAAGCAGCTGCCATGGTTCAAAGAATAGGAATAATTTACCATGATAGGAAATTATACAACGAGAGGGAAATCTTAATTGAAAACTAGCTCCAAGGGAAAGAACTCTAGAGCGCAAGCCCAAAAATTCTTTCCTCCTCACCTGAGTAGCGCAAGACAAATCAGGAAACATATAAACTTTGGATCCAAGGAAGTTACAATTGAAATTCCTAAAATATGCCCGAAGAATTAAAGATTTATCAAGCTCCAAAGTTAAGGTCACAAGTAAGGTGGTACGGCCTGTTACTACCTCCAGGGAGTCCTCCAAAAATGCGGTGAGATCCCCAATCCCCACCGCTGGGCTCCCAGAGGCAAGCCCACCAGACCCGCCACCCACCGTTAGATATTGTGCTCTAACAATTGGAGGCAAGTTATCTGCAGGAAGTTTGAGCACCTCCTGCAGATATTTACGGACCATATCAATAGCAGACATAATTGGGGATTTAGGAAAATTTAACAGTCGTAAATTATTCCTACGAGTATAGTTCTCCAAATACTCAGTCTTTTTTGATAACACGATCTTATCCTTAGCTTGGGCAGCACACAACCCATGCAGATGTTCCAAGTCCTTTTCAACTCCCTCCAAACGTCGACCTTGCTCAACCAAAGCATTTTTCACTTCTGAAATATCCTTATGAACCACAAAATAATCCTTTTTTAATACACCCACAACAGCCATAATGGAAGTATTAACTGTAGCAACAGCGTCCCACAGTGCTTCCATATCTACCTGAGGTGGCTTAATCAACCCTCGCAAAACTGGAAGCATGTCCAAACCTTCTGACGGCTCCAAAGATCTTCCATTCTGCAGACCCTTCTCTTCCACCTGTCTCCCATCCGCAGCAGCCTGAACAGAAGTAGCAGATGCTGACAACTCTCTCACCGGTACAAAGCCCTCTTCGCTCCCAACCGCCGACGAGCATCGAACAGCCCTGGCAGGAAGCACACTGGAACCCGGGTCACTGCTTCCAGGTCGAGGAGGGGGTGAACGCAACTCCGGCGACAGCCACACCCCCGATGCACTCAGAGCCGAGGACTCCAAAACTCCCAGCTCAGCCGAAGACGCTGCTCCATTCCCCGGAAAGGTAAAGCCGCACGCCGCAAGCGTCTTCTGCCCTGTCGCTCCGGATACAGGCGCCCCCAAGGGTAAGGAAGCCTGTTTCCTCTTTCGGCGCCCCATCTCAAAACGCATGCCGAGGCAGCAAACAGGGCACGAAAACCGCGGAGCCGCTTACTGCCGGAAAAGCTCTGACGCCATCTTGCCTCTCAATTGTTACAAATTCTGAGCACCATTCTGCTAACAGTGAAACATAATTAGATATGGAATAATCTGCCCAGCTCCTATTTGCTGCTTTTCTAGAAAAACTGAAGTAATTTGATGTTGTTAATATTCAGAACATAAGTTAAAAAGTTGATGTCATCATTTTTGGGTACAGCAAGAACAACAGATGTGGTTTATTAAAATACAGAAGGCTGGGAAGACTACTAGAGACCATGGAGGCTTGCTTAAAATGACAGCCATTAGAATCAAACTGGCATTTAGGTTTGCCTGGTAAGCTTCAAGATATATAATAACTAGGAATCCTGGAGGAAATGCAAATGGTTAGGTAGCTGAGACTGTCTGGTAAGCTATACAGGGCCATTTGTTCAAGCACTGACCAAACTAGTAATATTGGCTATTTAGATTTCTAGACAATCAGATGGTTAGACATGGGAAAGATCTTCTGTACTCTTCTATCTACTTGAGCGTGTAACTAGCTGTCCTATACACTCAAGTAGAGTAGAAAGTTATTTCCATTTGGTTTTGTACAGTACCATGTACACCCAGTATGCATTAAACAAATGATTAGTAAGAATAATAATTTACTATGTCAGTAGGGAAAGATATTCTTGAATCTATGCATCTCCTTTATTTGTTAAATCCATTTACCTGCTATTCACTAAGTGATTTTTCACTCTAACAAAGCTTCTCAATCACCAAAATGTGGTTCTACATTCGCAAGCCCCTTCTAGAGCAGTGGTTCTCAATGTTTTTGCTTTTAGGACACACCCGACAGACAATGCTCGTATATATGACACACGTCACACCGATCCTCTCTGACATTTAGGGGTATGTTTACTAAACTGGGGTAACATAGCAGCAGCCGCAGTAAGTCCAGAAAAGGGTGGAGAGAGGGCGGAGAGAAGGGGTCAATGGGCAGGGAGTGGGCGGGGAGAGACCCCTTTCACACTAACGAAGAGAAATTAAGGGCTGAATCCTAACGCAACTGAAAACCTGGCGTTAGCACACATTTGCAAGAGAGAGAGAAACCAGTTCTGTGTCAGCAATGTACAGCATATCCAGGGAGCCCCAGAAAAGTGATAGTAGTGATACATTTGCACCAGCATCATAGTGCCCTGGTATGAAAGGCCACTATGGAGATAGTGTAAATGGGGCATGGAAGCTGCAGGCAGGACATGCAGTGGGGGCTACTGGGGCACAGGCTGGACTAGGCGGTTGCCGAGGTGGCACATAGGAACACAGAAAATGGAAACCAGCAAGACAGCAACTGACCAGGGTCAGACATGCCCATGAGTCTGTGGCCCACGGTGTGGCATCCAGGAGACACTACCCCGCAGGCACCACAAGGGGCACATAACATTTACAGGCGGTGCCTGGGGAACCGTGGACATCTATGTAGGCACCCGTACCCCAGAACCCACACCTTAGGCAGCTGCCTACCTGCCCCATGGATGGCCTGGGATGGCGCACCACCGGCACCGACAGCATATGGTCATGGTGGCATGGCAGAGGGAGTGGGTGATTGTGCTGAAGGGAGCAGTGGCACCCGCCTGCAGTGGACCTAGGCCATGCCCTGTACCAGAATGTGGTGTGCAGTGCAACAGAAGAGGTCTGGCCAAGGAACGTAAAGATAGCCCCAGGGACCATTTGCTGTGGCAACAGTGTGGTGCAGTACACTCAGCCAGCATGTCCAAGAGCAGAGGGTCAGAGGTTCAGGTCCCATCTGTGGATCCTGCAGAGCATCTCCCCATAGTTTTAGCCCACACTGCAGTCACAAGAACAACATAGGCAAACCCCAAAGAAGTGTTGCACAGGGGTACGGACACCCACTCACAAGGGCTCCACTATCCACAGCTTCATGGAGTTTCAGGCTGCTGGCTCCAGCACAGAGCTGCAGTTATCAGCAGAGTACTACTACTACCCCCTGCACAGATTAGCAATGTCGGTACTGTGATCAGGACCAGTGCAGCGGGTAGGGTTGTCAACCACCTCCATCTCTGCACAATGCTGAGAAAGGTGTGGGAGTGTGCATATGTCTCTCCATTGTTTTATGTCTGCCAACACCTCACTGAGACCACATTGCCCATACATTCGCAATTCTGGTCGCCGTATCTTAAAAAGGATATAGCGATTTTGGAAGGGGTGCAGAGAAGAGCCACCAAAGTGGTAGAGGGGATGGAAGGATACTCCTATGAAGAAAGGCTAAAAAGGTTAGGGCTCTTTAACCTGGAAAAGAGATGGTTGAGGGGAGATATGATAGAAGTCTATAAATTAATGAACGGAGTGGAACGGGTAAATGTAGATCGATTGTTTACCTTATCAGAATATAAAAAGACTAGGGGACATGCAATGAAGCTACAGGGTAAACTATTTAAGACTAATAAAATAAAATATTTTTTCACTCAACGTGTAATCAAACTCTGGAATTTGTTACCGGAGGATGTAGTAAAGGCTGTTAGTGTAGCTGGGTTTAAAAAAGGTTTGGACAAGTTCCTGGAGGAAAGGTCCATAAACCATTATTAAGAAGTGACCGAAGATATCAATGCTTGACCCAGTACAAGCATTGTGGAACTTGTGTCTCTTGGGGAAACTGCTAGGTACATATGACCTAGATTGGCCACTGTTGGAAACAGAATACTGGGCTTGATGGACCTTGGTCTGACCCAGTATGGCATATTCTTATGTTCTTATGTTCTTATACTACTTCCAGCGTTAGCCTGCAAATGTGCATAATGAGGAGCAAGGTATTGTGGATATGACCCAGACAGGGCGGATTGGCCAGGATGCATCTGCACAGGGTGGAGGGCAATGGCTGGGACACTGTAGTGCTCGACCACCACCTGCATGGACAGGGTGGCCACAGCATGTCACGCTGGGGGTCACTCTCACTCTGACCGAGCATTATTTGTTTCCAGTGATACCTGTGTGTTCCCAGTTTTGGGGCCCAATCATGGAGATACTTGCTTGGTGTCTGTGCTGTGCATCCCACCTCTGGGTGCACAGGATTCCCCTATGAGCATGCACTATGGACTGGTTACTGGGATGTCTGCAGGTCACCTGTGCATGGTGGGAACACATTGTAGGATGCTGCAGGTACAGTCTGACTGTGCTGTCTGTTGATGAATGGCAGACCGTGGTATGAGGCAGTTGAGCCTTCCCTTGCCTACCCCAAGCATCACTGCTGGTCTGCAATGGTCACAGGTATGGCGCTAGCACAGCAGCCCTGGAGGGCTGTCATCTGCCAGCAAGACTGTGGTTGCTGGTACTGCAGCCATTCTGCAGGGTGCAGGCACCTGTCCCACCACACCCTCATCTACAACAGGGGTGATTGAGGCCCCTTGGGGGTATATAGCACATACCACTTAGACCCATAGTGGCAGTGCTACATCACCCTCATGCGAGTCTAGACACCCCACTGCCCTGATAATAGGTGCACACTAATCTAGGTGGCGTACCCACATGTGACTGCAGACCACAGCTGGAAAAGATGTACCTTTGGTTGCACTGCTGGGAATACCTGTCACACATTGGCAGTGCTGGGGATGTGCAGCAAGACCTATCTCTAGCACCACATGTACTGTGGACCTAGTGCTGGGTGTCCATCCTATCCCTCAGGGTGAACATGGAACCTGCACAATGGCATGGTCTGTAGCTACTCTGTGCCAGTATCACACACTGTCAGTCCATCTTACCATGCTGCAGTACCGGAGAGGTGCAGGCCCCATTTGGTGGTCAGCTGTAGGCTATTGTTCTGCATGTGCAATGCATCATGGGTGCTGGTGAGGTTACCCTATCCTGGCACACAGAGCAGACGGTTTGTGCAGTGACCTGCAGTCCTTCTGTACCCAGCCATTGCTGTGCAACAAGCCATAGAGGGATAGCCTACTGGTTAGTACACTGACGTTCTAGGTGGAGGTCATGGGTTCAATTCCTCATTGTTCCCTCCTGTTCAAGGCAGATATTTTGCTTGCCTGTGACAGTCATATCTTTGCAGATCTGTGCTGCCAACCCATAGTACTCCCACCACAGTTGTCAGCAATCCTTATAAGGCGTCATAAGGCTCCAATTAGGCACATTACAAGGCACCTTATTGGGCACAGTACAAGGCATGTTATAAGGCATGTTACAAGGCACCTTTATTAGGCAAAGTACAAGGCACGTTAAGGCATATGCCTTGTACTGTGCCTAATAAGGTGCCTTATAACGTGCCTTGTACTGTGCCTAATAAGGTGCCTTATAATGCGCCTTGTACTGTGCCTAATAACAGTGCCTTGTAACGTGCCTTATAAGGTGCCTTATAACGCGCCTTATAAGGTGCGTTACCTGACGGCTTGCCATACTGATGCCCTGCCCACACCTTTATATGGGCATCTGTACCTTTACCATGGAAACTAACGCGAATGACATTACCGCAGTTTAGTAAACATACCCCTTAGTCTGACACAGTATAGAGGGTTCTTATGAGTTAAATGTAAACAAAACAATGTACTTCCTCTAACAGATGCAGAGCAGAAGTAGGATATTTCCTCATGAAATTCACTATAATAAATATTCTGATTTTCAAATGATCTGACTAAAAGCAACATAAACCTCTCCACTCCTAGGAATACTGTGAAATAATAGAAAACCTGAAAAATAATCCACGCTCAATAGACATGTGGAGGCCCAATCCAACATGTGTGCCTCCGGGCCATCTAGATGTTCAGACATCCGGATGGCCTGGAGATGTACCCGATTCCGCTGCCGCGGGGCCTAGACATCCCTGAGAGAGTAGAATTGCATCGCAGTGGCTGGACATCCAGGAGGTACCCTGATTCAGGCATCCTGGCTCTCCAGCCACTTCCCTGGCTAGCTCTGCCAGGCTCTTCATGGAGGCAGCAGCAGTATCTGACCTGTCCCTTCAGCCTGACTCCCAATTGGATCTTACATGGCCAGGGTCAGGCTGCGGGAAACCCCCCTGCACCCTCACTTCCTTGTTGCCCCTTAACGCCGCCATCCCTCAACATCCAGGGGGACTTTTTCCACCTCCAAGGTGGAATAAGTCCTCCGTCTAACTGGCCGACCCCAGACATACAGGACCAACCTCAGAATTCCTCATGTTCCTACCCACTGCCCACCCTCACTCCTCCCCTGGCTCACCCTCTCCCGCCCATGAATAGAGATCCCCACACAAGTCAGCAATATGTGTGGAAGCTCTGTGGCCACCAATGCAATCTGGAAATTTAGCAGGTCTGGACATCTGGATCAGACAAAGATCAAAATGGCCGCCATAACAAACCTGCCATACCATAGTATAATTCAAACAGGAAAACTCTATTTATAAGAAGCACTACAAATATTACATTGGACACCCAGAACATCAATTCATCTATTCCAGGTAAAATAAAAAAAGTGGAATATTACACAGAAACTAAACACTAAGAATTATCGTGCCAGGGTCACTCACAAAACATAGTCACCAAATATAGAACGAGGGACAAAAAATTAGAAATAGAATTATGAAGACAGAAATTGAACTGAGCACCTCAAGAACACAAAGGGCCTGATTCTGGTCCAGATGTAGAACCCCTCTGTGCATCCGGTCTGAACCCCATGGGATCAGAATTGCGAACAGTACTGCATGTGCAGGCAGGTAAAGCGATTCAGGGCACATGCAGGACTGTCCCCAGCTAACTCAGTCATTGCTTTTATATGGAGCTGTGGCGCCATGGCATCATGTTGCCATGGCACCACTTCTCCATTTAAAAGCTGCGATACTGACCGCCAGAGAATAAAGTTAATTCCCTGCAGCACAACCCCAATTCTGGCCTCCTAAGGCTCCCCTGCCCCATCCGTGCCCCAGCAGCAAAAAAAAAACATCCAGGGAAGTTATTCAACTTTGGAGGTGGAATAACTTCCCCACACATGGCGCTGGCCTCGGACGTACAGGGCAGACATTAGAATCGGACTGTATGTCCAGAGCCGGAGCCCGTCCAGACTCTGTCCAGACTCCGCCCCCATCTAACTTCCCCGCACAACCGAGGGCTAAGCTATTGGTAGTTTTACAACTGGCAGGGTCTCCCCAGATGGATAAGTCTCAGCTGAGGTGCCAGACCAAGACAAACCATGCATCTGGGCAGCAGCAGAATGGGACAGTAGTGGCAGTGGAGGATCACATTTCTGTGACAATGGCAACAACACTAACGTTAAACTGTGTGGAAGGAAGGACTGGCAATCTACTTCCGCATCTTTCCATGAAAACTCATTGGATAGTCACAACAAAATAAATTTCACTATAGCGCTGGAAGACGAGACCCCCAGGTCGGAAGGCACTCAACTGGCTACTGGGGAGAAGCCAGCATTTATGAGGTGGTTGGATCAAAGCCCTCATGATGTCTGACTGATGATGAGCTGCAAAGATGTCTTACATAATGGGGCATGGAACATATGAACCATGAACCAAGGGAAGTTGAAGATGGACAAGAATGAAATGGAACATGGATTGTGGAAAACTGCAGGAGGATCTGGATAAATTGGAAGACTGGGCATCCAAATGGCAGATGAAATTTAATGTGGACAAATGCAAAGTTATGCACCTAGGAAAGAACAACCCACACTATAGTTACACGATGCAAGGCTCCACATTAGAAACCACCACCCAGGAAAAGGACTTAGGAGTCATCGTGGATAACATGTTAAAACCCTCCGCCCAGTGTGCAGCGGCGGCCAAGAAAGCAAATAGAATGCTAGGTATCATAAAGAAAGGGATGGAGAATAAAACAAAGGATATTATAATGCCTCTGTATCGCTCCATGGTACGACCGCACCTTGAATATTGTGTGCAATTCTGGTCACCGTATCTTAAAAAGGACATAGCGTTATTAGAAAAAGTTCAGAGAAGAGCCACCAAATTGGTGAAGGGGATGGAAGGCTACTCCTATGAAGAGAGGCTAAAAAGGTTAGGGCTCTTTAACCTGGAAAAGAGACGGCTGAGGGGAGATATGATAGAGGTCTATAAATTAATGAATGGAGTGGAACGGATAAATGTGGATCAATTGTTTACGCTATCAGAATATAGAAAGACTAGGGGACATGTAATGAAGCTACAGGGTAAACTATTTAAGACAAATAAGAGAAAATATTTTTTCACTCAACGTGTAATCAAACTCTGGAATCTGTTACCGGACGATGTAGTAAGGGCTGTTAGTATAGCTGGGTTTAAAAAAGGTTTGGACAAGTTCCTGGAGGAAAGGTCCATAAACCACTATTAAAAAGGGACCCAGGATATCAATGCTTGACCCAGTACAAGCATTGTGGAACCTGTGTCTTTTGGGGATATTGCTAGGTACGTATGACCTAGATTGGCCACTGTTGGAAACAGGATACTGGGCTTGATGGACCTCGATCTGACCCAGTATGGCATGTCTTATGTTCTTATGTTCTTATGTAACATGTACAACTTGATCTGTTGGGTGTCAGTGAACTGAAATGGACTGGCATCGGGCACTTTAGATCAGATGATCAGATGGTCTACTATGCTGAAAATGAAAGACAAAGAAGAAATGGTGTTGCATTTATAATTAAGAAGAAACTTACAAGAACTGTAATGAAATACAATGCAGTCAGTGAACACTTAATCTCTATTTGTCTATGACAAATTCCTATCAACACAACTATAATTCAAGTATATCCACCAACAACAGTCTCAGAAGCGGATGAAATTGATGAGTTTTATGAACAAATACGAGCTGAAATTGACAGAACATGTAAACAGGATATCCTGATAGTCAGAGGTGACTGTAACGCAAAAGTTGACAAAAAATGCAAAATAATTGGAAAATATGAACTTGGCAACAGAAATGAAGCTGGAAAATGACTGATAGAATTCTGCAAGACCAATGATGATCTATTCATCTCAAACAACTTCTTCCAGCAACACAAGCGGGGACTGTGCACATTGACTTCACCCAATGGATTGTACAAAAATCAAATTGACTACATCTGTGGAAGTCAACAATGGAAAAGCTCTATAACATAAACAAAGACAAAACCTGGAGCTGACTGTGGTACAGATTACCAACTACTAATATGCAAACTGAAGCTAAAGTTGAAAAAGAGCAAGTCACTCATGAATGTAGCAAAATATGACCTTGAGAATACCACTGGAATTTAAAGACTCTCTGCCCAATTGATTTGCTGCTTTAGATACAAACAACAGAGTTCCAGAAGAGTTATGGAATGACATCAAGAAGGTTGTGTTGGAAGAAAGCAAGAAGTCTCTACAAAAGGAGAAAAAGTAAAAACAGCCAAAATGAATGGCGGAAGAAACTCTGAAAATTGCCTAGAAACGCAGAGAAGGTAAAGCCAGAGGAGAAAGAAAGACAATCACAGAACTCAACAGAGATTTCGAATGTGCAGCAAGACTGGACAAGGAAAAGTGCTACAATGATGCATGCAAGGAAATAGAAGCAGAAACTATTAGAGAAAGAACAAGATCAGCTTTCCTAAAGTTATGAGAGTTAAAGAAAACGTTCCAGCCTCGAATTGGAATGTTACAAGAAGCTCAAGGATCTATCTTGAATGATGCTGAGAAGATCAAAAAAAGGTGGAAAGAATATACAGTCATATGATAAAGATTAAATGGACCAAAAGCTGTTTCAACCTATACCGTATGATTGGGAACCATTGGGGATGAAAGAAGAAGTTGAAGCAGCAATGAAAGCCTTATCAAAGAACAAAGCACCAGGCATTGATGGCATTCCCACAGAAGTATTACAGCAATCTGATGCAGCTGTTACCATACTTACAAGACTCTGTCAGAAAATTTGGAAGACAACATCATGGCCAACTGACTGGAAAAGATCTGTGTTTATACCAATACAAAAGAAAGGTGATCCAATTGACTGTGGAAATTATTGCACAATCACTCCGATCCCACATACCAGCAAGATTATACTAAAGATTATACAACAGAGTCTACAGCCATACCTGTAACAAGAACTACCTGAAGTGCAAGCAGGGTTCAGGAATGAGACATTTTCGCGGATGTGAGATGGATCCTTGAAAAGACTAAAGAATACCAAAAGGATATCTATTTCTGCTTTATTGACTAAAGCAAGACTTTTGACTGTGTAAACCATGAGAAACTCTGGGCCACATTAAGAAGCATGGGCATACCAGAACACCTGGCCATTCTCTTGTGCAATCTTTACATTGCTCAAGAAGCAACAGTTTGAATGGAAGTAAGAGAAACAGAATGGTTTAAAATCAATAAAGATGTATGACAAGGCTGCATACTTTCCCCCTACCTGTTTAATTTATATGCAGAACAAATCATCAGAGAAGCAAGACTGTATGAAGACAACAGAGGTGTTAAGATTGGTGGAAGATTCATCAACAACCTTCGCTATGTTGATGATACCACATTACTGGCTGAAAGTGAAGATGATCTGAAACATTTGCTTCTCAAGATCAAGGAGCATAGTCTTAAAATGGGCCTGCACCTTAATGTAAAGAAGACAAAGATCATGACAACTGGCAAAATCAATAATTTCATTGTTGATGGGGAAGAAATTGAAATTGTGGACAACTTTAACCTACTTGGATCAACTATCAATAAAGAAGAAACAAGCAGTCAAGAAATCTGATGACGCATTGCTCTTGAAAGAATGGCTATGAAGGACCTAGACAAGATTCTCAAGAACAGAGATGTCTCTCTCCATACAAAGCCATGGTATTTTCAATAACATCATATGGATGTGAAAGTTGGACCGTGAAAAAGATAGACAGGAAGAAAATTGATGCCTTTGAATTATGGTGCTGGCGGCGAATACTGTGTATACCATGGACTGCCCGAAGAATAAACCAGTCAGTACTAGAGGAGATCAAACCTAAGCTTTCTTTAGAAGCTCAGATGACAAGACTTCGACTTTTATACTTTGGACACATCATACAAAGAGGGAGATCATTAGAGAAAGACATCATGCTTGGCAAAAGAAGAAGGCTGGCAATGAGATGGATCGATACAATAAAAGCAGCTACGGATGCCAGTCTGTCAACAATGAGCCGCCTGACTGAAGACCGAACACAATTTAGAGCAACTATCCAGAGGGTCGCCATGAGTCACACCGACTCAATGGCACTTAACAACAGCACATCACCTTTCCATTTTTTTCTCTTACCTCCTGCCAGCCCATCCCCTTGGCTTCACCATTTCCCCATCTCATTCCTTCCCTAGTCACTAATTTTCACCTGACTTTCTCACTCACTTTTTACTTTATTTCTGTCTTCTGTACTCAGCATCTTACTCTCTCTTATCTCCTTGATAAGCCCCCGTGGGTCTCTGCAGCAAATCCCTTCCCTCCCCAACCCTATAGGCTAGAATCTTCCCCCCTCACCCCACCCTTGCAGGCCAGAATCTTCCCTCTCCCCCACTTTTGTGGCATCACCCTATCCTGTTTCAATTCCCTTCCTGCCTCCTGGTCGAGCATTCCCTCTCAACAGTGCTGTTTCTCCTTTCACCACATTCCACTGCATATGCACTCCCCTACCCCCCATAACATTGCAGCTCTCTTCTACCCTACCCCAATAGCATTGCATCACCCTTCTCCCCTATCCCCCAGCAATGCTGAACCTCCTCCTCCCCAATAGTGCTGCAGTGGTGCTACATCTCATCTCTCATTGCCTCTCCAAATACCACTACATCTCCTTTTCCTCCTATCACTGATAGTGCTCTACATTCCCTCTCTCTTACTCCCAATAATGCCAAATCTCCCATTCCCCCTACCCTCTCCATTAATACTGTCTTCCATCTCCTCTACCCACCCCCGGTAGTGCTGCATCTCCCCTCCCCCACCACTCCCAACTAGAGCATCAGCACTCCCCTACTCCCCTCCCAATAGTGCTGCATCTCCCCTGCCTAACACAGTGGTGGCAGAAGCAGCCATAGGAGCTCTGGAACTGCTAATAACATTTTCATAACAGTGCCTCCTTTGGTTCACAGCAGCACAGGCCACTTCTGTTTGCAGAGATACACAGGAAATGAAATCATGAAAAGCATCACTTGCTGCTCTTAACCGGAGGAGCACTGGTCAGAAAAAGCTAGAGTTCCATTGGATGCAGTGTCTCCTACTACTGCCGTCGCTCCTATTTTAAAGCAGACTGAAAAGGACGATACTCCCTTGGAACTGGTATGCACTGCTTATGCAGGCCTTCCAGCTTCCATTTTCTCATGGCACACCTCCCGGTGCCTTGCGACATACCATCTGAGAACCACTGTTCTAGAACATGCTCAGAGTGGGGCTTGCCTACTAACCTCATGTCAGTAATGTGCATGTGGGGGCCCACAGTAACTGCAGGGGTTATGTGCTTTCTATTGCATCCATTGAAGTGGTGTTAGTTGCACCTGTGCTACTGACATCAATCATGGGTGACTAATGCCTGAGCTAGCCGTGATACATGAATTGTCAAGGTCCCACCCTGTCCTCCCCTCCACCAATGGTAGCACGGCAGCATGAAGGTTTAGCACAGGGACCCCTGCTACATATCAGCATGGTACCGAAACGGCACATTAACCCCTATGTTACCCTGGGAGCCTGCTTTAGTAAACATGCCTCACTACATCCGTGGAATGGAACCACTGAGGTTCAAAAATGCAGAGGTTCATAATTTTCCACCACACTACTTTATCTGCCTGCAAGTATCTCAATCTCGTTGCTATCAGGCAGGAGATCCATATTAATCAGAAGCAATTCCGATATTGCTGACTCAGCAAATTTCAGCAACTCCATCACATGTACTCCAGTTTCCTTCAACTCCCCATCTGAATATGAGGACAATTGAAAAAAAAAAAGTCTGTTGAATAAAAACCTGGATAAACATTTCTCCTATTCAGGTAGGACTTTTAAATTGGCAGCGTTTCCTTTTCCTTTGGACATGACCCTGCAGAAGGCGCATGCACAGATCTATACCTCTTATTCAGTATGCTCAAATTTCACAGTTTATGTTGCACTCATAGGGACAGATATTCAGCTGATTTGGTAAATTGGTTAAGTTAATTGTTAGTTTTGGCATTTAATTAATTCACACATTCAGCACCACGATCCATATAGATCAGGGGCTCAAACTCAAATTGCTTTGAGGGCCAAATGAGGACTTGTAACGTAACCCGCGGGCCGCACTCGGTAGCACATTTTTTAATACAGGTGAGTTTTGCCATTAAACTGGGCTCTACGATGCCTCCGATTCGCTAGAAAACACTCCTTCTTCAATCGGCTGGGTCATAATCATGGTCGGAGGAGCACTCTGCCCCCTGCATGCATGGCGTTAATGTTAAACAGCGGCAAGAGGAACATTTTTATCATCCCAAAATGTGTCACGGGCCGCACAAAATTCTCTCCGCGGGCTGCGTGTTTGAGACCCCTGATATAGATAATGTTGCTGAAAAAAGCATGTTCAAAGGCAGATTTTAGATAGAATGTAAAGAAGCAACTTTAGATGTCCATGCTGGAAAGTGAAAATTCCAACTGTGTTTTACATATGTGTGTGAGGACTGTACGTTGATGTCTCCCCACATTCAGTGACAGCAGCAATTTTGAAAACTGGCACATGGAAAAAATGTGCTACTTCACCCCACATTTGTGAGGGAGTAGATTCTTAAAATCTCTACTGCCAATCTGCATGTATAAACCATTACCCCGCCCCTCCCCATCACACCCTCCATCATCAATGTCTCCAAGGCCTCATCAAATCAAGAACCTCTCCTCAGACATGCAATACCAATCAAGAAACCCTCATGCATAAAGAAACACTCGCCTATGTCCCCCCCCTCCCCCCAGGATCACTGCATGTCCCATCCCCTAAAATGGTATCTATTAGGAGCAAAAGCAGTCCATGCTAGCTCCTTCACCTTCAGCTCTACATTCCATATTGGTGCCGATGACTCGACTTAATCTCATGCTACAATTCCTAAAGGTCAGAATGCCATATATGTGAAAAATATCTTATTTGGCAGCATTATCTTATTTGGCAGCTTGACCCTTAGTAGCAGCACTGTAAAATGTACATTAGGAATCAATGGTGGAATTTTGAACCCACAAACCAGAAGATCATGAACAACTGAGGGTCACTCTTGCTCTAGGCACCTGGGACCATGGAACTCCATAAGAGCAGGAATTAAAGGATGTAGGATACCGGTGGAGGGGTTTCCGTAGGGTCCATCTCGGGAGTTCTATATGCTGAGTGAGTCAAGCGCGCGGATGCTGATATTGGGGAGAGGGGATTGGATGCCTTGGAGGGGGCAGAGGGATCAGATGTCTTGAAGAGGATTGATTGGATACTTTGGAGGAATCATGGGTTTTAGATTGTTGGGAGTGATTGGAGATCACTGTTGGGGGCATGAAGGAGGAGCCTGACCTCGGCCTTTATGCCTGCCCCTTCAAAAAGATTCATTTATGCCTTAGGGCAGCTGTAAATGGCAATTTTTGTTGATTTGGATTCCCCTAGTAATATGGAAAATCTACATCGATATTGAAGGCTCACCCTAACCATTCCCTCTCTATTCCTATACCATTCCTTCTGGTAAACTAAACATGGCGTGAGCCACCACATGCAAATATCCCCTTCCTAAGGCTGTATTTACAAGTGTGTGATAATCTACATGGGTAAATGCTGCATTTTATACATAGGGATGCTTAAAAAATAGCCCCATAGCATAGTTAGTTTTCTGCACATAAACCTCCGTTTTATGTGCATAATGGCCTTTAAAAGTACTGCCTACTTAAACACTAGGGCCACTAACTCGCCCACCCAATGACCCTCAAGGCAGACCCCACTCACCTTCAGCCCCTAAATTCTCTCTCTCCCTCCCCCCCCCCCCAGGCTTTCACAAGGGTCCATGTGTTCCCAGTGTGGCTTGGGAAGAGGAGCGATCCCCGATCAATCTTGCTGTTTTGTATCCAGGTTCAAAATGGCACCCATGACCCCTGGTGGTAATCTCGTGGTACTACTGCTAGGGATCAGGGTGTCAAATAAAGGCATGTTACAAAAGAGCTGTAAAGTGAATCAGTGGGTCACCCTTATGTTTGATTGCTTTCAACAGTATTTCAGCCCCAGTCATTGTTTATCTATTTGTCTTTGCATTTCTCTATCTCCCTATTATAATATTCTTTAAAGTAAGGCAATCAGTTCATATTGTGGACCAAGATACAATTGCTTAAAGTCAAGGGTGATGAAGCCATCTCCATGTCAGTACCAATTGGTATTAGTTGGAATCTGAAATGACTGTGAACATCTACAAAGGCCATAGTCCCATCCTGGTCTGACTTTTATTTACAGGTGAAACATTACATTCTGAAAACTATCAGTATATTTGAGTGAGCATGACTTTCATTTTGCTGTGCTGAACATTAACACCAATGTAATATCCATGGGGCTTTATTAACACTCTCAAATTGCCTTCACTTGGACAAAGCATAAAGCGTTGAAGGTGTTCTTCATAGCCTGATCTTCCCTTGACATTCGGCTCCTCTCTCTTAAGGTTCTTTCCTCCATTGGAGCACTTTACTATGCTATTCTAAATCTCTTTACTATGCTGTTCCATTGTCCTAACTAATTGGATGAATCTCAGCAGTGGGGCTTCGCACCTCTCCCAAGATCTTAGGATCTCACAGGAGTTTGGCATTTTCTCTCCAGTCACATCTCCTTGTGGCTCAAGTGGACTCCAAATCCCCTTCTTCTGAATTCCCTCTCCAAATAGGGATTAGCTCATGCATGACAAGAAAGGAAAAGGGGAAAAATGTTACATTCAAAAAAAGCAACAGAGGCATCATATTGTAACTATGTTCGCTGTTTTTATGACAGCACACATTTTCTTAATACCATGCTAATTAGCATGTCTTTAGTTTCTTGCATCAAGAGTACTGCCTTTTTTCAGTGTGGCATATTATATTAGCCCTTCCGATTTTTTAAATATAAACCTTGTTGTCTTCATTTTTTCATTTAAGGCCACCCAGATCTAGAGAGCTGTTTTGTCCTTTTCTTGTGTAGACAGTGTCTTAATATTAATACTATTTTCATTGGTTATGTAGTGAAAGCTTAATTAAGTGCCTTAGGACAACTCCATGGTTTGTAAATACAAATACGTGTATATCAACAATTAGATACAATTTATAGGCATACAAACCTCTTCCAAAAATGGAGAAGCTGAAAAACTAGAGGGCATAACATGAAGCTACAAGGTGGTAAATTGAAAGGGAATGTCGGGAAATACTTTTTCACTGAAAGGGTGGTGGATGCTTGGAATGCGCTCCCGATGGAAGTGGTGAGGTCAAATACGGTGACGGAGTTCAAAAGGGCATAGGACAGACACCGTGGATCCCTTTACAGCAACAAGAAAATATCAAAATAATCTGAACCATCTAATTCCTTAACAAATAGGGATGTCCTACATGGAGTGGTAGGATCACCCCTAAACAAAGACATGGGGAAGGGGGGCCTGCACAGAGTGGCAGGTGTACCTACTCTTGACATCGTACTGGGCAGACTAGATGGACCATACTGGTCTTTATCTGCCGTCATTTACTATGTTACTATATATATATATATATATGTGTGTGTGTGTGTATGTTTGTGTGTGTTTATATTTACACACACAGACTAAAAATCAGTGACCAAAATGAGTCCATCATGAAAGTCAAGTGTTTGATCTTCATTTATATGATCTTGGGCTGCTTGCCAAAAGAGTATGCCTCCCTTCCCCCACCCCCCTTAGTCTTCACATATAAACCTCCTTTGCATTTTATAGCCTTCAACCTTCACTAGCTTTCATAATCATTATTTGATATGTATATTTTACATGAATATTATAACTGTCAAGGTATGACGTCCCAAATAAATTTCTGTATGCCAAGATCCCAGGTGATTTTCAGATTTGATAAATGTTGGAACCAATCCTTTGTCAGCCTGGAGATGTTTTTTTCTCTTCTGAGCAGGTCAGATTCACTTGCAACATTGATTTAATTCATTTTGAGTGCTACACCATTCTGTATGGTTTTAAATTTTGACCGGCAGACTCCACATTATGGTCCTCATTTATAAAATCTATTAGTATAGAAAAAACAATGAGAGTACAACCTCAGTGAATCCAGAACCTAAATAATCGCTCTCTCTTTCCTTCTTTCTCATTCTTTTTGTTTCCCTTTATCTTTCTCTCCATCATATTTTTCCTATTTGTCTCTCATTCTCACTTGCATTTTTTTCTGCTTGCATTTTTTTCTGCTTTTTTCACTGATTATAAAGTTGGCAGGGTACTAATTGAAGGAAACATTCCTGCAACAGGAATACAATAAAATAATGTTTCATAGCACAGTACAGAGGTTTTGACTGAAGAAACGCTGCTTTTTTGGCATTTTGACCTGATTTTATAAGTTTCTCTTTCCTGTTTCTCTGCCCATAGGAATAATGTGAATGAATCAGGTCCTCCACTTGCTTTTCATGCTATGTTCATGGGAACAACAAGTTTCACTGCTGCAGCACTAAATGATGACTATATAAGCAATTCACTTCTGGACTGAATCACAAGCACACCTGCCCACCAAATGTGAATGAGAGTATTGAGGCAGTATTACATCCAGGTGTCAAATAGAGAAACCAAGAAATCGTAAGTTAATCACTGGATCAACTTTGAAGCCAAATTAAGTAAAAATTCTCCTTCCGGGAATTTAGGTTTAGTCTATCAGATATGGTCCTTCTTGTTTGTTTTGTTGAAGAGATTGCTAACTTAGAAACTTAACTGTCAAGGCATTTATCAGTTTGGGGTTTTACTTCATTATCATAGTGGCACATATTGGTAGGAGTTGACTTTTAGTTAACAGCTAACCTTTGAGCAATGAATATTGCTTGAAATCCTATACATACATATACTGTACTTACAGTCAGCTCCACTATCTGGCAAATGACACATATAGTGCAATCAGTGCCAATCGCTATCCAGAAACGTGTAATATTTACTTTGCTATATGGATAGCTAGAGAGATATTTAGGACAACCTTTTGATTGTGTGTATCTTATCTGGATGGAAATCCAGATAGCAGACTGAAGATCGCTGCTATCTTGATAACTAAATGGATTGGCCGTGCTGTGCCCTCACTCTGTCTTGACACTATCCCAATGGTGCCAGAACATCTGCTGACTCGGTAAAAGAAAGAAGACACTGGGGATAGTGTTGTATGCTATTTTTTCCAAGAGTGGAGGACAGAGAGTTGGAGAAAAAGGGATATGCTGGATGGGGTGTGTGGGGGGGAGAGAGATTGAGTGAGAATGGGGAGTAATGAACCAGGAAAAAAGAGATAGGGGATGGGAGGACTGAGGTGAGGGTTGAAAAGCAGTGTTGCTGTTGTGCCGTTGAGTCAGTGTCGACTCATGCCAAGAAAACACATGAGCTGCTGGGTCCCCAAGAGTCAGCATTGACTCAATGGCCCATATTGCATTGATCAATGGAAATGGCATATGTTTTTTACACAGCGATGTTGAAGGAGAAACATTATTGTTATTAGATTCTTGGGTTTTCCACAAATTTAAAGGCAACTGAATGACAAAGTAATTATTGTAATATGGGACCATAAACAAACTTCTCACCTGGTTGAAATCTTACTACATACCATTGAATTAGAACAAGCCATGTTCCTTGTAAACAGCCACTACTGCATTTTGGATTTAGAATTTAGAAGATTAGTCCATCTCTTGTGCCAAGTTAGGAAAGTTTAAAATCCCACTCACATCAAGCATAACATGCATGTGGCCAAAATGTATACAGTTATCTCTTTTCATTGTACAGCCTTCAAAAGCAAAGATAAAGTAACAAAGTGAAGAGAAAGACATTGTTGTTATGAAGAATCCAGCTATGAAATCTGTATCAACAATGAAATCAAAACTCAAATAACACAGGTACACTAAAAAAATTTTTTTTTAAACTGCCTCTAATGTTTCGATTGATTTTTATGTTTTTTGGTGCGCTGAATCCAAATCTGGTAACCAATTTGCTCCATCACGTACAGATTTTTTGCTACATTGGGTTAGCAGTTTGAGGTGAACGTTTCAGATTGAGTGCGATCGAGATAAAAGTTTCTTGGATGAATTCTTTATACTAATTGTTTAGTAGTTATTCAAATAAGAATAAAGAAAATTGTAACAAGGCAGCACATAAGAATAATGTCAACAAAACACACTGTGATGGTAGCAAAATTGTCTGCACTTAAAACAGCCACATACATGAGCACAAACATTGAGCATATAAGAGTGAGGTTAGACACAAAGCAAAGCAAAGAAATGTGCAAAAAATGTTGTACAGGTATGTATGTAAGAATAGAAAACGCAAACCGCACCATTGCAATACATGAAGACAAACACCCGATGGTGTGAAAATAAAATTCTAATAAATGAGATCCGACACTGTGGTAATAACTAGCAAATTTTTATTTCAAAGTTTAGTAAAAACACGATATTTGTCAACACAGTTTAGATTTTAAAGTCATTCTTGGGTCAATCAATCTCCTGGTGGGCCCGTTTCTTCTTCCCCCGAATGCTTCTCTTGGTGCGCTGCTTGGCGTATTTTTCATCTGGGGTTTCCCGCAGCAGCAACCAGCAGAAATCAGCCATCATAGTGCTGTTCCATCTTCCTTGGTACCTTCTCTCTGCGTCCTTGATGTCCTGGTGAAACCTTTCACCTTGTTCTTCACTGTACGCCCCCAAGTTTTCGGGAAAGTAGTTCACATGGGAGTGCAAGAAATGGACTTTCAGGCTCATGTTACAGCCTTGTTCTTTGAAGGCATTGAGCATCCTGGCAACAATATCCTTATAGTTCTCATCCCGCCTGTTCCCCAAGAATTTGAGAACAACGTCCTTGAAGGAATCCCAGGCTTCTTTTTCCTTCTCAGACATCGTTTCAGCGAATGCTCCATCTGAAATGAGTTTCCTTATATCAGGGCCAACAAACACTCCTTCCTTTAGCTTTGCTTCAGAAAGTCGGGGGAACTTTGAGCAAAGGTACCGAAAGCACTCACCATCTTTTGGAAGGGACTTGATGAATTGCTTAATGAGACCCAACTTAATGTGGAGAGGTGGTAATAGAATTTTATCACAAGGTACCAAGCTCTCATGAAGAACATTTTTCTCACCGGGTCTCAAATACTCCCGAATTGGCCAGTCTTTTTTTCCCCAGTGTAGGTTGCGGGCCCGGCTATCCCACAAGCAAAGGAAGCAGGGATATTTGGTGAAACCGGATTGCTGCCCTAATAGCATGGATAGAATTTTAAAGTCTCCACAAATCATCCACTTATGCTCATCATAACGATTCTTCTGAAGAATCAGGGCCAAATTCTCATATTTTTCTTGGAAAATAACAGAGTGAGCAATAGGAACTGAAGCGAATGTGTTGCCATTATGAAGAAGAACACCTTTTATGCTGTCTTTTGACAAATCAATGAACAGCCGCCATTCAGCAGGATCATACTTGAGTTTAAACTTTTCCATCACTCCGTATATATCGTTGCAAAATACCAAATCTTCCTCTTTGCTGAAATACTTCAAAAATTGTGTCTCGTGGTTGCGGTACCAATAAAATGTTGTTCCTGGTGACAATAGATTTTTCTGTTTAAGCCGAGAACCTAGCAGTTGGGCAGCATCTTTTGGGAGTCCTAAATCCCGGACTAAATCATTCAATTCAGCTTGAGAGAAAAGTTCAGGTTTCGGATCTGGTTCAGTTTCAAACTCGGAAGTACTGGACTCATCGGGAAAAGCCATCTGATGAGTCTCATCATGATCAGAACCGTCCACACAAATATGATCCAAAGATTTTGGTGGTTCAGGCACAGGTACTTCGTTGCTATGAGGCATAGGCCTAATTGCTAAGGGAAGGTTGGGGTAACTTATTACGTTCTTATTTTTTAAGTTGTATCCCTTCACAATGCAAGAGCAAAAATAGCAGTCACTGCTGTGGTCTCTTTGTTCATGCCACATCATAGGTATTCCGAAACGAAATGCTTGTTTTTTACCTTTCATCCATAAGCGTAGATCTTCCTCACATGTCTTGCACACTTTGTGAGGAGCCCACGGTTTGTCTTGATCGCCTAACTTCAAACCGAAATAGGCGAAATATACTTTTTAAATAAATGCAGAAATGTTCCTCTGCTGCTTTTTCACGGTATATTCCCCACAAATAAAACAAAAACTGTCCGGAGAGTTGACGCAACCTCTGGCTCTGTGAGCCATCACAAATACACAGCACTGCAAACTACAACTGTAGTGAACCACTTCGGAATAAAGCTGGATTACGACTAAGCAAACAAAAGGTAATAATGAACTTGCAAGAAACTGAAATTTGACAGGAACGTTCATGTCGCAACCACCGTGTTTGAGCGAGCGAACGAGGCGAGGCGAACAGGAAAGAACATGCGCCAGCGTGAGTACTGGATTTAGCCCCCCGCCTCCCAATTGTCCTGTTAATGTATAAAATGAATACAAAACACTCTAAAATATCATGAGGGAGTGTTTCTAGTTAGTTAACCATTACAACCTCTATTTTGGGCCAAGAAAATAAACTGCAGTCGGCTAAAAAGAAATTATGTGAACATTCCTTATATGGGTAAGAAATCTAATTTTGCAAGAAAACGTGACATGATGGAACATTTTGGCTATTTTTCCTGGATTCAGCACCCCAAAATCTATAGGAATCAGTTGCAAAACTGGAGGCAGTTTTTTGGTAGTGTACCAGTGTAATCTGAAATGACAAATTAAGCCATATTCTGAAACTGACTAAAGATACAGTACTGCCTTCCAGATGTCGTTCTATGATCTGCTTTAATCTTTGTATTCATTTTTGTTTTTGCAGATGGAATTTATATCAGACCAGATACTTGGAAATAAAAGCAGGGTGGCCGAGTTTATTTTGCTGGGATTCGGGTTTCCCGCCACTCCTGTTCTTCAGATGCTGTCCTTCGTGGTCCTTCTCCTGATATATGTCTTAGCCGTGACTGGAAACATCTTGATCATTGTCTTAATATGCACCAGTTCCCACCTTCACACACCTATGTACTTCTTCCTCGGCAACTTCTCTTTCCTGGAGATTTGCTTCACCACCGTCATTGTTCCCAAGATGCTGGTCGACACATTGTCAGAGGAGAAATCCATTTCCATGGCTGCTTGCTTTTCACAATTATATTTTTATTTTCTTCTAGGAACAACAGAATTTATTCTCTTGGCAGTCATGTCCTTTGATCGCTTTACAGCAATCTGCCTCCCCCTGCGATATGACACCATTATGAGCAGTGGAGTTTGCCGATGGCTTGTCCTCATTTGTTGGGGAGGATCTTTTATAGTCGTTACTATCCCTGCTATTTTTGTCATACGGCTATCATTCTGTGGTCCTAACATCATTGACCATTTCTTCTGTGACACAGCACCTTTAATTGATCTTGCTTGTTCTGATACACAACCCCTTAAAAAGGCAAATTTTATTCTTGCCTCCTTTACATTATTGGGTTCTTTGCTTATAACCCTGTTTTCCTATATGTATATCATCTCCACCATCCTGAGGATCCCATCCACTAGAAGTCGTCACAAGGCTTTCTCCACCTGTGCCTCCCATTTCATTGTTGTCATTTTGATCTATGGAAGTTGTATTTTCATGTATGTCATACCCGACATTAACTCAATAGGTCTAAACAAAATAGTGGCAGTATTAAATACTGTGGTGACTCCCTTGCTGAACCCTTTCATCTATACTCTTAGAAATGAGAAAGTTAAAAAGGTCATGAGAGACGCCATCGAGAAGATGCTGAGGTATCCACAGACTTTGTGTGAGGCTTGACTCTGATTCTTGAGCACATTCATTCATGTGAGAATGTTCTTTGGCAATGTTATAAATTCCTTCTAATATATATTGAATTCAGCAAAGCTATGGATGAAATATGTAACATTAAAAATATTCAGCATCAGCTAACACCATGCATTGACAAAATCTACCAAGATTTGATAAGTAAATTGTTAAATATTCTGAGCACCATTCTGTTAACGGTGAAACATAATCAGATATGGAATAAAGTACTTTTTTTTTTTTACTGGAATTCAATGTAGGTTGTGAGTCATTTCAGCATGAGTAATATATGTCCAGCTCCTATTTGCTGCCTTTCTAGAGAAACTGAAGTGACTTCAAGTTTTAAATATTCAAAAAATAATAAAAAGTTGATGTCATATTTTTTAGGTACAGAAAGAACAACAAAAATAGTTCATTAAAATACAAGTCTGGGAAGACTACTAGAGACCATGGTGGCTCGCTTGAAATGACAGCTATTAGAACCAAACTGGCATTTAGTTTTGCCGGGTAGGCTTCAAGACATGTAATAACTAGGAATCCTGGTAGAAAAGGGTTAGGTAACTGAAACTATCTGGTAAGCTTTGCATGACTAGATGTTAAAGCACTGACCAAACTAATAATGTCTAGTTAGATTATTAGAGAATCTAATGGTTAGACACTGCTTGACCGTGTAAGATATTGTCCTATACACTCAAGTAGGGTAGAACATTATTCACATTTGGTTTTGTACAGTAGTACATACACCCAGTATGCATTAAACAAATGAATAGTAATAATAATAATTTGCTTTGTCAGTATGGAATTGAATAAATGGACCACCCTTCACTAACTGATTTTTCACTCTTAAACTTCTCACTCACTGAAATTCAGCTCTACACTGATGAAATCCTTCTAGAGCAGTGGTTCTCAACCTTTTTCCCACTGGGACACACCCAACAGACTAATGCTTGACCCTCCCAGACCTTTAGTATGATACAGTATAGAGGTTCTTATGAGTTAAATGCAAACATGATCTGCACCTGCAAAAAAAGGTACTTCCCCCAAAAACAGATGCAGAGCAGAAGTAGGACATTTCTCCATGAAATTCACCATATAAACAATTATTGTGATTTTCAAGTGATCTGAGTAACAGCAGCATCAACCTCTCCACTCCCAGGAATGCTGTGAAATAATATAGAACCTGAAACATAATCCATGCTCAATAGACATATATTAAACCTGCCATACCATAGTATGATTCAAACAGCACTACAAATATTACATTGGGTCCTAGAACATCAGTATATTAAGTTAGATACTATATGGAAGATAAAAAATACCGCACAGTGGTCACACACAAAACACAGACAGACCCTCACCAAATACAGAACAAAGGACCACAAATTTGAAAAAGAAATATGAAGACAAAAATTGAACTGGGAACCCCAAGAAAACTGGGACCTCCCCCCCCCCCCCACACACACAAACTGGGTTTCCTCTTGAACTGAATAAAATACAAGAGCATCAGCAATCCATAATTCCCAAAGCAAACATATTCCACTTAATTTAGTCAATTCAAAATACAATAAGTTTTCTATCTTTATTGCCTTGGTATTTTATTTTTCCAATGGCGTTTGTCTCAGTCTCTCTTTTCTTCTTTACTCTATCTTAGATTGGCGCTCATTCAAGTGTATGGAGTGGCCTAGTGGTTGGGACAAGTTACCTCAGGCCAAAGGGGTTTGAATCCCACTAGAGGACAGCAATCTTGGGCTGGAACGGCTGGGGTTTCTAGTCCCATAGGTGCCCTTAGGACACTCCACTTCATCCTCCGTTTCCTCAGGCACAAAAACATAGATTGTGAGCTCTTTGGGGACAAGGAAAAATATATATTTCCATGTATAACCCACGTATCCCTTAAATCTCAAAGCAGGATATAAGCAATAAGTTCTACATTTACTGAATAACAATGAAAATGATAGTTTATTATAAATAGATATTTTATTATAAATAGATATTTTATTATAAAAATCCAACCCACCTTCATACAGTCATCAACTTTGCTGTGTAGCCTGTATCCCTTTCATCCTTCCCTCTCTCTTCCCTCTTATCTTCCCCTCCTTGTTCATTGTTCTGCCATCTAGTATGAATGCTGATTTCCTATCAATTAATTGGAGTTCCTTTTTCCTTTTAGGATTTTATTATATTTTTATTGTAAACCACTCTGATGTTATGAAGGGCGGTATATCAAGTTTTTGATAAACAAAAAACAATAAACTCTATGGTATTGAAAAACATGGCTGAAATGATAAAATAATAACAATGATAATCTCAACCTCAATCTCCAAATGCTGCCTGAAACAAATAAGTTTTTAGAGCCCATCTAAAAACTCTGAGATGTGGCTCTAACTATAAACTATTGGGTAATGATGGTACTGCGAGATTAACTCTACAGGTTTCAGCTGGTATGTTGAATCCAATACCTAGAACTGGGTCACTAGGTACCAGGGACCATGGGATACCAGTAAGAACTAGAGTGTGGGGATTGAGGGCAGGTGGAGAGTTTTGCTTAGAGGACTTCAGGGGATTATTTATACTGGAAGATTTAGGTTTGGGGATGTTGATACTGGGGAGGATCAGATGCCTTTGAGGTGACAGGGGATTAGTTGTCTTGAGGGAAGTCAGGGAGCTGGATGCCTTGGAGAGCCAGGGGATCAGATTATAGAGGGTTATTGGGGATCATGGATGGAAGGGTGGTGGAGAGGCCTGACTTTGGTCTTTAAACCTTTATGAAAACACACATACAGGGGGTTTTTTTTTTTCATGAAGGACAAATCCGATGTGGGAATACTGATGCTGAGGAGGAATCAGATGCCTTGGAGTGGAGCTAGGCATCTGATACCTTGGAGGTGGAGTCACAAGATCAGGGATCAAATGTCTTGGGGGTATCAGAGGATCAGATTTTCTGGAGTGATTGAGGATCACTGTTGGGGGCATGATGAAGGGGCATGACCTCGGCCTTTATTCATGCACCTTCAAGAAGGCCCTTAGTCATGCTACAGGGCAGCTGTAAAAGCTGATTTTTTTCATCGATTTGGATTCCCTAATAAGATGAAAAATCTATGTTGATAATGTAGGCCTCCACTAACCTCTCCCTCTTCATGCCATCACCATGTCGTCTGCCAAACAAAATACAGTGTGCATCACCACATGTAAATAGCTCCTTTCTAAGATTTTGTTTACATGTATAAGGCAAGTTACATCGAAAAATGTTGCTTTTTAGTCATGACAGTTTCGGAAATTTTCAAACAAGCCATTTCTGCACATAACCCTCTGTTTTATGAACTTAAGGTTTTTAAAATTACCATGCTATTTAAACATTACTACCACTGATGCTATATCATAGCAATCATGCTAAGATTTCTGATTTTTGGACTATTTTTCTTGTTGGTTTCATACATCTCTTCTGTAGGTGTGCATTGTATAGGGTTGCCAACTGGCTGCAGATGCGCCCGACCGGCTTGATCCAGTCATGGGTTTACCCCATTGCATGCAGGAACTTGAAGTTTTCCATTTCCTATGGCGTGCAATGGAGAAACCAGAACTAAATGTCCCTGTAAGCAATGAGGTAAACCCAGGACTGGATCAAGCCTGTCGTGTGCATCTGGAGTCAGTTGGCAACCCTAGCATTGTACAAACATTAGAAGATATTGTAAGCATGCAAATCTCTTATGTGACATTAATTTGTAGGCATATTCATGAGAACATAAGATATGCAAACTTGGTCAGACCAAGGTCCATCAAGCCGAGTATCCTCTTTCCAACATCCTCGGCCCAGTGTGCGGCCCAGTGTGCAGCGGCAGCCAAGAGAGCAAATAGAATGGTAGGTATCATAAGGAAAGGAATGGAAAATAAAACAAAAGATATTATAATGCCTCTATATCGTTCCATGGTGAGACCGCACCTTGAATATTGTGTGCAATTCTGGTCGCCGTATCTTAAAAAGGATATAGAGTTATTAGAAAAGGTTCAGAGAAGAGCCACCAAAATGGTAAAGGGGATGGAAGGATACTCCTATGAAGAAAGTCTAAAAAGGTTAGGGCTCTTTAACCTGGAAAAGAGACGGCTGAGGGGAGATATGATAGAAGTCTATAAATTAATGAACGGAGTGGAACGAGTAAACGTAGATCGATTGTTTACGTTATCAGAATATAGAAAGACTAGGGGACATGCAAGGAAGCTACAGGGTAAACTATTTAAGACTAATAAAAGAAAATATTTTTTCACTCAACGTGTAATCAAACTCTGGAATTTGTTACCGGAGGATGTAGTAAAGGCTGTTAGTATAGCTGGGTTTAAAAAAGGTTTGGACAAGTTCCTGGAGGAAGGATCCATAAACCATTATTAAGAAGGGACCCAGGATATCAATGCTTGACCCGTACAAGCATTGCGGAACCTGAGTCTTTTGGGGAAACTGCTAGGTATGTATGACCTAGATTGGCCACTGTTGGAAACAGGATACTGGGCTTGATGGACCTTGGTCTGACCCAGTATGGCATATCTTATGTTATGTTCTTAACAGCGGCCAATCGAGGTCATAAGTACTGAGCAGTTTCCCCAAAAGACATACAGGTTCCACAATGCTTGTATTGGGGCAAGCAGTTATTCTGGATCCCCTTTAATAATGGTTTACAGACCTTTCCTCCAGGAACTTGTCCAAACCTTTTTTAAAACCAGCTACACAAATAGCTTTTACTACATCCTCCGGTAATGAATTCCAGAGTTTGATTACGCATTAAGTGAAACAATATTTTCTCTTATTAGTCTTAAATCGGTTACGCTGTAGCTTTATTACATGCCCCCTAATCTTTCTATATTTTGATGGCATAAACAGTCGATCTTCGTTTACCCGTTCCACTCAATTCATTAATTTATAGACCTCTATCATATCTCCCCTCAGCCGTCTCTTTTCCAGGTTGGAGAGCCCATGTATATGCGATTTCTGTGTACTTTAAATTTGTAGGCATCTAAATGAGCTGAATGCATGCTCACAGAGGCACATCCCTAATACTCACTACAGTTATATAGAAGACCCTTATGTATGACAGTAAAAGAGAGAATTCATGAAGTGGCCGTTTTATTAAAGTGCGGTAGTTTTTGCATGTACCTCGTGTTTTGAGCAACGATTAACATGTGGTAACTGCAAATATCCTGCTTTAACTGTTGGGGGGTGTGACCAGCTTGTTCCCTGAACTATAAATTCCTTACCATACATTAAGGTCATTGACCATTACTGCAGGGTTCTCTTAACGCCACCTATTGAGGTGAAGCACGCAGTACGTATTGCGCACTAACTGCAATGTGTAGTTCATGACCACGCTCTACCCATAACTTGTTTAGTTCCCATCTCATCACATGATAAGTAATTAATGTGAGAATTAGTGCTTGATATCATGCCAGCTTGGTAATAGATACCACAGTCTCATGCTAACAGTTACCAAGAATGCATGTTAACAATTTAGTGCAGTTTAGAAAAAGGAGAGAGCGTATGTGAGAGCGGATAAGAGACAATGCATGTGAGGAGTACTGATGAAGAGTGTATGTCAGGAGAATGAGAGAGACTGCATATATCTGATAAACGATGCAGATATGAATATTCTCCCAGCTCTAAATTCACAATGCAGTTAATTATCACACAGCTTAATTAGCCCATTTTTGTGCCATTGCTAAAATCTAATGGCATGATCTGAAAATACATCACTTGAGATTTGAATTTTATATAATTAGATCCCAGTAGTAACAGAGAAATATTAAAGCCCTGACCATCCCTTAGTATTTCTGCCGTTGTGTTCAACAAAGAGTCATTATCCTGGTAGGCCAAAGATTTCCTTCTACAAGAAGGGGGATGCTTCAATTTGGTGTTGTGTCTGTGGTCTGTGTATGTGGGGGGAGGGGGGAGATTATTTAAACACCGTATATTCATGTTTCTAAGACTCTCTACCCTGGATTATAAGAATCCATAATGCTGAAAGACAAGAAAGAAAAAGCGGATCTTAGGCATAAGAAGTCTCGGTAAGGATTGTTAAAAACAGAAGCTAGAGTAAGTCAGTGCTACTCTTTAGCACTGCAGAATTTTAATGTAGGAAGAGAGGAGGAGCTAGAATTTACTAGAACTAGGAGATGAGAACATGACGATGTGCATTTGTGATCATGTCTTCAGTTCATTTGGGTGGCTAAACAAATCGCTTATACATGGTCAGAGCCGGCGCTACCCAATAAGGTGGGTAAGAGCGGCAGGGGGTGCTGGTGATAAGGGGTGCCGAAATCACGACCAGCAGTTATGTGTGTGCCCGTGGGATCAGTCTGTCCCGCAGGCTGTAGAAAGCTGCAAGCCAAGATCCCCTTCAGCACTGCTCTATGCCCACCGGACAGGCTGCTCCAGCGGGCGAAAGATCCTTGTCAGTCTGAGCTTCTTTACCTTGTTGCTGCTTTAACGGGTGAATCAGTGAGGGACTGGCTCAGGGCTCAGCCTCCTTCATTGATTCACCCCTTAAAGTGGCTGAGCACAGCCAGGGAAACATTCTCCTTTGCTCCTGAGACTGTGCTGCTTTAAGATCCGCAGGATTGCGGTGCTTCTGAAGTTAGTACAAGCATTTCCTGTTTATCACAAGAGCTGGTGATGGAATCAAAGGCTAAGGATGGCAGGTGAAAGTTGAGGGAGTGAGAATAAATGGTATAAATAGAGAACTAGGGAATGGTAGAGAGGATATAGAAAGCAGGGGAAGGAGAGAGACAGTGACGGCAATGGGAACACTAGAGAAGGGGTAAGAATGGGAGATGGAAAGCTGGTAGATAGATGTAAAACGTGTGAGACTTAGGAATAGAGAGTTAGGAGTAAAATCTGGAGTGGGTAGGGAAGCAGGGGAAAGAGAAAGGGAAAAAAAAGAGATACAAAGGAAAGATACATATCAAAGACATAGAGAGAAGGAAGAAAAAAAGACTTGAGGAGGACTAGAAATGAACACAAGGAATGTGGAAAAGCGAAAGGAACCAACTCAGTTGAAAAATAAAATGGTCAGACAACAAAGACAGAAAAAAATAATTCTATTTTCAATTTAGTGTTTTGCATATGTCAGTTTTTTAATTAACATGCTGTCTTTAGATGCATCTTGTTCTGTTCCTCTGGTGCTGAGCTACATTCAGAGCCTGGCTTCTTGGAGGTTCAGTGGAATTTTTGTTGACATATTTCTATTTTTTGGTGAGAGTTTGTTCTAAATGTGAGACTCAGGCCAGGTAATGTTAGCAACAAGGGATAAACTAAAAGGCAATGACAGGAAATACTTTTTTACTGAAAGGGTGATGGATGCTTGGAACGCCCTCCCTATGGAAGTGGTGGGGGCAAGTGACAGAATTCAAAACGGCATGGAACAAACACAGTGGATCCCTTTATAATAACAATATAAAATCAAAATAAATGTAAGTGTTACTTATATCTCAACAAATAGGGGTGACCCGCACAGAGCAGTGGGTACACCCCTAAACAAAGGTTTTATATCACTGTATATATTATTTAAGTCAATCTGTACATAGTTCCCCCGGTTGTCCTATGTTGAATCTTCCTGTTCAATGTAAAACTCAATGTTACTTGTATGCATTGTAGTATGTTCTTGTTTCAATGTACACCGCACTGATTGAAATAGCGCGGTATAGAAGAATTGTTAAATAAATAAATAAATAAATATGGGAAGGAGTGACCTGCACGGAGCGGCAGATGCACCTACTCTTGCTGACTTGCTGGGTAGACTAGATGGACCATGTCATTCTTTACCTGCCATCATATACTATGTTACTATGGCTCTGTAGTAATCTGGCTTGTTCAGTTCTCCTGGTAGATGTAGGATTTTCTAGGGCTCACAGCAATATTTATGGTGCTGTCCTTTTCTGGATAGGCTCCTTGTTGTGGGAATTTTGGAAGTTGGTGCTGTTATGTAATGGTAGATTTGGAGCAATCTCTCCAAATATTTATTGAACAGCTCTTTTATAACGCTCCTTCCAGTGATCAGAGGCGGTTTACATAGAACAATAACTTGAAGATACATAGAACATTGAACTGCATAATAACATAATTGGAACTTAAGAACTACTTAAGTATAACAAACTATACACAAACTAGATGAATCTAGAACTAAGTACATCCCAGTATACTCTTAAGAAAAACATATAAAGGGGACTGTATTTCTTGGCTATTTACAAGTGATAAATATTACGAAGGGAAGGGATTATGATACTTGCGTAGCTTATTGAATGGTAGATAGATTGTTAGCATTGTTGGAGGAGGATGGGTTGTAATATTCTGAGAACAGGAAGGTTTCTAACTCCTTACGGAATGTTAGAAGGTCTTTCGTTGCTCTAATCTGATCGGGTAGAGCGTTCCATACTGTGGGGGTAGGAAATCTGAATGCTCTATTGCTCGTGAACTGTTTAGCTTTCCGTATAGAGGTAGGGATTGTCAGTAAGTTTTGTGCGTTTTTCCTCCTGTGTCTGTTGTCAGTTTGGGGTTGTAAAAGGGTGGATAGGGAGGAAGGGGAAATGTCATTGTGTAGTTTGAAAGCTGTGATTATTTGCTTATAGTTTATTCTGTAAGCTATTGGAAGCCAGTGGAGGTTGTATAAGATAGGTGTAATGTTTTCAGCTAGGCTAGCCTTGGTTATTATCCTGGCAGAGATGTTTTGGGTGAATTGGAGTGTTTGAATAGCCTTTTTAGGGAGACCTTGTAGAATGCTATTACAAAATTACAGGTGAGGATTTATTAAAGCTTGAACTATGGTTCTAAAATCATGAGGGTCTAGAATTAGTATAAGATGTTGGATATTTTTTAATTTGTAGAGAACTGATCTAGCAGTAGATGGGTTAGTTTTGCACATTACAAACTTTGGAAAATTATTTAAAGGAGAAAAAGGATCTCCATATCTGCTAAAAGGTACAATGCACTATTCAGCTCTTTTCAAACCACCATCATTGATCCAAAAGAACTCCTTAAGAAAATTATATTCAGGTGAAGTCAATAAAATTATGGTCTCATTAAAGTGCCTTGTATTCTTCTTTAAAGTGCCTTATTAATATCTCATTAAAGTGCTTTTACTTTTTTACATTAAAATGCTTTTGTTTCTTTAAAGTGCCTTATCATTATAATGTTATAGTGTCAGTCTAAGCTTTCAGTAACTTCATATCAGTTCACTTGTCTTGGTATAATTAAGCCGACATTCGGTAACACCAGTATCAGTTCTGATAAGAAAGCTGACATTCGGTAAACTATCAGTTTACTTAGTGTAGATAAGCCATTACTTCACTTCAGCATTGAAGACTGTAATTCATTGAAAGCTGTAGTTGAGGGGGGGCGGAGCCTGATGTCCAGCGGGATGGTCGCATAACGCTGAGGCTCCCGAGAGGCCTACTCAGAATCCTGAATTAACACCGTACATATTTGGAATTCTACTCTGATCTTGCCGGGGCACATTGGTGAGATGGCGGGGACCAAACCCACGCGCCTGTAATTTGGATCTCCAGCGGCTTCTCACGGCAAACGTTCCAAAACTGAACCTCCGTCCCCGCAGAAGGGGCTGGCCTTGTGCGAGGGCCCCGAAATGCAGCAGGAAATCCTCGCAGAGATTAGAGGGGTCAAAAACCTCGTGCAGTCAAACGGTGAAGCACTCCGAGCGCTGCGGGAAGATCTTGGTGTGCTGCAAAGCAAGCTAGAAGGGCTTTCTTCGCGTCAGGACAAAATGGAGAGCATATTGGACTCCCATGCGGCCCGTTTGTCCAAACTCGACAAAGTTGAACGTCAGGTGCGGGCCTTGCAGAAAGAAGTGCAGCCATCTTGGTAAGTTCCCCGGTCGGGGTTGAGCCCAGCACGAGCAGCGATTTCCCGCTCCTGCACTCCAGCCCAATCGGGGGCTGTGGGAGGTCACAGCCGCGCACATAAGAAGCGCCGCCGGCAGGAGACAGCCTCTTCAGCTACTGCAGCCATCTTGGTAAGCTCCCCGGTTGGGGTTGAGCCCAGCACGAGCAGCGATTTCCCGCTCCTGCACTCAAGCCCAATCGGGGGCTGTGGGAGGTCACAGCCGCGCACATAAGAAGCGCCGCCGGCAGGAGACAGCCTCTTCAGCTACTGCAGCCATCTTGGTAAGCTCCCCGGTCGGGGTTGAGCCCAGCACGAGCAGCGATTTCCCGCTCCTGCACTCCAGCCCAATCGGGGGCTGTGGGAGGTCACAGCCGCGCACATAAGAAGCGCCGCCGGCAGGAGACAGCCTCTTCAGCTACTGCAGCCATCTTGGTAAGCTCCCCGGTCGGGGTTGAGCCCAGCACGAGCAGCGATTTCCCGCTCCTGCACTCCAGCCCAATCGGGGGCTGTGGGAGGTCACAGCCGCGCACATAAGAAGCGCCGCCGGCAAGCGGCGCCCGCGCCTTGCGGGCCCGCGCCTTGCGGGCCCGCACCTGAGGGCCTCGCAAGAGGGCCCTTTGGCGTGGCCCTTAGGTGGGGCACGACAAGCGAGAAAAGCTATATCCTAACAAATTCATCGAAAGAGAGCCCTCTCCCCGCCCGGAGACAAGCAACCGAAGCAGCAGCCACTCAGAAAACCTGCATTCACAAAAGAGCTCATCGAATGTGAATCCCTCTCCCTGCACCAAAACCAACCGCTGAAGCAGCAGACGTGGAGATTACATCCATTCACAAAAAGAACTCCTGTGTAGACACGACTAGCATCTTTCACCACCGTGCTATTGGGGCACGGCCCTTAGGCTAAGGCACCTAAGACTTCCAATACTTTCGATACAACGAAGAAACAATCAACGCAGAGTCCAGCATCTACATCCAAGTACAGCTGAGCTCCCCTAGAGGGTTGAGATCGCGTACTTCACCTCCTCCATGGAACTTCAATCGCAGCAAGTATACCCTTACAAACTTTATCCAGCTGATTTTTCCCCTTACAATATATACCAGAACCTAGACACTGAATATACCAATTAATGATGTCAGTAACTTTCCTACATTACTGTTATCAGTAGCATTTTCATATTACTGTTGCCAGTAACCATTACATTTGTAATACTGTAGCAATACTGTTGCCAGTAGCTGTCTCATTTGTAATACTGTTGCCAGTAGCAGTCCCTCAATTACCCTACCTAAGCTGAAAATCTCCTCAAAACCGCACAATTCTTCTGTATTTTAATCCATACTCTATCTTTCTAGAATTATAGCTACCACCAATTATTACTAGAATTATAGCTATTACAACACATTATCTAGGGTCTTCCATGATAAAATATTAATACTAATTGATTCCATATACTGTTGTCAGTAACTAATCTATATTTGATTCCATATTCTGTTTTCAGTACCTGATTCCATATACTGTTGTCAGTAGCTAATCTATATTATTTGATTCCATATTCTGTTTTCAGTACCTGATTCCATATACTGTTGTCAGTAGCTAATCTATATTATTTCATTCCATATTCTGTCTTCAGTACCTGATTCCATATACTGTTGTCAGTAACTAATCTTTATTATTTGATTCCATATTCTGTTTTCAGTACCTAATTTTACCACTTATATTGCTGTCAGTAACCTACATTTTACAGTCAGCAAAAGTTCCAACATGAACTATAAAAGAATGCTATTGTTTACTTTGAATCTCACCTTATACATCGTCAGCCTACTACTCTCTCTCTCCCCCCTCCCTGCTAACGCCTTCAGCCCACCTTTAAACCTCCCAGAGTTCTCTTACATTCATGTTATCCCTCACCGTCAGAGACATAACACTCATCAACTATTCTTAGGAAATTCTAAGATAAATCACCACAGACTGATTCAGATAAAGACACATTCTAAAACCAACCACATAAATGCAGGCAATGCTTTCACACATTTATCCTTCATCCTCATTAATGCTAGGTCAGTTAGAAATAAAACACCTATCATAACAGATCTAATTAATACAGAAAACCCAGACCTATTATGCATTACTGAGACATGGTTAACTGAATCAGACTCAGTCCTTTTAAATCAATTAAAAGTGCAAGGATACTCCATCTTCACCTGCAATAGGAAACATATAAGAGGAGGAGGTGTTCTTATATTAGCTAAATCTAATCTCGGATTATCCTCTACTTTATGTGAAAGCCCTGATGACACAAATATACTCAAAATTGAAAATAAGGAAATAGCAATCTGCTTGATATACAGACCTCCAACTGCAAATAATCAAAATATTGACACCATACTAGAATCGGCTTGCAATTCTGCATTAAGGAAACCCCTCATCTTGCTAGGTGATTTCAATCTGCCATCTCTCTCTAACAATCAAGAAACATCTTTCTTAGAAGCGATGGAAGAGATGGGCTTCAAGCAAACAGTTAACCAACCAACTCATACTAAAGGAAACACTCTCGACCTAATATTCATTCCTACCCACTTTACCACCACATCTCATTATGTCTCACCTTCCACATCTCAAGTCCCCTGGTCTGACCACTACCTGATTAGGTTTTCTTTCCACCTCCCACAACACACCAAAACACCCCTTGTCAATCTACAACAAGGTCAAAGATTTCGACCATTCAACAGAGAAGAGTTTCTTGAATCAGTACTCCCTAGGTTGGATCCTCATATCCATAACCTTGATGCCGCAATATCAAGCTGGAATTCCATTATTGGATCCGCATCAGAACCATATTCAACAAAAATGCGCCATAAAACGAGAAAAAATGAAAAATGGTACACTATTGAACTTGCAACTCTGAAAAAAGGTCTTAGAAAAATGGAATCTACTTGGAGAAGGAAAAAAACTCACGAACTCAGAATACAATATTTCTCACTACTCAAAGATTACAAGGATGCGATTAATAACGCTAAAAAACAATATCACTCGAAAACCTTATCTAAAGCTATTAATCGTCCTAGAGAACTATTTGAGATTGTCAAATCATTAACCAAAGCCCCATCTAACAATTCTCATAAAATCTGTATTAACCCGCAAATACTTGCTGATCACTTTGCAAATAAACTCAAACTTAACAGCCATTTCACCCCACCTAGCCTATCTCATTCAGATAATAACCAACTGGAATGGAAAGCCTTCCATCCTATTACCAACAAGCTCCTTCTTCAGACAATCTCCAACCTAAATACTACAACCTCTCTTCTTGATCCTTGTCCAGTGTCTTGGATAAAATCAACAAAAACAGAACTTGCCCCAGACTTACTGAACATAGTAAACCAATCTCTTCAACAAGGACGTATAGCAGATGTCCTCAAAAGGTCAGCAATCTGACCGCTGTTAAAAAACAAAGCACTAGACAGCAACGACCCAACGTCATATCGTCCTATTGCAAGTATTCCATTCCTTGCCAAGATTATTGAAAAGATTGTGCAAACGCAGCTGCAAGATTATATAGACTCATCAGCTCCATTAGATGATCATCAATATGGATTTTGCCCATTTCATGGTGTAGAAACACTCCTAACAGCACTATTTGATACAATCATCAGAGGTATTGATAATACCAAGCGAGCCTTCATTCTCATATTCATTGATATTTCCTCGGCCTTTGACACTGTAAATCATATCACACTCATTTCAAGACTCTCACAACTAGGCATCAAAGATAAACCCTTGAATGGTTCATATCCTATTTTACTAACCGGACCCAATATGTGCAAATAGATCGAAATGCCTCATCCCCATTTCCACAAGAACAGGGCATCCCTCAAGGCTCTGCCCTTTCGGCTCTATTGTTTAATCTTTATCTTCAACCCATCTGTTCCATATTTAAATGCTTCAAAATCAACTACCACATCTACGCGGATGACATCATGTTATACTCGCCATTTGATGTGTCCAACCCGGATTATAGCAACATCTGTCATTGCCTCTCTGAAGCTGAGCTGTGGCTGAATTCAATGAATATGAATATTAATTTAAAAAAAACAGAAGTTCTATTCATAACAAGAAACACAAGCTTCACTCCCCCACTTGAAATCAACATTGGAAACAACTCTCTCCCAGTCAAAGATGAGATCAAATATTTAGGAGTCACGCTGGATAAGACCCTCAGCCTCACTAAACATATAAAACAATCTGTAAAAACAATATATTTCAAATTAAGGACGATCCAACAACTTAGACCATTGATAGATAACACTGATTTCAGAACCATAGTACAAACACTAATTACACCACATTTAGACTACTGTAATGGTATTCTTCAAGGGACCTCTAAGAAAAATATTCACACACTTCAATTAGCCCAAAATGTCACCGCAAGGATTATCCATAAAGCGAAACTTTCGGATCATATATCTCCGATTCTCTACTCTCTCCATTGGTTACCCGTCTCATGCAGAATCATCTACAAGACCTTAGTCAATACATTTAAGATCTTTAATAACATAGCTCCATCCTTCTTATCTACACTCATCAACATCCCACATGAAAATAGATCAAGACGAAAAATAAACCTTCACACGTTACAAGTCCCTGATTCTATTCGAAAGACAAGTCAGAAGACAAGCAACACAGCTTTCTCATACTTCGCTCCTACATTATGGAACAACCTCCCGACTGAAATCAGAGAAATCAAGGACCTTCAATTATTTAGAAAAAACCTAAAAACCCATCTATTCACTCTGCACTACAATAACCTTCACATTGAAGATAATCCTAACACTGAGAAAAACACCGATCATCAGTCACTCAATGACCCTACCTAGACAAGCATAAAATCTTTTCCACACATTTCACATTGCTCACCTAGTTTAAGCTTACTCTTTGAAAGCAATTACTTGTCGCTAATGTGAAAAACTGTAATATATTGTAAATATATCCCTTTACTGTTATACTGTTGGTAGTATTTTTGAAACATTATCTAATTCTTACCCAGTTCAAATGTTCCTACCTCTCTTACTATCTCCTGGTATATATAAGTTACAATTAATAGTTGAATGTTCATTGTTCTAAATCTGTTCTATGTAAAATAATAGTACTCTATTATTAAAGTTTATGTTACCTGTAAACCGCCACTGATCTCTGGAAGTGGCGGTATAGAAAAGATGTATAAATAAATAAAATAAATAAATAAATGGCAATAATAGAGCGCGCCGCAACAACATATGACTCGTGGGCATACCGGAGGGAGCGGAATCGGGAGACATGAAAGAGTTTTTATGCAAAATCCTCCCTTCCCTGCTCCAAATCACCTTTGCCAAAGATTTGGAGATCGATCGTGCTCATCGTGTACCCACAAGCATAACGCTCAACAGGAAGACCCCGCGGCCTATCATTTTTCGACTTTTGAGATATCAACACGTGGAGCAAATTCTAAGTGCCTCTCGGGCAAAGGGCCATATGGAGTTTGAGAGCCACAAGATCTCCTTCTATCCCGACTTGGCTAAACCCACGGTCGACCGCCGAAAGCGCTTTCTGGAATTCAGGCCGAGGCTTCAACAACTACAAGCCCGCTATGGCCTAATGTACCCGGCCAAGCTCCGAGTCACGCTTCACAATCAGACAAGAACATTTGAGGACCCTGATCTACTAGCGGAGTTTTTGGATTCCAAAGAAGCCGACTTGATGCGCTGACTTCCAGAATGTTCCTGCAAATATTCTCATATCCGCTGTACCTGCCATATTGGATCTGACGCAGCCCAGCAAAGAGTCTGGCGAGGGCAGTTTGTTGCCTTACTTTTGATGATATCTGTGACCCGACTCCATCTACCCACAGTAGCCTCGATGAGTATCAGAGACAGTGTTAATTATGGACTCTGGTGTTTCTTTTCTTTTTTTTTCATGTCTTTCTATTTCCTCTCTAGGGCCTCCTCCCGCAGACATATGGTCGCCATATTCTTTGGGGGTTTTGCTTCTTCTCTAAGATACTTTGGTACATACTTTTCAATATGGGGTGTATTAGCCAGAATACTCGGTGATTATGTCATTGTTGCACAGATTCTGATTATGTTGTATGTTTTCAAGCGCCCTTACCTAAAATGTCTATTACCGATTGATGGCACCATGTAAGATTTTCTCATTGAACGTAAAAGGAATCAATAATCCGATAAAACGGAAGAAAATCCTGAGCTACCTAAGTCAGGAAGCTGCGGATCTGATTTTTCTCCAAGAAACGCATTTAAATTCGAAGGAAACTCTTAAACTCAATATTAAACCTTACATGGTGGCCGCCTATTCTCCAGCCGTTTCTAAGAAATGTGGGGTTGCCATACTGGTTAGGAAATCTTTGCATGCTACTATTATTGCGACTAGCTCAGATACAGAAGGTAGATGGTCCAGAGTTCACCTCAAGATAGGTAGCCTTGAAGTTACATGTATATGCCTTTACGCTCCTAATGTGGATGACCCTGCCTTTTTTGCTACCATTGCTCAGGTTGCACAGGCCTCTGCTAATACTTCATTGATAATTGGGGGGATTTCAATCTAGTCCTTGATCCCCTGATTGACAAACAGCCGCCTAGGACAAGTGGTCCCCCCAAGAGTCACATCACGCTTACCTCCCTGATCAAAGATCTTGCTTTAGTTGATCTATGGAGGTTACTACACCCCAATGAGCTTGACTTCACCTTCTTCTCTTCCCCTCATAAATCCCAGTCTCGCATAGACTTCTTTCTAATATCAAAACTGTTAGTTTCTCAGGTGGACACTGCAAAGATTCACTCCCAACATATTTCAGATCATGCAGCCATTTCCTTTCAATTACACATTACTGCACCCCAAGGGAATTCGGGGGCCTGGTTCTTTGATAGAGCCCTGTTAACTCAGCCAGAGTTCCAGTTAGAAATTCGAGCAGCCATACAGGATTACTTCCATTTTAATCTACCCCAGGATACTGCGAATTGGGCTTGGTGGGAGGGCTTCAAAGCGGCCATTCGAGCAACGATCACTAGCTATCAAATCCGCCTGCGGAAACAACGCAAACAGCAGCTACTCATACTAGATCAACAAATAAAAGCAGGCGAACGAGTTCTAACTTCACGTACTGATCCATGTGTCTTAATTCGATTACAGCGTCTCCGTTTTCAATATAATTCAATCCTCTCAACTGCAGCTTCTAAGAGTATTGAGCTTCAGCGAGGGACATATTATCGTGAAAATAACCGAGCCGGTCGACTCTTAGCCAACGCCTTGAAAGGTCAAAAAGAAGCCAAACGCGTAGCGGCCCTTCGAGCTCCACAGGGTGGGGGCATAGTGACCACAGACTCCGACATTGTAGAGCTCTTTCGGGATTTCTATACCCGCCTATATCAATCTGAATGTGAGTTCTCGTCAGAGACATTCGAGCGATTGCTCTCTGGCATTCAGCGGCCGACCCTCTCTGAAGATGATAGGGATGCGATGGATGAACCCTTCTCTACTTCAGAGATCCAATCTGCCCTAAAACGAACAGCCTCGGGCCGTGCCGCAGGGCCCGATGGTCTCCCGACCGAATTCTACAGAACGTTCAGTGCAGATTTAGTTCCCTATTTAAAACTCTATTTTACTGCCCTTACGGTAGATACATCCTCTTTGGGATCCTTTGCTGCAGCTAATGTGGTAGTATTTGAGAAAGAAGGCAGAGACCCACTACTAACCGCCAACTACCGTCCAATCTCCCTACTTAATGCCGATTATAAGATCTTCGCTACGATCTTGGCCACCCGGCTATCTGACAGGATGGCCACCCTAATTCACCCCGACCAATGCGGTTTTATACCCGGCAGATCAACTGCTGACAATGCTCGGACCTTGTGCCATGTGCTATCCAGTGCTGCCAATCTAGATCAGCCATGGGTGGGTCTTTCCCTGGATGCCGAAAAAGCCTTTGATCGTCTAGAATGGCCCTTCTTATTTGCAGTTCTCCGATGGTATGGCTTTGGGGAGGGCTTCCTCCGATATCTCCAAGTCATGTATACTCAACCCGTCGCCAGTATTTGTGTAAATGCCATCAAGTCTCAGCCATTTAATCTCCAAAGAGGCACGCGTCAAGGTTGCCCCCTATCACCAATGCTCTTTGATCTAGCTCTTGAACCCCTAGCCCTCCTTATTAGACAGTCCGCACGTATTCGAGGTGTCCCCTTCAATCATAGGGAGATTAAACTCTCTGCATATGCAGATGACCTTATGCTTTTCGTATCCCTCGAATCGGTTCCAGCTGTCTTGGATCTGATTGACGGATACTCACAATTATCGGGCTATAAAATTAACTGGACCAAATCTGTAGCATTCCCACTGAACCGCTGGGTACATGAGGCTGACATGCAGGCCTTTCCCTTCCTTTGGCAATCCCGCATGGTGAAGTATCTCGGGGTCCATTACTGTTCTCCTTTAGAAGATACTATCAGTTTTAATGCCAAAGAGGTAGTCTCCAAAGTCCGTGAGCTCACAAATCGTTGGTCTCCCTTATCTCTTACATGGTGGGGCCGCTTAGAAACTGTCAAAATGATGATAGTCCCCAAAGTGAACTACATTTTAGAAATGCTGCCATGCTTATTCCCGCTACATACTTATAAAGATATTGAGGGCCTTCTCGTCCGTTATCTCTGGCAGGGCAAGCCACCAAGGATAGCTAAACAAAAACTACAGTCTGCAAAGGAAAGAGGGGGTACCAGATTTCCTGATTTTCTTAGATATCATCAAGCCTTCCTACTTAAGCAAGGTGCCCGATGGCTAGATGCCTCAACAGACAGCAGACCAGTTTGGCTTGACATAGAAGAGGAGCTTAGTAGCCCAATTCCGTTGACCCATCTCCCCGGTATGTCCTATCAAGTAGACACTCGCCATCCACCAATGATTGTCGATACTCTTGCGGCCTTTAACACTCTCATTCTATCACTGGGCCCGAACGTATGTCCTCAGGACGGACTCCCGCTATGGAATAACCCCAGAATTCAAGTCCTAAATAGAACGATAGCATGGAAACCCTGGTACTCAAGGGGGATCTGGACACCCCAACAGCTTTTCTCTGCAGCTCGTTGGAAAACCTTTTCTGATTTGCAAAAGGAATTTGCGTTACCAGCGAAACACTACTTTCAATTGATGCAGCTTCAACACTGCCTCAAAAGTGCTCGAATCATGCCGCCCTCTGCCCCTACTGAGGACGGGCTATTAGAGATAGTTCACTCTATTAGTAGTACACATGGGGTAGCCTCTAACTTTTATAAAATATTATGTCAGGGTGCAGACACGGCCACTTTCAGAGCCCAACAAGCCTGGGAGCGCGAACTGCAAACCACTTTAACCCCTGTGCAATGGAGCGTATTCTGGAGCAAAGTAGTGCGGGTTTCCCGGTCTGCCTCTGTTACCCAAACTCTCTTCTTTTTTGCACACAGATGCTTTTATACCCCAGAAAAAATAGCCAAATGGAACATAAATGCTAGGGACCAGTGTTGGTCTTGCCATACTGCTGTGGGAACCTTCGCTCATGTTATTTATGAATGTCCTCAACTACAGGTTTATTGGGGGCGGGTCTGGGGTCGTATTCAATTTATCCTGCACCTTCACGAACCTCTCTCTTGGAAGATCGTGGGACTCCGCTCTGTGGCGGAGGTCCCCTCTCTTCCTAAGAAGGGTCGCTTTCTCCTTGATTTCATGCTGGGTATAGCCATATGCTTAATCACGAGGAATTGGAAGGATAGCTCTCGACTTACTGTCAATGAATGGTGGAACCTCGTCTGCTTATATAGTAAATATGAGCAGATACCTCGGAGAGCTATTCCCCATGCCCAAATTCACTCTCGCTTGTCTAAGTGGCAGATGCTTAATGATTATGTACAATCTGCTCATTGTTCCAACATGCCTGTATAATGTGCACTCATCATGTTTCAGATCACCGTTAGGTTTTGTAACACAATAATGTAAGTACACGCCCGCTTCGGGAATGATTAGTTTTCTAGAGAAGAAGCAGGGGGGAGGGGGGTGGCAGGGGTTTACTTTGGTGTATGTATTACACTTTATGTATCTGTCTTTTAGCTGTATGTCTTCCTTTCCTTTGTTGTTATAAAACGAAAATAAAGAATTTAAAAAAAAAAGAAAGCTGTAGTTGAAAAAAATTATTTTAAAAGTTGTAGTTGAAAAAGCCATTAAATATAAACACGACAAAGGCCTCTGTTTCGTCAGATCTACCAGGCTTTTTCAGGGATTTGTAAGGAAATTTCAATCCTTCTCTCTCAAATCTGTGGAACACAAACAGCTTCCATCTGTAGGGCAGCAGCATTGCTCACTCTCTGCACATGCTATGACAGTCATAAACCTCATAAGAGGATAAGAGGAGTATGATCTCAACCTCATATTCACTGCTAATGCTCGGTGTAGTACTTGAATTGTGCCAAAGAGAGCCTCCCTCTTGAATTCGTAAAATGTTATGTGTATGGCTAATTTATCAGGGTGTTCTTGGAGATTCATCTTAATTAAGCCCACCAGGATAGGAAATAACTAGGTATCTTTCTGCCTCATTTTCTTGGTTTCCGACTGCATTTTTTGGAATCTGATGATCTTCTCCCTCTCTATGCAATTCACAGAATAGTTGCTTGGAAGTGACACTCTATAATCAATGCCGCTCCGGGATTGAGTCTTGTCTTGTAGTGCTCACTGTAGCTTCCATTCTGCTTACACCCAGGGATAGCAGTGAATTTCTCCGGGTCTGGTTTAATAATAGTCTACTGGCTTTTTCTCCAGAAACTTGTCCAAACCTTTTTTTAAACCCAGCTAGACTAATTGCTTTTATCTCCTCCTCCTTTTTTGTCAGATTCATAAAAGAGCCTTGCAACCATACATTCGGAGAGAGAACAGTGGTAGCATCTGTAGCAACAATATATGGCAAGATTAGAGGCACGACAAGCTAAAGTGGTTGTGACCTTTGTCAACCTTTTTTTGGTTAATTAAATACATTGATTTTGTTTGCTTTGATCATAAGAACCTGTTAACCATCATAGCCTTTTTATATGATTGCTAAATATTTACTCCTCAGTACTTGTTTTTATTCCAGCTAGGCATTTGCCCCTTTCCTGCAATTTTTTTGTTACAATATTTATTTTGAAAGAAAAATATTTTCATCATGTGAACAGAGTTTATGAAGGAGTTTTGGGAAAGGGGTGATGCGGTCTACCATTAATAGTAATGAGGGGGGCACCAAACTGTAGGTTACAGGGAGGCTCTAGAGACCCTAGTACCTACCCTATACATAGTTATGCCTACAAATTAATGCATTTACAAAGAGGGCCAACCCAAGTTCAAGGTGTTGGCACCCTAAGGAGTTCTCAAGATTTATACTGCCTGGCTATCAAAAAGTATTGTTTAGCTCTGAATTCCCTACTCATTGTCACCCCACCCCCCCTCTCAAAAAGTTGCCACCCTGGGCAACCACTTGGTTTGCCTAATGGCTGGATCATCCCTGTGTACAAAAGATTTGCATGATTAAAAATTGTCAACGATGATACAATCCAAATCTAAAGAACAGATCTGTGAAACAAACAATAAAAATATAAAAATAGTCCAAAAATCAGCAAACACGTTTTAAATTAACATGAACCTTTTTGGGGAGACTAGCACACTATAGTGCACATGGTACAGTCACTATTAAGGGATGATTATATTTTTAAGCATGATTTCTAAGATACAGCTTGTGATTTCACTTTAGAAAGTTTTTTATATATATAAAAAATGCACACTACATTGACTTTGCATGCATAGAACCTCCAGATTAATGCATGTAAAAATGATTTATGCTTCTTAAAAAAATTGCAGATGCATTAATTTCTGGAATAAACTGAAAAAAAACATCTGAAAATATGTGGTTTGATGTGGTCATATTTCTTCCCTTTTTGGATGATCCTCGCTGTAGTATTGAGGGCTGTGTGCAGTGGGTTGAGACTGATGGCCGGGAGTCCTTGGTATATCGCATTACAGTAGTCCAGGTGGAGGAGCGTCATAACCTGCAAGACTGTTCTGAAATTGTGTGGGTCTAGAAGAGGTCTGAGGCACTGTAACATCTTGGCTTTGAAAAATATTGTCTTTGGAGAATTAATTTTAAGAAGACAATTGTAGTGTATTTGACCATAACATTGAAATACCCTCCATGTAGATAAAGTAAAATGGACTTTATTTGGAGTGTGAATCTATGTGATTAATTAATTAATTAATTGAAATACGGTCCAGCAAAATAAACCTTTTTAAGAGGGTGCATGTATTATAGGATTTCAATTATATTATGCCAAGGTTATCTTCGTAACAAATTCATGGTGATCTCATGGTGCTCTTTACTTTTTTTTCATTGACTTTGCATTCTAGCAGGGCAAAGATCGAGACGACTGAAATGGAAAATCAGACTACAGTGACGGAGTTTCTACTCTTGGGATTCACTAATGCTGCAGAGATAAAGGTTGCATTCTTTCTGGTTTTCCTAGCTGCCTATATTGTCACACTTCTGGGTAACATTGGCATGATTTTAATAATACAGCTTGATTCTCATCTCCACACTCCCATGTACTTTTTCCTCAGCAATCTATCTTTTGTAGACACATGTTACTCAACTTCTATCTCTCCCAAAATGCTGGCCAACTTTATGGCTGCAAGGCCAGTCATTTCCTTCTCTGGGTGTGCTGCTCAAATATATTTCTCTGTGGCTCTAGGGAGTACGGAATGTATCCTTCTAACAACAATGGCTTATGATCGCTACGTGGCTATATGTAGCCCACTGCTCTACCCAGCCATTGTAACCAAAAGATTGTGCCTACAGCTGGTCATGTCATCATATATCATTGGATTTCTACATTCCATTATTCATGTGACTGCTACATTCTGCTTACCATTCTGTAAATCCAAGGAAATCAATCACTTTTTCTGCGATATCCCACCTCTATTGAAGCTTTCTTGTGTCAGTACCCACATCAATGAAATGCTGCTTTTTGTTTTTACCGGCTCTATTACTATGGGCTGCCTGTTAATAATACTTATCTCCTACTTCTATATTCTGTCAGCTGTGCTGAAAATCCATTCAGAGAAGGGGAGACAGAAGTCCTTCTCTACCTGTGCCTCCCACATCACTACTGTTACCCTATTTTATGGAACAATTTTTTTTATGTATGTACAGCCCAGTTCAAGTTATTCAGTACGACAGGACCAAGTGGTGTCTGTGGTTTACATTATCGTGATCCCCATGGTGAACCCACTGATCTACAGTGTGAGAAACATGGAGGTAAAGAGAGCCCTCAGGAAGATCATTGCAAGACAATTATCATCTTAGGAGACATCTGACTCCATGTTTGGATTATAATTATGTTCATTGCATAAAGGAGACACTGATTTCTCTTCAAGATGTGGTTTTAAGGCTGTTGAAAGGAAAAATATCTTCTTGGATTCTAACTAAATGTATTTTGTAAGTCATCACCTTATCATCAACAAAAGAGGCCTGAAGCCTGCTTAGGTTATAGTCATGTGCAATACTCAGTGAAAGGCCTTCCAATCCCAGCTGAGCTAAAGTACAAATCTCATGATTCCAGTAACAGATAAAGGAGGATTTTAAGGACCAGACTGGGAGTTAGTGGCGGCAGATTTTTTCCCTGTCCCCTACTTTCTAACCTTGTTTCCTGATTCCTTCTTTACTCTTCTGACCCTTCCTTTTCTTACCCTCCTATTGGTGATCCTTTCTTAATAACCTCAATTTTTTTACTGTAAACTGCTGTGATGCATGCTGAAAGGCAGTATAACCAATGCTTAATAAAGATAAACAAAGACAAAAATTGTAATCTTATCAACCACTTAAAAAAGATTCTCAATGGATGGTGTTAAGTGCGCCTTTCTTAATCGTGGCAAACTGCTTAGCATACCTCCATTTTCTAGCATGGGTCCAACTCCATCCCTATGCTAAATTTTGGGGGTGAACGTATGGTAAGCTGTCACATTTTAATAAACATACTCCCATAACATCTCCCTCAACTTTATCTGTCTGTTTATTCACACTTTCAAAAAAATGTAGCAGTTTGGTGAGGCAAGACTTCCCTTGGCTATATCCATGTTGATTTTGTCCCTTTAAACGATGGCTACCTATATATTCACTAATTTTGTTTTTTTATAATGGTTTCTACCATTTTGCTTGGCACTGCTCTCAGGCTCACTGGTCTGTAGCTTCCCAGATCACTGCTGAAATCCTTTATAAAATTTGGTCTTATGTTGGCCACTTCAGGTAATACAGATGATTTTAATGATGGTTTACACATTTTAATAGTAATCTTCAGTTTAATTTTTGAGTTCTTTCAGTACCCCGGGATGTATATCATCCAGTCCAGGTGATTTGTTACTCTCAAGTTTGTCAAATTGCCCTATTACTGTACATCTTAAAGGTTCGCCGAGATTTGTTTCAATTCTTCCAATTCACTACCTTTAAATATCATTTCTGATATGGGTATTTCGCCTATATTTTCTTCAGTAAAATCCAAAGCAAAATGCATTTGAATTTCACTGTCATGACCTTCTCCTCCCTTGGTGTACCTGTAACAGAATGTTATACGAGATTTGCTAGGAAAGATAACAGAATTTAATCACATTCTAATAAAATGTATTTGGAAAGGAAAGAAGCCATGAATAAAGGTGGTAAAATCTGTAGTCTTCATCTTAATGGAGGAAGAGTTTGGATTATTAACATGTAGAGCTGACTGTTAAGTCCAAAAAGGAAATTAGACATACCAATGAAATACATTTTACAGCCACTATACTTATTTATTTAGAGGTAAATCTCAATATTTCAGACCTGGGTGGCAGAATTCATCATATGATAAAAGTATTGCTATGGTGATGGTGGTAGAGAATAGACCATCTATAGGGAAGAGATCTTGGGAGCTTTATTGTCTTTAGAACAGCTACAAGTTAAATTGAGATAGGTAACTCTATTCATTTTTTTTCTAAAACTGGAAGTAAAAAAAAATAGGCACTCACTTTCTGGTAAAGATTGTCAATAAAATTGTTTTTAGGGGAAGAGTTTATAAGGAAGAATATTCAGTCTTCCACAGAGGGCCAAGACGATAAATTGCTCCACAACTGGTTGAAGTTCTCCTTCCACAGAGTTTAAAAATATGATGAATGATATCTACTCATGACAAAAATGTCCATCAGGAATAGATACTCTGTTTAATTGCTTTTGAAGCTTCTCACCAGGATAGAAATTTTTGAAATATGTTTTTACAACTTTTGCAATCACAAATATCTGATGATGAGAAAAGTGGAATTGCTGAGAATATTTTCACTGGATATTAGATTGACTAATGCAGAGATAGAATTTACAAGGATGGCAACTTTGGTAACTAAGGAAGGATCTGGCTGGATATAGAAAAGCCTTTTTATTTTTAAAGATGACTGAAGAATGGATTTTGGCTAAAAATTATGTCACTGCCATCATTAGTCAAAGGGAATAGTTCAGAAATTTTTGAAAGAAACTGCATCCAATTTCTGTCTTCCAAATACCAAAATGCATGATATCATTCATTGTTATTAAAAAGTAGGGGGAGATATAATAGAGGTCTATAAAATAATGAATGGAGTGGAATGAGTAAACATATATCGGTTGTTTACACCTTCAAAAGGTAGAAAGACTAGGCAAGACACAATGAAGCTACAATATAGCCAATGTAAGACTAATAGGAGTTAGCAGTGACCACGGCATGTCTAGGCTCCCCCATAGTGCTATATTGTATTTCTTGTAGGTGAAATATATAGGTTCTTTTTTCTGGGGTCTAATCGCTGACTTATCTGCTTGGTGGGTGTGCTCACATCCCAGCTGTGGGTGCACACATCTCCTCCAGGATCATGCACTGTGGACTAGCTAGTAGACTGTCTGCAGTTATATGTGTATGGCTGGAACACCTTGCAGGGTTTAGTGGCTGGTGACTCACTGTGCTTGCTGCTGGAGAATGTCAGGAGGAGGAGGAGGAGGTGGAGGTGAAGGTGGAAGAGGAGGAGGAGGAGGTGGAGGTGGAGGTGGAGCTGGTGGTGGGCAGTGGGCAGCTGAGAATTTCCAGGCCTACTGTCTTTCTGCCATTGCCTTAGGGATGTGTACAGCTCTGCATTGGTTGCTCTGTACGGTGTCTGTCCCCCCCCCTCTCTACTGCCACCATTGCAGGGAGGTAGAATGTGGATCTATAGGTGGGGGATCCCGCCTATGGGTCCAAACACCCCCCTTCACTTACATCATGTTACCATAGCACCAACACAGAATATGCACTATTCTAGGTGCATCATAGCCCATAAGGGCTAGACCTGATTAACAATTACAGATGGATACTAATGTGTCCTAGGTGTATCTGCAGGAACTACCTAACACACACACTAGCACTGATGGGTACCTGTGACATGGCCTATTTCAGCCATGGAAGGTGCTGCGGACCTGGTGCTGGCCGCCCCACCTCACCATCAGGGTGAGCACAGTACCCACACAATGTGATGGTCTGTAGCTACTCTGTGCCACTAACACACACCGTCGGCACCCCCTACCAGGCTGAGGTGCTGTGGGGGTGCACTCGGTCAGTTCCCCCTACCAGGCTGAGGTGCTGTGGGGTGCATACCCCATCTTGTGATCATCTGTAGACTGCTGATTTGCATGTGCTGTGCATAATGGGTATGGGTGGGTTGCCCCTATCCTGGTAACCACAGCAGACTGTTTGTGTGGTGACATGCAGTCCTTCTGTAGCCAGCCAGTGGTTTGTTAGCAGCTGTAGCCCGCTGGTTACTTCACTGCCTGTGGAGCCAGAGGTCATGGGTTTGAACCCCCTGTGGGGTTATTTGATAGGGCTGTCCGAGGCATTGTCTGTTTTAATGTACATTAGTGCTGCCAGCAAAAACACCCTCAGAGTACTGTAACCTTAAGGTGCCTCATAAGCCGCCCCATAAGGCACCTTAAGGTTACAGTACTCTGAGGGTGTTTATAAAGTGCCTTATAAGGTGCCTTATAAGGTGTCCTATAGGGGACATTATAGGGTGCCTTGGCGGACAGTGCACTTTATAATGTGCCCTATGGAGTGCCTTATAGGGTGCCTTATGTGGCACCTTAGGTTACACCACTGTGAGGGTGTATTTGCTGGCAGCACTAATTAAAATAAAATTAAAATGCCTCAAAAAGCAATACTTACACGTAAAAGATAATGCCTTAGCCAGCCTTGTGCATTAAGCACACTGGGGGACCAAACTCATGACCCCTGCACCAGCAGTTAGTGTATTAACCATTGTGCTACACCTCTGTTTCTGTGTTTACATCTCTGCGCGCCTACTTTATTTATTTATTTATTTACTTATTTCTTCTATACCGCCCCTTCCAATGATCAAGGGCGGTTTACATGGAACAAATTATGTATACTACTGTATACTTTACATGGAACAGGAAACTTTCTAACTTTTTACATGAAAACTTTCTAACTTTTTACATGGAATAGATTAACAAATTATGTGTACTACTGTATACATTACATTGAAACAGAGAAACTTTCTAACTTTTTACAGTAGTGACAGGTGTAAAAACTGTCCAAACTATTTACATAGGTTATTTACAAGTGTTTCTATACAGTGGTTTACAAGATAACCGTGCATCATGTGAGTGTGGTGGAATTTATTTCCATTTTACCAAGAATTTTGTGTGTGTGTGAGGGGGCTGTGTGAGGTTATCTAGTTGTGGTTTAGGGGGGTTCTGAGTTGGTGTGTCTGAGGATGTTGTGGAACAGAGCTAGAGGGGTAGGAGATTTGGAAGTGTTCAGAGAATAGATATATTTTGAGTTCCTTCCGAAATTGGGCAAGGTCCTTTATGGAGCGGAGGTCTAGTGGGAGATCATTCCAGAGCATGGGGGCAGTGAACGAGAAGGCTCTGTCACTTGTGGATTTTTTAGTCTTCTTGAATGATTTTGGTATGTCAAGTGAGTAGACTGCATTTTGTCTGCGAGCTCTCGATTCAGATGGGGTCTGAAGTAATGTTGTTAGATGTGATGGGGCGAAGTCATTTAGAAGTTTGAATGTTGTTAGGAGAATTTTGTATTTGATACGGCTGTTTATAGGGAGCCAATGTAGTTCTAGGAGTATAGGGGTCACATGGTATGTTAGGCGAGCTTTAGTAGTTATCTTTGCGCAGATGTTCTGGGCTCTTTGTAATAGGTACGTGTTTTTTTGTGGTAGGCCAATCAGGAGACTGTTGCAGTAATCAAAATGGGGTGTGATGAGTGTATTAACAACCAATCTAAAGCCATGTGTATCCAAGAGGGGCCTTAGATGTTGTATGGTTTTGAGTTTAAGAAATATGGTTCTTACTGTCTGCTTTATTTGTGGTGTCATGGTGAGGGTATGGTCTATTATTACACCCAGGTATTTTACCTCTTTTTTAACGGGTATAGATGTGTTGTTGATTGAGATTGTTGTTGGAAACGTGTTCTCAGTCACAGGTGTTCTTGTAACGAACATTGCTTCCGTTTTTTTAAGGTTAATGCTGAGGTAGTTAGTTTCCATCCAAGAGGTGGTTTCAGCCATGCACTCAGCTAGGTTGCCGTAAGTGTGTTTTTTTGTGGTTATGGGGATAACGAGCATGATATCGTCAGCATATATAAAGTGATTAATCTTGTGTTTTCTAAATATGTTTGTGATAGGTTTCAGGTATAAGTTGAATAGAAGGGCAGAAAGGGCTGATCCCTGAGGTATACCTTGTCCTTGGGGGAAGGTTTCTGATGCTTCTTGATCTATCTGGACACGTATTAGTCTATGTGTGATGTAGGACTTGAATCATTTGAGAACAGTTCCACCTATTCCTAAGTTTTCTAGTCTGTTAATCAAGGTGGGGTGGGTGATGTTGCCAAAGGCGGCCGAGATGTCAATAAAGAGTAGTAGGAAACCCTGATTGTTGACATCTGTGCCTTTGATGAGGTGGTCAATCAGTGTGATCAAGAGGGTTTCCACTCCGTGAAAAGGGCGAAAACCGAATTGGTGTGAATCAAGGGGTTTATGTTCATCAATATGCTCTTGTAATTGTAGTTGAATTGACTTTTCTATAATTTTAGCTATAAAAGGAATGCTAGCTATTGGTCTGTATGAATTGGGGTCTTTTGAGTCAAGTTTATTGTTTTTTATTATTGGGCGAAGCGTTGTGAGCTTTAGAGCATCTGGCATAATGCCCTGCGAGAGGGACAGGTTCACCATGTATTGGATGTTTTCAGCAAGTTCTTCCTTTGTATGTTTAATCCAGGACACTGGGCAAGGATCGAGTGGGGAGGTTGTAGTGTTGATCATTGTTATGATTTTAATGAGCTGTTTTTGATCCACAGTGTGGAAAGTTGTCCAATTGTTATTGATATTGGTGTTTGTAGTCAGTATTGGTGTTAGAGTATTGGGTTTAGATTTTAGTTTTTCGGCAAAGTGAGATGCTAAGGTTTGAATGCTTATTGTTGGTAGCTTTGGCTCGGAGTTCTTTGTTTTAGTTAGTGTTTTTACAATTGAAAATAGTTCTCTAGTTCGGTTGATGGCTAGATTTATTACTTTAGAGTGGTAATCCCTTTTCGATTTGTTTATTGCGTTTTTGTATTCGTTAAGTGTGTTCATATATTGTGATTTATTTTCATCTGTTTTAGTTTTCCTCCATCTCTTTTCCTGTTTTCTTAGTTGTTTTTTTAGTTTTGCTAGTTCTTTGGTGAACCATTTTTCTGACCTTTTCGTTTGTCTATGCCTATTACATGTGGGGATAGCTGCTTCCTGTATTGTTAGGTTCCAGTGATTTATAGCGGAGTTGATGTCAGGGAGGTTTTCGTCGAGTGCTGGTAATACTTTGTTAAGGAATGTATCATTGTCAAAGTGGGCAAAGCGTGATAAATGGGGAGATGTGCTTGTTGTATTTGGTGTTGCTTGTGCTGGGAGGTGGAGTGTTATGAGGTGATGATCGGACCATGGTACTTCTGTTGTAGTTGGGGGTGTGAATTGTTGATGGTTATTAAGGGAGGAAGGGAGGAAGATGAGATCTAAAGTGTTACCTTTTATGTGTGTGGGGGTATGAAATATCTGTGTATATCCCATTTGGTTCATGGCATCCATGAAGTTATCTGATTGGGGTTTATTTAGTGAGGGGAGGTTTAGGTCACCTAGAATTACTAGTGGTTTGTTTTGTGATGCTGTGCATGCAAGTTCAAGGATGGAGGATAGGGTTTTTTTTACTTAAGATTACCGCGCGTTAATGCACTTAGCGGCTTCTCGCACGATAATGTGCACAGCGCACGTTATCCTGTGATAATCCCGTATTGCTATGTTAAGACCGAAACGCCCACTCCCTTTATGGCAGCCTGCACACTAGCGCTGGGCGCATGTTAAGACTGCTTAGTAAACATACCCCTTAGAGAGGATTCCCATTGTTAGCCACTATTCCATTGTTCTCACTGGAAAAATCTCACAAGTGGGCTTCCATAGTTTATTTATTTATTTTATTTAAAAGGATTTATATACCGCTTTATCCTGAAATCAAAGCGGATTATACAACAAACAAATCAGGTGGTTGGGTGCGTGGGTGAGGGCATGCAGTGGTAAGTCAAGATGTGTGTGTGTGGTTGGCTGTAGTTGATTGCCTGGTGAGCTATATACAGTATGAGCTATGTACAGAAACTATTTACATTTTTACATTTTGGTGTGCAGAGAGAGAGGTCGTTTGACCGTTCATGTGATGTCCTTGTAGTGTTCTGCGAAGAGCGTTGTTTTGAGCATCTTCCGGAAGTCTTTTAGGTCTGTTGTTGATCTCAGGTTGTCAGGGAGTGAGTTCCATAGCGCGGGTGTGGCCAGGAATAGTGCTCTTCTTGAAGTGTCTTTTGTTGTTTTGGCCAAAGCTTTGGGTATGTTGATAGTGTCTGATGTGCCTCTCCTTCTGGGTCTAGTGCCTGGGTCGCCTTTGATGAGGGGTTTTAGACTATCTACGGAGATGTTCTGTTTGATTTTGAATGTGTTTGATTTTGAATGTGTTAGAAGTACCTTGTAGCGGATGCGGGAGCTGATTGGGAGCCAGTGGAGGTGTTTGAGAATGGGGGTGATGTGGTTTTGCCTTGAAGATCCTGTTATTATTCGGGCGGCTGTGTTTTGGGCCATCTGTAATGGCCAAGTGGCTTGTTTTGAGAGTCCGAGGTAGATGGGGTTGCAGTAGTCCAGGATGGGAGTGATAAGAGTGATAAAATAAATAAATAAATACAGCTAAATATAAGAGCTTGACTGACGGTGAGGAGGTGATCCTGTGAGAAGATTAGCTTGAGGCGTCTTATGGTTCTCATCTTTAGGTATGCGTTCCTTGTGGTTTTGGTGATGTGAGATTGGAGGTTCAGCTCCTTGTCGAGTGTCACCCCGAGATACATTATTTCGGGTTTTATTGGTATAGTGGTGTTGTTCAGCTTGATGATAGGAGGAGGAGTGAAAGCAGAGTTTCTGGTGATTAGCGCTTCTGTCTTGTTGTAGTTTATGGTTAAGTTGTTTTCTAGTAGCCAGCTAGTCATCTGTTGCAAGCATTTGGCTATGCTAGAGTAGTCTGGGCTGTCAAAGTTGATGGGGGTGTATATCATGATGTCTTCTGCGTAGATGGTACATTGTATTTTGTTGTTTTTGATAATAGAGCAGATAGGTTGTATATACTGGTTGAATAACAAGGCTGAGAGAGAGTAGCCTTGTGGTATAGCCTGGGTGGCTCTCAAAGGTTGGGAGGTGGCTGAACCACGTTTGACTTGGAGGTGTCTGTCTGTGGGGTAAGATGTGAACCAGTTCAAAGTGGTGTCGTGTAGATCAAGTTCCTATAGTCTTGATTGTTGAGTTTTGTGGTTGATGGTGTCGAAGGCAGCAGAGATGTCTATGAAGATCATGATGACGCCCTTCTTGATGTTGTCGATTACCTGGATCAGATTAACGAAGATGTAAATCAGTAGTGTTTCAACACCGTGGTTTGGGCGGAAACCATGTTGATTGCAGTCCAGAGGGGCATGGGTGTCTATGTGGTCTTGGAGCTGTTGTTGAACCACCTTCTCACTTTGCCAAGAAGGGAAGGCTTGAGATGGGTCTGTAGGTGGCTGGATTGGTTTTACTTAGCTGGGACTTTTTCGGGATTAGGTTTATTGTCGCTAGCTTTAGTGTGCTGGGCATGATACCCTGGGTTAGGGAGTTGTGTACAATATTGTGGATGAATTGGATGAGTTCTGCTTTTGCTGCTTTTATCCAGACCACAGGGCAGGGGTCTGTGGGGGCGGTGCTGGTGTTGAGTGTTGCGATGATGTGTGATAACTGATCAGTTGTAGGAATGCTGAATTTCTCCCAGATGTGGTTGGATGGGTTCGGTTTGCAGGTATTATTCATGGTCAGATTGGGGAAGGCGGTGAACGTGGTCTGCGAATGTCTGAGGATCTATTTGATCCAAGTTCTTGGAGTTGGGTTCGTTGGTGACAGTTTTTACTATCTGAAATAGTTCTCTAGGCTTGTTGGTGGATTTGAGGATTAGGTTGGTGTAGTATTCCCTTTTCTTCTGGTTGATGAGGTTGTTGTATTCTTTTTGCTTTGATTGGTATAGGTCCTGTGTAGTGGAGGATTTGGAGCGTCTCCAGCAATGTTCTATTTGTCTTAGGGCTTTTTTTGCTTCTCAGATTTCCTTTGAGTACCAGGGGGTGGTCCTGGTTTTGGGGTTGTGTCTTTTGCTAGTACTGTAGTCAGTGGCTGCAGCATTGATGGTGGTGTTCCAGTTTGCGATTTGTTCATTTAGGTCCACTGTGTTTGTGAGCAGGTGGGGTAGGGTGTCCTGGAGGAAAGTATCTTTGTTGAAGTTTTTGAATCTACTCCGAGTGGCTTGGTTGTCTTGGTCTTGTTCTCCTGGGAGCTCAGGACTTCACTGGGAGCTTGGCATTCTCTCTCCAGACATGTTTTCTGCAGATTCTCCATCTCTCAGCTCCTTCACTGCCAGGGCATATGCACTAGTCTTCTCACTCTTTGAAATTCAGCTCTACACTGACAACCCTCCCCCTCCCCCTCCCCCCACCCCCATAGCATGTTTATGGTATGTCTGTGGAATGCTATCACTAAGGCTCAAAAATACAGAGGTTCGTAATTTTCTGGGCCATGCCATGCAACACAGGTACTACTTATGTGAAAGGCCCTGAGTTTCTTTACTGCATCGGGAACATTGTTCTGCCTGCCTGCAAATATCTCAATCTATGTACTATAACTGAGGATAGCCACATAAATATAAAGCAATTCAGACTTCTCTGGCTCAGAAAATTGCAGCAAAGATATCAAATCTTCCTCAGTTTCATTGAGCTCCCCATCTGAATCTGAGGAAAACTGAAAAACATCTGTTGAATTTAAACCAAGTTAAACATTTCTCCTAGTCAGGTAAGGACCTTCAAAGAATCTTCACGATCAAAGAGTAAATAAGAGGGAAGCATATTCAGCAGCAGTGGGAAAGCTAACTGAACTGCCTAGCTGCCTCCACTCTAATGATATCCAGAAATCCAGCAATGAAATGTATCCGGTTTATGATGCTGAGCATCTGGGCTCGCCGTACCGTAGCACCACTACACAGTTAGCAGTGATTTTCAGCTGCCAACCAGATAGCACTAGGCGGTTAAAGTTAGGGCAGCCATTCACCAGTCCTAACTTGGACTGATTGAGCTATCTGGTTAGCGGCCGAATATTGCTGCTAAGTAGATAGCTGCTGCTACTGCCTCTGATTTGCCCAGCGACCACCTTGGATTTACAGGCCATTTGTTTCTGTTTTCCATGGGGATAGTCAGTGGCAGTATCTGGTTAATGAGCATGTTTTAGTTGGACAGCAGCTCTACTAACTAGGTAAAACACTTTTAATATGCCCCTTTGACTATTTTTTTGTCTTGAAAATGACCCTGCAGAAGGTTCATGAACTCACCTACACCTGTTATTTCATATGCACACATTTCCTGGCATAGATCATACTCAAAAGGTCTGATATTCAGCTGGCATTGGAAATAGGTTGTGTTATATGTTAGTGCCAGTGTTTAACTTAATCCATACATTTCGTGCCAGTATACATAAAGATAATGGTGCTAAATGTACGCTTGATGACAGTTTTAGATAGGACATAGAGAGGGGATTTAGACATCCAGTTGGGATTTGGAAAATTCCAGTGTATTTCACCATACATATATACGAGTGGAGGGGTGGCCTAGTGGTTGGGGCAAGGTACTTCAGGCCAGAAGGTCAGGGGTTCAAATCTCTCTACAGGACAGCAACCTTGGACCAGAAGGACTGGGGTTTCTAATCCCACAGGTGCTCCTTGTGGTCTTGGGCAAGCCACTTAACCCTCCATAGCCTATAAAATAGTTATCTCCAAGTTATAATGCCCTGTTCAATGTAATTTCAGTTTGTTCAATGTAAACTGCACTAATGCAGAATAGCACAGTATATAAGAGAATGTAAATAAATATAAGGACAAGCAAAAGTGCACATCAATGTCTCTTCATGTTTAGCAGGAGCAGCAATTTGAAAAAGCAGCACATGGGGAGAAAATGTGCTACTTCATCTCACATGTGTGTGGGAGTAGCTCCTGCCAGCTGTACAGGCCCCCATATCTTGATCCAGATCATACCACCTCAACATCAATGCCCCAATCCCCTGTGGCATCAGATCCTCCTTTAACTCCACCTTGCCATCCACTCACTCACCACAACTAAAACTCCTACTCTGACATAAAACTCCCATCACAAATCTCCCTGACTCCTCCATGCATGAAAAAAACCCACCCTCTATTGGCTATCTAAAGGACTCCTCAATGTCCATTTCTTAATCCAACTTCATTGCGGTCCCTGATATACAGAAGCAATTCACATTCGTTCCTGCACCTTCTGCTTCACGTTCCATAATGGCAGCCGTGAGCCTGGTGTTAAGCTCATGATACTGCTAAGGGTCATAATGCAAAATAAAGAAAAATTGATATATCTGGCAACCTGATCTTTAGTGGTACTTCTTTATGTATTTCCATGTATAACCCATGCATTCCTTAAATTTCAAAGCAGGATATAAGCAATAAGTTCTACATTCACTGAATAACAATGAAAATGATAGTTTATTATAAATAGATAAAAATACAAGACACCTTCATACAGTCATCAACTTTGCTGTGTAGCCTGTATCCCTTTCATCCTTCCCTCTCTCTTCCCTCTTATCTTCCCCTCCTTGTTCATTGTTCTGCCATCTAGTATGAATGCTGACTTCCTATCAATTAATTGGAGTTCCTTTTCCCTTTTAGGAATTTATTATATTTTTATTGTAAACCACTCTGATGTTATGAAACCAACTCCCACCAGAACTACGAGCTAGCAATGACCTTCTAGACTTCAGAAAGAAACTCAAAACGCACATTTTCCAATCACATTTCAACCTGAACTAAACCCACAGATGGAGCAGCCCCTGACCACTGTGTCCAAGAAGATTATCCTGTATATATGTATTTATGTATATATGTAAATGAACTCCCCCATAGCTAAGAAGTGTTAACTCTGTATGATGTGCTTTTCTGACAATCTGTATGTAAACAAAATTTGTACCTGCCTTGATTCGGCAGTTTCACAATAGTAATCCTACCCGCTTCTGATCGCTGGAAGGAGCGGGCTACAAATGCTTGCTAAATAAAAATAAAAAATAAATGAAGGGCAGTATATCAAGTTTTTGATAAACAAAAAAACAATAAACTCTCTGGTATTGAAAAACATCTGGGCAGCAGCAGAATAGGATAGTGTTGATGGCGGAGGATCACATTTCTGTGACAACGGCAACAACACCAAATTTAAACTGCGCGGAAGGAAAGCCCGGCAATCTACTTCTGTATCTTGCCATGAAAACCCAATGGATAGTTGCAACAAAACAAATTGTGCTATAGTGCTGGAAGATGAGACCACCAGGTCGGAAGGCACTCAACTAGCTACTGGGGAAGAGATGAAGACTTTTCAGAGTAAAGTCAACATTTATGATGTGGTTGGATCAAAGCCCTCGGGCCGTCTGACTGCTGATGTAGCTGTGCATGAAATGAGAGTCAGAAGCTGTAAAGATGTCTTACACATTGGAACATAGAACGTACGAAGCATGAACCAAGGGAAGTTGGAGGTGGTCAAGAATGAAATGGAATGTGTACAACTTGATCTGTTGGGTGTCAGTGAACTGAAATGGACTGGGATCGGGCACTTTGCATCAGATGATCACATGGTCTACTATGCTGGAAATGAAAGACAAAGAAGGAATGGTGTTGCATTTATAATAAAGAAGAAACTTGCAAGAACTATAATGAAATACAATGCAGTCAGCGAACGCTTAATCTCTATTCGTCTACGAGGAATGCCTATCAACACAACTATAATTCAAGTATATGCCCCAACAACAGCTGCAGATGAGAATGAAATTGAAGAGTTCTATGAACAAGTACAAGCTGAAATTGACAGAACATGCAAACAGGATATCCTGATAGTCATGGGTGACTGGAACGCAAAAGTTGGCAACAAAGAAGAAGGCAAAGTAGTTGGAAAATTTGGACTTGGCAACAGAAATGAAGCTGGAGAAAGACTGATAGAATTCTGCAAGACCAACAATCTATTCATCTCAAACACCTTCTTCCAGCAACACAAGCAACGACTGTACACATGGACTTCACCCAATGGATTGTATAAAAATCAAATTGACTATATCTGTGGAAGTCAATGATGGAAAAGCTCTATAACATCAACAAAGACGAAACCTGGAGCTGACTGTGGTACAGATCATCAACTACTAGTATGCAAACTCAAGCTAAAGTTGAAAAAGAGCAAACCACTCATGAATGCAGCAAAATATGACCTTGAGAATATACCACTGGAATTTAAAGACTGCCTGCAAAATCGATTTGCTGCTTTAGATACAAATGATAGAGCTCCAGAAGAGTTATGGAATGACATCAAGAAGGTTGTGTTGGAAGAAAGCGAGAAGTATCTACAAAAGGTGAAAAAGCAAAAACGGCCAAAATGGATGACGGAAGAAACTCTGAAAATTGCCCAGAAACGCAGAGAAGCTAAAGCCAGAGGAGGAAGAAAGACAATCACAGAACTCAACAGAGATTTCCAACGTGCAGCAAGACAGGACAAGGAAAAGTACTACAATGACACATGCAAGGAAATAGAAGCCAGAAACTATTAGAGGAAGAACAAGATCGGCTTTCCTAAAGCTACGAGAGTTAAAGAAAAAGTTCCAGCCTAGAATTGGAATGTTACAAGATGCTCAAGGTTCTATGTTGAATGATGCTGAGAAGATCAAGAAAAGATGGAAGGAATATACAGAGTTTTTATATGATAAAGATCAAGTGGACCAACAGCCGTTTCAACATGTACCTTATGATCGGGAACTATTGGTGATGAAAGAAGAAGTTGAAGCAGCATTGAAAGCCTTATCAAAGAACAAAGCACCAGGCATTGATAGCATTCCCATAGATGTATTACAGCAATCTGATGCAGCTGTTACCGTCCTGACAAGGCTCTGCCAAGAAATATGGAAGACAGCATCATGGCCAACTGAGTGGAAAAGATCTGTGTTTATACCAATACTAAAGAAAGGTGATCCAACTGACTGTGGACATTATCGCACAATCGCTCTGATCCCACATGCCAGCAATATTCTACTGAAGATTATTCAAAAGAGACTACAACCATACCTGGAACAAGAACTACCTGAAGTGCAAGCAGGGTTCAGGAAAGGGCGAGGAATGAGAGACATCATTGCGGAGGTGAGATGGATCCTTGAAAAGACTAAAGAATACCAAAAGGATATCTATTTGTGTTTTATCGACTATAGCAAAGCTTTTGACTGTGTAAACCATGAGAAACTCTGGGCCACATTAAGAAGCATGGGTATACCAGAACACCTGTTCGTACTCTTGCACAATCTGTACATTGATCAAGAAGCAACAGTTTGAACGGAACAAGGAGAAACAGAATGGTTTAAAATAAGCAAAGGTGTAAGACAAGGCTGCATACTTTCCCCCTACCTGTTTAATTTATATGCAGAACAAATCATCAGAGAAGCAGGATTGTATGAAGACAACAGAGGTGTGAAGATTGGTGGAAGACTCATCAACAACCTTCGCTATGCTGGTGATACCACATTACTGGCTGAAAGTGAAGATGATCTGAAACATTTGCTTCTCACAGTCAAAGAACATAGTCTCAAAATGGGCCTGCACCTTAATGTAAAGAAGACAAAGATCATGACAACTGGCATAATCAACAGGTTCATTGTTGAAGGAGAATAAATTGAAATCGTGGACAACTTTAACCTACTTGGATCAACTATCAATAAAGAAGCAACAAGCAGTCAAGAAATCAGACGACGCATTGCTCTTGGCAGAATGGCCATGAAAGACCTAGATAAGATTCTCAAGAGCAGAGATGTCTCTCTCCACACAAAGATTTGACTTCTTCAAGCCATGGTATTTTCAATAACATCATATGGATGTGAAAGCTGGACAGTGAAAAAGACAGACAGGAGGAAAATTGATGCCTTTGAATTATGGTGCTGGCGGCGAATACTGTGTATAACATGGACTGCCCGAAGAACAAACCAGTCGGTACTAGAGGAGATCAAACCTAAGCTTTCTTTAGAAGCTCAGATGACAAGACTTCGACTTTCATACTTTGGACACATCATGCGTAGAGAGAGATCATTAGAGAAAGACATAATGCTTGGCAAGATAGAAGGTCAACGCAAAAGAGGAAGGCCAGCAATGAGATGGATCGATACAATAACAGCAACTACAGGTACCAGTCTGTCAACAATGAGCCGCCTGACTGAAGACCGAGCACAATTTAGGATAGCTATCCAGAAGGTCACCATGAGTCGACTCCGACTCGACGGCACTTAACAACAACAACAATCTCAACCTCAATCTCCAAATGCTGCCTGAAAAAAATAAGTTTTAGAGCCCATCCAAAAACACTGAGATGTGGCTCTAGCTATAAACTATTGGGTAATGATGGTACCGTGAGATTAACTCTAAAGGTTTCAGCTGGTATGTTGAATCCAATACCCAGAACTGGGTCACTAGGTACCAGGGACCATGGGACACCAGTAAGAACTAGAGTATGGGGATTGAGGGCAGATGGAGGGTTTTGCTTAGAGGGCTTCAGGGGGATCTTTATAAAGGAAGATTTAGGTTTAGGGATGTTGATACTGGGGAGGATCAGATGCCTTTGAGGTGACAGGGGATTGGATGTCTTGAGGGAGGTCAGGGAGCTTGGATATCTTGGAGAGTCAGGGGATCAGATTATAGAGGGTTATTGGGGATCAGGGATCGAAGGGTGATGGAGAGGCCTGACCTTGGTCTTCATTCCTTTATGAAAACACACATACAGGTTGTTGTTTTTTTAATGAAGGACAAATCCGATTTGGGAATACTGATGCTGAGGAGGAATCAGATGCCTTGGAGTGGAGCTAGGCATCTGATACCTTGGAGGTGGAGTCACAAGATCAGTGATCAAATGTCTTGGGGGTATCAGAGGATCAGATTCTCTGGAGTGATCGAGGATCACTGTTGGGGGCATGATGAAGGGGCATGACCTCGGCCTTTATTCATGCACCTTCAAGAAGGCCCTTAGTCATACTACAGGGTAGCTGTTAAAGCTGATTTTTTGTCATCGATTTGGATTCCCTAATAAGATGAAAAATCTATGTTGATAATGTAGGCCTCCACTAACCTCTCCCTCTTCATGCCATCACCATGTCTTCTGTCAAACAAAATACGGTGTGCATCACACAATAGCTCCTTTCTAAGATTTTGTTTACATGTATAAGCCAGGTTACATCAAAAAATGTTGCTTTTTAGTCATGAGAGTTTAGTAAATTTTCAAACAAGCCATTTCTGCACATAACCCTCTGTTTTATGCACTTAAAGGTTTTTAAAATTACTATGCTATTTAAACATTACTACCACTGATGCTATACCATAGCAATCATGCTAAGATTTCTGATTTTTGACTATGTTTCTTGTTGGTTTCATATATCTCTTCTGTAGATGTGCATTGTATAGGGTTGCCAACTGGCTCCAGATGCGCCCGACCGGCTTGATCCAGTCCTGGGTTTACCTCACTGCATGCAGGAACTTGAAGTTTTCCATTTCCTATGGAGTGCAATGGAGAAATCATAACTAAATGTCCCTGTAAGCAATGAGGTAAACCCAGGACTGGATCAAGCCTGCCGTGTGCATGTGGAGTAAGTTGGCAACCCTAGCATTGTACAAACATTAGAAGGTATTGTAAGCATGAAAATCTATTAGGTGACATTAATTTGTAGGTGTATTCATGAGAACATAAGATATGCAAACTTGGTCAGACCGAGGTCCATCAAGCCGAGTATCCTCTTTCCAACAGTGGCCAATCGAGGTCATAAGTACTGAGCAGTTTCCCCAAAAGACATACAGGTTCCACAATGCTTGTATTGGGGCAAGCAGTTATTCTGGGTCCTCTTTAATAATGGTTTATAGACCTTTCCTCCAGGAACTTGTCCAAACCTTTTTTAAAACCAGCTACACAAATAGCTTTTACTACATCCTCCGGTAATGAATTCCAGAGTTTGATTACGCATTAAGTGAAACAATATTTTCTCTTATTAGTCTTAAATCGGTTACACTGTAGCTTTATTGCATGCCACCTAATCTTTCTATATTTTGATGGCATAAACAGTCGATCTTCGTTTACCCGTTCCACTCAATTCATTAATTTATAGACCTCTATCATATCTCCCCTCAGCCGTCTCTTTTCCAGGTTGTAGAGCCCATGTATATGCGATTTCTGCGTACTTTAAATTTGTAGGCATCTAAATGAGCTGAATGCATGCTCACAGAGGCACATCCCTAATACTCACTACAGTTATATAGAAGACCCTTATGTATGACAGTAAAAGAGAGAATTCATGAAGTGGCCGTTTTATTAAAGTGCGGTAGTTTTTGCATGTACCTCGTGTTTTGAGTAACGATTAACATGTGGTAACTGCAAACATCCTGCTTTAACTGTTGGGGGGTGTGACCAGCTTGTTCCCTGAACTATAAATTCCTTACCATACATTAAGGTCATTGACCATTACTGCAGGGTTCTCTTAACGCCATCTATTGAGGTGAAGCACGCAGTACGTATTGCGCACTAACTGCAATGTGTAGTTCATGACCACGCTCTACCCATAACCTGTGTATTTCCCATCTCGTCACATGATAAGTAATTAATGCGAGAATTAGTGCTTGATATCATGCCAGCTTGGTAATAGATACCACAGTCTCATGCTAACAGTTACCAAGAATGCACGTTAACAATTTAGTGCAGTTTAGAAAAAGGAGAGAGCGTATGTGAGAGCGGATAAGAGACAATGCATGTGAGGAGTATCGATGAAGAGTGTATGTCAGGAGAATGAGAGAGACTGCATATATCTGATAAATATTGCAGATATGAATATTCTCCCAGCTCTAAATTCACAATGCAGTTAATTATCACACAGCTTAATTAGCCCATTTTTGTGCCATTGCTAAAATCTAATTGCATGATCTGAAAATACATCACTTGAGATTTGATTTTTATATAATTAGATCCCAGTAGTAACAGGGAATATTAAAGCCCTGACCATCCCTTAGTATTTCTGCCGTTGTGTTCAACAAAGAGTCATTATCCTGGTAGGCCAAAGATTTCCTTCTACAAGAAGGGGGATGATTCAATTTGGTGTTGTGTCTGTGGTCTGTGTATGTGGGGGGAGGGGGGAGATTATTTAAACACCGTATATTCATGTTTCTAAGACTCTACCCTGGATTATAAGAATCCATAATGCTGAAAAACAAGAAAGAAAAAGCGGATCTTAGGCATAAGAAGTCTCGGTAAGGATTGTTAAAAACAGAAGCTAGAGTAAGTCAGTGCTACTCTTTAGCACTGCAGAATTTTAATGTAGGAAGAGAGGAGGAGCTAGAATTTACTAGAACTAGGAGATGAGAACATGATGATGTGCATTTGTGATCATGTCTTCAGTTCATTTGGGTGGCTAAACAAATCGCTTATACATGGTCAGAGCCGGCGCTACCCAATAAGCTGGGTAAGAGCGGCAGGGGGTGCTGGTGATAAGGGGTGCCAAAATCACGACCAGCAGTTGTGTGTGTGCCCGTGGGATTAGTCTGTCCCACAGGCTGTAGAGAGCTGCAAGCCAAGATCCCCTTCAGCACTGCTCTATGCCCACGGGACAGGCTGCTCCAGCTGGTGAAAGATCCTTGTCAGTCTGAGCTTCTTTACCTTGTTGCTGCTTTAACGGGTGAATCAGTGAGGGACTGGCTCAGGGCTCAGCCTCCTTCATTGATTCACCCCTTAAAGTGGCTGAGCACAGCCAGGGAAACATTCTCCTTTGCTCCTGAGACTGTGCTGCTTTAAGATCCGCAGGATTGCGGTGCTTCTGAAGTTAGTACAAGCATTTCCTGTTTATCACAAGAGCTGGTGATGGAATCAAAGGCTAAGGATGGCAGGTGAAAGTTGAGGGAGTGAGAATAAATGGTATAAATAGAGAACTAGGGAATGGTAGAGAGGATATAGAAAGCAGGGGAAGGAGAGAGACAGTGACGGCAATGGGAACACTAGAGAAGGGGTAAGAATGGGAGATGGAAAGCTGGTAGATAGATGAGAGGTAAAACGTGTGAGACTTATGAATAGAGAGTGAGGAGTAAAATCTGGAGTGGGTAGGGAAGCAGGGGAAAGAGAAAAGGAAAAAAAAGAGATACAAAGGAAAGATACATATCAAAGACATAGAGAGAAGGAAGAAAAAAGACTTGAGGAGAGAAGAAATGAACACAAGGAATGTCGAAAAGCGAAAGGAACCAACTCAGTTGAAAAATAAAATGGTCAGACAACAAAGACAGAAAAAAATAATTGTATTTTCAATTTAGTGTTTTGCATATGTCAGTTTTTTAATTAGCATGCTGTCTTTAGATGCATCTTGTTCTGTTCCTCTGGTGCTGAGCTACATTCAGAGCCTGGCTTCTTGGGGGTTCAGTGGAATTTTTGTTGACATATTTCTATTTTTTGGTGAGAGTTTGTTCTAAATGTGAGACTCAGGCCAGGTAATGTTAGCAACAAGGGATAAACTAAAAGGCAATGTCAGGAAATACTTTTTTACTGAAAGTGTGATGGATGCTTGGAATGCCCTCCCTATGGAAGTGGTGGGGGCAAGTGACAGAATTCAAAATGGCATGGAACAAACACAGTGGATCCCTTTATAGTAACAAGATAACATCAAAATAAATGTGTTACTTATATCTCAACAAATAGGGGTGACCCGCACGGAGCAGTGGGTACACCCCTAAACAAAGGTATGGGAAGGAGTGACCTGCACGGAGCGGCAGATGCACCTACTCTTGCTGACTTGCTGGGTAGACTAGATGGACCATGTCATTCTTTACCTGCCATCATATACTATGTTACTATGGCTCTGTAGTAATCTGGCTTGTTCAGTTCTCCTGGTAGATGTAGGATTTTCTAGGGCTCACAGCAATATTTATGGTGCTTTCCTTTTCTGAATAGGCTCCTTGTTGTGGGAATTTTGGAAGTTGGTGCTGTTATGTAATGGTAGATTTGGAGCAATCTCTCCAAATATTTATTGAACAGCTCTTTTATAACGCTCCTTCCAGTGATCAGAGGCGGTTTACATAGAACAATAACTTGAAGATACATAGAACATTGAACAGCATAATAACATAATTGGAACTTAAGAACTACTTAAGTATAACAAACTATACACAAACTAGATGAATCTAGAACTAAGTACATCCCAGTATACTCTTAAGAAAAACATATAAAGGGGACTGTATTTCTTGGCTATTTACAAGTGATAAATATTACGAAGGGAAGGGATTATGATGCTTGCGTAGCATATTGAATGGTAGATAGATTGTTAGCATTGTTGGAGGAGGATGGGTTGTAATATTCTGAGAACAGGAAGGTTTCTAACTCCTTACGGAATGTTAGAAGGTCTTTCATTGCTCTAAGCTGATCGGGTAGAGCGTTCCATACTGTGGGGGTAGGAAATCTGAACGCTCTATTGCTCGTGAACTGTTTAGTTTTCCGTATAGAGGTAGGGATTGTCCGTAAGTTTTGTGTGTTTTTCCTCCTGTGTCTGTTGTCAGTTTGGGGTTGTAAAAGGGTGGATAGGCAGGAAGGGGAAATGTCATTGTGTAGTTTAAAAGCTGTGATTATTTGCTTATAGTTTATTCTGTAAGCTATTGGAAGCCAGTGGAGGTTGTATAAGATAAGTGTAATGTTTTCAGCTAGGCTAGCCTTGGTTAATATCCTGGCATTGATGTTTTGGGTGAGTTGGAGTGTTTGAATAGCCTTTTTAGGGAGACCTTGTAGAATGCTATTACAAAATTACAGGTGAGGATTTATTAAAACCTGGACTATAGTTCTAAAATCATGAGGTTCTAGAATTAGTATAAGATGTTGGATATATTTTAATTTGTAGAGAACTGATCTAGCAGTAGATGGGTTAGTTTTGCACATTACAAACTTTGGAAAATTATTTAAAGGAGAAAAAGGATCTCTGTATCTGATAAAAGGTACAATGCACTATTTAGCTCTTTTCAAACCACCATCATCGATCCAAAAGAACTCCTTAAGAAAATTATATTCATGCAAAGTCAATAAAATTATGGTCTCATTAAAGTGCCTTGTATTCTTCTTTAAAGTACCTTATTAATATCTCATTAAAGTGCTTTTACTTTTTTACATTAAAATGCTTTTGTTTCTTTAAAGTGCCTTATCAATATATTGTTATAGTGTCAGTTTAAGCTTTCAGTAACTTCATATCAGTTCACTTGTCTTGGTATAATTAAGCCGACATTCGGTAACACCAGTATCAGTTCACATAAGAAAGCCGACATTCGGTAACCTATCAGTATACTTAGTGTAGATAAACCATTGCTTCACTTCAGCATTGAAGACTGTAATTCATTGAAAGCTGTAGTTGAAAAAATTATTTTAAAAGTTGTAGTTGAAAAAGCCATTAAATATAAACCCGACAAAGGCCTCTGTTTCGTCAGATCTACCAGGCTTTTTCAGGGATTTGTAAGGAAATTTCAATCCTTCTCTCTCAAATCTTTGGAGCACAAACAGCTTCCATCTGTAGGGCAGCAGCATTGCTCACTCTCTGAACATGCTATGACAGTCATAAACCTCATAAGAGGATAAGAGGAGTATGATCTCAACCTCATATTCACTGCTAATGCTCGGTGTAGTACTTGAATTGTGCCAAAGAGAGCCTCCCTCTGGATTTCATAAAATGTTATGTGTATGGCTAATTTATCAGGGTGTTATTGGAGCTTCATCTTAATTAAGCCTACCAGGATAAGAAATAACTAGGTATCTTTCTGCCTCGTTTTCTGGATTTCCGACTGCATTTTTTCGAATCTGATGATCTTCTCCCTCTCTATGCAATTCACAGAATAGTTGCTTGGAAGTGACACTCTATAATCAATGCCGCTCCGGGATTGAGTCTTGTCTTGTAGTGCTCACTGTAGCTTCCATTCTACTTACACCCAGGGATAGCAGTGACTTTCTCTGGGTCTGGCTTAATAATAGTCTACTGGCTTTTTCTCCAGAAACTTGTCCAAACCTTTTTTTAAACCCAGCTAGACTAATTGCTTTTATCTCCTCCTCCTTTTTTGTCAGATTCATAAAAGAGCCTTGCAACCATACATTTGGAGAGAGAACAGTGGTAGCGCCTGTAGCAACAATATCTGGCAAGATTAGAGGCATGACAAGCTAAAGTGGTTGTGACCTTTGTCAACCTTTTTTTGGTTAATTAAATACATTGATTTTGTTTGCTTTGATCATAAGAACCCGTTAACCATCATAGCCTTTTTATATGATTGCTAAATATTTACTCCTCGGTACTTGTTTTTATTCCAGCTAGGCATTTGCCCCTTTCCTGCAATTTTCTTGTTACAATATTTATTTTGAAAGAAAAATATTTTCAGCATGTGAACAGAGTTTATGAAGGAGTTTTGGGAAAGAGGTGATGCGGTCTAGCATTAATAGTAATGAGGGGGGCACTGATTAGAAGATTACAGGGGGGGGCACTAGAGACCCTAGTACCGGCTCTATACATAGTTATGCCTACAAATTAATGCATTTACAAAGAGGGCCAACCCAAGTTTAAGATGTTGGCACCCTACGGAGTCCTTAAGATTTATACTGCCTGGCTATCAAAAAGTATTGTTTAGCTTTGAATTCCCTGCTCATTGTCACCCCCCCCCCTCAAAAGGTTGCCACCCTGGGCAACCACTTGTTTTGCCTAATGGCTGGATCATCCCTGTGTACAATAGATTTGCATGATTAAAAATTGTCAACGATCATACAATCCAAACCTAAAGAACAGATCTGTGAAACAAACAATAGAAATACAAAAATAGTCCAAAAATCTGCAAACACGTTTTAAATTAACATGAACCTTTTTGGGGATACTAGCACACCCTAGTGCAAATGGTACAGTCGCTTTTTTTTTTTTTTTTTTAATTTTTATTTATACATTTTCCAACACAACAACAAACACAAGAAAACAAACCATCTTCACACGGCAACACAATTACAAATTACAAAACTCCCACAACCCACCCGCCTCCCAACCCTTCCCCCCCCCGTCCTCCTGTGATCCCTTCCCCCCCTCTTCAAAACAAACCCTCCCGTAGCCAACGCAGTGGCCACCCGGAGGCAGGAATTGACATTAACAGCTGCACCTTGCTCTTGCAGAATATTCATCTAGGTAAAACCATTTGGAAACTCCTTGCTCATCCCAGGTTGCACATCCTCGGATCTGCCGGCTACCACTACCCAGTCTCCAAAGGGCTTCTCGTTTCTCCTGAGCCTTCTCATAACTTGAATAAAGGCAGACTAAGTTCCACCAATGCAGGCAGTCTAGTTTCGACAGGTCCTTCCAATTAGTGACTATCAACTTAAGAGCAATGGCCATCATAAAGTTGAATAGGAAGGACTTCTTCCTCTCTAAATCTAGCCCACTCGCACAGGAACGAAGAATAACTGTTTCCCACCTCAAAGGAGACTGGATGCCCAACACTCTGCAAATCTTGTCCCAAACTGAAAGCCAGTATCTCTGAACAAAGGAACACTCAAAGAGCACATGTCTAAAGGTACCCTTAACCATATTACAGGACCAACATGTATTTTGAGCCCCCGGCACCCACTTTACAACCCTATCAGGGGTGAGATACGCTCTATGTAAGAGAAAGTAAAGAGTTTGCATCAGGGCAGCCGCCCTGGAAACTCTGGTTAGACTACCCCATAAAATGTGCCACGTTTCTCTGGGAATGGGGATTGCAAGCTCATCCTCCCACCGGCGCCCAGGAAGAACAGGGGGTCGCTCTGCGTTGTCTCTAAGAAGGGCATAAAACTTGGACATGATTCTTTTCCCACTGATACACACCTCCACCTCCTTCAGAAGCTCCCATTGAGCCGAGATACGGGAGGGGTCCCCAGAGATACCCGAAAGGCAATGTTTTAACTGTATCCACTGAAAATATGACGAAGCCGGAATACCATACTCTACCTGCAACTCCTCAAAGTGTTTCCAAGCCGGCCCCCTAATTAGCTGCCCTACTGTCCAAATACCATGATCTTGCCAAGCCTTCCAAGCGAAACAACGATGCCCAATTTTTAAATGGGGGTTAAACCAGATCGGGGACTCGGCCGAGACGCAGCCCCCACGGGACAAACGACAATTCAACATCTGAAAAGCTTGTTGCGTGGCCTGCAGAACCTTCAAGTTCCTCTTATGCCCAGGCAAAGACATCCCGACTAATAAGTTCAACGGAATGGGCGTTATCCATCTTTCCTCAACGTCCACCCAGACAGGCCTGCAACCCTCCTCCCTGTTAATAAGCCATTTAGAGCCGTGCTTCATCAAAAGAGCCGCATGATACCACTTGAAATCGGGGAATTGTACCCCCCCTTCCTGTTTGCTCGCTTTCAATTTGTGCAATGCAATCCTGGGAGGCTTACCCTGCCACAGAAAATCTGACAAAATACGCTCAAGCGACTTAAAGAAACTGGCGGGGAACTCTAAAGGGAGCATTTCCAAAATATAGTTGATTTTGGGAGCGAGCACCATTTTAATGGAATCCAATCCTCCCCACCAGGACAAATGCAAGGGAGACCATTGCACCGTGAAAGTCTAGACCATTTCCTTCACCGCTTTAATATTGATGTCTATCGTTTCTTCCAGTGAAAACCCATACCGGACCCCAAGATATTTAATAGCTTTGGCCTCCCATCGGAACGGATATTGCGATACCGACGACGAGAAGGTTTCTAAATTCATTGGAAAGGCGATGGACTTATCCCAATTGATTTTATACCCCGACAGCCCCGAATACTGCCCAATGATATCCAGTACCACCCCTATAGAAGCAGGTTGCAAAAATAGCAAAAGGTCATCCGCATAGGCTGATAGCTTTATTTGCAAGCCAGCCACCTCTACACCCCGCACCTCCTGCAACTGTCGCACAAGAATGGCTAAAGGTTCTAGGGCCAAATTAAAGAGGAGGGGGGACAAGGGGCATCCGTGATGAGAGCCCCTATTCAGGGAAAAGGAGCCAGAGAGGGAGCCATTGATCAGGATCCGTGCCGATGGGGAAGTATAGAGCACTCGAACCATACTTATAAACGTCTCCCCAACCACAAACCATTGGAGCACTTGAAACAGAAAATCCCACTCCAGACGGTCAAAAGCTTTCTCGGCGTCTACCGAGAGCCCAACAAGGGGACCTGGTATACCCTCCGCGACCGCTATTAGGTTTAGAAAAAGACACGCATTATCCGCGGTAGACCGCCCGGGAATAAACCCGCACTGGTCAGGGTGGATAATTTCAGGCATGACCTTGATAAGACGATGAGCCAGAACAGATGAGAAAATTTTATAGTCGGCGTTTAAAAGAGAGATTGGCCGGTAATTCCCAACTTTGTGAGGATCCCTGCCCGGTTTTTCCAATACTACTATCGTCGCAGCGCTAAAGGACCCTGTTAAGGGAGCTTGCGCCAAGAGTTCCTGAAAGAATATGGACAAATGAGGAAGAACCTCGTCCACAAAAACTTGGTAGAACTCAACAGGAATAGCATCCGGACCCGCAGCTTTCCCCCCCTGCAACCCAAGGAGCACCTCCCTGATCTCCCTGCACGACAGCGGCCGTCGAGCTCCTCTACCTGACTGGCCTTCAACACCGGGTGGGCGACCTGACCAAACATCTTAAGAAAAGCTGCCTCACTAGACGTTGTTTCGGAAGAATACAAATCCCTATAGAAGGACTGAAAACACCCAGCTATATCAGCATCATTCGTGAGAAGTCCCCTTTGCTCATCCTGAATAGCTTCGATTCTACGCTTGGCCGCGCGGGGCTTCAAGGTCCGAGCCAACAAACGCCCCGCCTTATTGCTGTCACAATAATACCGCCCATGAGCACTATTAACCAGCCGGTGTGCTTCAGCGCTCATAATATCATTGTATTGATATCGAAGCCTCTGCAAACGAAGAAGCACACAAGGGTCAGCCTTAGATACCAAAAGTCTCTCTCCAGCTGAAATTTGAGCCTCCAACTCCTCGAGTTGCACTTTCCTTCGTCGACCTACCCTGATTTTATAGCTTGTAGTGACATAACGGATAACCGCTTTGAAGGCTTCCCACCATGCCCAAGCCGGAGACTCTGAGAGAGAATTCCAGGCAAAATACTCCTGTATTGCCTCCTTAATCTTATCACGAAACTCCGGTTCATGCAGAAAACCCCTGGGAAAAGACCAGGCATATCCCCCTCGGGCGGCATCTGAAAAGGCTATAGAAAAGTGCACAGCAGCATGGTCAGAGATATGCATGCCTGAAATATCCGCATGAGTGACCTCCGAGAGTAAAGTGCTAGAGACCAGGAAGTAGTCTATTCGGGAGTGAGACTGGTGGGGTAAGGAAAAGAAAGTAAACTGTTTGTCTGTAGGATGCCATAGCCTCCAGACATCCGAGAGCCTACATTCCCGGATGATGGAGTGTAACACCACTGCAGCTCTACTCTGCCGCTGGGGGCGATATGGTTGACGATCCAACAACGGATCAACTACCATGTTGAAATCCCCCCCAATTATCCATTCCACCGAATCCCAAGCCTTCACCTCCTCCGCAACAACCTTGAAGAAGGAAGCATCATCCTGATTGGGCCCATAGACATTTAAAATAGCGAGAGCACGGTTACCTAGCTTTAACTTCACCTTTGCCCATCTACCCGCCGTATCTGACCTGGTTTGCAAGATTGAAGGGGCTAATGCTTTGCTAACCAGGATGGCAACCCCGTTCTTCCTGGCCACCGCCGGGGAGTGCCCAGCTAGGATGTATTTCCCCAGTCCCAGTTTAGCCGTTTCAGTAGATGACAAGTGCGTTTCCTGCAACAAAACAGCACGATATCAGCTGACTCGTGCTGACAGTAAACTAGAATTTTCTTCCTCTTAATTGGATTGCTTATGCCCTTAACATTCAGAGACACAAACTTAACTGGCATCATAGAACAAGGTTATCATAGTGAAAAAACTGCGATGAGCAACTAAACGAGAAAGGTAGCAGCTTAGAAAAGGGCTTAATACGAGATCACAGGAGGACATGCTGACCCTCCATAAAGGAGGTACCAATTGTCAAACCAACCCAAGCAAAATTACCACGTCCCCCCCGCCCCCACTAAAAAAAAAAAAAAAATCTGCGCTCCCTTGCTTATTAACACTGAAGAATACAGAATAGATTAAACACTCCCCACAGATGAAAACCCCCCCTTATACAACTTATTCCTTACACAACCCAACAACATATTCTATAAATAAGGATCCCCCAATGACCCCCTCCCCACCACCTGAGATCCCCCCACCTTTCACACACCCACTATCACCCCTCACATACTCACACTTCTATCCTTACACACATAAACATTCTAACATCCCCTAACCCGACCCCCATACTACATCCTTCCCTCATCTGCACAACACATCCAGGATAATACACAACATAATAACACCCCTCTACCCACAGACCCCAACAAGTCCAGTGGCCCGAACAACAGACCTCTGACCCTTCTAAGTGGAACAGCAGGTACGAACACCGAAAGTCCAAAAGGAACCCACAAACCAACGGGGTCCAATTACTGCACAACTGCATCCTAATAGGAGGAGAGGACGAGACAGGGGGCTCACACATCGTCCATCCCTACATGGCTCCCGTCTCTGCTCAACCCCTCACAAAGGGTCATGCCCCCCCCTTACAGACCCAGGGGGATTGTGCGCCGCAGCTACTCCAAACGCGAACATAACAGTTCCTCATTGCATTGCACGAGCCTCATGCTCTTCCAGAAAAGCTCTTAGGGCCTCAGGATCTTCAAACGAGCGGGTCTGATTATGGAGGGTGACCCTCAGCCTCGCAGGATAAAACATGCCATACCTGGCCTGCAAATGCTGCAAGCGAGGATGAAGGGCCAGCAGGAGTTTCCGCTTGGTAACTGTAGTTTTACAGAAGTCCGGATACAAAGTTATCGTATGCTCCTCAAATTTTAACGGGGATCTTGCCTTGGCCACCGCCAGGATTTGAGCCACCTGCGAGAAGCGCAGGACCCGCATTATCAGAGGCCGCGGGTATCGCTGTTGAGGGCTAGCTTGCGAAGGCACCCTGTGCGCCCTGTCAATCTCGAAAGTCTGTGCAAACTTCAGTTGAAGAATCTTGGGAAGGGTACGTTCCAAAAACTCCACGGGGTTAGCACCTTCCGCCCCCTCCGGCAGACCTAAGAGCCGTATATTATTTCTCCGCGCTCTGTTACTCTGATCCTCGAGGGTCCTCTCAAGCGCATCCAACCGCTTACTGTTTTTAGCCACCTGCCGGAGGGAAACCTCGTGCGACTCCATTTTGAGGTCCATTTCTCCCACTCTAGCCGTGAGGGCCGCGACTTCTCCTTTAAGCTCTCTCAATTCGAGGACGTCTGCCTGCACCGCGGCTAGGGTCTCTCCATTTGCAGCCACAATCTCCCGCACCGCCCGGATTTCCCGCAAGACCTCCTGCAGCTCGTCGCTGCGCTCCTGCCCACTTGTCGATTTCTGGGGCGAGGGAGGGTCAGGCTTCGATCGTTTAGTCGCGGGATTCATCCCCGATCCGAATTCAAGCCTGCCGGGCTTACTTGCCGCCATCTCCTGAATCTACAACCTCCAACAGGCAGCTCCAACCGTCCAAAACAAAGCAAGGGAGCAAAAGATACACACAGGATTCAGCGGAGGGTAAGGATTACATGGCCATCTTAACTTGCAGCAGGCTCCGCCCCCGGTACAGTCGCTTTTAAGATGTGATTATATTTTTAAGCATGATTTCTTAGATACAGCTTGTGATTTCACTTTAGAAAGTTTTTTATATATGTAAAAAATGCACACTACATTGACTTTGCATGCATAGAACCTCCAGATTAATGCATGCAACATTGATTTATGCTTCTTAAAAAAATTGCAGATGCATTACTTTCTGGAATGAACTGAAAAAAATCTGAAAATATGTGGTTTGATGTGATCATATTTCTTCCCTTTTTGGATGATCCTCGCTGTTGTATTGAGGGCTGTGTGCAGTGGGTTGAGACTGATGGTCGGGAGTCCTGGGTATATCGCATTACAGTAGTCCAGGTGGAGGAGCGTCATAACCTGCAAGACTGTTCTGAAATCTTGTGCGTCTAGAAGAGGTCTGAGGCGCTGTAACATCTTGGCTTTGAAAATATTGTCTTTGGAGAATTAATTTTAAGAAGACAATTGTAGTGTATTTGACCATAGCATTGAAATATCCTCCATGTAGATAAAGTAAAATGGACTTTATTTGGAGTGTGAATGTATGTGATTAATTAATTAATTGAAATACGGTCCAGCAAAATAAACATTTTTAAGAGGGTTCATGTATTGTTATAGGATTTCAATTATATTATGCCAAGGTTATCTTCGTAACAAATTCATGGTGATCTCATGGTGCTCTTTACTTTTTTTTCATTGACTTTGCATTCTAGCAGGGCAAAGATCGAGACGACTGAAATGGAAAATCAGACTACAGTGACGGAGTTTCTACTCTTGGGATTCACTAATGCTGCAGAGATAAAGGTTGCATTCTTTCTGGTTTTCCTAGCTGCCTATATTGTCACACTTCTGGGTAACATTGGCATGATTTTAATAATACAGCTTGATTCTCATCTCCACACTCCCATGTACTTTTTCCTCAGCAATCTATCTTTTGTAGACACATGTTACTCAACTGCCATCTCTCCCAAAATGCTGGCCAACTTTATGGCTGCAAGGCCAGTCATTTCCTTCTCTGGGTGTGCTGCTCAAATGTATTTCTCTGTGGCTCTAGGGAGTACGGAATGTATCCTTCTAACAACAATGGCTTATGATCGCTACGTGGCTATATGTAGCCCACTGCTCTACCCAGCCATTGTAACCAAAAGATTGTGCCTACAGCTGGTCATGTCATCATATATCATTGGATTTCTACATTCCATTATTCATGTGACTGCTACATTCTGCTTACCATTCTGTAAATCCAAGGAAATCAATCACTTTTTCTGCGATATCCCACCTCTATTGAAGCTTTCTTGTGTCAGTACGCACATCAATGAAATGCTGCTTTTTGTTTTTACCGGCTCTATTGCTATGGGCTGCCTGTTAATAATACTTATCTCCTACTTCTATATTCTTTCAGCTGTGCTGAAAATCCATTCAGAGAAGGGGAGACAGAAGTCCTTCTCTACCTGTGCCTCCCATATCACTACTGTTACCCTATTTTATGGAACAATTTTGTTTATGTATGTACGGCCCAGTTCAAGTTATTCAGTAGGACAGGACCAAGTGGTGTCTGTGGTTTACATTATTGTGATCCCCATGGTGAACCCACTGATCTACAGCGTGAGAAACATGGAGGTAAAGAGAGCCCTCAGGAAGATCATTGCAAGACAATTATCATCTTAGGAGACATCTGACTCCATGTTTGGATTATAATTATGTTCACTGCATAAAGGAGACACTGATTTCTCTTCAAGCTGTGGTCTTAAAGGCTGTTGAAAGGAAAAATATCTTCTTGGATTCTAACTAAATGTATTTTGTAAGTCATCACCTTATCATCAACAAAAGAGGCCTGAAGCCTGCTTAGGTTATAGTCATGTGCAATACTCAGTGAAAGGCCTTCCAATCCCAGCTGAGCTACAGTACGAATCTCACGATTCCAGTAACACATAAAGGAGGATGTTAAGGATCAGACTAGGAGTTAGTGGCAGCAGATTTTTTCCCTGTCCCCTACTTTCTAACCTTGTTTCCTGATTCCTTCTTTACTCTTCTGACCCTTCCTTTTCTTACCCTCCTATTGGTGAACCTTTCTTAATAACCTCAATTTTTTTACTGTAAACTGCTGTGATGCATGCTGAAAGGCAGTATAACCAATGCTTAATAAAGATAAAGACAAAAATTGTAATCTTATCAACCACTTAAAAAAGATTCTCAATGGATGGTGTTAAGTGCGCCTTTCTTAATCGTGGCAAACTGCTTAGCATACCTCCATTCTCTAGCATGAGTCCAACTCCATCCCTATGCTAAATTTTGGGGGTGAACGTATGGTAAGCTGTCACATTTTAATAAACATACTCCCATAACATCTCCCTCAACTTTATCTGTCTGTTTATTCACACTTTCAAAACAATGTAGCAGTTTGGTGAGACAAGACTTCCCTTGGCTATATCCATGTTGATTTTGTCCCTTTAAACCATGGCTACCTATATATTCACTAATTTTGTTTTTTTATAATGGTTTCTACCATTTTGCTTGGCAGTGCTCTCAGGCTCACTGGTCTGTAGTTTCCCAGATCACTGCTGAAATCCTTTATAAAATTTGGTCTTATGTTGGCCACTTCAGGTAATACAGATGATTTTAATGATGGTTTACACATTTTAATAGTAATCTTCAATTTAATTTTTGAGTTCTTTCAGTACCCCGGGATGTATATCATCCAGTCCAGGTGATTTGTTACTCTCAAGTTTGTCAAATTGCCCTATTACTGTATATCTTAAAGATTCGCCGAGATTTGTTTCAATTCTTCCAATTCACTACCTTTAAATATCATTTCTGATATGGGTATTTCGCCTATATTTTCTTCAGTAAAAACCAAAGCAAAATGCATTTGAATTTAACTGTCATGGCCTTCTCCTCCCTTGGTGTACCTGTAACAGAATGTTATACGAGATTTGCTACAAAAGATAACAGAATTTAATCACAATCTAATAAAATGTATTTGGAAAGGAAAGAAGCTATGAATAAAGGTGGTAAAACCTGTAGTCTTCATCTTAATGGAGGAAGAGTTTGGATTATTAACATGTAGAGATGACTGTTAAGGCCCAACAGGAAATTAGACATGCCAATGAAATACATTTTACAGCCACTATACTTATTTATTTAGAGGTAAATCTCAATATTTCAGATCTGGTTCCACAACTGGTTGAAGTTCTCCATCCACAGAGTTTAAAAATATGATGAATGATATCTACTCATGACAAAAATGTCCATCAGGAATAGAAACACTGTTTAATTGCTTTTGAAGCTTCTCACCAGGATAGACATTTTTGAAAAATGTTTTTACAGCTTTTGCAATCACAAATATCTGATGATGAGAAAAGTGAAATTGCTGAGAATATTTTCACTGGATATTAGAATGACTACTGCAGAGGTAGAATTTACAAGGATAGCAACTTTGGTAACTAAGGAAGGATCTGGCTGGATATAGAAAAGCCTTTGGTTTTTAAAGATGACTGAAGAATGGATTTTGGCTAAAAATTATGTCACTGCCATCATTAGTCAAAGGGAATAGTTCAGGAATTGTTTTAAAGAAACTGCATCCAATTTCTATCTTCCAAATACCAAAATGCATGATATCATTCATTGTTATTAAAAAGTAGGGGGAGATATAATAGAGGTCTATAAAATAATGAATGGAGTGGAATGAGTAAACATATATCGGTTGTTTACAACTTCAAAAAGTAGAAAGACTAGGCAAGACACAATGAAGCTACAATATAGCCAATGTAAGACTAATAGGAGAAAATATTTTTTTCACTCAACACATAATAAAACTCTGGAATTTGTTACCAGATGCAATAAAAGCTATTAGTGTAGCTGGGTTTAAAAAGAGTTGGACAAGTTCCTGGAGGAAAAGGCCATTAGCCATTATTAAAGAGGACCAGGGATAAGCAACATGAAACTTGTACCTTTTTGGAAAACTGACACGTATTTCTGACCTGGATTACCCGCTATTGGAAACAGGATACTGGGCTTGATGGACCCTTGGTCTGATTCAGTATGACATATCTTACGTTCTTATGAAGGAGAAAATGTGGGAAGATGAGATTATACATTGCATGGGAATTAATAATAATAACACTTGACAAACCTATACTCTAGACTAGCAACACAATTAAATTAGCTTTTATAAAGCAGAATAAATGAAGAATGGATGACAAAGGGAATAATATTCCTTATACAAAAAACAATGAAAGAAGAAATGACCCAAGCAATTATAGACCAATCACATGCCTATCAACAACTTTCAAGTTGTTTACAGGAGTTATTGCAAGCCAACAGAACAGAAGGGAACTTGTAAAAACCCACGTGGTACAAAGGGACATTTATTGATTAATAAATGGTTCTTAAAAATTCAAAAAGAAGAAACATTTATTTATGGTTTGGATTGATTACAAAAAAATCATTTGACTTGCTTCCAACCAAAGATTTCCCAAAAAAAGTTTGGACCTCAAATTATAGTTGAACGTAAGCAAGTCAAACCTGACCCTCCAGTATAGTAGCCTCAAGGTTTGTACACAGTTCACTGAGTTAAAAATGAGTAAAAATTTGGATCCATGATGAATATCGAGCATATTAGTTGAGGCTCTTGAGGTTTCTATACTACTTCAGGGGCAGGTTTGACTTGCTTATGCTCAACTATAATTTGAGATCTACATTGTTTTACTTAATTTAACTTTGTCTGTTTGATTAAAAAAATCTATAAGTCAAAACTTTCTTTGGGAATTTTTTTGGTTAGATAGAGTTATAAGTAAATATTAAGCAATTTTTGGAAAACTGCATAATATTTACTTATAACTCTATCAACAAAACTGGTTGTAACTTCTGAAGGATTGGGAGATGTTAAAATCAAGCAAGGAAGTTTCCCAGGTGATTTATTTTCATCTTCATTATTCGTTTTGGCAATGATTTTTTTTCAGTAATTATTCTAAATTAAGAAAAATGTGGTTAGCTCTATGTATGACTTTCTAAGTATGGAAGAACATCCATTGAGCGTGTGCTGGCCCCTGTGCACATTCCATTGAGTGTGTGCTGGCTCCTGTGTGTCCAATCAGAATCGGGACACACAGAGGGAGACCCGATTTTGAACCCTCAGGGGCTAGACATGCCCTATGGAATAAGAATTGGGTCTGGGCTTGTACGTGCAGGCTGGGACCCGATTCAGATCGGCCTGTATGTACAGACCCCTGCCCAGCTAACTCAGTAGGTTCCTGAATGGAGCTACCAAGACGTCCCATTGCCATGGCACCATGGCTCCATTCAGAAGCTGCGATACCTGGCCTTCGACCACAGTCTTCTTTCCCCACAGCACAACCCCCAATCTGGCCTTCCGTGGCCAGGGTCAGGCTGCGGGGAACACCTTGCATTCCCTCACCTCTCTGCCGCTACCTGGGCCTGCCGCCCACATCTAGATCTGAGGTCTCGGGCATGTAGGGCTGACTTCTGGGACCTCAGAATGCCCACTGCCCACCCTCACTCCATCTCCACAATGCCCCCTCCCACCCCCGTCTAATCTTCCCCATACAAACTCTTTGTTCATATGGGGACACTTTTTCTGGGGATGGAAGGGGGTGAATAGCAAGGATGGACATACCAATGGGACGTCCATCCCCTCTATTCGCAGTACAGAATAGACCACATTCTGTATATGGATGAATTAAAATTATTGAACGCTGTCCACATCTTTAGTGAAGAAGTAGGAATGGAAATTGGTTTTTATAAATGTGCAACACTGATAACACAGGTACACTAAAAAAAAATTTTTTTAAACTGCCTCTAATGTTTCGATTGATTTTTACGTTTTTTGGTGCGCTGAATCCAAATCTGGTAACCAATTTGCTCCATCACGTACAGATTTTTTGCTACATTGGGTTAGCAGTTTGAGGTGAACGTTTCAGATTGAGTGTGATCGAGATAAAAGTTTCTTGGATGAATTCTTTATACTAATTGTTTAGTAGTTATTCAAATAAGAATAAAGAAAATTGTAACAAGGCAGCACATAAGAATAGAGTAATGTCAACAAAACACACTGTGATGGTAGCAAAATTGTCTGCACTTAAAACAGCCACATACATGTGCACAAACATTGAGCATATAAGAGCGAGGTTAGACACAAAGCAAAGCAAAGAAATGTGCAAAAAATGTTGTACAGGTATGTATGTAAGAATAGAAAACGCAAACCGCACCATTGCAATACATGAAGACAAACACCCGATGGTGTGAAAATAAAATTCTAATAAATGAGATCCGACACTGTGGTAATAACTAGCAAATTTTTATTTCAAAGATTAGTAAAAACACGATATTTGTCAACACAGTTTAGATTTTAAAGTCATTCTTGGGTCAATCAATCTCCTGGTGAGCCCGTTTCTTCTTCCCCCGAATGCTTCTCTTGGTGCGCTGCTTGGCGTATTTTTCATCTGGGGTTTCCCGCAGCAGCAACCAGCAGAAATCAGCCATCATAGTGGTGTTCCATCTTCCTTGGTACCTTCTCTCTGCGTCCTTGATGTCCTGGTGAAACCTTTCACCTTGTTCTTCACTGTACGCCCCCAAGTTTTCGGGAAAGTAGTTCACATGGGAGTGCAAGAAATGGACTTTCAGGCTCATGTTACAGCCTTGTTCTTTGAAGGCATTGAGCATCCTGGCAACAATATCCTTATAGTTCTCATCCCGCCTGTTCCCCAAGAATTTGAGAACAACATCCTTGAAGGAATTCCAGGCTTCTTTTTCCTTCTCAGACATCGTTTCAGCGAATGCTCCATCTGAAATGAGTTTCCTTATATCAGGGCCAACAAACACTCCTTCCTTTAGCTTTGCTTCAGAAAGTCGGGGGAACTTTGAGCAAAGGTACCGAAAGAACTCACCATCTTTTGGAAGGGACTTGATGAATTGCTTAATGAGACCCAACTTAATGTGGAGAGGTGGTAATAGAATTTTATCACGAGGTACCAAGCTCTCATGAAGAACATTTTTCTCATCGGGTCTCAAATACTCCCGAATTGGCCAGTCTTTTTTCCCCCAGTGTAGGTCGCGGGCCCGGCTATCCCACAAGCAAAGGAAGCAGGGATATTTGGTGAAACCGGATTGCTGCCCTAATAGGGCTCTTTTCTCTGACTCTCCCCAGTATTTAGCTAATATTATTCATCTTCAGCCCTCTCCCCGTCTTCTCCGGTCTGCCCATGGTAACCGCCTCTTTCTTCCCTCACCCACTCAGGCCCGCCTCGAATCCACCCGACACTCGGCTTTCTTTTTTCTATGTCCCGCCCTCTGGAACTCTCTTCCCCTACCTCTTCGTTTAGAACTATCCTACACTCGTTTTAAAGTCCTCCTCAAGACCCACCTTTTCTGTCAAGCGTTCGATCTCCCTCCCCCTATTGATGATGTTTTCCCCCCCTAGTTCCCTATTTCTTCACCCCCCCCCTACTTCCTCCTGTTCTTCCCCACATTGATGGTGTTTGTCCCCCTAGTCTCGCTCCCCATTCCACCCCATTCCACCTATATTTGGCTCGTGTTTCCCCCTCCCCTCCCCATTCCTTTTTAATCCGTTACTATTTTTAAGTTATTATTTTTATTGTTTTTATATTTTTATTTTTATAGTTTTACTGTCTTACTGTTTTGCTTTCTCTTTTTTCTTTGCTATTTCTTTTGCTGTTCTATTATTTTTTGGCGTTCTTTTCTCTCCTTCCTTTCTCAGCAGCTGTCACTTTTTATGATTGTACACCGCCCTGACGCTTCGGCCTGGGCGGTCTATCAAGTGTTTTAATAAAGATAAAGATAAAGATAAAGAATTTTAAAGTCTCCACAAATCATCCACTTATGCTCATCATAACGAATCTTCTGAAGAATCAGGGCCAAATTATTGTATTTTTCTTGGAGAATAACAGAGTGAGCAATAGGAACTGAAGCGAATGTGTTGTCATTATGAAGAAGAACACCTTTTATGCTGTCTTTTGACGAATCAATGAACAGCCGCCATTCAGCAGGATCATACTTGAGTTTAAACTTTTCCATCACTCCGTATATATCGTTGCAAAATACCAAATCTTCCTCTTTGCTGAAATACTTCAAAAATTGTGTCTCGCGGTTGCGGTACCAATAAAAAGTTGTTCCTGGTGACAATAGATTTTTCTGTTTAAGCCGAGAACCTAGCAGTTGGGCAGCATCTTTTGGGAGTCCTAAATCCCGGACTAAATCATTCAATTCAGCTTGAGAGAAAAGTTCAGGTTTCGGATCTGGTTCAGTTTCAAACTCCGAAGCACTGGACTCATCGGGAAAAGCCATCTGATGAGTCTCATCATGATCAGAACCGTCCACACAAATATGATCCAAAAATTTTGGTGGTTCAGGCACAGGTACTTCGTTGCTATGAGGCATAGGCCTAATTGCTGAGGGAAGGTTGGGGTAACTTATTACGTTCTTATTTTTTAAGTTGTATCCCTTCACAATGCAAGAGCAAAAATAGCAGTCACTGCTGTGGTCTCTTTGTTCACGCCACATCATAGGTATTCCGAAACGAAATGCTTGTTTTTTACCTTTCATCCATAAGCGTAGATCTTCCTCACATGTCTTGCACACTTTGTGAGGAGCCCACAGTTTGTCTTGATCGCCTAACTTCAAACCGAAATAGGCAAAATATACTTTTTTAATAAATGCAGAAATGTTCCTCTCCCGCTTTTTCACGGTATATTCCCCACAAATAAAACAAAAACTGTCCGGAGAGTTGACGCAACCTCTGGCTCTGTGAGCCATCACAAATACACAGCACTGCAAACTACAACTGTAATGAACCACTTCGGAATAAAGCTGGATTACGACTGAGCAAACAAAAGGTAATAATGAACTTGCAAGAAACTGAAATTTGACAGGAACGTTCATGTCGCAACCACCGTGTTTGAGCGAGCGAACAAGGCGAGGCGAACAGGAAAGAACATGCGCCAGCGCGAGTACTGGATTTAGCCCCCCGCCTCCCAATTGTCCTGTTAATGTATAAAATGAATACAAAACACTCTAAAATATCATGAGGGAGTGTTTCTAGTTAGTTAACCATTACAACCTCTATTTTGGGCCAAGAAAATAAACTGCAGTCGGCTAAAAGGAAATTATGTGAACATTCCTTATATGGGTAAGAAATCTAATTTTTCAAGAAAACGTGATGTGATGGAACATTTTGGCTATTTTTCCTGGATTCAGCACCCCAAAATCTATAGGAATCAGTTGCAAAACTGGAGGCAGTATTTTGGTAGTGTACCTGTGTAATCAAAGATGAAAAAAACTCATAGAATAAATGGAATAAAGTTGATAACGGGAAATGCCATTGAAGAACTCTGTCCAGAGGAAGGATAAAAATACTTAGGACTGATACTAATCATCAGTTCAGTTTCAGTTTATTTACATTTGATATACCACCCTTTGATTCTAGCAGGGCAGTTCACAATTTAATCAACAATCACGAAAAGGCAACAAGGCCAGGGGATGTAGGAAAGGAACTACAAAGTTTACAGGAAAGAGAAAGATAGCAGGGAGCATAAAGACAAGACACAGAGAGGAGAATTTTGGACAAAATTTAGATAGACCAGGTCCGTTTTTCAAAAGACTGGGAGATTGAAGGCAGTAGTGAACAGATGTGTTTTCAGCTGAGTCTTGAAAGTAGTGTAGTTTGTTTGTTTGGACAGGGAGTTCCAGAGTCCTGGGCCAAGGAAGAAGAAAGCAGAGTTACGGGTAGATTGGAGATGTGCACGAGAAGGAGAGGGAAGGTGAAGATGATTGATGTGTATGGAATGAATACTGCGTGAGGGAACATGAATCTGGAGGAGATCAGTAAGATACTGACGAGTATGTGTGTAGATGGATCGATGTACCAGAGTAAGGAGTTTGAATTGAACGCGGAAATTAAGAGGGAGCCAATGCAAGTGAATCAGGAGTGGTGTGATGTGTTCCATACGGGAAGAGTGAGTGATAATCTTGGCTGCAGTTTCTGTTATTGTGGATTCTTCATTGGAAGACGCAGTCTAGGATTATTTTTAATCCTGTGATTTGGGTTCTAACCAAGAAACTAGGAATCACGCAGGTACTGGTACAAGATGTAAGCTGTTCCAAGCAGTAGGTCCAAAATTTATAAATAGAGGGCCTGATCCTGTTCCAATCATAGATCCCTTGTGTGCATCCGGTCTGAACTGGACACACAGAGGGGATTGCGATTCTGATCCCGCAGGGCATGTCTAGCCCCGTGAGATCAGAATCGCGAACAGTTCTGCACGTGCAGGCTGGGACAGCGATTCTGTCTGGCTCGCACATGCAGGACTGCACCCGGCTAACTCAGTCAGGGCTTTTAAATGGAGCTGCGGAGATATGGCATCCTGTTGCCATGGCACCGTGGCTCCATTTAAAAGCCGTGATGCTGGCTGCCAAGAACAAGAGTTGTGATAAGGAAGCTTATCATAGCTCAGGAAGGGGCTATAGAAAAGGTGAAGTGTCTCTGAACAAGCAACCTGTCAGTGCTGGTAGAAATGAGAAAACAGAATTTTGCCAAAAAGGACTACCAGTCCCAGAATTCACCAGGTTTCCAACAGCCATGAGAGGAGCTGAAGTGAGAAAACGTGTGTTCAATCAAAAGGGCTATGAGGTAATCCCCAAGCACTCATTGCAAAGGGCAGGGCTTGATTCAGCACAGCTGCGCTGTGCTAGGATGGAACACTCATCTCAAAGGGCAGGGCCTGATTCAGCACAGCTGCGCTGTGTTAGGGAGGATCACTCATCTAAGAAGAATAAGAGTAGAGTTTATTCTACAGATGACCATCTTCATGATCACCTTGGATATCCAGAGAATTGTCCTCAGTATCCTAAGAATCAGCTTGAGTTTGATCATCAGTTTCATCTGAAGGATCATCAGAAGCAGAAGCCAAACCGGACGGACAGAGAGGGAAAGAGACCCTTTGGAAGAAGGAAGAGAAAAGCCTTTGAGAGGTCTAGAAGAGTCCAAAGCAGTACGTATACTGGGAGGTATTCCAAGGGCCAGCATACACCATTGGACTGGGGAAGGCCAGAGGAATGGTGCTGCAGAGCTATTAGGAATCACCAGAGGCTACCTGTGAGGGAGACGGCTGCACGTGGAAGGGACCCTAAGACTTGTGCCAGAAGGTATGTGAAGAGAGATCCAGTGTCCAGGGATCTGGATTGGAAGGCTGGACATAAGAACTGGACTACATACTGGCCAGGCTATATAGAGAGGAACTCTAGAAGCAATGGAAGCTCAGGTATGAACACTGATCTATGCCCTAGCTATAACCTTGAAAGACAGCAGGGAAACAAGTATTCTCCTGAAAATGCTCCATTGAGAGATTCATCTGTGCCAATCCATGATATTGAACCCATGCTTGTTGAACAAGGGGGAATAATAGCAGATGAGGATCCTGTTTATATGGACTGCTCTCTATCTAAACTCCGTTGGTAACTTTCTGTTATAAAGTACAGCAACCATCACAAAGAAATACAAATTTGTTCTTTAATCTACTCAGAAATGCTCCTGAAGCAGGATTTGACCCACACAGTGGAAGGCAAGCCAGCTAAGGGGTTTCAGCTGGTAACTGCTAGCAATTAAGCCTTACCTAATTGCTTGTGAGCTAGGAGAGAATCACTTCTGTATCTATGTGGGAAGTAATCAGAAGTTAACCTGAAAAGAACAGTTTGTTTCTTTCTTTGTGGCTTTTCATTTGTTGTTTTCCTGATTTTGACTTTGTTTTTCCAAGTTAACACTGAAAGCAAGTAACCTAATTTATGTGCTACCAAGCATATCTGTGTTGGGAGAAATAACCCCATAAATAAATATCTTATTGGCTTTACCCAAGAGCACACCTAAATTATTGTCAGCAGCTGTGTCTGGTGTGAATGAACTACATTGCCCACAATACCTTGCAAATCATATAGATATATGCACTTGACAAGACTGTGAAGATTCTCACCCAGGCAGCCGTCTGACAAATGGCGTAGTTTTTCAGATTGCTTTTGCACAAAGGGGATTTACTTGCTGAGGATTACAACTACAGTTCAAGTTTAAAGCTGGAAAAAAAGATTTTCCCTCAACTGCACTTTGGAGGAGAAGTGGATGTCCCAGGAGGAAAAGACCCTGTGCAGAGCTGGATTCATCACTGAGACAAGGTAATAAGTACCTGGGCATGTCTAGTGGTGGATGGGAGTAAGCACAGGGGTAATTGAAAAAAAAAAAGTAAAAAAAAAAAAACACACCTTTTGGAAGGTGGTGCACTTTGGTGTTTTTTTTTTTCTTTGTTTCTTGCAGGGATCAAGATGGATCCGAGGGAGATGGCTAGCTGGATGGCAGCCCACTTTAGCAGGCAACAGGAGCTAGCACAGCAGGCTCAGGACACTGCTATGAAAGCCTTAATGGAACAGCAGAAGCCAGTGCTTGATCTGGTGCAAGCCCTAGTTCAGCTGCAGAGCCAAAGTGGAACAGATGCAAGACTAGCAGTAAATACTGGTACACCACATGTGGACAGTGTGGGACTCAATCAAGGGATTGGGGCATTTAGTTTTGGGAAGCTAACTCCAGATGATAATGTTGATGATTTTCTAGAGTCTTTTGAAAGAGTGGCACAAGCATTAGCATGGCCAGAGACCCAGTGGGCAGTAAGGCTGGCAGCCTCATTAACTGGAGAGGTGCTTGCAGCTTACAGAGCAATGCCAGCAGCCCAGGCTTTGAATTATAAGGATGTAAAGGCTGCTATTAGAGATCGCCTAGGGTTGTCTATTTCAGAGTATAGGCGAATGTTTAGAGCTACTACATTGAGAGTGGGTGAGACACCCAGGGCTCTGAGTCAGAGAATCAGAGGTTTAGCTGTAAAATGGTTAGAGCCTGAGCAAAAGACGGTTGAAATGTTATTAGATATTATAATGCTTGAACAATTTATGTCTGGGGTGCCTAAAGATTTGCACACTTTTCTTATACAGCAAAATTGCCAAAATCTTGGAGAGGCAACCATGCTAGCAGAGAGATTCTTGGGAGCCACGCTAGCTTGCCATAGAATGGGTGGCCCTCTGAAGATAGGTGCTGAGGCAAGATGTGCTGTATCAGAAAATAAAATAATTAAAAATGTTTCTGATAATAAATGTACTGTGCCAAACCAGATGACACAGGGGAGTGAAAAGAAATGTTTCAAGTGTGGAAAATGGGGACACTTAGAAAAAGGATGCCAGTCACACACTAGCTTAATGGGTGTGGAGTTAGAACAGCCCAAGGAAGGATTTCTTTTGATGGTTGATGTGCAAGGAATTACCATAAATGCTTTGTTAGACTCTGGGGCAGACCAGAGTATGATGTCAGAAAGGCTTTGGCAGAGAATAGAGGCCCAAGAAGGATTTGTGCCTAGAACCCCTGAAAGCCAAGTTCACATCGGGTGCATTCATGGTGCTACAACCTCACATCCCACCTATAGGCTAAAGGTTAAGTGCCTGGGGGAACAAGAGGAAGTCCTGGTAGCAGTGGTGCCTAGGCTACCCTTTGATTTGGTTCTAGGAAAGGACTGGCCAAGATTTAAGCAGGGTCTAGTGGAAGGGCTAGGAAAGAAGGAGGGAGAAGGTTTAATAATGGAAATAGCTCCAGGGCCTTTCTTTGGAAGTCCTCAGTCCCTAGCTAAAAAGATGGTTAAGCTTCCAGAAGGCCAAACCATAGGTAATAAGAGGGGCCTTGTATCCACCCGCTCGCAGGCTAAGGTAGAGAGCCAGCAGAAGGAGGAGGGGGAGCAGGCAGAGTTATTAGGAGACTTACCCTCTCATGATGATTTAATAACCCCATCATCTGGTAAAGTAAGAAAGTTGAAAGCACAAAAGCGGCGTGAGACTTTGCAGAGCACAGGGTAGGGCTGAGATGTTAGCTGGTCAAAGTTTACCCTGGGTGCCAGCTGAGTTAGTGGCAAAGTTTCCTAACTTTTCACAAGAGCAGCGAGCTGATCAAGCTCTCACCTGAGCTTTTAAGTATGCTCAGGAGGTCAGGGAGGAATTGCCCAGATTCAGACTAGATAATGACATATTATATAGAGAGAGTCAGGACCCCAGGAATGGGACCATTCGTAAACAATTGGTGGTACCCACAACTTTCAAAGGGCTAGTACTTAGACTAGCACATGATCATCCAGTGGGAGGTCATAAAGGGATGCAAGGAACGCTAGATCAAATACTTATGCGTTTTTACTGGCCAGGTATCTTCAAAGAAACTGCCCAGTTTTGTGCTGCGTGTCCAGCGTGTCAGCGAGTTACAGCGGCTCACCCACCGGTGGTGCCATTGATTCCCATGCCAATTATTACAGACCCAATTGGTCGCATTGCCATGGATATTGTAGGCCCATTAGTCAAAACGCCCCGAGGTTTCCAATACATCCTAGTTATGGTAGATCAGGCAACAAGGTTTCCCTGGGCCATACCATTGAGGAATGTTTCTGCAAAAACAATAGCTTTAGAGCTAGTAAAATTGTTTTGTGAAGTGGGATTCCCAAGAGAGGTGTTGACTGACCGAGGGTCCAATTTTGTATCCAAATATTTGGCCCAGGTCTGGGATGCCTTTGGCATTCATCACGTAAAAACCTCAGCCTACCATCCACAATCAAACGGTTTGGTGGAGAGATTCAACCAAACTCTCAAACAAATGTTGAGAAGGGGGTTAGCAGGAGAGGTAAAAGAATGGGATATGTTATTGCCCTTTGCCTTATATGCCTGCAGGGAAAGAATTCAGGTGTCCCTAGGTGTAACCCCATATGAATTGATATATGGTAGGGCTCCACGGGGTTTGTTAGACATTTTGAGGGAACAATGGATTGATCCTGAACCAGGAAGTCAGGAGGTGCCACTGTTTCTACGTGACTTGAGAGCACGTTTGAAAAGGACGTCGCAGGTTGCTGAGAGGAACCTGCAGGACAGTCAAGTGCGCCAGAAAGGGTGGTATGATAGGAAGGCCAAAAGCCGCCAATTAAGCATTGGTGAAAAGGTTTTGGTTCAAGTAGCACGTACAGCTCCAAAATTTGAAGTACAGTGGAAAGGGCCATGGAAGGTTGTTAAACAAGTGAGCCCAGTATCTTATGTGGTAGAAAATGCAAGAGGGCGTAGGCAGACCTACCATATTAATGTACTTAAGTCTTGGAAGGAGAGGCCTGTAAATAATAATGTCCCTGAAGCCAGTCAGGAAGTAAGTGAGCTTCAAAATGATAACACTCTTGTAGGTATTACGGACTGTAGGAAAGAAGTTTCACCAGTTAAACCAGTCCGTAATAACTTAAGCAGGGGTGTATGTGATAAGGAAGCTTATCATAGCTCAGGAAGGGGCTATAGAAAAGGTGAAGTGTCTCTGAACAAGCAACCTGTCAGTGCTGGTAGAAATGAGAAAACAGAATTTTGCCAAAAAAGACTACCAGTCCCAGAATGCACCAGGTTTCCAACAGCCATGAGAGGAGCTGAAGTGAGGAAAACGTGTGTTCAATCAAAAGGGCTATGAGGTAATCCCCAAGCACTCATTGCAAAGGGCAGGGCTTGATTCAGCACAGCTGCGCTGTGCTAGGATGGAACACTCATCTCAAAGGGCAGGGCCTGATTCAGCACAGCTGCGCTGTGTTAGGGAGGATCACTCATCTAAGCAGAATAAGAGTAGAGTTTATTCTACAGATGACCAACTTCATGATCACCTTGGATATCCAGAGAATTGTCCTCAGTATCCTAAGAATCAGCTTGAGTTTGATCATCAGTTTCATCTGAAGGATCATCAGAAGCAGAAGCCAAACCGGACGGACAGAGAGGGAAAGAGACCCTTTGGAAGAAGGAAGAGAAAAGCCTTTGAGAGGTCTAGAAGAGTCCAAAGCAGTACGTATACTGGGAGGTATTCCAAGGGCCAGCATACACCATTGGACTGGGGAAGGCCAGAGGAATGGTGCTGCAGAGCTATTAGGAATCACCAGAGGCTACCTGTGAGGGAGACGGCTGCACGTGGAAGGGACCCTAAGACCTGTGCCAGAAGGTATGTGAAGAGAGATCCAGTGTCCAGGGATCTGGATTGGAAGGCTGGACATAAGAACTGGACTACATACTGGCCAGGCTATATAGAGAGGAACTCTAGCAGCAATGGAAGCTCAGGTATGAACACTGATCTATGCCCTAGCTATAACCTTGAAAGACAGCAGGGAAACAAGTATTCTCCTGAAAATGCTCCATTGAGAGATTCATCTATGCCAATCCATGATATTGAACCCATGCTTGTTGAACAAGGGGGAATAATAGCAGATGAGGATCCTGTTTATATGGACTGCTCTCTATCTAAACTCCGTTGGTAACTTTCTGTTATAAAGTACAGCAACCATCACAAAGAAATACAAATTTGTTCTTTAATCTACTCAGAAAAGCTCCTGAAGCATGATTTGACCCACACAGTGGAAGGCAAGCCAGCTAAGGGGTTTCAGCTGGTAACTGCTAGCAATTAAGCCTTACCTAATTGCTTGTGAGCTAGGAGAGAATCACTTCTGTATCTATGTGGGAAGTAATCAGAAGTTAACCTGAAAAGAACAGTTTGTTTCTTTCTTTGTGGCTTTTCATTTGTTGTTTTCCTGATTTTGACTTTGTTTTTCCAAGTTAACACTGAAAGCAAGTAACCTAATTTATGTGCTACCAAGCATATCTGTGTTGGGAGAAATAACCCCATAAATAAATATCTTATTGGCTTTACCCAAGAGCACAACTAAATTATTGTCAGCAGCTGTGTCTGGTGTGAATGAACTACATTGCCCACAATACCTTGCAAATCATATAGATATATGCACTTGACAAGACTGTGAAGATTCTCACCCAGGCAGCCGTCTGACAGAGTTTATTTCCTGCAGCCTGACCCCCAATCTGGCCTCCTAAGGCCAGGGTCAGTTTGCCGGGAATAAACCCTGGCTGCCCTTCCCCATCTGTGACCCGGGCCTTCCAAAATGAAACATCCATTTCGCTGGCCCGGGACATAGAGGGCCGACATTAGAATTGCCCCTGTATGTCCAGGGCTGGCGATTGCCCACTGCCTGCCCACTCTCCACCCCCATGCCGCCAATTCCCCACCCAACCGGCGGGGAAGTTATTCAGGAGCAGGAGAAGCCACGAATAGTGGGGATGGATGGTCCTGCTAGTCATGGCTCAGAATAACCCTCATAGTCTTTAGGAAGACCATTAGCTCCAACCACAACTAGCATTATAGTAGATTTTTTCTTCCAAATCTTTTTAACTTCAGTCTGAAGGTATTTATATTTTGTCAATTTTTCTAATTCTTTGTCCTCAATTCAGGTATCACCTGGGATTGCCACATCTATAAACCATATATTTATCTTTTCTGTAACAGTAATATCAGGTGTATTGTGTTCTCAAACCTGTCTGTTCAGTTATTATTATTTTTATCATTATTATTGGGCCAAAAGCAAGTATAACTTTAGACATGATTCCTGATATCCAGGAAATATCTGAGGTCAAGCAGTGACATCCAGATTCTTAGGAACACCATGCCCCTGTTTAAACTCGGATATCCTCATGCTGGGGATGTCCACAGACCTAACTTCTGAGATGTCTCTGTACTTTGACATATCTATGCCTTAGTTCAGATGTCCATAGCTTGAATAGGGATTCTAATATAACTCTATTTATGAAATTTTAAATAAGAAGCTTCTGAGAGAACTTCCAAAGGATGCCTGTTCCATAATGTTAGAGCACTGGAATGCACAGTGTTTGATGATTGATAACCGTACACCCTTGAAAGAAGGAGCCAAAACAAAGCTTCCTGCCCGACGGCAGTAAGCTGACAATTACCCAGTCAATTCTTCTTCTTAACATACAATGAGCATGTCAGAATTCTATCATTAGATTATTTCATTAATAAACATGGACTCCATTTATTCCATTGTTCCATTTATTCAGACTTAAACTTCAAAGTACTTTACTAACCATTGTTTTCCCACTCACTATCCGTTAGTTAACAATTTGGAACCCATTCAGTTTTTTGCATCTGTTGTAGACAACGGGATGCAAAACCATGGGTGTTCCAGTCCGCTAAAATCTATAGCTCATTTTCCCAGACAATAAATGACTTATGGATTTTTTTACATCTTTATTTCGTAAGGTATATATGAAAGGATTTAACAGTGGTGTGATAATCACATACCAGACTGACACCCATTTATTCATATCTGAATAGTGTACTGATGGCCTGACATACATGGCACTAACTGTCACATAAAATATACTGACTACCAAGAGGTGGGATGTACAGGTAGAGAAGGCTTTCTGCTTTCCTGTGGTAGAGGAGATGTTCACTATTGCTAGTGTGATGCAGAAATATGACACCATCGTTAAACTAAATGAGCTTATTACTACTGCAATTGCTATGAAAAAGTTTATCAGCTCAATCATCTTGGTGTCAGTACAGGAAAGTCTTAGCAAGGGATTTGTATCACAGAAGAAATGATTTATTACATTGTTGCCACAGAAGGATAGTCTGAAGATCAATGAAACAGGCCATAGCACTAGCAGAAAAGCCAGTGACCAACAGGTGGAGGTTAATTTGCAGCAGGCTCCAATGTTCATAATAATTGCATAACGTAAGGGATTGCATATAGCTAGATATCGATCAAATGCCATGACACCAAGCAACAGACATTCAGTTGACCCCAGAGAAAAAAAGTGATATAACTGGATAATGCAGTTGGTGACAGAAATGGATTTATTATGTATCAGAAGACCTGCAAGCATCTTGGGTATAACTACCGTTGTGTACCACACTTCTAAGAATGCCAAATTACTGATGAAGACGTACATGGGCTTGTGTAGATGCCAGTCCAACCCTACTATAAGAATGATCAGAAAGTTGGCCAATAGGGTCAAGGCATAGACTATGGAAAAGATCACAAAGAGCAGAACCTCCAACTTCCGTGCGCTGGGAAATCCAAGCAGAAGTAGCTCCTTCACTTCGGTGTGATTGTGAGGTTCCATTTCATGGCACATCTACAAATGTGAAAAACCCAGATGAGTAGAAATAAAGCAAGGGCTGAGGAACCTGCCACTTCTGTTACATTGTTCCACAGTCAATATGGTTGAAAGAAGACACTAGATCATTTTAATCATCTTCACATTTTTGGTAATTAGATGAGTGTACTGGTGTAAAAAGAAATTATGTTTATGTTTAGTTAGACTTCATATACTGTGAATCATGAACATATCTCAGCAGTTAACAAAAAAGAAGTCAATAACATACAATCACATGCTGAACTGTTATGCAGACACTGAAATCTAAGCAAATATTGCATATTCTTTTAACAGCACTATGGAAAAGAGACATTCAGAAATGAATCCAGGTACACTATAATGGGACAGTAGATAATACCTGGAGATCAGAACTGATACATCAAGGTCAGGACCAGTGGTGGGATTGGGACACTTCAGCCCGGTTCATGCAACCAGTTCCTGCCGCAGCCCCTAATCACTGAACCGGGCCAAACATGGCATTGAAATACCTGTACTACAGTGGTGGGAATCCTCCCACCTCAGAATGTTTGATGGCATCAGGGGAAGTTCCTGATTCCATCAAAACATCAGGCAGAGGATCAGGCTGCCAGGCAATAGCCGGGTTACTGCACCTTAGTGGAGAGCAGTGGCCCAAGCATGCGGCCACTGTAATGCCTCCACACGAGGTTCAACTACCCAGATGACATGCATGTGGGAGAACTGGGACCGAACCAATTCCTAGTTGATTTGTATCCCAACCATTGTCAGGATGTACTCATTTTCAACTATATATTAGAAACAGCTCTGTTAAACGTGCGGCTGTTTCTAAAATACATAGGAAAAAGTGCAGAAATGCAAGTGGATTTACATTCATGCACAGTGAGAGGAGCCATTTTACAAATTTACACGTGGCACAAATCAACAGAGGAATTGAGGCATTCAGCCTTTGTACCAACAAACACGTTGGAACAGATGTCTTATGTCTCATGTCTCAACTTGCACAACTCAATGGGTTCACTTACATGTGCATATGAGCCATTTCACAAACCTAGACATGTTGGCACTGCTACTTAACTGCAGAGGAGGTTAGCTTGAATTCATTTCAGTTTGGATGGGGACATACTGCAAAGGGTATTCTCCAAATTTCCCTGGATGAGTTTTGGCCATTTGTGGTCTCTCTCTGTTTTCAAGGACTAGCATTATTGCTTCCTGGAGTAAAGATTAACAGGGGTTTGTCAACCACATCTGGTCATTTCAAAAGGAGCACATTTTTCTGCTCCAAATTTCCCTCCCTTATTCCATTTTCTGAACTACTTTTCTCTATTTCTCTTTCTTCAATTGGTTTTCCTTGATGTTGCATTCTCCAATTTAACAACATATTTTCTCTTTCTTTCCATGCCTGCTTGCATCACCCATATAGAGCAGCATACCCCTCCCCCCATTTCTAGGCCTTAAGTCTTTTCCTTCTCCACCCACCTCCCAGTATATTTTGCTCACCTCCTTTTTCCCATCCATGTTTTTTCTCTTCCATTAGTGTCGGTTCTTTAAAAAATCACCCCCTTCCAGAATGTGCACCATATATTCATCTCTGATTGATATCATTCATGTTGTATCTTTCCGAACCATCTTTCTTTCTAACCTTATCATTTAACCTTCTCCTTAGCTTCTACTGCTAATCTAACATCACATGTCAATGCTTCTTTAAACCATAAACCTAATGGCCCCTTCATACCATTTATCACACAATTCCCCCTCCCCTCACTATTTGTAACATATCTCATCACACATCTCATGCCTATCCTGTACTGAAATTCTCACTCTGTATTCACGTCAACGTCAGACTCAAGAAATGCTTATTAATGCACACAAAAGATACAAATCAGATTACTTTTGTAATATAAATATTTTTTATGGCATTGCTCTTTCTACTTTATGGACAGTAAATCTGAAGGTATCCAAGTTCCTGTCTGCTTGAACAAAGCAAATCATCTTCCAAAAGAATTCAAACTGTCTTTCCAAAGACAGCAATAATGTAAAAAATAATTTACAGTCTATATTTACATTTATGTATTTCAAACCAAAAGATAGCCAACATTGATCAATCATCATGTGTCATGTCTGGGTCGCGTTTTCACACAGGTAACTCAAGGCTGGATGAGATCCTCTAACCTGTTCAAAGACTGGCATTTCTGCTGATATACAGTATCTCTATATCAGTTTTTCCAATTATAACTTTCTATATCTATATAGAAACATAGAAAAATGATGACAGAAAACGACCACATGGCCTATCTAGTCTGTCCTTCCATATCAACAACTACAAAGGTCCCCATTTTCCTTTAGAGATCCTCTGTGTTTGTCCCATGCTTTTTTGAATTCAGATACTTTCCACATCTCCACCACCTCCACTGGGAGACTATTCCACGGATCCACCACTCTTTCTGCAAAGAAATATTACCGCATATCACTCCTGAATCTATCCCCCTTCACCCTCATCCCATGTCCCCTCATAGCAGAACTTGCTTTCAATTGAAAGAGGCTCACCCCCTGTACATTTATACCATGGAGGTATTTAAACATCTCAATCATATCACCTCTATCCTGCCTTTCCTCTAAGGTGTACATATTAAGATCCTTAAGTCTGTCCTCAGATGCTTTATAATGAAGACCACTAACCATTTTAGTAGCCACCCTCTGTACTGACTCCATCCTGTTTATATCCTTTTGAAGGTGCAGTCTCCAGAAATGCACACAATACTCCAAATGAGGTCGCACCAAAAACTTATACAGAGGCACTATCACCTCCTTTTTTCTGCTAGCCATTCCTCTCCGTATGCACCCAAGCATCATTCTAGCTTTTGCCGTTGCCTTTTCTATCTGTTTAGCTCCTTTAACATATATATATAATATATTAGATCCTATATTATATATCTTTATGATCAGGACAAAGGATTGGTAACCGTTTAGGTACCTGCCCAAGTCTATGGAGGTGTAATACATTTTTTAATAAACGTAGATCGATCCCCTCAAGTCTTTACTGCATTATAAAGTCTTTGAAGCCAACCCTTAGAAAATACATACCTTGATCTCTTTGTCACTTCAGAACTTGGAATCTTGAGCTCTAGCCTATCCCTGAGAGGTTCAGAGTTTAATTTCCAATACCAATATATTTCTGAATATTTTTCTCCTAGTCAATACAAGAATGCAGCAAACATTCAGACCTTGAGTTCTATGTTGAATGTTTTATATGCCTCTATTTTTAATAAAGAAATAAGCAGCAGGAGTCCCATGTCTCTCCATGGATTGTAAATTAACCCTTTTGGACTATTTAGTCATTGATGCATATCCCATTAGGTCATAAAGTTAACATACTTACAATTATGTGCAAAAGTTTAAATTGTCTGTTTCAATGAATTCCAGTGAACAGAAGATGATACAACCTCTACCTTGTTCAAATTTAAACATGACATTTTTCAGACAATTGTAGTGCATAATAACGATTTATTTGCAGAATTTTACAGATTCAAGTTAAGAAAACAGTGTGGCGCAGTATTCAGCAATTTTTGCCACCTCTTTTGGCAGAAATAAGAGGATCCAACAGTTTCCTGTCGACTGTTACAAATCTTCATAGTCTTGCTTTTGGACATTTTTTCCCATTCTACCTTACAGAGCTCTTCTAGCTCAGAAATATTCTTAGGTCCTCCTGCATGCACTGAGGGGCATGTTTACTAAAATTGCATAATAGAGAGTATGCATTTTAGTGTATGCTAACGATTACCTCAGGCAGAGGATAAATACTACTGCATGCCAAAATTGTCCAGTGAGTTAAAAGTCCCACTACTTTTAGCATGACAGGGTAGAATAGAGAGTGGGCGTGGCAGCTGGTGACAGCTAACATGTGGGATGTTGCCTCATGCTAGCTATCACAACAGCTGGTTGCCTGGCGTGGAGGAGTAGCCTAATGGTTAGAGCACCCAAAAACACAGGGGTTGATTCCCACTAGTGCTCCTTGTAGCTTTGGGCTAGTCACTTAACCCTCCATTACCTCAGAAAAATCCAAGTTGTTAATGTACATTACCAAGTTTAAGCTACAATGAAACCTCTTTGTCTAAAATGAGAAAATGCTATTTAAGAAAACCCTGTTAACGCTGTGAGGTAATGTTAAGTGCTGTAGTTTGGTAATGCAGCTGCTATCCATCATTAATAGCTGTGGCTCTGATGGATACAAGGGTACCCACCAACCCCTCAGAGCACAGTCAGTCCATGATCCCACACCCCCCTTGACACAGATGCCTTCTCTTAACCTGTCCTCCAAGCATAATGCCCCAAGACTACCACAAGTGGTTATTGGCAGGGGCAGGAGTGGAGAGAGACTGCTTCTGCCTCAGTAACCATTAGGATCACCAGAGAGTGGTTTCTGTGGAGGGGGGTTCCAGAGAAATCATTACTAGTTCACTGCCCATTCCGGGGGATTGGATGGATGTCTAATGAATTTGGGGTGTCAATGAAGGGAGTTTCTTGGGGAGGAGATTTATGCTTAGGGGTATCAGTAAGGGGGGAAAGCATCACAGCTGCAAAGTTGCTCTTTTATTTCTTGGTACCGGGACCATGTTCCCTGTCTCTTCTGGTAGCATGGTGCTCTTCTGCTTCCTTATGAGGCAGAGAAGATGACCTCCATATGTGGTAAGTGGGCCCTGTACTGAGGTTGTATTCCCCAGAACAGAACAGGAAGGGAAGGCTGTGATTGTGGCCTCATGCAGTTGTCTGGCCATGAGGGGGGTCGGTAGGGGCAGAGTTGGATGGAGTTAGGAATTTTGCAATCCAGAGCAATGCCTGTTCACATTTTAAAGAAGCTGCTTTCAAATTCTTGGTCACTCACAAATCATAGTCTCTGCAGTCTCCTCACATTCCATCTCAACATGACTGCCAACTCCCTAAGCCTGGAATTCAGGTTGCAATTTTCCTTGTTTTGTAATTTTGCTTTGTAAATATGTGGAGTTATGGAAACACTTAATGGCTCATAAACTTATCAGTGACCAAAATGTCATCTTACTACAACGAGGACAGTTGTTCAGTCCTAGAGGGAATCTCAGGCATGTACCAGTGGAGGGGGAAACATTGAACTGAAAGCACAGGCACTTGTCACAATTATTGTGCTTTCAGGCACACCTACGAAGGTAGCTGCATCCCAAAAAGCACATCTGTACTTAGACGTACAAGCAAACTTAGCTTTTGGGTTGGTACTGAAAATGTCGATGGATATTTTGTGTGTGTATGGGGAGCTGGTTTTTAAGTTTAGACATCAGTCTACAGCCATTATGTTTGGGATACAACAATGATTTAAGTTTATTTTGCCATCTTTGTTCAGGTTTGCAGAATTAGATTGGAGTTAAGGCAGAGTTAGGACAAAATGAAGGCAGAGTTGGGGAGAGTTAGGTCAGAGATGGGTGGAGCTGGGAGGAGTTAGGTCAGAGATGGGTGGAGCTGGGCAGAATTAGGGCAGAATTGTGGCAGGGTTGGATGGGGTTAAGGAAGAGATGAGTTGAGTAGAGTTAAAGCTGAGTTAGGGCAGAGCTTGAAACCCCCCTCCCCAAAGAAATAGGTATTCTGCTACCCCTGCATGGCAGTTAGATGCTTTAGAAATACTGATTGCTATGGGCTCAATATTAGGCCCTAAATGTTTAGGGTGATGCGTCTGAGTTATAAATTTAGGACATTTAAAGTGTCAAAGAGGCTTTCATTGAGCTGTTATGTAAAAAGTCTCTTGCATGGAAATGTTTCAGTTTTATGAAACCATATGCATTCCATGCTTCGTTACAGAAAACACAGTGCAGCACAGTACAGCACAGCACAGCACATCACAGTACAACACAGCGCAGCACAGCACACCTTAGTAGTAATTGTCTGTCAGTTCTGAAGAAGTGCACTGCTGCATTATTTATTTATTTATTTATTTAACAAGTTTTTTATACCGCCTTTTCCTTCAATCAAAGCGGTCACAAGAAATACAAGATATAAACAAGGGAAACATAAACAGTATAGACATGACAACATATGGTAATGTAGGAAAAATAACAAGGGTTAAAAATATAGTGGATTCTTTATAAAATATATACAATAGATGATATCTTAGTCATTTGTTGATCCATAGTGCTCAATGAAAAGTAAAGTTTTTAATTGCTTACGAAAGTCACTTAAAACATCAATTGCACGTAAATCAGGAGGGAGAGAGTTCCAAATCAAAGGGGCAGCCAAAGAAATTGCTCGTTGTGATGTACATTTGCGTGATTTAGCGAAGTTTCTTGGGGTATTGAGGGTGTTTGAGGTGGATAATCTTCTAGGTCTGTTGCTGGTATCACGGGATAAGAGGGCATGGAGGCTGGTTGCAGAACTGTTGTGCTTCATTTTGAAGATGTTTATGATTAACTTATACTTTATGCGAAGGGTTATCGGGAGCCAGTGGAGATCTTTAAGGGTGGGGGTAATGTGGTCATGATTTGTGGAACCGTTAATTAATCTGGCTGCTGTATTCTGTGCCATTTGAAGAGGTTTGAGAGCATGTTTTGACAGCCCTTTGTAGATAGGGTTGCAAAAATCCAGAATGGGGGTAATAAGTGCCTGGCAGACTGTACGAAAGTGTTCATAAGAGATAAGAGGCTTGAGGCGTCTAATTATTTTCATTCGGTAATAAGCGCTTTTAACAGTTTTCTTTATGTGAGATCGTAGGTCTAGCTTCTTATCGAGGGTTACCCCGAGGTATCTTACCTCATCCTTAATTGGAATCTCAGTACTGTTGCATGTGATGTATGGTGGGGGATTAAAGTTAGTGTTTCTAGTGACAATAAGTGCTTCAGTCTTCTTCAAGTTTATTGCAAGGTTGTTATTTGACAGCCAAATGGAAATGCTGGTAATGCAGTTTGAAATCTTGTTGTAGTTTGGGCAGTTGATATCAATCGGAGTGTAGATCATAATATCATCTGCATAAATTGTGTAGTCTATATGATGAGTTGATATTATGTGATATTAAGTTTCTCTGAGCCGGACAATATACTAAATGAGAAGAAATCACAGCAAAGCTCTTCATCAGTAGTGCAGAAAGCTGTAAATATAATATTTATCTTAAAGAAGCTTGAAAGAAAATAATTGCTGTGTGCAGGAGATGACAGTGTCAAATTGTAAAGAATACCAGGGTATATCGAAGAGCACAAATACGTATTCCTGGATGCTTTTTTATCCTGAATAAATACTTGTTATAGAATGTTTTAATGGCATATCTACTTTTTCTCCATTTTGAATACAAATAAGATAGTATTGCCTTTTCGAATAAAATAGGCCCCATTCTGAAACGCAGGTGAAACAAGAGGAGGAACTCAGAGATGAAGTGGCGGGGCTCAGAAGCATTTGAGACAACGAGAAGCACATTCATGAGATGCTTCTTGAAACATCCAAGCTGTCTGACAGAGGTGAAGATGGGAAGCTACAGAATGAAGAGGGTTGGACAAGAGCCACTTTCACTAGCCTTTGAATTGAAGGACCAGTATGCAACTCTGGAAGTGGAGAAGGTGAAAACATCCCAGGAAAGGGAAGAACCAGAACTTGAGCACCACAAAGTTGCAGAATCAGTGACCAGAAGGAAGTGAAGGGTAGTGGTGATTGGTAACTCTCTTCTGAGGGGTACTGAGGCATCCATCTGCTGAGCAGATGTGATATCCAGAAAGGTGTGCTATCTGCCAGTTGCCAAAATCCAAGATGTTAAGGAGAGTTTGCTGAGACTCATCATGCCCACTGACTATTATCCGATGTTGCTCATCCATGTCAGCACAAATGATACTGCTAGCTATCCCTCTGAGCATATCAAAAGTGACTGTGGATCTGGGACAGAATAACAAGCAGATAGATGCACAGGTGGCATTCTCTTCAATCCCCCCTTATAAGGGTAAAGGCCGAGGCAGAGAAGCTCACATTCTGAAGATGAATGCACGGCAGTATGGATGATATCACTGAGAGCATTTTGGTTTCCTGGACCATGGGATGATGTTCCAAGGGCTGCAGAGCAAAGATGGTGCCCATCTGTCCAAGAACGGCAAAGTGTCTTCTGCAGCACACTAGCTAACCTACTGAAGAGGGCTTTAAACTAGATTCATTGGGGAGGGGTGAAGAAAGCCCCCAGGTAAGTGAAAGCCCTCAGGTAAGTGTAATATTATATATCTTTGTAGAAATGGATAAAAGGGGCAACATCTGGAAAGCTGTATGTATAAATCCCAGAGGTTGAGGCTTTAGTGAAACAGACTGATTTAGATTTAGTGGCAGTTACAGAGATATGATTCACGAACAACTATGACTGGGATGTAATTATATCAGGATATATTTTATTCAGAAAGGACAGGGGAGAAAGAACGGGAGGGGGAGTGGCACTATATGTAAAAAAATAATAATAAAGCTATAGATTTACAGGGCTTAAAAGGGAGTGAGAAGGCACTGTGGGTTAAACTAGATAGAGGGAAAAGGAAAACCATTTGCATTGCTGTGATATACAGATCTTTCACAGAGAGAAGAAGTGAACAGAGATTTAATAGAAGACATACACAGGATTGCCAGGAAAGGAGAAGTGCTACTGATAGGTGATTTCAATATGCCGGATGCTGATTGGCACATCCCTGCTACAGTGTCTTCTAGAAGTAAGGAGATCTTAGATTCTCTACATGGAGAACTATTCCGGCAACTGGTAACAGAACCCACACATGAAGGGGCAATAATGGACTTGGTGCTTACCAATGGAGAAGGTGTTTCTGATGTCATAGTGGGAGATCATCTCACATCCAGTGATCACCAGATGGTGTGGTTCAGTAGTAGAACTAAGGCTGGATCTTAAGCGAGGATCTTAGACTTTAGGAAAAGTAACTTTGCCAAGATGGGACAATACCTCAAGGAGTCGTTATTGAGATGGGAACAGCTGGGAGATGTAGAAAAGCAATGCACCAAACTGAAAGGAGATATTTTAAGGACAACAAACCTTTTTGTTATACAGGTAAATACATGTAAAAGGAAAAGGAGGCTGATATGGTCCTCAAAAGAAGTAGCTGAAAAGGTGAAGAAAAAGAGGACGGCCTTCATAAAATACAAGAGATCACAGAGAGAAGAACGCAAGCATCTATATTTGGAAAAACTTAGAGAAGCTAGCAAGTAGTCAGGAAAACAAAGATACAGAAAGAAGAAGATATAGCCAGTGCAATTAAATGAGGGGGGGGGGGGGGATAAGACATTTTTCAGATATGTTACTGAGAGAAGGAACTGCAAAGTGGTATTGTCAGACTCAAGTGTGAAAGGGAGAAATATGTAGAAGCTGATGAGGATAAAGTGGAATTGCTTAGCAAATATTTCCATTTTTTGTTCACAGATGATAGGCCAGGAGCAGGACCTCAGAAAATACCAACAAATAGGAACAGAATTGACGGGGATTTTGAATGATTTTGAGAAGACTATGTTCATGAAGAACTAGCTAAACTAAAAGTAGACCAAGCAATGGAACCAGATGGGATACATCCGAGAATACTGGTTATTGAGGGAACTTGGGGACGTTCCAGTGGCTCCACTGACTGACCTTTTTGATGCTTCTTTAGAGTCAGGAGTGGTCCCAGATGACTGGAGGAAGGCACATGTGGTCCCATTACAGAAAAGTGGAAGCAAGGATGTGGTTGAAAACTAAAGACCAGTTAGTCTAAAGTCTGTGGAGAATAACTTATTAGAAATGCTACTAAAAGGGAGAATAGTGAGATTTCTGGAGCCCAATGGATTGCAGGATCTGAGGCAGCATTGGTTTACCAGAGACAGGTCTTGTCAGACAAATCTGATTGATTTCTTTGACTGGGTGAGCAGAGAGTGGCACCGGGGAAGAACCTTAAATGTGGCGTATTTAGATTTTAGTAAAGCATTTGACACCGTTCTTCACTGATGACTTATAAACAAACTGAGCATCCTAGGGATGGACCCTAAAGTGACTGACAGGGTTAGAAATTGGTTGAATGTGAGGCAACATAGGGTACAGGTAAATTGAGCTCACTCTGAGGAGAAGGAAGTTACCAGTGGTGTGCCACAGGAATCTGTCTTTGGAAGCAACACATTGCCTAATGTAGGTGCACTGAATGACTTCTCTATAGGAGTCGCTAAGTGAACGTGTCATAGTGGAGGCATGCTGTAGATGACCGGTGTGTTAGCTGCCGAGGACATACTGGATACACCCCCAGCAGCTAATGTGTAAGTGTGGAGGCCAATTCTGTTCCATGTGTCCCCTGCCTGTCCAGTTGCACCCAACATGCTCCGGTTGCACCTGATTCTGATCCTGTGGGGGCTAAACATGCACGCGGGATCAGAATCGGGTCTACCAGCCTGGATATGCAGGCTGTGCCCTGATACTGGTTGCCTGGATGTCCAATGAACTCACTGGCTAGCTCAGCCTGGCTCCTGCATGGAGCCGTGGCACAATGGTGTCATGTTGCTTTGGCACCGTGACTCCATGCAGGAGCCGTGATCCACGGCAGACTGAGCATTCTGCTTTTCCTCACAGCCCAACCTCCCAATCAGCCCTGCCATGGCCAGGACTGGGTTGTGGAGAGCACTCTGTGCCCCCTCACCTCTGGTCCACTGCCTGGCTCCCCAATCAGGCTCTGACTAGGGGGACATATTCGACCTCCAAAATGGAATAAGTCCCCTGTACAAATGGCCGACCCTGGACATACAGGGCCAACCTCGGCACCAGCCCTGTATGTCCCAGGTCATAGTGCCTCCCACAGCCCACCCTCGCTTCGCCTGTGGCATGCCCCCTCCTGCCTTCAAACAGAGCTCCACACACAGCTTAGATCTACATGCGGGGAGGTCTGTTTGGAGGACGCAGGCCAGGTGTCTAGTGGGGCTGGACGTCTGGATATGATGTCCATTCCTGCTAAACATGGTTCAGAATTACCCCCTTTGTGATTAACACATGTGATACAGGTGCACTAATAGCTAATCCTTAGTGGAGTTTAGTATAAGGGGTTCTAAATTGTCTTTGCTGAGTTTAGATCCTTGGAGGTCAGTTAAAGGGACATCTTTCATGGGGAAAAGAAAAAAATAATGAAAATAACTTATAAGATTTATATGGTAAGTGTCACTGCATTGAAATAAACTACCATTCTGCTGCTAAAAAATGGGATGTTAGAGAAATTACAGCACTTGGAAGTCAGAAGTGAATATAAATTGAAGATTTTCATGCTGTCTTACCTTACTTTTAAATTGCTTCAAAAACCACTTGAAGTCTATGGAGGAAGTAATCGGCCTATTAGAGGGTAAATAATGTATTTGTTTTCCTGTCAGCTGTCAGATCATGGAGGAAATGCTCTTTGTGGAGCAAGTACCCTGCCATATTGATTAAATCAGGAACTATAGCCAGTTATACACAAACCAGCCATCAAATATGACAGGCCAAGGTTAAAGAGGCACAGCAAGTATTTTATGCTCTGAGTGCACATTAGCATTGTTTATTTATTTCTTTATTACTGCCACTTGATATCGCACCTATGGTCAATGAAAACCCTAAAGAGGCTTACAGTTAAAAATTCATACACTAGATACACAATATATAATATTGCAAATAACGATTCAAAAGACAGTATAACCTCCTGCTGCATTCTAACCCAACTTGCCTCACAGAACAGTTATGTTTCTACCTCATTACTGAAAAAGTATTTTAAAAATGCACAAGACAAGAAAATATACGTCCTAAATCCATATATCTACTCCATTTAAATGCAATAGGATCAATTAAGAAGCAGGAATCTCGGTACAGTGGAAACCATTGGATTCTCAACATTAACAACTATAGCGTACTTTAGAAGGTTTAAGATTTAATTACATGTTATGTATCTTTGATCTATATTCTGTTTTTTCGGACCCTCTTCCCAGTCCTATGAGATAATTTGTATTGACATTCAGGAATATTACCCATAGAGATGTTAAACATAAAGATCGCACAGGCTTTTCATTCTTTCTTATTCTTATCTCACACCTTGAAAGAAGGTTGTCTTGTTAATTTTTTGCCCTTCTATTTGTACTCTCCCCTCCCACCACAATCACATGGTGCTCTGTACCACTCTTCCACTTTCAATGCATCCTACATCTCTGGAATCCACCACCTTCCCAGCATGCATTCCTTCTCATCATCCTTCTCTGCTACCTTTTGGCATCTCTGCTCTTCTCTTTTACTTTTGGTGATATGACTGCACCGCTGTACCTAGACATAGGATGTGTGTGTTTGGGTGGGGGGAGGATTTCATAAAGCACTTTATGCATGTACAGCACCCCCTCTGCTCTGAGTCAATTCAATTCGGGCTTAAGGATTTCTATCTTATGTTACCATTATGAGATTGCTGGCTGGGTAAAACAAGATAAGGGAATGTCTTGCTTTCAGAGATGGTGGATGAAGTTCTGGGGATGTGTTGAGAAATCATTGTTTGAGGAAACTGCCACTGAAGCTTTTGTGTGTGATGTTTTACTATGGGTCATTTGGAGAACTACTTTGTTGCCTCATCAATAGCTTTGTTTCAAATATTTATACAAGACAATAATTTATTTAAAAAAAGGATTCTGGAAAGAGGCTTTTTGAACTTTATGAACATGTTTTGTTTAATCACTTGGACTCAAACAGACACATTGAGACATGATTGGTAAACTGTGCTAGCAGTTAATGCATGATTAAGTGCATGCTAATGAATCATGCTAATAGCACATATGCTAAGAAGAAAAAAATCCTATATAATGGACAAAAGAAAGGTTGAGAAAATTATATTGAAAAGTTTACATCAAGTCACCAGTGTAAGGAAACAGCAACAATAAACTGACTTGCAAAACGTAATCCAGCCCCTGTGCATTTGGATGGAGGTAACAATCTGGTCAACACTGACTTTCATTTTACAAGGATTGTGTTGTTATATGTCATTAAAAATTGTGCTTATTAATTTACAAACTATTGTATCTCTTGTTCCAATTTATGGATCATACCTCAGGACAAGTTACATTTCCTTCTGCTATAGCCGATGCAATGCTCAATTAGAACTGATCAAGTCCATTGAAACTTAGAATGTATTTTCACAATTAACATATTCCTTAAAGCATTTTTTACATCTCTATTTCGTAGTGTGTATATGAAAGGATTTAACAATGGAGTGACAATTGCGTACCACATAGATATCAACTTATTCATGTCAAGTGAGTAGCGCACAGATGGCCTGACATACATGACACTAACTGTCACATAAAATATACTGACAATCAAGAGGTGGGAGGCACAGGTAGAGAAGGCTTTTTGTCTCCCCGTGGCAGAGGAAATGCTCAGAATAGTTAGTACGATGCAGAAGTATGACACCATAGTCACACTAAATGAGCTTATTACAACTATGATTGCTAATAAAAAGTTCATCAGCTCAATGATTTTGGTATTGGTACAAGACAGTCTTAGCAAGGGGTCAGCATCACAAAAGAAGTGATTTAGGGTATTAGGGCCACAGAAGGATAACCTGAACATCAAGACGACTGGGAATATCATAGTCAGAAAACCAAACAACCAGCAGGTAAAGGCTAATTTGCAGCAGGCTTCACTGTTCATAATCATTGCATAGCGCAAGGGATTACATATAGCCAAGTACCGATCAAAAGCCATGGCACCTAGAAGGAGACATTCTGTAGACCCCAGAGAAAAAAAGAAATACAACTGGATAATGCAGCTGGAGACAGAAATGGATTTACTATGTATGAGAAGGCCTGCTAGCATCTTGGGTGTTACTACCGTTGTGTACCACACTTCCAAGAATGCCAAATTGCAGATAAAGAAGTACATGGGCTTGTGCAGATGGACATCTAATCCCACTGTCATGATGATCAGAAAATTGGCCAACAGTGTCAAGGCGTACATTATGGTCAAGACCACAAAGAGCAGAACCTCCAGTTTCCGAGGACTGGGAAATCCAAGCAGAAAGAGCTCCGTCAATTCTGTGTGATTGAGAGGTTTCATGGCCACTTCATGGCTTACCTACAGACATGACAAAACTAGATTAACAACAGTCAAACAAGTACTCCGAAAACCTCTGTCTTCCTAATGCATTCAATGCAGTTAAAAAATAGTAATAATATCAGAGGAAAGCAAAAGACACAGTGCGATCTTGGATAATTGCAGATAGCTTTATTAAACTGTTTTGCACATAAAAAGTGATTTAATTGTGAAAACAACCTCGTATAACCTAGGTCACACTTATTATTATGTTTTGTGCAAGTAGGCACATATGTGTATGGTAGAGTGCTTAGGGGAGGGGTTTGGGTAGAGAATAGGTGACAGGATTTACACAAATATTTTAAGTGCTAATATTTAAGCCTGTTTCCAAGCAGTCATAAATGTTAGCATGTACAATCTAGGTGCTATTTTTGAAGACTTTATGCTAATATTTTATAAGAGCACTTTTGCTAATGTGTGTCAAGCAGTTAACATATATTTTTACACATGGTAACTATCTGCAAGTGAGCACGGTAGCTGTTAACCTCGGGGGGGTGGGGGGGCATGGCAGTTACCATGCCCTGAATAGCATGCCAACTGCTACTCAGACATTAGGGTGCTGAATGGGCTCAATAATGGCAGCCAATGGGTGTGGTGAGGACGTTGCACTTAGTGTGAGGGGGCATATTGCTCATTGTGTGGGTTCTCCTGATGCCGTCTTATTAGGTGGAGTTAAGTGCAGCCACGGCGATAGCGGAGTGCAGTAGGGTACTCATCCACACGTCAGATGGCTTTGCACTTAACACACATTAGACCCATGTTTAGATGCAAAAACATTAAGCACTTTAGTAAAAGAGCCCCTATGTATCTTTCTAAAATAGGCTTAAAAGAAGTGTTTCTCCACCTCCAAACACAGGCAACCTCCAAATGCTTACTCAGTTAAATGAATGAATGAATGATGAATGAAGAAATGCTCTGCTGTATGTATGACTTCATATTTGTTCCTGACCCCCAAGAAAGTGATCAATGGGATTGCTATCTGGGTTAGCAAATGCTGAAATCTACATAAGTAGAGCATGACATATCACGTAACTGAGATAGTCTGTAATTTTATGCCCAGGTAGCTATTCATTAGCATGCATTTGGTTTGTTAATTTAACACATGAAAATGTGTATAGTCAAAATTGGTTAAATCTATTAGTTAAAGCACTTAAAGTTAATTTCCACATGTACAACATCCTCCCCCCCCCCCAACCAAAAAGCAAAAAATAGTTGTACGGTAGATCTTAGAAGTTAAAAGGTCTGCAACAATCTGAATAAATGTTTCAGAGTCTATCAGAAAATACGACAATGATTATGAATTTTAGGAGAATGTCAGTATTTCACATTTTCTCATGCAATGTAGTTGTTATTCTTTGTACATGGCAGATGTGTTCCTATATTTATTTATTTATTTAACAACTATTTCTATACCGCTCTTTCACAAGTATCAAGTGCGGTTTACAATGAACAGTGTGTTGTATGGTATGGATAGTATCATACCAAGTCATTTTACATAGAACAGATGAACTAGATACAGATAACGGTATAAATTTAAACAGTAAATTATTAAACTATTATAACATATATACATAGTAAATATATACAAATTGTATCATATGTCGCGTGTGGTTGTATACTTTATGTAGGCTTCAGGCACGTGGGTATATGTTGTTTGAATTGTAGTAGTTAACCTGCGTCTCTTTGTGTCGTCTGGCCAGTCTCTGATCCTTGGTTGTAATGCAATGAGAATAAATGGGTTTTCAGTTTTTTTCTAAATTCCTTTATGTCTGATAGTGAGCGAATGTTGTCAGGAAGGTTATTCCAGAGGATAGGAGCTGAGTGTGAGAATGCTCTCATGTTGGTTTGTTTTTTTGCTTTTGTGTAGTCTTTTGGTACTGCTATAGTGTTAGTGTTTCTACTTCTTTGTGATCTTTTATCTATTTCTATCTTGATGAGTGTATTGAGTATAGTTGGCGCTAAGTTATTTATTAGTTTAAATGTTGTAAGTAATATCTTATATTTTATTCTGCTGTGGATAGGTAGCCAATGGAGTTCAGCTAATGTCGGTGTGATATGTTCAATTGAGCTTATATTCATTATTATCCTTGCTGCGATGTTCTGAGTTAGTTGTAATTTTTTAATATTTTGCTTTGTGATGCCATTAAGGATTAGATTTGCAAAATCAAAGTGTGGGGTGATGATGGCTTGTATTATGGTTATGAAGTCTTGTAAGTGGATTAATGGTCTTAGTTGTTTCAAGGTCTTAAGTTTGTAGTGTATGTTTTTTGTTAGATATTTTATGTGAGAATCCATGTTAAGTTTATTGTCAAGTATCACACCCAGGTATTTTATTTCTTTTTTTATGTTGATCTCATGGTTATCAAGTGTGATGGTGCTTGGGGTGTGTATGTTTGGTTTTTAGTAATATATAGAACGTCAGTTTTTGCGAAATCAATGTGTAAGTTCTGTTCATTGAGCCATATTGTTAGTTCTTTAAAGCACTCTGTTATCTGTTGTAGTGGAGGGTGTGGGATTTTAAATGGTAGGTAGAACATTATATCGTCAGCGTAGATATGATAATGAACGCTATGACGTTTAAAGATATTGCTGACTGGTTGTAAGTAAATGTTAAACAAAAGTGCTGATAGTGCTGATCCCTGTGGGAGGCCTTGTGTTTGGTCGAATGTGTTAGATGTCTGGTTAAGAATTCTTACTGTTTGGGTTCTGTTTGATAGGTAGGATTTGAACCAGTTATGGACAGTGGATGTAATTCCTATTTGTTGAAGTCTGTTAAGCATTGTTATGTGGTTTACACTGTCAAATGCGGCAGAGATGTCGAGGAATACTAGGATGAAGGCTTGTTTTGTGTCATCGATTCCTCTTAGTAAGGTGTCATAAAGGACTGTTAGCAGTGTTTCAACTCCATGGAAAGGTCTGAAGCCATATTGGTGTTCATCAAGGAGGTTCAATGTATCAATATATTCCTGTAGTTGTGTTTGAACTATTTTTTCAATACGTTTGGCCATGAAGGGAATGCTCGATATGGGTCTATATGATTTTGGGGATAATTTGTCTAGTGTTTTATTTTTAAGTATTGGTCTTATTTGGACATGTTTGAGAGATGGTGGTATATATCCTTCGTCTAGTGATATGTTAACCATAGGGAGGATGAAGGGAGAGAGTATTGAGAGTGTCTTTTTTATCCAGTCAACTGGGCATGGGTCAAGGTATGAGGTAGTTGTATTTATGTTAGATATGGTTGTTTTAAGTGTGGTCTTTGAGATCAGGCTGAAGTTGGACCAGTTATCAGGGGTTGTTTGTTTCATATCGGTGTGTGTTGTTGGGGGGTTATTTGTTTGTATTTTTGTTTTATTGATATAGTATTGAGCTAAGTCTTGTGGGGTTATATCTATGGATATTTCATCTGAATTGTACGTTTTGTTTGTTAGTTTCTGAATTATACAGAATAATTCTCTTGGTCGGTTAATTGAATTGTTGAGTAAGTTAGAGTAATAGTTTCTTTTAGAATTGTCTATTGTTACTTTATATGTATGAAGGATATTTATGTATTTCTCATGAGTTGTTGGTGATTTGTTTTGCCTCCATTTCCTTTCGTCCATTCTTAGTTGTCTTTTGAGATTTTTAAGTGTCATGTTAAACCATGGGACATTTTTTTTATCAGTTATATTGTCATTTTTATTATGTTGAGACAGATTAGGTTTTTTTTCTGCTGCCAGTGAGATAGTTTTTGTTCCAGGTTTTGATAGTTTCTTCTAAATTTGTGGGAGTCAGGGTGAGGTGAGGAATTATTTGATCTAAGAATTCTTCTTCATTAAACTTTCTAAATCTTTTATTTTGTGGAGGTTGTGTTCGTTTAGTGTGAATGTTGTCGGGGATGGTGATATTGAATTTTAGAAGGTAATGGTCTGACCAGGGGACTGGTATGTTTGAGAGTGATTTGGGGTTATATAGGTTGTGGAGTGAGTTTGGTAGGAATACCATGTCTAGAGTTTTTCCTTTATTATGTGTTTGTTCTGTTATTATTTGGTGGAAATCCAAATTGCTTACTGCTTCAGTGAAGTGGTTTGGTTGGTTGTTGGGTGTAGAAGGGAGATTAAAGTCACCCATCAGTATTATTGGATTTGTGTCCGTGGATGATGCTAGTAGTTCAATTAGTTTATCAGTGTTGTCTGTATTGTATTCAGGGGGTCTATATATTAGGCATATTTTTGTGGATTTAATTTTTATAGTTAGTGTGTCTACATTATCAATATTGTTGGATGAAATTAGTTTTGCGTTAAGATTTTTCCTTATTATTATTAGTACTCCTCCACCTTTTTTATTTGTTCGGTGGGTATGGAAGATCTCGTATTCGGTTGACTTTAGTTGGTTCATGAATACTGAGTCTGTATCTTTGAGCCATGTTTCTGTTATACAGACAATATCTGTTTTATTATCATTGATGATATCTGTAAAGATTGGTAATTTGTTTCTCATGGATCTTGCATTGATCAGTTGGCAGGTGAGTGTTGTGTTGTTCTGAGTAGAAGTTGGTTGTGGTTGCTTGGGGTTGTTGTTAGGTTCAATTATTATATAGACTAGTCTAGGTTGTTTGGGTTTGGAGTTGGTCCAATTTTTGAGTAGAGGTGTTGGATGGTCATAGCGTGATGTACTTTGTATTATTGGAATAGGTCTATTATAGCTGTTTCTTATACATTTTGTAAGGTTTATCAGTGTGAGGATAAATAGGCAAATTAATATAATCCTGATGGGGGAGGAAGGTTGAGTAGGCATTGTTTAATTTCAAGTTTGTTTTTGGGGATTGTCTGGGAATTAGTTCTGAGAATGATTTGCGTTAATTGGGTATGTTATATATCTGGTGCTTAAGTCTTAAAAGTGTGTATGACCAAAACCGACCTATTGGTTCATGCTCATTTAAAACCATGTTTTCCCAAGTTTTCATGCATCCTCTCACTTTCATTTCATATATTCATTATTTAGGCACATGAAAGCACATTTTAAGGGTCTATTACTAACAGCTGCTACCTGGCAGCGTATGTTCTAGCATGTATTAAAGATGCACTGGAACACATGTTACCAAGTAGCATAGGGCCATGGAGTTAGTGCAGAATGATTCCCGCACTAACTGTGCAGCTTGTGTTAGAGGGCTGAGTGAACGGGGTAGGGGCGGAGAGTAGGCGTAGTGAGCTCGGCACAGCTTGCACTGCGTTCACACCACTAGCTGATTGCAATAGCATGGAATCTTCTAACGCCACCTCAAATGCAGGACTCCATGCTTTCTATGCCTCTGACCGTCAACGTGGGGATGTTGCTCTTTACGCGCCATCATTGTTATTGTTTTAATTATTTCTTTAGGTGATTTATGTACAGCCAAACCTAAAATCAAGACGGTTTACAAGGAAATAACTTCAATTATACACAGAACAAAGTGTAATGTAACAAAACTGAACTAATTCAAACATTTAACATCATAGTGAGAAGGTCGTGAAAAGGCATATGAGTAGGTTAATTGGAATATATGGGTTAAGTGTAAATATGAAGTAAGGGGGAGGTGGGAGAGGCATGAGGGTGAAGGAGAGGTTCTTCTGGGGCAGGTAATAGTGAATCCGTCAGTTTTCACTGTTGAAGTGTTCATTGAAAAGATAGGTTTTTAGTTTCCTCCTAAAGTCCATGTGATCAGTTCCAAATGGTCGGGTCATAGAAGGAGTAGGCCTTGTTGGTCATGGCAATGTTTATCTTTGAGGTTATTGGAGGTACTATAAGAGTGTTTTGCTGGTGTGGTCTTCTTGTCCTGTTATTGGAGGGAGGGAGGGAGGGAGGGAGTGTTTGAAGGAGGGATTTCAGATATTCTGAGAGGCTTTGAATGTCATTAATATCACCTTATATCTTACCCTTATTTAGACAGGAAACCAGTAGAGTTGTTTGAGTATGGGGTAATATGATCGGAGCATGTGGAGTTGACTAAGATGCAAGCAGTGGTGTTTTGAGATGCAAGGGATGGAGGGCCCTGCAATAGGATGTTGCAGTAGTCGAGCTGGACTACTGATTGGAAGGCTATGCGGTAGTCTTTGAAAGCAAGTAGTGCTCATAGGTCTACTGTTTTTGCCTTGAGATATAGCTGTGGTAATGTTGTTGATGTGCTGTTGTAACATTAGATGCTGGTCAATGGTTACGTCAAGGCATCATACTTTTGTTTTTATTTTGAGGGGTGCTTTTGGTGCATTATGAGCAACATTTAGTGCCCTTTAGTAAAAGGGCCCCTTTACAAATTACATCCATGTGTAATCTGGGATCTGTCCTGGACCCACTGCTTTTTGACATATTCATAAATGAACTGGAAATAAGAATAATAAGTGAGGTGATCAAATTTGCAGATGTCACAAAATTATTCAAAATTGTTAAAACGCAAGTGGATTGTGAAAATTGCAAGAGGACCTTGACAAATTGGAAGATGAAATTTAATATTGACAAGTGCATATCCAAATGGCAGATGAAATTTAATATGGACAAGTGCAAAGTTATGCACCTAGGAAAGAACAACCCAAACTATGGTTACACGATCCAAGGTACCACCTTATAAACCACCACCCAGAAAAAAACATTTAGACATCATCGTGAATGATACATTGAAACCCTCCACACAGTATGCAGCAGTAGCGAGGAAAGCAAATAGAATGCTAGGAATCATAAGGAAAGGAATGGAGAATAAAACAAAGGATATTATAATGCCTCTGTATCATTCCATGATGCGACCACACCTTGAATATTGTGTTCAGTTTTGTTGGACTTGTCTTAAAAAGGATATTACAAAAAAGAACTCTGATGTGTAACAGTGAGAAACTCTTTTTGTCGGAGTTGTCATACACAAGTGTGAGGAATAAAATCCATCCCCTCACTGTGACCTCTACTTTTAATCATATTTTTTTAAGAATGTGATCAAAATTAATACACAGCTTTTCTTCGAGCTTGCCAAACAACCCAGAATTTCAAAATTCACGACGTGGCACGTTTCGGGTCTGAAATCGCTGACCCTGCATCAGGTTAAGTAAATTCCTGTAACATAGTAACATAGTAGTTAGTTAGTTAGTAGTAGTAGTTGCTTGAAGCTTCAAGTTCCAAAGAGCAGCACCGTTCATCCTTTTAAAACCGGGTTCTGACGTTGAAGCTGACGAAATCAGAATGAAAAACAAATCACGGAAGTCCACCAATTCTTAATTCACCAATCAATAAAGGGAAATCCAATACGTCAGGGAAACCCTTTCAATTTTGATTGGCTCACCAATCAGTAAGGGGAAAATCCAATAAGTCAGGGGAACCCTTTCAATTTTGATTGGCTCAAAATATTCATTGACTTAATTAATCATTCTGTGTTGGGTTTAAAATTTGAAAGTAAAGACAATGATAGAGTATAAGAAAATTCCACCAAGTTTCTTCAAATGTAACATAAATCCAAGAAGTAAGAATAACAGGTTGACGTTAAAGAAGGCAGCAACATGTGACCTATCAAAGAAATCGTGGAAAAACCCTATTGAAAAGGGAACCCCCTACCTTAGTAGACCATCATATTTTTCAAATGCATAACCTTATATACAAAAAGATTAAATAATGCTATGCCATTCCAGCTGGGCATTCAAGCCGGGAGGAGAAACAGTATTGAGTCTAAAAATCCATCTTTGTTCCAGTTTCTGTAGCTTAAAGTTACGATCGCCTCCTCTAGGGTCAGGTGGTATGAAATCCAGAATGCGCCATCTGAGTTGATTAAAAGTATGTGCATATCTTAAACAATGTTCCACTAATCAGGGGCGGCCCAAGGGGGGTGCGGGGCCATGTGCGGAGACTCGGTGCGGGGCCTCATTTGCATAAGGGGCCTCATTTGCATAAATATTTGCATAATGTTACCATACACTAACTTTTAGTAAACATGCCTCTTCATGAGTGTATAGATAAAGAAAGACAAAGATTTCTACATTACTATAATCCAGTGCCAACCGTCAGGCACATTAGGAACTACTACAAACACTGCCCATTTTGAACCCATAGCAAACCCACCGTATCCTAACAGCACTACCAGGACTCATAAAGCACCATACCCTACCTATCAAAAGGCAACACTGCAAATATTAAACCAATACATTTCAGAGAATAACAATACATGACCTACTGGGGAAAGAGAACAAGTGACAATGTCAAATAGGAATTACATAAACAGAATACCTCAGCTCAGTTACACATGCAGAACATAGACCATCACCAAACAAGGAATCACGATTTAAAAACAGGAAGACAATAATTAAACTGGGAACCCTAAAAGCCAAACTTGGAATGTACAACAACAATGTAGAAATAAAACTATAAATTAATTTCCTCTTGTACTAAACAAAGCACAGACATTAATGATGCACATTTCCCAGAGCTGACATATTCCAGTTAATAAATTCAAAATAAAGAGATATCTTTCTACCTTTTGTGCATTTTTTTCAGTTGCAATTGTTCCAGCCACTTTCTTCTGGTTTATTTGTGTCTTCTGCTTTCTCTCCATCGTCTGCTGTCCATTTGTCCTTTCTTCTCTTCTAGTTTTTTTCCATTCTCTCTCTACATCTGCTTTAACATAATAATCTTTCTCCTTTTGCTCTTTCCTCATTCCTATTTCATCCACTCGAATTTTACCCCTCCATCCTCAATCCCCACTTAGTCTCCCAATACCCGGCCAATTGTACATTTTTCTTCCCTCCCACACAAAATATTTTTCCCCTCTCCATTTCACTCTCCCAGCCCCATCCCCTTCTAATCTCCCCCAACATCAGCTCCCTTTTAGTTCCAGCCCCACCCAGTATCCGCTCCCTTCTAGTCCCCACATCAGCCCATTTCCAATCCTGGCCTCCCATCTGTCCATTTCCAGTCCTAGCTCCCCCATCCATTTCCAGTCCTATCCGAGTCCCTTCATCAGCTCATTTCCAATACCAGCCTCCCATCAGCCCATTTCTAGTCCTTTCCTAGCCCCACAATCAGCCCATGTTAAATCCTAGCTCCCCTCCACTCAGCCCATTTCTAATCCAAGCCCCCCATGAGCCTACTTCCAGTTCTAGCCCCTCCATGAGTCCATTTCAATCCAAGCCCCCACCACAGCCCATTTCCAATCTTAGCTCCCCCCAACACCCAATTCCGTCCTATCCTAGCCCCTCCATCAGCCCATTTCCTGTCCTAGCTCCCTCCCCTAAGAGCTCATTCCAAGCCCCCCTTCCCATCAGCTATTTGCAGTTCAAGCCCCCTTCCACTCAGCCCATTTCCATTCCAAATCCCCCTCCCCATCAGCTATTTGCAGTTCAAGCCCCCCACTTCCCTTCAGCCCATTTCCATTCCAAGCCCCGTCCCCATCAGCTATTTGCAGTTCAAGCCCCCTTCCACTCAGCCCATTTCCAGTCCTAGCAACGCCCCCAACCCATTACCAGTCCTAACCCCCCATCAGCCCACTCCCAGTCCTAATCCCACCAGCCCATTTCCAGTCCTAATCCCCCATCACCCAATTTTTAGTTTAAGCCCCCCCTAGCCCATTACCAGTCCTAACCCCCCATCAACCCACTTCCAGTCCTAATCCCACCAGCCCATTTCCAGTCCTAATCCCCCATCACCCAATTTTTAGTTTAAGCCCCCCCCATAGCCCTTTACCAGTCCTAACCTCCCCATCAGCCCACTCCCAGTCCTAATCCCACCAGCCCATTTCCAGTCCTAATCCCCCATCACCCAATTTTTAGTTTAAGCCCCCCATAGCCCATTACCAGTCCTAACCCCCCATCAACCCACTTCCAGTCCTAATCCCACCAGCCCATTTCCAGTCCTAATCCCCCATCACCCAATTTTTAGTTTAAGCCCCCCCATAGCCCATTACCAGTCCTAACCTCCCCATCAGCCCACTCCCAGTCCTAATCCCACCAGCCCATTTCCAGTCCTAAGCCCCCATCCCCCAGTTTGGGGTTTAAGCCCCCCATAGCCCATTACCAGTCCTAACCCCCCATCAACCCACTTCCAGTCCTAATCCCACCAGCCCATTTCCAGTCCTAATCCCCCATCACCCAATTTTTAGTTTAAGCCCCCCCATAGCCCATTACCAGTCCTAACCCCCCATCAACCCACTTCCAGTCCTAATCCCACCAGCCCATTTACAGTCCTAATCCCCCATCACCCAATTTTTAGTTTAAGCCCCCCCATAGCCCATTACCAGTCCTAACCCCCCATCAACCCACTTCCAGTCCTAATCCCACCTGCCCATTTCCAGTCCTAATCCCCCATCACCCAATTTTTAGTTTAAGCCCCCCCAGCGCCCATCACCACTCCTAACACCCCCCAGCGCCCATCACCACTCCTAACCCCCCCCAGCGCCCATCACCCATCACCACTCCTAACCCCCCCCAGCCCAGCCCAGCCCAGGGAAAATTTAAAATAAAAAAAAGCTGTCTGCTGCCGCTTCCGGGGCCGCCGCGGCAGAATCGAGTGTGCCACGGGGCCCCCCCTGTGCCCGTCAGAGCCTGCCCTCCCCTGTATCAGCTCCCTCTTTCCAGCAGCAGTCACACGTGCCAGCTTTCAGAGCGCGAAGGGACTAATTTCCCTTTCGAGGCTCTGTTAAGCCTGCGGGGGCTGATGGGAGTTTCCATCAGCCCCCGCGGGCTTAACAGAGCAGCGAGGGAGAAACTCTCCCCTCGTGCTCTGAAAGCCGGCATGTGTGACTGCCGCTGGAAAGAGGGTGCTGATACAGGGGAGGGCAGGCTCTGCCGGGCACAGGGGGGGCCCCGCGGCACACTCGATTCTGCCGCGGCGGCCCCGGAAGCGGCAGCAGACAGCTTTTTTTTTTTTTTCATTCTACTTTTGGATCAGAATGTTTTTTGCGCGGGGCCCCCTGAAACGCGGGGCCCTGTGCAAAAAACATTCTCACTCAATGGACGGGCCGGCCCTGTCACTAATGTAGCCACCAGGTTCTTCACACGAAGGCGCAATACATGCTCGCCTAGTCGAGTTTTCATAGATCTTATCCTACGTCCAACATAATATAGACAGCAGGGGCATATAATTAAATATACCACATGAGTTGATTGACTCACTTTCCTGAATGCTATTCATACCTGCAGCAGGTCTAAACTTTGACAGGGTTGCAGATGTTATTGACATTTTTAAAATCGAGCGGAGACATCTAAGTCCATTGCACCATCCTAGGCATGCCTCTGCCACACCCTCTGCCTACATGGACATCTCCATATGGGAGACATCTTTAAAATCTACCAACCTACTGCCAAAGGGTTAACTAACAAATATATAATAAACACAAAACCCTTAGAAACACCAAACTACTTCATTAATAGATAATCACTAACCTATACTTATTAAATTCCACCTACTCAAAAGGCATAAATGACCTCAGGATAGCGTGTCCCCTACATTTGGCGAAACAAATCACCATAGGGTTAGACACCAAATCTTACATCACGGGTCATAGCCATTCTATTTTAATTTAAACTTTCATCAAACTACCAAAAATCAATTAAACACCTACACCCAAAAAGTACTTTTTAGGGATTCTTACAGTTAAATCCTTTTTTTAAAAATTTAATGTATTATTTAAATTGTATTAAAATCATATTATACTTCCTTAAAGAATTCCAAACATCGTGCCATAGCAGAGAGCTAAAGTGCCCAACAGCCCAATTAATTCCTACAAAAGAAACAAATTTGTTGTTTTACAATAGCTCAAGCTCCATGTTCATAACATTAATACACTTATCTGAGCATTGTAGGGACTCCGATCCATGCCACCAGCGGGACACCGATTCTTGCAGTATATTAATAAGATACCAGAGAAACAGCGAACATTCACAACTATCATAAACGTTGCATATCCGGTTACTTCCAAATGTCCGACAAAAGCTTCTGTTTCACCTATTCGGCTTCTTCAGGGATTCAAAAAAGTTGAACTATTAAACAAATCATAAGTTGATATTCGCCACAAATTCTACACCTCAATAACGGACACTCTCAGTGTCTCCCCATTAGTGGTATCAGACATCTTTAAAAGCCATTTGTAAAATGGCTCTGGGGACATCTCCATGATTTGTTTGCATGTTTTTGGAGTTTCAAATCGTGTCTAATGTTTTTAAAATGACCCCATATTGTATGCAGGCTAGAACTTTTTAAACAAACAAACAAACAAACAAACAAACGGTATGCTATAGTTACATTTACCTGTAATCTGTAAACACTTCCTAAATGTCCCTTTCAAATCCTTGATCACATACTTTCCTCGTCCAGTCCTCAAATCCTCATTATAGAACTCCAGCCTGGGCAGGAGTTAAGATTGTGGTGCAGGCGGACACTGAGTGAGAGAGCTCCAGCAAGCTCATTGTTTTTACCTTTTCAAGTGCTGTTTGCATCAATGGCCACTGTTCTTTGAAGCGCAGGGACAAGGTGTACGTTTTTTCCCAGCACCCTTGCTTGTATCTATGAAGATCTAGCATTCAATTGCATCCTTCTGTTCATGTCTGCTGCAGGACCTATGAGCACTACTTGCTTTCAAAGACTACCGCATGGTCTTCCAATCAATAGTCCACCTCGACTATGGCAAGCCGCAAAGGAGTTTTCCCTCTGCCTCGAGCAACGCACGTCTCTACAGCTATCTGGAATTATCCTGCTCACCAGCTTACAACAACAATGTGACTCACAGGAGCCTGGCCTGTGCTTCTACAAAGGGAGGCATCAGTGGCACATGTTTCAGGGGAAGAATAGCAATTATGGTCATCTGCAAGCCTTGAGAGTGACTTTCAGTCAGGGAAACGAGAGTGATGGCTTGGAACGGGTATTGCCTCGAGTGGAACTCTGTGGCCTGAGACATTGGTTCTCAGGTAATGGGGATCGTAGTAGCTCCTCTGGATGAGCCAGGAAGAGTTACTTTGGACTCTGAAGTAGTATCTATGGAGCAGTCAGTCACCTCTCAGATTGACCTGTTGTTGGGATATACTTGCCGTTTAAGTTTCAAATTCAGGAGCACAGTAAACAGGCTGGTGGACCAAGAATCTACATCTGTATGAATGAGGAAACAGGTGGAGACTATACAAACCTGTGTAAATGCAGTGGGAAAAGATTAGATTTTGTTCCAGAGAAGGACTGAAACATTGGACAATCATGAAAGAAAATGTAACCTGCACGTCCCAAACTTCCCCGGATCACCCTAATTTCCACCTGAGGCCCAGTTAAGGATATAGTTTGTGGAGTTCAATATTCCGCCAATTGCCTGAGCTTGGAGGACTGGGGTGAGGTCATTGTGCGATCACCTTTGATTGCCATATTTGCTCTTCAATTTGATAAAAATTTAATTATGAAGCTTTTCTTTTGGTATTGGGTAAGAAAATCCTGGGTAAGAAAACGTGGTTATTTACTGATTTAAGTAGGGCAATGCAAAAACGTAGAAGTTATTTCTTGACAAACATCAAAGAGTTGTGCATGGGTGTTTTTTTTTCTTTTGAGATTTCCATGCAGGTGGGTTGTCAAGTTTCAAACTGCTACTTTTGTTTTTTTATGAAGCAGAGCATTTCTTGTTGATAAAATGGTGAGCACTCCTAACAATGAGGATCAAGCTGTTCCATCTTAGCCTTGTGCATTTAATTTTTTGTAACTGAGGGTGTCACTATGTACCACCTGTTTTTCTTTTTTCTTTTCTTTATATTTCCTGATTGATTGGCAGGTTCTCTTTTTCTCAATCTCCCCCTTCCTTTTTACTTTCTGTTATTGGTCTCATAATTGTCTTGGATATGTTGGTTTGTATTGCTTAAATTGTTGGGTTTTTCTAAATGAGATTGTTTATTCCTTTTCTGTATATTCTGACACTATGTTTATTTTCCCTTTATTGTGAATGATGTGAAACGTGAAATTTGATAAATGTAGATTAAAAAAAAAAGAACTCCAGCCTACTCCGTCCTGGAATTCTTAGCATAGAGACCACACGCTGACATAAAAACTAACACTGATTTGAAAGAATACAACTCAAATGTGCTTGTTTTCTATTCAAATGGTCTTTATCGTCTTAGCTTAGTTTATTTGTATGCTTGATAGGCTGCTTTTCTGCCTTGGAGGATAATTCAAAGAGGGTTTACCCCTGCTCCAAAGAAGGTGTAAATATGTTCACTTAGCCATGGAGAGTGTTACTGCCATAGAGGGAGCCTGTTGGATGAGTATTTTTGAAATGATGGTGCTGCCTATAGGGCACATTACAACCTTGAAAGGTCAGGTCATGGGGCCATATGGCTGTTGTGGAAGTGCAGAAAAGAGCAGCTGGAGGGATTGCGCTGCAGTGGCAGCATTGACGAAGGAGACAGAAGACATTCTGGGAGGGTTTTCTGTGTAAAACATCCCCTCCTGCAGGTGTGCTTTCTTCAGAGTGTCGCACAACACTACAACACCCCTACCCACACAGCCTGCTCCCAGTTCCTAAAAGTCAGCCCAACCCAGTGCCAAGCAATATGGCTTCTTTTTCCACATACATTGCATAACTTTGAGACAACATCTTGAATACTGTATGCAATTCTGGTCGCCATATCTTTAAAAGGATATCAGAATTGGAAAAGGTACAGAGAAGAGCCACCAAAATAGTAAAGGGGATGGAATGATACCCCTATGAGGAAAGGATTAAAAGATTAGGACTCTTCAACTTGGAAAAGAGAGGGTTGATGGGAGGTATGATAGAGGTCTATAAATTAATGAATTGAATGGAATGGGTAAACATAGATCAGTTGTTTAGACTATCAAAAAGTAGAAAGACTAGGGGACACACAATGAAGCCATAACATAACCTATTTAAGACTAATAAGAGAAAATAGTTTTTCACTCAATGCGTAATCAAACTCTTGAATTTGTTGCCAGAGGATGTAGTAAAAGCTGTTAGTGTAGCTGGGTTTAAAAAATGTTTGGACAAGTTCCTGGAGGAAAGATCCATAAACCATTGTTAAAGAGGACCCTGGACAAGCATTGTGGAACCTGTATGCCTTTTGGGAACCTGCCATGTACTTGTGACCTGGATTGGGCACTGTTGGAGACAGGATACTGGGCTTGCTGGACCTTGGTCTCAACCAGTATGGTATTTCTTACGTTCTTGTGTTCTCCTAAATTGGCCTCTTTGAAAATTTATTAGGGTTGAATAACTAAAATTAAACTTGAAATTTCAGATATAGGATGGAGGAAAAAATTATGAACTTAACACTGTTTTTCATCACCAGTCACCTAAATTAGGTTCTTAAATCTTGACAATGAATGGCAAAATTGCATCTTAAAGCATAACTTTTAAGTTCATAAATTTAGGTATATTTTAAGCTGAAACTTAGGCTGTTATGTTATGACTGAAAATAGAGGACAAATTTAGATACCTAACATAGGAGATTAAATTTAGGAGCTCAGCTATATATGACCATCAGGACACGTGTCCCTCCATAGCCCTCTGAGGACAAAGAAATACCTACTCTACCTAAATGTAACTCACTGAACTACTACTGGAAATGTTTGAGCTGAATACAATAAAATAAAGACAATTAAGTAGGTATCTATCTAATCTAGATACCAGGTATACATTTTGAAATTCAAGACATAGGATTAGTAGATGAACCATACAAGTCTCTTCTTCAGTATATACTCCTTAGAAAAATATTTACCTTGTTTTCTTTGTGGTCCATGTTCATAGACTTGTGAGTTCTAGCCCTCCTCTGAAGGTTCCATAGTCAAATTTCATTGACACTACATTTACAGGTAAACCCCCCATTGTCAACAGATGAAGACAGCAGCGCTGAAAAACAGAGCTGCATATAGAATGTCTTTATGCACCTAAACTGGTTTTAAAGGAAGGAGACAAAGCAAGTTTGGTGCTCAGTAATATATGGATTGCAAATTAGCCCTCCTGGTAATATTCAGCCACAGAAGAATATGTCATTTATGATTACTTTGATAGCATCAACAGACATAATTCCCAGGAGTTGTAAGTACCCAGATGGCTAATGTTAGTTACCCAAACAAAAAAAATGTATTCGTTGATTTGATTATTCCCATTCAGTTTTCAAATAAAATCAGAAAGCAAAGTGTACAACAAGGTAAATTACTTTCAGGCATAGTAGGTATTTCTCGGTCCCTGGAGGGCTTGTCTCTGAGGCAATGGAGGGTCAAGTGTCTTGTTCAAGATCACAAAAAGCAACAGTGGGATTTGAGCCCTGGCCTCTGCTTCTCCGCTAGTTTATTCTAAAAATAGATGAATAGATCAGTCATTGTCATTTTGTTTTAATTTTTTTTCTTTGAAAACGATTTTGCAAATAATTGGTGGTCATTACTGCAGTTATAAAAATGACTGGAACTGCTGCCTTTGACAACATATCAGCATCCTTTGGCACTATCGTGATATCAACAATGACATTGGAAGGCAAGCCCAGTGGAACAAAAGTCTAGAGCAAGGTGACTCACCAAAGAATATATTTTATTAAATAGCACACAGAGTTTCACTGTAGTACCCTACACAGCGATGTTTCGGCTAGTCTTTCATCAGGGGTTAAGACCTCAAATGTAAAAACTTATAAGCATAAATTTAAAATTAGAAACATAAACATAAAATTAAGATTAGAACAAAAATATATAGGATATATTCACAATAAAAATAATGAAATCAAGGTAAAATGGCTAATTAAAACCAGTGAAGAAAACAATAAAAAAACAAACATTAAACCATAAAAGCAATTACTGTATATACTAATATATAATGGTAAAAGGGAAGATAAGTGAGGAGGTATCAGGTTTTCGTGGAAAGATATGGAAGTAGATTGCCAGGCCTTTCTTCCACGCAGTTTAATTCTAGTGTTGTTGCCATTGTCACAGAAATGTGATCCTCTGCCACCAACACTGTCCCTTTCTGCTGCTGCCCAAATCCAAATCCGCCACTCTCATATACCTCACTCCATTAGTATAAACTACATGTTGCACGTCTGTCCCATATTGACATACCTCATGACACAGCAAAAACTATAACACAGACCTGCTCTATATAAATAGGTAACTGTAAAAATTTCAGCCTAACTTCTCTATATCCTAAAGGCCTACATGCAATGATTGAAATTGAATATGATGATGTTCACCGTAATAGTTCATTGAGTTCATTGACTTCCTGTAAACTGCCCTTGAGTGGAATTATTTTATTGACTTCCATGTAAACTGCCTTGATTACATGGATAAAGAAGTATATAACACACAGAAATAAATAAATAATGGTACTATTATAGTGGATTCTTCTTTGGAAGACACAGTCTAGGACTGGTTTTAATCATCTGATTTGGGTTCTTACCAAGAACCTAGGTGTTGGTATTAGTACTGGTATCGATACAGGTATTGGAGCAAGATGTAAGCTGTTTCAAGTACAGTAGTCTTTTGTAACATTTGTGGAGTCAAGTCCAGTAGGAACAAAATTTGTAAATACAGTATTGAGGAAGACCATTAGGTATCGTCCCATGAACTCCTACCACAACTGGCATTATGGTAGATTTTTTTCTTCCAAATCTTTTCAACTTCAATCTGAAGGTCTCTATAATTTGTCAATTGTTCTCTTTCTTTGTCCTCAATTCAGGTATCACTTGGGATTGCCACATCTATAAACCATGGGCCTGATTTTCAGTTGGGCAGGCTATGTGCCACGTCGCTGCATAGCCTGCCCGCTGACCTCCATGGAGACCTCCACGGCGACAAAAGTGAAAATCCGGTTTTGGCTGAACACGCTGGCAGCCGCAGAGGCTAAATGGGTAGCAGCGATTTTCCATGCTGCTCGTTTAGCCCCTGCACCTGGAAGATAAGCGAAGGAAAGCCTTGCCTATTTTTAAGACATAGAGGGCTGTGGGTAGCACCGAAATTTGCTGCTATCTGCTTAGCCCTTTCCTTCGCCCCCACTCTGCCCCAGAATGCCCCCAACATGCCCTGATGCTTACCGCATAGATTCTGGGTGCATTAGAGACGTATATGCAATTTTCCAAAGGCGCTACCCGTGTAGGTGCCTTTGGAAAATCCTCGATAAGGCATTTACATAGGTAACAAGGGCCGTTACCCATGTAAATGCCTTCGAAAATACCGCCTGATATCTATATTTTTTCTATATCAGTAATATCAGGTATATTGTGTTCTAAAAGCTTGTATGTTCTATTACTATTATTTTTATTATTATTATTGGGCCCAATATTTGGCACTGGTGGCTAGTTTTGCTAAAGCAGCTAGCTGCTGGCGCTGAACTTAAAACCTGGAGATTTAATGCAGGGGGGGGGGCATATCTGGGCCTTGGCATTGAATATTCAGGCTGCCCAGATTGCTGAAAAGATAACCAAGCATCAGTGATATTCATCTGCTACCCATTTTAATTCTACAGAGAAAGTTAATCCAGGGTTTTCTGCACCTGGCTTTCACCGAGGGTTGTTAACCGGGCAATTACTCAATACCGCCGATGCCCAGTTAGCGAAGGGTGCTGCCACATAACACCCTGACACGTCCCGTAGATAACTGCTTAGCATTGGGGATATTGAGTGTCATTAACCGTGTTACAAATGATGTGTAAGAGCAATTTGGTCAAAAATAAGAATCTGGTCAAAAAGAGGAAAAAATTGGTACAATAAATTCATATGTTGGAAAATTCACAATGTAAGAGCAATTTGGGACATCCAAGCCAGGACATCTGAAACAAAAAGCAAGCACATCCAAGTTCAGGCACAATTTCACAAACATGGACATGCTCAGTAGGGACATCTGTGGAGGCATCAACATAGTCATTCCCGGAAGAGTATTCCTGAATGTGGATGTCTAGGGATAACCTAATGGTTAGAGTAATAGGGTAAGACCAGGGAAGCCAGTGTTCAATTCCTGCTACTGCTATCATTGTGATTATGCAGAGTATTGGGGATGATGGCATGCCATCTTCTGTACCCCCTCTGTATGTTTTACGGCCAAAAACAGATATAACCTTAGACATGATTCCTGACATCCGGGAAATTTCAGGTCAGACGATGACATCCAAGTTCTTAGGAATACCATGCCCCTGTTTAAACTTGGATAATACTGGGGATGTCCACAGACCTGTCTTCTGAGATGTCTCTGAACTTTGACATATCGATGCCTGAGACGTCCAAAGCTTGAATAGGGATTCTAAAATAACTCTCTTTATGAAATTTTAAATAAGAGGCTTCTGAGAGAACCTCCAAAGGATGCCTGTTCCATAAAGTTAGAGTGCTGGAATGCACAATGTTTGATGATTGATTACTGTACACCCTTGAAAGAAGGGGACAAAACAAAGCTTCCTGCCCGACGGCAGTAAGCTGACAATTACCCAGTCAATTCTTCTTCGTATCATACAATGAGAATATCAGAATTCTATCATTAGATTATTTCATGAATAAACCTGGATTCCATTTATTCAATTGTTCTATTTCTTCAGACTTAAACTTCAAAATACATTACTAACCATTGTTTTCGCACTCACTATCAGTTAGTTATCCGTTTGGAACCCAATTAGTTAACAACCTTTTTGCATTTGCTGTAGACAATGGGATGCAAAACCACGGGTGATCCACCCCGCTAAAATCTGTAGCGCATTTTCCCAGTCAATAAATGACTTATGGATTTTTTTGCATCTTTATTTTGTAGGGTGTATATGAAAGGATTTAACAGTGGGGTAATAATCACATACCAGACTGACACCCATTTATTCATATCTGAATAGTGTACTGATGGCCTGACATACGTGGCACTAGCTGTCACAAAAAATATACTGACTATAGTGGGATGTACGGGTAGAGAAGGCTTTTTGCTTTCCTGTGATAGAGGAGATGTTCATTGTTGTTCACTGTTAGTGTGATGCAGAAGTATTCCACCATAGTCAAACTAAATGAGCTTATAAGAGAATGTAAATAAAAAAAATTAATACCACTGCAATTGCTATGAAAAAGTTTATCAGCTCAATCATCTTTGTGTTGGTATAAGAAAGTCTTAGCAAGGGATTTGTATCACAGAATAATTGATTTATTGCTTTGTTGCCACAAGATAGTCTGAAGATCAATGAAATTGTCCATAGTACAAGCAGAAAAGCCAGTGACCAACAGGAAAAGGTTAATTTGCAGCAGGCTCCAATGTTCATAATAATTTCATGACATAAGGGATTGCATATACTGTAGCTAGGTATCAATAAAATGTCACGACACCTAGCAGTAGACAGTCAGTTGACCCAAGAGAAAAAAAGTGATATAGTTGGACAATACAGTAACCGAGGTATCCGGAGGCCCTGCTCGGCCTGAATCCCCAACCCATTATCGCCCACCCCCACCCCTTGACAAAGCAAGCGGACGTCAAGTGTTGGTGTTAAAGCATGGTCGCAGCTTTTATTAACAGTAAGCAAACCGGCCCAACATGGGCCAACACAGCAATTCAACCATAACAGAGAAGAGCCCCCCCCCCCCCCCAACCCGTCATCCGGATGATGCCCCCCACCAGCCGTATAGCAAAGTGGAGCACCATCCAACCCACCCCCCCCGGCTGCCCCTTCCCGCCCGCCTCGCCATGATAGCAAAGGCCGGCTGAAGGGGCTGCCTAATTCCGGGCGGAGACCCCAACCGGGACGTCTCCCCCCAACCAGCATACCCGGGCCGCTCACAGGAAAGCGGCCTCCAGCTGAAATGATCCGCCGGGTCAACGAGCACCAGCTCGCCACCCCGCTCGCGGGTGCCACCTAACACCCGACAACCCCACCCCCCCCACCAGCTGCGACAAGATCCAACCTACCCCCCACCCCCACTGAAACAAGGGCGGGAGGGCGGGAATCCGCTCCGATCGCGAGCAAGGAGGGAAAGAGGGAATCGCCTACAGGCGTTCCCTCCTTGCTCGCGCTGACTCCGCCCCCCCCCCGCGACCCTGAGGCCAATCAGTGGGCTCCCGCCGAGGAGCCCGAGAGACTGTCGGGTGCGCGCCTAGCTGCGCGTCACCCCCCCCCCCCCCCGCCCCCCCCCCCCCGACAACGGCCTGCCTCGTGGCCGGGCCCCGGGAACCCGGTTACTGGGCTGCCGCGGGACCGGGGCCCGGCGGCTAAGCCGGCACTAACCGAGGTATCCGGAGGCCCTGCTCGGCCTGAATCCCCAACCCATTATCGCCCACCCCCACCCCTTGACAAAGCAAGCGGACGTCAAGTGTTGGTGTTAAAGCATGGTCGCAGCTTTTATTAACAGTAAGCAAACCGGCCCAACATGGGCCAACACAGCAATTCAACCATAACAGAGAAGAGCCCCCCCCCCCCCCCAACCCGTCATCCGGATGATGCCCCCCACCAGCCGTATAGCAAAGTGGAGCACCATCCAACCCACCCCCCCCGGCTGCCCCTTCCCGCCCGCCTCGCCATGATAGCAAAGGCCGGCTGAAGGGGCTGCCTAATTCCGGGCGGAGACCCCAACCGGGACGTCTCCCCCCAACCAGCATACCCGGGCCGCTCACAGGAAAGCGGCCTCCAGCTGAAATGATCCGCCGGGTCAACGAGCACCAGCTCGCCACCCCGCCACCGGCGCTAGGTAGAGAGCTATCCTAGCGCCGCCCCCCCAAGGGAAAGCTGCGACCAACACCACGACTCGAGCGCCTCCTGCCAGTCGTTCAGAAGAAGATCCTGCCCCACCGGGGCAAGGTGGACCCCATCGAGCCGGTACAAACCAGCGCACGCAACCTCCGCCCAAGGGTGCCGAACCTGAACCCCCCCCGTCTGCTGGACCCAGCGCCCGATCTGCCGATTAACTTTGCACAAGCCCCTTGACCAACGCCGCTGGGTCCAACAAGCAGGGCGGGGTATAATGTCCGACTACACAATGACCACCCCAGGGAGGAGCCCCCGCAATAGAGCAATGTCTCTTTGAACAGTCCCAATGAGTTGCCGGCAGGCCCAACCGGCAACATCGTTGCCTCCCAGGTGGAGCAGCAGCCCGACCGGCCGCTGGCGCCGTCCAAGTTCCGCGTGCACACAGTCCAGGAGCTGGTCCCAACGCATGCCGCGGCGGCCCATCCAACACAAACGCACTCCAGCTCCGGCGAGACCCAGGTGGACACCCAGCGGCCGCACCGCCGCACGCCGCTCCGCCCAGTAGACGAAGGAGTGCCCAATGATCCACCAATCGCCGGGCACCGCACCATCTGAAAGAAGAAAGGAATGGACCACCACCTGCAAGCAATGCTGCAAGAGGAAACAAAAGATTAGTGCCCCCCCCCCCCATGGCCCACTCCCCATCGCGGGCAAACCGCCACCGCAGCAGCACCCCCGCACTACTCCGTACCGCCGCTAGCCGACGGGCGAACGTACCCGGCGTACGCACCCGATCGCCAGCGGCCAATACGCCGAATCACCAGCGGGTCCAACCCAGCAGCCGCCGCACTGGTAGCCGCTCCGATCCGGAACGAGTGCGACGTGTAACCCCGCTCATCGAGACCCAAGGCCCGCAGGGCCAGGCGAAGCACAGCCGTAAACTGAAACTGCGTCACCGGCCGACCGTCCGCATGGATAAAGAACTGGCCGAGCGCCACCGGGCGCCGTCGGGTGTAGACACCCAGAGCCCTCACAGGACAGGACAACAAGGGAGAGATAGCGCTCAGCAGGACCCAGCCCCCTTTTCCGGACTGGTCCGTCTTGGAACGGGAGAGAAAAATGCGAACACGCGAAGGCTCCACCCGGACGTGTCCCGCCGCCAGCCCCCCAAAAGCCCCCCGCCGCGCCGACCGAGGAACCAACTCGGACACTCGGAAGGCGCCGAAAAAAGCAGTGGTGAACAAAGCGTGAAACAACACCACCTCAAAGCCCGAGGCGGCTACCCTCGGCAGAACCTCACACACCTGCAGCAGCAGCTCGTGGGACACCGGGCGCCGCCTATCCGGTAGCCCCGGCTGAGCGCGGGCCCAACCAGCGAGCAACCGCCCGACCAAAAAGGAGACGCGTGGATTTCCCCAGCCAGCCGCCTTAGCAAAGAAGGAAAAGCCCGCCAGCGCTCCGGCAGCCGCCGACCGCGCCCATCCCGCCTCCTTTGCCCAGAGCACGAAGCGGCCAACCAGGTCATCAGGCACCACCCCCCCCCCACCCACCCACGCGCACACAAAAAGGCACTCACCTTAGCATACCCCTTACAGTAAGCCGTCCAGGTACTGCGAGCCACCGACGCCGCCAAGAGATCCATCAGATCTGGGTCCCAATCGTCCAGAGATGCTCCGGAACCCGCGAGGGCAGCTCGTCCGCCCCTGGAGCCAGGCGCCGGAACTGATCCCACTGAAAACGTGACAAAGCGTCAGCGATAGAGTTCTTAGCACCCGGAACATGCCGCGCCCTCGCGGTGACATTCAGGCGCAAACAAGCCAGCACAAACACCCTCATCAAGGCAGCCACCCTGGGGCAGCGCGGGGCATGGCGATTCAAAACCTCAACAACCGCCGAGTTGTCGCACCAGAAAACGACCCGCCGATCCCGCAACCGGTCAGGCCAGACCCAGAAGGAAACCACGATCGGGAACAGCTCCAGGAAGGTGATGTTGCGCGTCAGGCCGGAGCGCACCCAGGCTGCAGGCCAAGGCTCCGCGCACCAGGCACCGTGACAAAAGGCCCCGAACCCGAAGCTGCCCGCCGCGTCAGTAAACAACTGAAGGTCGCCATTCGACAACTCCGGCCACTGAAGCACAGAGCTCCCGTCAAAGCCAGCCAGAAACGAGTCCCAAACCCGCAAATCTTCGCGCATCCCCGAGGACACCCGAATCCGATGGTGGGGCAGCCGCGCTCCCGCCATCGCCAAGGACAGGCGCCTCGAAAAGGGGCGTCCCATGGGGAGGACACGGCAAGCGAAGTTCAGATGCCCAACCAACGACTGCATAACGCGAAGAGAAGTCTTCGCAACGGCACAGACAGAGGCCACCAGCTCGCGGAGGCGCTGCACTTTCGCCGCCGGCAAGCGGACCACCATAGCCATCGTGTCTATCTCGATACCAAGAAAGGTGAGGCAAGTGACCGGACCCACAGTCTTGTTAGCCGCCACGGGGACACCGAACGCGGCGGCCACCCGCAGGAAGGTGCTCAACAGATCGGAACAAGTCGAAGCCCGCTCTGGCCCGACAAACAGGAAGTCGTCGAGATAGTGAACGATGCTGGAGACTCCCGACTGCCGTTCCACTACCCAATGCAAGAAGGTACTAAAGGCCTCGAAATAAGCACAAGAGATCGCGCAGCCCATGGGCATACACATATCGAAGTAATACCGTGCCTCAAAATGGAAGCCGAGCAACGGGAAAGCGGAGGGGTGGACAGGCAGCAAACGGAACGCCGATTCAATGTCCACCTTGGCCAGCAGAGCCCCCGGACCGCACTGACGAACCAGGGAGACGGCGGCGTCGAAGGACGCATAGTGAACCGTGCAGAGCTCGCGAGGGATATGATCGTTGACGGAGTCGCCCGGAGGGCAGGAGAGGTTGTGTATCAGCCGGAACTTGCCCGGCTCCTTCTTCGGAACCACCCCCCAACGGCGAGACCGTGAACGGGGAAAAGGGGGGGTCCAAGAAGGGCCCCGCCACCCGGCCCAGAGCACACTCCTCAGAAATCTTGCAGCGCACAAACTCGGCGTGGAGCCGCGCAGAGGCAGCGTTGCGTGAGCCGCCCAGAGCTGAGGGCCCCCGGACGGGAATGCGAAAACCCCGCGTGAAACCCCCGAGGAGCAAGCCGGCCGCCCTCCCCCGGCGGAACGCCCGTAGTCGAGCAGCCACGGTCGCATCGCCGCCACGCGCACCGGGGTAACAGCCAGCGCGCGGGACACCTCACTTCCCCCCCGCCGGGGCCCCTGCGACCCCCTTTCTGCTGCACTTCGAGGCCGCGTGCGCCCCGCCGCACAAGGAGCACGCGTGCTTAAACTTGCAGTCCGGAAAAGGGCACGACGCTTTGTTGAAGCGCCAACAGACGTCCCCCCCGGCAGCCGCCGCCTTCTGCAGTGGCAAGGCGGGGGTGGAGGCACGAAAGGACCGGCCCCCCTGGGAAAGCGTAGACGAGCCCGCCTTAGCCCCCGTTGCGCCGGTGCCGGCACCCCGACCCCGCGACATCTGGGTCAACCACAGGTTGATGTCCTTGGTCCCCCACTGCAGGAGACTGTTCTCCTCCATCTGGTCCCGAAACTCTTCGTCGTAGTTCAACCAGGCCCACCCCTCGTGGGCCTGGGATGCAGCCAGTATGTTGTCGGCGTAGGCCAACAGTGCCCCATATTGGTTCGGGAAGTAACGCCCCCAAAACACTCGCCAAGCGCAGAAAAGCGCGGGTCCAATTGAGCGTGTTGCGGGAGACCTTACGCACACGACCCGCCTTCTCATCGTCCTTGCGCTTCTTCCTGCTCTCCCCAGAGCGCTTCCGACCGTCGAGCAGACGGAAGATGTCAATGTACCGGCGACGCCGGATCCGCCGGCGCAACTTCCGCGGAACCGACTCCCACAGCTCAGCGCAGCGTACGACAGGAGTCCCGTTGGGGACCCCGCCATCCTCCGCCCCCGGAACAGAGCAGCGGGACGAAGCCGAGGAGGACGACGAGGAGGATGAGGACGAAGACGCCCGCCGGCAACGACGGGCGCGCTTGCGCTTCCCCTTCCCTTTGCCCGCCTCCCCAGAGCCGGGAGCCGAGTCGGGAACCCCACCCTCCGCCCCGCCCGTATACTCACCACTCCCCGCAGAGGAGACAGCCGTAGCGCCCCCCGTGGGCGCCGCCTGGACCGGAACCACCGTGGATGCCGTAGAACCAGAAGGGCAAGCTCCCACCGGTCGGTCGGAAGCAGCCATGGCAGCGACACTCGTCGAGCTCGTCGGAACCTGCGGAGACAAAGGAGAGAAACCAGCAGCCAGGGCCCCCGGGGAACTGAGAACTGCCGGGGGCCCAACCCCCCAGGAGCGCGCCGAAGGCCCCAAGCCCCCGGCCTCCCACGCCGCCGCACCCCCGGCCCCCCCCATGCCCCCCCCCAAACCACCCCCCCCAACCACCCCCCCAGGGCCCCAGACCCCCCCACGGGACCGCGCCGTACGCCCAAGGGGCCGGGGGACCGAGAAACCCGGGAGGAGCAGTAGAGACCGAGGAGGGAGGCGAAATCCACCCGCTCACCATTCCGGGAGGCGGATCGGGCCCCAGGGCACGCGAGGAGACCGGCCCGGGGGAGACCGAGGAGCCCTGCTCGAGCATCCCCGCAAGCAGCTCCCGATCACCATCCCCGCCGGAGATTCCCGCCGGAGGAGCCGGCTCGCCCGCAGCGGCGCCCTCAGCCGCCGGAGCAGGCAGGGTGCGCCCCCCAGAGGCCCCACCCCCCCGGACCCCCCCAGGCCCACTGCGCCCCTGCCGGGCAGTAGCCCGGGTACGGACAGCCGCAGCAGCAGGGAGGGCCCCCCCACCGCGGCCCGCAGGAGCGGGCCCACGTCGGACCATACCACGCCCCCGCGTGCCCCCCCGCGGCCCCTTAGCGGCCTGTTTAGCCATGGGCTCTCCCGTGGCCCAAGGGCTGGCGGCCTTAGGGTTGGCTGGGCCCGAGCAAGGAAGGGCCTCCCTGTTTCTTGTGGTTATTGTTGTTTATTCTCTATTTATTTCTATTTATCGTTGTTGTTGTTTTTTTTTTTTGTTTTTGTAATTAGACCCGGACCCCTGTCTCTTCCCCTATAGGGGGGCCACACGCTCACCCCCTAACACGGCCCGCTGCACCCCGAGTGCCGGAAAGCGGCAGCAGGCTAGGCCGCAGGCACACGAGGCAGGCACAGACCTGCCCTCACCCACGTGCGCCGGGGAGGCGCGCCCGACGCCAAGCAGCCGATCGGGACAGCCAGGCGATGCCAGCGCCGCGCGCTTGACGGCGGCGCTGAAGGGACCCCACACCCCGGCTCACCCCACGAAGGGCCCCGCGGGAGGACCAACCTGAGCCGGTAAGCCGAAATCCGCTCCGATCGCGAGCAAGGAGGGAAAGAGGGAATCGCCTACAGGCGTTCCCTCCTTGCTCGCGCTGACTCCGCCCCCCCCCGCGACCCTGAGGCCAATCAGTGGGCTCCCGCCGAGGAGCCCGAGAGACTGTCGGGTGCGCGCCTAGCTGCGCGTCCCCCCCCCCCCGCCCCCCCCCCCCCCCCGACTACGGCCTGCCTCGTGGCCGGGCCCCGGGAACCCGGTTACTGGGCTGCCGCGGGACCGGGGCCCGGCGGCTAAGCCGGCACTTGGTGACAGAACTAGATTTACTATGTATCAGAAAACCTTCCAGCATCTTTGATGTAACTATCGTTGTTTACCACATTTCCAAGAAGCTAAATTATTACTGATGAAGAAGTGCATGGGCTTGTGTAGATGTCAGTCCAACCCTATTATAAGAATAAGAAAGTTGGCCAATAGGGTCAAGGCATAGACTATGGAAAAGATCACAAAGAGCAGAACCTCCAACTTCCGTGTGCTGGGAAATCCATGCAGAAGTAGCTCCTTCACTTCGGTGTGATTGTGAGGTTCTGTTTTATGGCACACCTACAGCTGTGAAAAACCCAGATGAGTAGAAATGAAGCAAGGGCTGAGGAACCTGCCACTTCTGTTACATTGTTCCACAGTTAATATGATTGAAAGAAGACACGAGATCTTTTTAATCATCTTCAAATTTTTGGTATTTAGTTGAGTGTACAAGTGTAAAAAGAAATTATGTTTTAGACTTGATATACTGTGAATTATGAACATATCTCTGCAGTTTACAAAAAAGAAGTCAGTAAAAACAATCTCATGCTGAAGTGTTATCCAGACACTAAAATCTAAGCAAATATTGCATATTCTTTTAACAGCACTATGGAAAGGAGACATTCAGAAATGAATCCAGGCACACTATAAAGGGACATTAGATAATACCTGGAGATCAGAATTTATACATCAAAACCGGACCAGTGGTGGAATTGGGCTGGTTCAGCCTGTTTCGCGCAAACCGGTTCCTGCTGAGGCCTGCATTCTCCGAACCGTGCCAAACATGACATTGAAACATCTGCACTGCAGTGGCGGGAATCCTCCCACCTGATAATGTTTGATGGCATCAGGGGATCGTGGTATCAGGAGAGGCCCCCAAAGCCGTCAAAACATTGTCAGGCAGGGAATTGGGCCGCAGAGCAATGGTCAAGTTGCTGCATCTCGATGGAGGGCAGCGTCCTAAGCATATGGCCGCTGTAACACCTCAACGCGAGGTGCAGCAACCCGGTTGTCACCCGCGATGGAGGGCTGGGACTGAACCAGTTCCTGGTCAGTTCAGATTCTACCACTGGTCTGGATGCACTCATTTTTGACTATATTTTAGAAACAACTCTGTTAAACATTCAGCTTTTTCTAAAATACATAGCAGCAAGTGCAGAAATGCACGTGGATTTAAATTCATGCGTGCGTGGTGCTATATAAGTATTACATAGTAGTAGTAGTAATAGCACAGTGAGAGGAGCCACTTTACAAATTTACATGTGGCACAAATCAACAGAAGAATCGAGGCATTCCTCACTCAGCATGCATGCCGGCATCTGCACCAGCAAACACGTTGGAGCAGATGTCTCATGTCTCAACTTGCACAACTCAGTGGGGTCACTGACATGTGGATGTGAGCCATTTCACAAACCTAGACATGTTGGTACTGCTACTTAACTACAGAGGAGGCTATCTTGAATTCATTTCAGTTTGGATGGGGACATAATCTAGGGGGCTTTATGTGGGATAATCCTCCTAATCCCTCCTGCAACGGGCTGGGTGAAACACAGACTTCATAAAAACCTACACACGCCAGGGATTAAGCGTAAATTGGGAGGTAAAGAAGTTTAGGCTTACACATGCATTTCTTTTATGGAATGGGGAATACATGGGTGGCAATTAGTAATGCCTAATCCACACCCTTACACAGATCCTCAAAAGTGCCATATAGGAAGGGCATCCATGTATAAATTGGTCCCTTTCTAAATTGGCCATTTTCACGTGGATGTGATATGCATGTGTACATTCCTGATTATACAAGTGTAAATCACAAATAAGGCTTCTAAAATAACCTCCAAAGAGGTTAACGTAACTAACAAGTTCATTTGCAAGGTAGCTACTTACTGTCATCGAAGGAGAACGCTATAGAAAGGGAGAAGATCCAGAGAAACTTGTTACTTTACATTAGAATGTGCACAAGGAAAATGTTTTTGTTTATTTGCAGAAAATTTAACCTTCCCTCCTGTTTTTGTTGATTTTTCTTGTTAGATTCACACATTTGTGTTAATAAGAATATTTAACTCATGGTAGAACTTTTTAATATGTGGAAATGGACTACATACAGTATTCATCTTAATTCATAGATTAATATACAGCAATTCAAATTTGTACCCTTTTTAAAGGCATTTTAGCAAACCAAATGCACATTCCTAGTTCATATTTCTTACAGCGTTTACAGAAATTTTGACTATTTCATATATTATTTATTTATGAACTTTTAAACAAAACAGCAAAAAAAAATCTTTACAATCTTGCAAGAAAAATAAGACTGGTAGTTCATCTTCTCTAGTTAGCCCCTCTAAATGAGAAGGGGTTATATCCCTCCCCTGCTATCCAACACTGGTGCTTCAGGTTTGTTGACCTCTTTGCCTGTTTCGGCTGGGAGTTTTCAACCTGATTTAACAATTAAGGAGGGTTCTCCATGTAGTTTGCACATGCTAGTGGGAGATGCTCCTCTCCCGTGGGTAGTTCATATTAAGGAGACCCTCAATTCCTCTCAGGTTTTGTTGGCCCCTGCTACTTTGGGTGATCAACAGGAAGTCTCTTTAAAGGATATTTGGACTTTATTGACTCGAATGGATACTTTGTTGTCTTCCATTGTATCACAGTTCACTACATTTACCCAGGAGACAGTAAATAAGCTCACTCATCATGATAAATGTATGATGTCTTTTGACTTTCGTTGTTTGAAAGTTGAGGCTCAGGTTTACACTTTACAGGGAGCTGTCTCCTCCTCCATAAAAAGATAGTCTCCTGATACATAAGCAACAGAAGATATTGGAAGATGTTGCTAGAGCAAAGAATCTTAGGTGCCTCAATTTTCCTAAAACACATTATCTTTCTGCTGATATTCTTTTTCAAAAGTATTTGAAGGAAGTCTTGGGATACCAGGATTCTGCTCATCTTACTTTTATATTTATTATCTTCCACCCTCTAAGAAAGTTATTAGCGGAGTAGAGGGGAGAGTCGACTCTCTAACTTCAATGGATACCTTGAATATTTCTGAGTTCATTGAGTCTTCTTTGGATGAAATTTCTACTAGGGCGACCTTATTGGTTTTCTTTCACACTGAAACTGAAAAGAACTCAGTGCTGAATTTTTTTTTTTTAAAGAGTTATTCTGTGGGCAAAAGATAAATATATTCACGGACATTTCCAGGCAGGCACAGGCATGGCGTATGTTTTTTTTGGCTCTGAAACCACGTGTTCTTGAAGTGGAGGTAACTTCCTTTTTAAAATTTCCCCGTAAATGCCTGGTTACATCAGGGAAGGATTAATATGTTTTTCTTGAGCCTTTACAATTGGAAGAATTTTTGAAGCCTCATTTGTCTTAATTAAATCTTAGAGGTATATGGGGTTAAAACATTTGGTTGTTGGACAATTTAGTATGATTGGGATAGGAGGAAACTGGGTTAATACTGCTGAAACTGTTGTGTGTAATTAATTATAACTTCTGTTGTATTTTTTTGGTATCATTCTTCTGTATTGTGGACTTGTATAAATCTGGAGGTGTAGTTATTTTGGGATTGTTTGTTTTGGTTTTTTTATTCTTAGTACTTTTTGTAATAATTTTTGGAAATGCTAATAAAAAAATGGGATTTGAGAAATTTCAGCACCCTAAAGTCAGAATGAATAAAAATTGAAGATCTCCACGCTATCTTACATTTCTTTTAAATTCCTTCAAAAAAAGTAATTAGATCTTACCTGCTAATTAGTGTTCCTGAAGGAACGACAGTCCAGTCCCTTTACTTCTGGGTTACGCAACCCTTCCAGCAGCTTGGAGGCTGAGCCCAACCTTTTTGGGATGGGGCGGTGTAAATACCACAGGAACCACCCACAGATCCCAGTAATTGAATGAAAAAGCAGACTTAACAAAACTTCCATTACTAACCTACATAAATAACACCGCAAAACAAAAACCTCCCCAAATGTTTAAGAACCAACTTTTTTTTTTTTTTTTTTTTTTTAATATAAGGAGTAGGAGTAGGATAAAAGGAAGGGCAAGGGAAGGAGGCGGTTTACCTGAGACTCACCGAGCCGCCCTTCACCTGCACCCCTCTACCCAGATCTGGCCCCACGCTCGGTCCGCAGCTCCACACCTGTCTAATAGGCCGAAATGGCAAACGGCAACCGGGTGGGATCAGGGACTGGACTGTCGTTCCTTCAGGAACACTAATTAGCAGGTAAGATCTAATTACTTTTTCCTTATCGTCACTCCAGTCCAGTCCCTTTACTTCTGGGATGTAACAGAGCAGTTCAATCCTGGGTGGGATCTGATATTCCAGACCGAAGAACCGCATGCCCAAACCGAGAGTCAGCTGAACTCTGCACGTCCAGTCTATAGTGTTGGTAAATGTATGTAGCGAGGACCAAGTCGCTGCCCTACAAATGTCCAGAGGGGGAACTAGGCTAAATTCTGCCCAGGAGGTAGCCTGTGCCCGAGTCGAGTGAGCGCGCAGTCCCCCTGGTACCTGCCTCCCCTTCAGGATATAGGCGGAAGCAATCACTTCCCTGATCCACCTGGAGATGGAAGCCTTGGCCGCCGCCTCACCCTTGTGCGGGCCTCCGAACTGAATGAACAGGCGGTCGGATTTCCGGAAGGGCGCCGTGCGGGAGAGGTAACGCTTCAAGGCCCTCTTTACGTCCAGGAGGCGGAGCTTTCTATCCCCCCCTTCTTGCCCAACGGCTGTGAAGGACGGGAGAGTAACTGTCTGGTTCACATGAAAGGGGGAGATAACCTTAGGCAAGAAGGAAGGAACTGTCCTCAGGACCACCTTATCCTTGAGAAAGGACAGAAATGGGGGCTGTGAAGACAGCGCTTGTAATTCTGAGACTCATCTGGCCGAGCAAATAGCGACCAGAAAAACCGTCTTCAGTGTCAAGTCCTTTAAGGAGGCCCTCTTTACTGGCTCAAAAGGTTCCCCGATCAAGGCATTTAGCACTAGGTTGAGATCCCAAGGGTGGATGACCGATCTCCTTTGAGGACGCAGTCGCCTAACCGCTCTTAGGAACCTGGACACGTCCGCGTGGGCCCCTAAGGACTTACCGCGGACCTTACATCTATAGCAAGATATGGCTGCCAGCTGGACTCGTAAGGAACTGTGCGCTAGGCCTTTATCAAAACCCGCTTGCAAGAATTCCAGAACCTCTGGAACAGAGGCCGCAAGGGGTTTCCTTCGGTGCTCCGCACACCACGCTTCGAAGATGCGCCAAACTCTTACATAGGAAAGACAGGTCGATCGCTTCCTAGCACTCAACAGCATCGAGATTACTGCTCCCGAATAACCCCGCTTCAGGAGACGCGCCCTTTCAATAGCCAGGCCGTAAGCGAGAATCGATCCACGTGGGGCATCCAAACCGGGCCTTGCCTCAGCAGGTCCCTTCTGCAGGGAAGCCGCCAAGGCCGGTCGGCGATCAACCTCACCAGATCCGCATACCACGGGCGGCGAGGCCAGTCCGGGGCTATTTATTTATTTAACATTTCTTCTATACCGCGCTATTAAAATCAGTGCGGTGTACATCGAACAAAACATACTACAATGCATACAAGTAACATTGAGTTTTACATAGAACAGGGAAAAAAAACATAGGACAACCGGGGTAACTATTCACAGGGTAACTATTTACAGGTTACATTAGTATTGTCACCAGTACTCTAAGCTAATTTGGTATCATCTTCATTTTGTGTGGGAGGGACAGGCGTAAAAGTGGTGGGTGGGCAATAGTATAGGCTAGCCATTTTCTGGTTGTAATAAGGTGCTGTGGTAGCTGAGACATGAAGGAAGTTTACCCGATGTGTGGGTGTCAGGGTTGGTGTCAGGGTAGCATATTGTGAATAGGTGGTGTTTCAAAGCTTTACGGAATAGGATTAAGCTTTTGATGCCACGGATTTCATGTGGAAGGGCATTCCAATTTAGGGGAGCGAATATAGAGAAAGCCCTGTTGGAAGTGGTCTTAGTACATGACGTCATCATCTTGGGGACTATTAAGGTGTTCATTGCAGTGGATCTCCTGTCTCTGTTTTCCAGGGTGCTGTGAATTAGTTTGCTAATCGGTGTAGGTGGGTAGTTATTCAGGGCTTTAAAAGTAAGGACTAATGACTTATATTGGAGTCTGGCGTGTAATGGTAGACAATGCAGATTTTTCATGATTGGTGTTATGTGGTCAGTTATTGATGATCCAGAGAGAACTCTTGCGGCTGCATTCATAGCCAGGCGGAGCGGATTTAAAGTTGATTGAGGGAGGCCGTGGAGGACGATATTCGCAAAGTCCAGGTGTGGGAGGACTAATGCCTGAAAGGTTGTCCGGTAGTCATTGGATTCCAGTAGGGGGCGGAGGTGACGTAATGTTCTGATCTTGTGATATATAGACTTTGTAACGTTCTTCACATGTGTGGTCATATCTAGGTGCTGGTCCAATGTGATACCAAGATATCTGATTGTAGGTTTGGACTTCAATTCTACATCGTTGATAAGTAGCGATGGGGGAGGGGGTGTGAATTTACGGTTCTTTGTAACAAAAAGGACATCAGTTTTACTATGATTGATCCGAAGGTTTTGTGTCAGTAGCCAATCAGCTACCGCTCCGAAACAATTGATTATTGGGGAGAACATCGGTTGGTCAGTTTTGAACGGCATGTAGAGGAGGATGTCGTCTGCGTAAGCCAGGCATCGTACGTTCAAAGATCGGATCAAATCACATATCGGCTGCATATATATATTGAACATTAATGCCGATAAGGACGATCCTTGAGGTACCCCCTGGGACTGCAGGAATGGTTCCGAGGATGTATGACCTGTTTTTACTTGTTGCCACCTGTTGGATAGGTAGGATTTACACCATTCAAGTGCTGTGCCTTGAATCCCCTTTTCCTTCAAGCGTTGTAGAAGTATGTCATGATTCACAGAGTCAAAGGCGGTGGAGATGTCCAGGAAGATGAGGACAAAACCTTGTTGAATGCTGTCCATTCCAGTGACCAATTCGTTGAATAGGGTTGTGAGGACTGTGTCGATGCCATGCGCTTCCCTGAAGCCGTGTTGTGACGGGTCTAGTGGAGCTTCAGTGTCAATATGGAGCTGGAGTTGTTGTTGAGCAGCTTTTTCTATGATTTTTGCAAGTTGGGGGATGCTCGAGATTGGCCTAAAAGATTCGACTTTGGATGGGTCAAGTCTACTATTTTTTAGTAGAGGCTTGATGGAGGTGTTTTTCAGGCGCTGTGGGAACGAGCCTGTTAGAAAAGACTGGTTCAATATATTGCACAGGATTTGGCTTAGGTCATGACGCAGCTCTTTGATCCAATTGGCTGGACAGGGGTCGTTGGGTGCTGTGCTGGGATTGATAGAGGCGACGATGTTCTCCATCTCTCTATTTGAGACCACAGTGAAATTACATAGTGGAGTTGCTAGGGGTGCCTTAGACGGTATGGGTGAGGTACTGCTACTCATGTTTATGTTGGTCTTAATCATCTTTGATTGCAAGTAGTTTGCAAAGTCCTGTGGTTGGGGCATTGAGGGTTGGGCGGAGACCGGTTCGCCTGTTATGGATTTTACTAGTCTGAATAGGGCGTGTGGTTTATTGATGGAATGTTTCAATAAATCTGTGTGGTAGAGTTTCCTGCTCTGTGTTATCTTTCGACGGTGGGTTATTAGGTAAGAGTTGTATGTATCAAGTGATTCTGAGGAGTGTGATCGTCGCCACCGTCTCTCAAGTTTGCGCAGGTGGTAGAGAGATGAGCAAAGGTCAGAGGAGAACCATGGTGCGTGTTCCCGTTTCCTTGTTCTCTTTTCAGTGTGGGATGGACAGGAGGCAGCTCGAAGGTTCTCGTCCCATTTGGAGATGAGATCATCTAAGTTTAGGGACGTGTTGGTCATAAGTGGCAGAAGATTTTCCAGGACTACGCTCCGGTTGAATGGTCGGAAGCAGGCGGTATGGGTATCAGAAATGTTTGATGACATTTGGCTCTTGTAGGATGTATTAAAGGGTATAATGAATCTAAGGAGTTTGTGATCTGACCAAGGCACAGGTGATATATACAGTGCAAGGTCTTGGGCTGTTGAGTTGTTGAAATGGGGGGCAAAGATGAGGTCCAGTTTACCTCCCTTAGAGTGTGTGGGGGAGTCGACATGTTGTTTGTAGCCTAGATCCTCTAAGGCGTCTAGGAATGCTGTTGAGTGGCTATCATGCAGAGATGGGAGGTTGAAATCGCCTACCAACCAAGTTGGGGAGCGTGAGGTGGACGACATGCAGGCAAGCTCAATTATTGTTGGAAGGTCATCTGGTAAAGGAGTGGGTACCCGATAGAACAGGTTAATTGTGCATAGCTCATTAGCTATGGTGAGGGAATCAAGGTGGGCTGAGCTAGAGGAGTTGCATAGTTTGAAGTGTAGATCAGCTTTTGCAAGGATGAGCGTCCCGCCTCCTCTCTGGATGGTCCTGTGGCATGTGTATAAATCAAATCCAGGTGGCAGCATCTGGTTCAATAGGGCGTTGTCGCAGTCAGATAGCCATGTCTCCGTGATCATTAGGATGTCAAGATTGTATAGCGGAATCAGGTCAATGGTAGCAGGCCATTTTGATTTTACTGATCTGGCATTTATCAGTGCACATTTCAGTCGGCGCTGATGATGGTGCTTCTCGGCTTTTGTCTTTTTGATGTTTTGGAGGGGAATGTGAAGTAGGTGAGAGTGGGGTGTACGGTTGTTTTTCGTTGTGTTGTGGTGGGGGAATTCAGACCATCTCCTTCCATGGGTATGTAGTATTGGTATATGGTTGGGATCATGGTGGAAAGCATGTGAAATGCAAGGGAGACCAAGAGTTAGGAGGGTAGAGAATAAGAACAGGATTTTGTACATTGTAGATTAATAAAGTGCAGTACAGAGAAGTCAGTTCGGGGTAACTTTGCTACTACAAGCAGAATATATAACTGTGAAGAAAAAGAGCAAGTTGACAACTGTGCAGGAGGATATTGAACAACAGTAACTGGGATAATTTAAGTGTAACAGTACAGTGATTACAAGTTGGACAATAATTAACTGCATGAAGACAGTAATATGGTTGTGAGGTATCAGTTACTGACAACAGTAGAATAACAGAGAGGTATGGCTACTGACAACAGTATAATAGGAGAGATAGGTAATGGCTACTGACAACAGTGTGATTACAGATGCTGGTAATATCATGGATAATCAGTTCATTTAGAGGTAGTATACTTGCGGTGATGGACAGATCATCTGGTTGCTGGTGAGAGTAAGCTCAACCCTAGGGGAGCTCAAGCTGCATGCTTATCCAGTTGATTGAAGTTCTCAGTGAGTATCTCGGTTGGGCTGGTACAGTTAGTCAATGAGAGAAATCTATGGTGTCAGCTCAGTTGTTGGTGTCGGCAGGTATACTTGCGATTGGAACGTTGCAGTGAGGATGTGGTTCGTGAGCTGGATCTTGGGGGAGCTCAGCTGCTCTTTGTTGTAGTTGTTGGTGTCGGCGTGGGCTTGGGTTTGTTTTAGCGTTGTTTATCCGTCTTGTGGATCTTTACAGGCCTTAGCCTAAGGGCCGTGCCAAAGGGCCCTCTTGCGCGGCCCTCAGGCGCGGGCCGGCTGGCGCTTCTTTTTAAAGGTGCTCCTGCTGCCTGGATTGGGCAGGGCGGCTTGGTGGGGGTGGCCTGGTGCTCCGGTCCGCTCGATCCCCGCCGGGAGAGCAGCTGGAGGACCGGAGTGCTGGGCTGAAGAGGAGGCCACGCGCCGGCTGCCGCTTCTTTTAAAGGTGCTCCTGCTGAGAATTATCAAACCCTGGTGAGTATCCACCCGCTGGAGGACCTTTCCGATAAGGGCCCAAGGAGGGAACACATAGAGGAGACCCTCCGAAGGCCACTTCTGGGACAGAGCATCCAAGCCTTCGGACATCCTTTCCTTCCGCCGACTGAAGAACCGGCTTGCCTTGGTGGACGAGAACCGCGCCATGAGATCCATGACCAGGGGACCCCAACGTGCAACTATTTGGTCGAAGGTCTCCTGCTCCAGCTCCCACTCCCTGTGGTCTATCTTGTACCTGCTGAGGTAATCGGCCGTAACGTTGTCCGTGCCGGCCAAGTGCTGAGCTGAAAGCACTTCCAACCGAACCTCCGCCCACTGGAATAGGGCGTCCGCTTCCTTCTCCAAGGCGGGACTGCTGGTGCCACCCTGGTGGTTGATGTAAGCCACAACGGTGACATTGTTGGAGAGGACGCGAACTGCTCTGCTTAGCATTAAGGACTCGAGTGCCCTGAGCGCCAGGGTGACAGCCCGTAATACCAGTCTGTTGATGGGCCATTGAGACTCCAACAGCGTCCAGCGACCCTAGATGAACTGGTCCTCGCAATGAGCTCCCCAACCTGCTAGACTGGCATCCGTCGTCAACAGTAACCACTGTGGGGGCTCGAGGGGCATCCCGCAATCCAGATTCCTTGGGCACCTCCACCAGTGAAGGGTCTGTTTGGTTCGAGGAGAGCAGGGTAACTGCATTGATAAAGGGTGATGCTGAGGGGACCAACGACGCAACAGAGCCCACTGCAAAGGACGCATGTGAGCCCTGGCCCATGGTACTACCTCTATCGCCGCTGCCATGGTTCCCAGTAACTGAAGGTAATGCCACGCTGAAGGGTTTCGTCTGCCCAGGAATTGCGTGACCAAGAACCTTAGGTCCCTTGACCTCGTTCTGGACAGGAAAACCCTGCCTCTGTTGGTGTCGAACCTTGCTCCGAGATACTTGAGTTCCTGGGCGGGAGTCATCCTGCTTTTTACTCGATTGATGACCCACCCCAATTCCTCTAGAACTTGAACCACTCTGGCAGTTGCCGAGCGACTTTCCTCTTCTGACTTTGCCCAGATCAGCCAATTGTCCAGATAAGGATGCACTAGAATTCCCTCTTTCCGTAGGAATGCCGCTACTACCACCATCACCTTGGTGAAAGTCCTTGGCCGAAGGGCAGGGCCTGGAATTGAAAATGACCTCTTGGCACTGCGAATCTCAGGAACTGTTGATGGGACTTTCTGACCCTGCCCCCAACCCCTGCTTGCGCATACAATAGGCTTTATGGAGCAAGAATAGGCTTCCGTCAAATAGGCTTCCGTCAAATAGGGTCAAATAGGAACTCCCCGCCCCTTACGGCTGCAATGACCGATTGTAGGGTTTCCATCCGGAAGTGCGGCACTCTGAGACAGCGATTGACTTGCTTTAAATCCAGGATCGGGCAAAAGGACCCTTCCTTTTTTGGTACCACGAAGTAAATCGAGTATCGACCAGTGCCACACTGGTCTGGTGGCACTGGGACCATGGCACCGAGCGCTATGAGTCGGGAGAGAGTTGCTTCTATAGCCGCCCTCTTTATAGGGGAACCGCAAGGAGACTGAATGAAGGCTGGACGTATTTGCTTTGCAAATTCGAGAGAATAGCCCTCTCGGACCACCTCCAGGACCCATTGATCGGACGTGATCCGGGACCAGGCGGGAAGAAACTGCCTTAAACGTCCGCCCACTGGCAGCTCCTCCCCCTGGACCCCCATCATCTCATTGCTGTTTTCTAGGCCCCGAGGAAGATGAAGAGGCACCAAAACCTCTACCTGCTCCTCGAAACCCCCTAAAGCTTTGCCCCCTTGCAGGGAAACAGCCCCTGGGAAAGGGGTTCGACCTGGCTGGACGAAACCTCCGGGGGTCCCTGGGTTGGCTACGCACTGGAGCTAGGGGGCGCCCTTGTTTCGGTCTGTCTTCCGGAAGCCTGCCACCCTTAGATTCGCCAAGGTTCTTCACCAACTTATCTAAATCCTCACCAAATAACAACGTCCCCTTAAAGGGAAGACGACTCAGGCGTGCCTTTGAGGATGCATCGGCTGCCCAATTACGTAGCCACAAGTAGCGCCTAGCTGCCACCACCGAGGCCATGTTCTTAGCTAGGCTCCTGATGAGGTCATACTGACTATCCGCCAAGTAGGCCGCTCCGGATTCCAACCTAGCTGAGTTGGCCTGTGCCTCCTCTGTGGAGCCTTCCGCTGCCTGAAGCTGTTGTGACCACCTCAAACAGGCCCGCGCCACCCAGGCCCCCGAAACGGAGGCCTATAAGGCAAGAGTGCTCACATCAAAGGCTTGCTTCAGAAGCGTGTCCAATTTTCTATCTTGAGCATCCCTCAGGGCCGTGCTGCCCTCGACTGGGATAGTTGTCTTCTTTGTAACTGCTGATACCGCCGTATCTACCCTGGGAGACTTCAGCAGCTCTTTGTCTGACTCTGGAAGAGGATATAGGCGAGCCATAGAATGGACCCCCCTTAAACTTGACTCTGGTTGATCCCATTCTTCCTGGATCATCTGCCGAACCACCCTGTGGACAGGAAAGACTTTCTGTGACCTCCTAATGGCCTGGATTAAGGGGTCCTCCAATGCTTCCTCCTCTGCTGGGGCATCTGAGGCTACATTGAGCACTTTCAGGGACTCATTGATTAGTGCCGAGGGCTCCTCCCGACGAAAAACTCTAATAATATGAGATTGATCCTCCTCAGGGATCTCCCCCTCCTCAAGCTCCTCCTCTTCCTCATCTAGATCCTTGTCAGAGCCCTCCTCCTCCGGGGTGCCCTGAGAAAGGGACGTGAGAGGCTCCTCACTCATCAGCCGAGAGCGCTTAAGTGGTATCCCGGAGTTCTGACTGCTTGCCCTCATTGGTCTGGCTGACCCGCCTTCTGCCATCGGGGCCGCCTCCCCTGCCCCCAACCCCTGCTTGCGCATACAATAGGCTTTATGGAGCAAGAGGACGAAATCAGGGGAGAAGAGATCCCCGACCCCCCTCCCCTGCGGGAAAGGGGGAAAGGGGCAGAGGAGGAGTGGGTAAATCTGAGGAGGTAGGAGGAGGGAACTGAGACCCTCCCTCTCCTTCTAGAGGGTCCCCGGACCCCTGAGAAGCCTGAGCCATGGACAAGTTCATCTCTTGTTCCACGGAAGCAGCCACTGCAGCACAACCCCTGCAGATCCCTGCCTCCGAGGAAGTACCTCTACGAGTGCCACAGGATGGGCACCGTGACTTGCCAGTCATGTCCTTGATAAGGGATACTGAAGCCCTGCTTGACCGCACAGGCTTAACCAATTGGCCTACCAGAAACTGTACAATTCAGGTGCGGAGGCTAATCAGTAATAAATGTGCTCTCCCCCTTAGCAATTTATTAACAGCTCCCCAGAACAGGAAACCAGAAACTAACAAACTTAAACTAAAGTTAAAGGTTAAAAACATAAATTAAATTGAATTAAAATTAAATTAAAGAAAGCAAAATGATTAAATAAAGTAATGCAAAAAAACAGTAATTTAATCCCCGGTACTTGCTGTTTAGGGAGCTTCTTCTGCCACGGTGCACAGGCCCGACTCAGCGATCTCTGACCGTTGGCTCCACACGTGGTAGGCCGCAACCACGTGGAGACCTAAATGGAGGACCGCGAGTCTGCCCTCTGATCTGTTTTAAACGCCGACGAAGGATCGGGGCTGTAAGCCGCACCCCGCTCCGGTTTGGGCGCCGCCGCTTGAACGGTGCTGTAAACGGGGCTCCGAAGCATGCCTCTGCGTCCCTCCGCTCTGGGACGGGGCCGCCGTAAGAAACACAGTCGCGGCGTTGCCTCAAGCGCTCAGCCACCAGGAGGGCTTTGGTGCGAGGCAGGGCAGGTCTCCGAAGAGAGAGTGCAGGAGCCGGCAGGATCAGCAGCGAGAGGAGATCTGACCGGTCCTCCTCGCTGCTGCAGCCAAAAACCACCTCCGATACCTTGCCCGGCCGGGGGGGGGGGGGGAGGGAGGAGGGAGAGAGCAGGAAGGAGAAAATTAAAGGCACAGTACGAAGAAAACAAAAGGTAAATAAGCAAATAAGTAAATAAATAAAATCAATAAGTGAAGAACTTAGAAAGAACAAAATTTAAGTAAGGGAAGACTCCAGTAAGCCATAGGCTTACGGAACCCTCCAGCTGCTTGGAGGCTGAGAATACTGGGATCTGTGGGTGGTTCCTGTGGTATTTATACCGCCCCATCCCAAAAAGGTTGGGCTCAGCCTCCAAGCTGCTGGAAGAGTTGCGTAACCCAGAAGTAAAGGGACTGGACTGGAGTGACGATAAGGAATCAACTTTAAGTCTATGGAGGAAGTAATCGGCCTACTGGAGGATAAACAACACATTTGTTTTCCTGTCAGCTGTCAGACCATAGAGGAAATTCTCTTTGTGGAGCAAGTACCCTGACATATTGGTTATATCAGGATCTACAGAGTGGCCCAAAAAAAGTGAGAACATCTCGTAAATTAAAAGCTTAAATAGTTTACTTATTTACCTTTTTTAGCTATATAATGTCTTTATTTCGACAATTTCGGTCACCATCTTTTTTTTTTTTAAATTTGTCAATCATTTACATCTGTCTTTTTGAATTTTTAAATAACCTATATGCTACAAGATGTTCTCACTTTTTTGGGCCACCCTGTATAGCCAGTAACCGAGGCAGCTTGGACACAGTGCTCCCTGCTTTCCCCCCCCCCACCCCACCTTCCCAGGTATCCCCCCTCACCTTGCCACTCCATCCCAAGCCAACCGCCCCCACTCCCCCCCCCCCCATCTCCAGAAAATACCACAAACACAAATTGGGAATCAACTGGTTGCAGCTTTATTAACTTTACATAATGTACCAGAACATTCTCAGTCACAACATAACCTTTGCAACGACCCAACAAGCAAAATGGGCCCTCACCAGCCGTGTCATTAGCAAGGTGACCCCGTTCCACTTAAGAAAAAAATCCTATATGATGGTCAAAAGAAAGGTTGCGAAAATTATATTGATAAGTTTAAATAAAGGCAGCAGTGTAAGGAACATGTAACAGTAAACTGACTTACAAGACATAATACTGAAGAGGGCTTTAAAATAGATTCGTTGGGGAAGGATGAAGACAGAGCCCATGTAAGTGAAACATTAAATACCTTTATGGAAATGGATAAAAGGGGTAACATATGGAAAGCAGTGTGTATAAATGCCCGTAGCATGGGAAATAAGATCCCTGATGTTGAAGCTTTGATGGGAGTGACTGACTTGGATTTAGTGGCGGTTACAGAAACATGGTTCACAGAAAATCATGACTGGGATGTAACTATACCAGGATATACTTTATTCAGAAAGGACAGGGTAGGAAGAAGGGGAGGAGGAGTGGCACTATATGTAAAAAATAATACTAAAGCTTTGGAATTACAGAGCTTAAAAGGGAGAGAGGAGGCATTGTGAGTTAAACTAGAAAGAAGGAAAGAGAAATCTGTTTGCATTGGCGTGATATACAGACCTCCCTCACAAGAGGAAGAAGTGGACAGATAATTAATTGAAGATATACGCAGTATTGCTAGGAAAGGGAAAGTGCTACTGATAGGGGATTTCAATATGCCAGATGTTGATTGGCACATTCCTGCTGCAGTATCATCTAGAAGTAAGGAGATCATGGATTCTCTACGGGGAGAACTATTCAGGCAATTGGTAACAGACGCCACACGTGAAGGGGCCATATTGGACTTGGTGCTTACCAATGGTGAAAGTGTTTCTAATGTTATAATGGGAGATCATTTTGCATCCAGTGATCACCAGATGGTGTAGTTCAGTATTAGGACTAGGGGTGTTATAATCCATTCAAAAGCAAGAGTCTTAGACTTTAGGAAAACTAACTTTGCCAAGATGGGTCAATACCTCAGGGAGTTGTTAGCAGGATGGGAACAGCTGGGGGATGTAGAAAAAACAGTGGGCAAAACTGAAAGGGGATATTTTAAGGACAACCAACCTTTTTGTTAAAATGGTAAATAAAGATAAAAGGAAAAGGAGACCACTATGGCTTTCAAAAGAAGTAGCTGAAAAGGTGAAGAAAAAGAGGGAGGCCTTCATGAATTACAAGAGATCACAGAGAGAGGAAGACAGGAAGCTATATTTGGAAAAACTTAGAGAAGCTAGCAAAGTAGTCAGGAAAGCAAAGATTCAAAAAGAGGAGGAAATAACCAATGCAATATAATGGGGGGATAAAACATTAGTGAGAAGAGGAAGGGCAAAAGTGGCATTGTCAGACTCAAGGGTGAAGAGGAGGAATATATAGAAGCTGATGATGATAAAGTGGAATTGCTTAACAAATATTTCTGTTCTGTGTTCACAGATGAAGAACCAGAAACAGGACCTCAGAAAACACTCACAAAGAGGAACAGAAGCGAGGGGCATCTTGAACGATTTTCAGAAGACTGTGTTCGTGACAAACTAGCTCAACTTAAAGTAGACAAAGTGAAGGGACCTGATGGGATACACCCTAGAATACTGAGGGAACTTGGGGACGTTCTAGCAGCTCCACTGACTGACCGTTTCAATGCCTCATTGGAGTCGGGAGTGATGCCAAAGGACTGGAGAGAGGCTCATGTGGTGCCTTTACACAAAAACAGAAGTAAGGATGTGGTTGAAAACTACAGGCCAGTTAGTTTAACTTCGGTGGTGAATAAATTATTGGAAATGCTGCTAAAAGAGAAAATAGTGAGGTTTCTGGAGTCCAGCGGATTACAGGATCTGAGGCAGCATGGATTCACCAGAGGCAGGTCTTGTCAGACAAATCTGATTGATTTCTTTGACTGGGTGACCAGGGAGTTGGACCGAGGGAGAGCCCTAGATGTGGTGTATTTTGATTTCAGTAAAGCCTTTTACACCGTTCCTCACAGGCGATATATAAACAAACTGAGCACCCTAGGGTTGGACCCTAAAGTTACTGTTTGGGTTAGAAATTGGTTGAGTGGGAGGCAACAAAGGGTACAGGTAAATGGAGCACCCTCTGAGGAGAAGGAAATTACCAGTGGTGTGCCCCAGGGATCTGTCCTTGGTCCGATTCTTTTTAACATCTTTGTTAGTGATATAGCATAAGGGCTGTCGGGTAAGGTTTGCCTCTTTGAGGATGATACCAAAATCTGCAGTAGAGTAGACACTCAGGAAGGTGTAGATAATATGAGGAGGAATCTAGCTAAGCTTGAGAATAGTCTAGAATTTGGCAGCTGGGATTTAATGTTAAAAAATGTAAGGTCATGCATTTGGGCTGCAGCAATCCAAGGGAGCAATATAGTATAGGGGGTGAAGTACTTTTGTCCACTAAAGAAGAGCGGGACCTAGGCGTGGTTGTGTCTGATGATCTTAAAGTAGCTAAACAGATAGAAAAGGTGACAGCAAAAGCTAGAAGGATGCTTTGGTGCGGCCTCATTTAGAGTACTCATTTAGGCTATTTGTGTGTCCCCCCACTGCTGCTGCTCCTGCTACTGTTATTGCTGCTACTGCTGCTTGTTTACATGCTCGCCTGTGCTGTCTCTTCTCTCCAGGTGCTCTTCTGCCTTGCTGCCACTCAAGTTCCAACCTCCCGTCTCCCGGAAGTGATGCTGGCACGTACAACGCGTCTGCGTCAGCATCTAGTTACCCGACCAGATATAAGGGCTCCGGCGGCGGCGTTTTGCATTGCGGCGGTGTGCGCACAAGGTGCAGGATGTGCTCCTTGGGCGAGCTCCTTGGGGTGACGATGGGGGCATCCAGCGTCACCAGCAACTTCGTGCTGCGTTCCCTTCTTGCCTTTTTATGGTAAGTTTGCTTGCCCTGCCTGGCCTCCCATTTGGCTTATCTGACCTTTCGGCGCATATATTCTGTCTTCTGTCCTATTCCCATCATGGCTGCCATTCCCGTTATTTGGGGCAACCGCCCACTCTTTCTGGCTTCCTTACCACCAGGATCCTGTTCTTGTACTTTGTACAATCTTCTCCCATGTCACCCTACCCAGCTGTCTCCCAGTTCCCTCCCATCAGTTCCTTCATCCACTGCTCTATTGACATTCTCTTTCGCTCTCCTCAACTGTCGATCCCTTCTCACCAAAACCCATCTAGTCCATGATCTCCTCATCCAACATTCCTTAGATGCTCTTTTTCTGACTGAGTCTAGGCTCCGTGAGGGGGAGGACGCCTGCTCCTCCGTTGCCTCCCCCCAGGCTACTCTGCCCTGCATACTCCCCGCCTCTGCTGGTCAGGCGGGGGAGTGGCACTTATCCATAGGTCCTCTCTTACGTTTTCACTGGTTACACCTTCCACTCACTACTCTGAATCTCTTCTGCTCCGCACAGGATCCTCCCCTCCTGATTACTTTCTCCTTCTCTACATCCCTCCTTCCTTACGTACGGATCTCTGGGATTCCTTGCTGCTCTCTCTGTCAGACTCCACTCTCTTATCCCCCCATCTGTTTGTCTTGGGTGATTTCAACGCTCATCTTGGTTCCTCTACCAGGACACGGGATAGGACCCTTGCTTCTCTCTTCAATGACTTAGCCCTCACCCAACACATCACCTGTCCAACCCACACCTCTGGTCATATCTTGGACCTTATCCTCACCACCGTGTCCTCTCCCTTCTCACCAATCGATATTCAAGCTCTTCCTCTTCCCTGGTCAGACCACCATTGTTTACTCTTCTCCTTCCCTCTCCCCTCCTTAGGGATCTCACCACTTGCCACCATGATCCCTTCACAGCCAATTCTTAGACATCTTACCCCACTCACTCTTCAGCTCTTTCCTTCCGCCGATTCCCTTCTTTCCCCAGACTTTACCTCTCTCCCGGTAGATCAACAGGTGGATTCCTGGACCTCCACCTTTGCTGCTACTCTCGACACTCTCGCCCCACTCTGTCCTGTCTCCTCTCGTTTCATTTCCCGTCACCCATGGTATTACCCTGGCCTCTACTTGCTCCGCTCACACCTGCGCAAGGCAGATCATCTGTGGCGACAGAAGCCCTCTGCATCTTCCGCCTCCACCTTCCGTCAGGCCCACCAGCACTATTGTTCCATGATTACCTCTGCCAAGAAATCTTATTACTCATGGCTCATTACTTTTTCCTCTAATTCCTCTAGGCATTTGTATCAGGTTCTCAAATCCCTTTCCTCGACCTCCATCTCCTCTCTTTCTCTTACGCCATCTGTCCTTAGCCCAACCACTCTTGCATCTTTTTTTTCAGACAAGGTCCAGACTCTTCACTCATCCTTCCCTACCTGCCCCCCACCCTTCTCCCCTCCTTCCCCCTCCTCCTCCCTCCCTGTGATATACTCTCTGCTGCTTTCTCGCACCTTCCCCCATATTTGGTGCTCTTTCGGTCCTATTACCTCCGCCGAGCTCATCAATGCCATTTCCTCCTCTCATAAGACCACCTGTCCCCTTGATCCCCTCCCCTCCTCTTGGCTCCTTAACCCCTCCCTCACTCTTATTCCATACGCTTTGACCATTCTCAATTCCAGTCTTGCCTCTGGCCACTTCCCTACCAGCTGGAAGCATGCTATAGTCTGCCCACTCCTCAAGAAGCCCACCCTAGACCCTGCCGTTCCCCCCAACTGGCACCCAGTAGCTAACCTTTCCTTCCTCTCTAAAGTCCTCAAAAAACTTGTTTTCTCCCAGCTTGCCACTCATCTCGATTCCACCCTCTCCCTTCACCCACACCAGTCAGGATTCCGTGCCAGCCACAGCACCAAAACTATTCTCCTCGCTCTGCTTTCCAAAATTCACCGCTCCAATGACCGTGGTGACCTCTCTCTCGTCATCCCACTAGACCTCTCCTCCACCTTTGATGCTGTCAATCACCGCACCCTTCTGTCACATCTGTCTGACCTGGGTATCTATGGTACAGTTCTGGAGTGGTTTCGGTCCTTTATCTCTTCCTGTACCTTTGCTGTCCATATGGGTTCTAATGCCTCATCCTCACTCCCATTGCATTACGGGGTTCCCCAGGGCTCTATTCTTGCTCCTCTACTTTTCATTGTCTTCCTCGCTCCTCCCACTTTACTTATTCAACAATTGGGTATTTCTTCCTACATCTATGCTGATGATATCCTCCTGGTTTATCATACTTCCTCCTCTGCTCCTGATCTCTCCCCCCTTAGCGATTGCCTTGCCCTCGTTACCTCCTGGTTCAACCGCAACTTCCTCCATGTTAACCCACCCAAATCTTCCGCTATTTGGTTCTCTTTTGGTGCCCCTTCTCCCACCCTGTCTCCCACTTTGTCTGCTCACCCCATTCCCCTGGTTTCCACTCTCCGATATCTAGGTGTCACCCTTGATTCTTCCATTTCTTTCCACCAACACATCTCCTCCGTGGCGCGTTCCTCCTTTTTCCATCTCTGCAGAATTAGATCCATTCGCCCATTTCTTTCCACCGCTGCTATTACCACTCTCGTTCTGTCCCTCATGATTACTCGTCTAGACTACTGCAATTCCGTTCTTGCTGGCCGTCCCCATTACCAACTTTGCCGTCTTCAGTTTGTTCAAAATACTGCCGCTCGCCTTATCACTCACTCCCCGCTTACGCCCATGTTACTCCCTCTCTCCTCTCCCTTCACTGGCTTACAATCTCTGTCATATTCATCTACAAACTCCTGACCATAACCCATAATGTTCTGCATACCAATACTCCTCAATATCTAGCTGATATCATTCATCTTCAGCCAGCCCCCCATCTCCTCCGCTTTGCTCATGGCAACCGGCTTTTTCTCCCTTCCCCTTCTCAGGCTTGCCTCGAGCTCACTCGCCACTCTGCCTTTTTCTTCCTCAGTCCTGCTCTCTGGAATTCCCTCCCACACTCCCTCCACACTGAACCTTCTTTCCCTCAATTTAAGTCACTCCTTAAAACTCACCTCTTCTGTCAGGCCTATGATCTTCCTGTCCCTGCTGGTGGCTCGGACTTTCCCCCGTCGGGACCCTCCCTACCGCTGGCTTAGCAACCCCCTTGCCCTAGTCACCTGGCGGCTCCCTCCTCTTCCTTTGCATCTCTGTTTCTCCTGTCCTGTGTCTCTTTCCCGTCCTACTTTTTTCCCCTCTCTTTCTCTTTTACTTTCCTGTCTATTAATGGCGTTCCTTTCTCCTCTTATTTTCCATAGCCAATTGTATTACTGTATTGTACACTGCCCTGATGCCTCTGGTAAGGGCGGTATATCAAGTTTTACAAATAAAGAATAAAGAATAAAGTATTGTGTGCAAGTCTGGAGACCCCACCTGCAAAAGGATATAAACAGGATGGAGTCAGTACAGAGGGTGGCTACTAAAATGGTATGTGGTCTTCATTATAAAGCATTTGTGGACATTCTTAAGGATCTTAATATGTACACATACGAGGAAAGGCAGGATAGAGGTGATACTGTATGATTGAGATGTTTAAATACCTCTGTGGTATAAATGCACAGGGGGAGAGCCTCTTTCGATTGAAAGCAAGTACTGCTAAGAGGGGACATGGGATGAGGGCGAAAGGGGATAGATTCAGGAGTGTTACGCGGAAGTATTTCTTTACGGATAGAGTTGTAGATCCATGGAATAGTCTCCCAGTGGAGGTGGTAGAGATGAGGACAGTATCTGAATTCAAAAAAGCACTGGACAAACACAGAAGATTTCTAAAGGAAAAAAGGGGACTGTTGTAGTTGTTGATATGGAAGGGCAGACTAGATAGGCCATGTGGTCTTTTTCTGTCATCATATTTCTATGTTTCTGTATTCCAGCCTCTGTGCCACTAGATGTAGGTAACAAACTGGTCAACACTGACTTTCATTGAACAAGGATCATGTTTTTATATGCCATTAAAAAATTGTGGTTATTCATATACAAACTACTGTATCTCTTGTTCCAGTTTATGGATCATACAATGGGCCAGGTCACATTTCCTTCTGCTATAGCCAATGCAATGCCCAATTAGAGCTTATCAAGCCCATTGGAACCTAGAATGTATTTTCACAATCAACATATGCCTTAAAGCATTTTTTACATCTCTGTTTCGTAGTGTGTATATGAAAGGATTTAACAATGGAGTGACAATTGCATACCACATAGATATCAGCTTATTCATATCAAGTGAGTTGCGCATAGATGGCCTGACATACATGACACTAACTGTCATATAAAATATACCAACTATCAAGAGGTGAGAGGCACAGGTAGAGAAAGCTTTTTGTCTCCCCGTGGCAGAGGAGATGGTCAGAATAGTTTGTACAATGCAGAAGTATGACACCATAGTTACACTAAATGAACATATTAGAACTATGATTGCTAATAAAAAGTTCATCAGCTCAATGATTTTGGTATTGGTACAAGAGAGTCTTAGTAAAGGGTCAGCATCACAAAAGAAGTGATTTAGGATATTGGGGCCACAGAAGGATAATCTGGACATCAAGACTACTGGGAATATCAAAGTCAGAAAACTATACAACCAGCAGGTAAAGGCTAATTTGCAGCAGGCTTCACTGTTCATAATCATTGCATAGCGCAAGGGATTACATATAGCCAAGTACCGATCAAAAGCCATGGCACCTAAAAGGAGACATTCTGTAGACCCCAGAGAAAAAAAGAAATACAATTGGATAATGCAGCTGGTGACAGAAATGGATTTACTATGTATGAGAAGGCCTGCTAGCATCTTGGGTGTTACTACCGTTGTGTACCACACTTCCAAGAATGCCAAATTGCAGATAAAGAAGTACATGGGCTTGTGCAGATGGACATCTAATCCCACTGTCATGATGATCAGAAAATTGGCCAACAGTGTCAAGGCATAGATTATGGACAGGACCACAAAGAGCAGAACCTCCAGCTTCCGAGGATTGGGAAATCCAAGCAGAAAGAGCTCCGTCAATTCTGTGTGATTGAGAGGTTTCATGACCACTTCATGGCTTACCTACAGACATGAAAAACTAGATTAACAATAGTCAAACAAGTACTCTGAAAACCTCTGTCTTGCTAATGCATTCAATGAAGTTAAAAAATAGTAATAATATCAGAGGAAAGCAAAAGACACAGTGCGATCTTGGATAATTGCAGATAGCTTTGTAAAACTGTTTTGCACATAAAAAGTGATTTAAGTGTGCAAAAGAACTCTTATAACCTGGGCCACTCCTATTATCAAGATTGGTGCAAGTAGGCACATATACAGGGTGGCCCAAAAAAAGTGAGAACATCTCGTAGCATATAAGTTATTTAAAAATTCAAAAAGACAGATGTAAACGATTGACAAATTTAAAAAAAAAAGATTGCGACTGGAAATTGTCGAAATAAACTTGTTATATAGCTAAAAAAGGTAAATAAGTAATCTATTTAAGCTTTTAATTTGCGAGATGTTCTCACTTTTTTTGGGCCACCCTGTATGTATTTAAGTGTGCTTAGGGGAAGGGTTTGGGCGGAGAATAGGTGACATGATTTACACAAATATTTTAAGTGCTAATTGCCACCCACCCACTCCCTGGACCTTGAGGGTTAAGGGAGGGGCTGGCCTTGAATGCCCTTGAGGGTTAATGTTGTAGTTGTGTTGGTGCTCAAGTGATAAGGCAAGGCAAAGAATATTTCTTTTTTGTGAGGTTTATTTCCCGCTTTCGCAGTTCAAATGCAACAGACGTAAAATGAAATAATGTGGTACAAAACAAGCTTGAGAAACTGAACTTAAACAAGGCTTTTTTCACTGCTTGACTGAATGTCCCCTACTGATCACATTCACCTGTCATGTGATCTCCTTTTCATTAAGGTAACAGAAAACTCTGATCCCAGCACTGCTCCTGAATTGCACAGAATATGCTTCCACTTATTCACTTCAAATAAGCTCTTTTATCACAGCAAACAGTGAACTAACTCAGCTATTTTCTTACATACAACACTGGCAAGCAAATCACTTAAATGTCCTTTGGAATCATACAAGTAGAGCAATCCATCGGGACTTCCGGTTCTGTAGAAGGCAAAGAAATTAAAGGCATTTCTTCTTCCCAGCTGATCAATGACTTTGCTACGTTCTGAGTAGAAACTGCTCTGCTTTTAAGGAACTCTCTGAATTCAGTGAGAAGTAATTCAGCCTGTGTATTTTCTGAGCTAGGCTGAGCAAATCCTCCTTCAGGTAAATGCTTGTTTATATTTCTTATCTCTAGGCAATTATCAGTGCTTTTACTTGGACAACATTTCAGCGTGTAAGCATTTCCCTTCCCCCACCTATCTCCACATGGCAGTGCAGGGTAAAACACGTCAGCTGTCCTTGGCGAGTCTCTCAGAGTGTTAAAAGGAAAACAGTCAGGCTTTTCTTGACTTAACCAGTTAGTATCAAACTTTCTGCCTTTATCCTGTCTTTCACAATTAAAATCCACTCTTTCTGGCTTTCCACTGTTAAGCTTGCTAGCCGTGCCACACCCACCAGATACCTTGTGCTTGGGCTTCTTCCAGGGTAATTCCTTATCCCTTTGCCTCCTATTCCAAGGTTCCTCTGAGTCCTTTAAACTCCTGAGCTGCAGCCTTGGGTCTCTCAGTGCCTTAGAATTCCTCTGCTTCCAGAAATCTTTCTCTGCCCCTGAGTCTCCCAGCTCCTGTCTGCTCCTTCTTGGATCACAGCTGCTTAGTGGTTCTCTCTCCCATGGTTCCTGTTCCTGGTCATCTGACCTGTCCAGGTGCTTGTGTCCTTCTTCCCAATCCTGGTGGTCCTCTCCTTGCTTCCTTGGCTTGTCTAACTGTTTCTGGGTTTTTAACAAGCTGGCTGAGTGCTGCACTGCCCGCCTCCTGCTTGGGCGTGCCCAATCAGGGACTTGGCTTTTCACCTGCCTTGAAGTGAGGAGTGGTTCCTGATTAGCTCTGCATTTTTTCCTTTCATCAGAGAAAATCCTGCATTCCCCTGCAGTACCGGCTCTCTCCACCGGATCACTATCAGTTTCCATTTCCTCATAAGAGTCTGCTACATCACATAATATTTAAGCCTGTTTCCAAGCAAGCATAAATGTTAGCATGTACAATCTCGGTGCTATTTCTGAAGAATGTATGCTAATATTTTATAAGGGCACTTTTACTAAAGTGTGGTAAGCAGTTAACATACATTTTTGCATATGGTATCAATCTGTTTGTGAGCATGGGAGGGGAGAGCGGGGGGCTTGATAGTTACCATGCACTGAATAGCATGCCAACTGCCACTCAGACATTAGGATGTTGAATGGGCTCAATAATGGCAGCCAGAGGGTGTGGCGAGGACGTTGCACTTAGTGTGAGGGGGCATATTGCTCGTTGTCAATATTACCATTAGTGCAGGTTCACCTGATGCCACCTCATTAGCCAGAATTAAGTGCAGCCAGGGTGATAGCGGAGCGCAGTAGGGTACTCATCCATATGTTAGCTGTTGGGACCATGCTGGCTTTGTACTTAACACACATTAGTTTTTGTATTAAAACCATGTTTAGGTGCAAAAACCTAATGCACTTTAGTAAAAGAGCCGCTATGTGTCTTTTTAAAATAGGCTTAAAAGAGATGCTTCTCCACCTCCAAACACAGGCAACCTCCAAATGTTTACTCAATTAAATGAATGAACGAATGATGAATGAAAAAATGCCCTTTGTATGACTTCATAGATGTTCCTGACCCCCAAGAAAGTGATCAATAGACTTGCTATCTAGATTAGTAAACGCTGAAATCTACATAAGTAGAGTATGACATATTATGTAACTGAGACAGTGTGATTTTATGTCCAGGTAGGTATTCATTAGCATGCATTTGGGTTGTTAATTAACACATGAAAATATGCATGCTCAACATTGGTTAAATCTATTATTAAAGCATTTAATGTGAATTTCCACATGGACATCCCCCCCCCCCAAAAAAAAAAAGAAAAAAGAACAGTTGTACAAAAGTTCTTACAAGTTAAGAAGTTTGCAACAATCCGAATAAATGTCCGAGTCCATCAGAAAGTACGACATTGATTATGAATTTTAGCAGAATGTCAGTATTTCACATTTTCTCATGCAGTGTAGTTGTTATTCTTTGTATATGGCAGATGTGTTCCTATATATTAAAGGTCTGTATGGCCAAAAATGACCTTTCATTCATGCTCATTTAAAAACATGTTTTTCCAAGTTTTCAGACATCCTTTCACTTTAATTTCATAAATTCATTATTTAGGCACCTAAGGGAACATTTTGAGGGTCTATTACTAACAGCCGCTATCTGGCATGAGCTTTAGATGCACTGGGACGTGCGTTATCAGGTAGCACAGGGCCATGGAGTTAGTTCGGAATGATTCACGCACGAACTGTGCAACCTGTGTTAGAGGTGTGAGTGAGCGGGTACGTTGAGTAGGCGTAGTGAGCTCGGCACAGTTTGCTACAAGACAGGACTTCATGATAACTGACAGAGAAATGCTTTCTATACTTCTGACCATCAGCGTGGGGATGTTGCTCATTATGCACCGTCATTTTTATTTGTTTTATTTAGATGGTTTATGTACCGCCAAATCTAAAACCAAGATGGTTTACAAGGAACTATTTATTTATTTAACTCATTTTTTTATACTGCTTTATCATTTCAGTCAAAGTGGTTTACATTGTAACTTAAACTTGTTAGTGTACATTGAACAGGGACATTGGTAACTTGGAATTTTCTGAGGCAACAGAGGGGTAAGTGACTTGCACAGGGCCACAAGGAGAGTAGGTGGGAAATAAATCCTGGTTTCTTGGTTACCAAGCCAGTGCCCTAACCATTAGGCTACTCCTCCATTCCACTAACTTCAGTTATACATAGATTATGGTAAAGTGCAATGTAACAAAACTGAATTAATAATTCAAACATAAAACATCATAGTGAGAAGGTCGTGAAAAGTCATATGAGTGGGTTAATGGGGAGTATATGGGTTGAGTATAAATAGGAGGGGAAGGAGAGGAGGGGGAGGATGGAGGGGGAGGAAGGGTTCTTGTGGGGCAGGTAGAAATGTTCAGTGAAAAGATTAGTTTTTAGTTTCCACCTAAAGTCTATGAGATTAGTTAAGGGACGTAAGTGGTAGAGTGTTCCAAATGGTCGGGGCATAGAGGGAGAAGACCTTTTTGGTCATGGTAATGTTGATCTTTGAGGTTATTGGAGATACTATAAGAGTGTTTTGCTGGTGCAGTCTTCTTGTCCTGTTATGTGTGTGTGTGTGTGTGTGGGGGGGGGGGGGTTGAAGGAGGGATTGCAGATATTCTGCAGAGAGGCCCTGAGAAGCTTTGAATATCATTAATATTGCCTTATATCTTGCCCTAATTTGGACAGGTAACCAGTTGAGTTGTTTGAGCATGGGCTTAATGTCATCGGAGCATGTGGAGTTGTCTAGGATGCGAACACTGGTATTTTGAGCTAGGGATGGAGGGAGTGTTTTGGTAAGCCCTGCAAAAGGAAGTTGCAGTAGTCGAGGTGGGGTAGGACTAGTGAGTGGAAGAGTGTGTGGTAGTCTTTGAAATCAAGTAGTGCTTATAGGTGTACTGTTTTTGCTTTGTGATATATAGCTGTGGTAATGGTAATGTGTCAATGGTTATGTTGAGGTACCATACTTCTGTTTTTATTTTTAGGTGCACTTTTGGCACATTATGTTATTTATTTATTTAACAGGATTTTTTTAAATGACTTTCTATAAGTCAAGACGGTTTACAAGTCAGTGTGGTAACAGAAAACACATCAAACAGTAGTGCACAATACATTGAACATATTGAATACATTGTAAAAGATGCTAACAACTTCTCATAAAGGTTGACGAGCTATGTACATGTTGTGATGCAGCATAGACTGGTTGTTTACACCATCAAAAAGTAGAAAGACTAGGGGACACACAATGAAGCCATAATGTAACCCATTTAAGACTAATAAAAGAAAATATTGTTTCACTCAACGTGTAATCAAACTCTGGAATTCATTACCAGAGGATGCAGTAAAAGCTGTTAGTGTAGCTAGGTTTAAAAAAGATTTGGACAAATTTCTGTAGGACAGATCCATAAACCATTGCTTAAGAGGACCTGGAACAAGCATTATGGAAACTGTATGCCTTTTGAGAACCTGTCAGGTACTTGTTATCTGGATTGGCCACTGTTGGAGACAGGATACTCAGCTTGCTGGACCTTGGTCTGAACCAGTATGGCATTTCTTATGTACTTCTGTTCTCCTAAATTGGCCTCTTTGAAAATTTATTAGGGTTGAATACCTAAATTTAAGCTTGAAATTTCAGATATAGGATGGGGTAAAATTAGGAATTTGCCACTGTTTTTCAGAACCAGTCACCTCAATTAGGTTATTAAATATTGACAATGAATGGCAAGATAAATTTTAAAGCATAACTTTTAAGTTCACAAATTTAGGTGTATTTTCAGCTGAAAGCGTAGGATCTTATGTTTGATTGAAAATAGAGGATAAATTTAGAACCTAACATAGGAGACTAAATTTAGGACCTCAACTATTTATGACAATCAGGACATGTGTCTTTGGGACATCACTTAATGCTCCATATCCTCAGGTACAAATTTAGATTGTAAGCCCTCTGGGGACAAAGAAATACCTACTCTACCTGAATTTAAATCACTGAACTACAACTGGAAACATTTGTGCTGAATACAAATAAAATAAAGACAAATAAGTAGGTATCTATCTAATCTAAATACAGGTATACATTTTAAAATTCAAGACCTAGGATTAATAGATGAACTATACAAGTCTCTTCTGCAGCATATACTCACAGAAATCACTTAACCCTCCATTGCCTCGGAAGAAAGGCCTGGTATATAACATTAAGTTAATCTGTACATAGTACATTAAGTTAATCTGTACATAGTTCCCCCGGTTGTCCTATTGTTGAAGTTCCCTGTTTAATGTAAAACTCAATGTTACTTGTATACATTGTAGGATGTTCTTGTTCATTGTACACCGCACTGATTGTAATAGCGCGGTATAAAAGAATTGTTAAATAAATAAATAATAAAATAAATAAATAATACTTCCGGCAACACTGCCAAGAAAACCCAGGAGCTTCTGGGTCGCCAGGAGTCAGGACTGACTCAAAGGCACACATTGCATTACTCACAGAAAAAATGTTTACCTTGATTTATTTTGGTCCAAATTCATGGACTTGGGAGTTCTAGCCCTCCTCTGAAGGTTCCTTAGTCAAATTTTATTGACACTACATTTACTGATAACTCCCCCTCTTGTCAACAGATGAAGATAGCAGCTCTGAAAAACAGAGCTACACGTAGAATGTCTTTATGCACCTAAACTGGTTTTACAAGGAAGGAGACAAAGAAAGTTTGGTGCTAAGAAATATATGGATTGCAAAATAGCCCTCCTGGTGATATTCAGCCACAGAAGAATATCTCATTAATGATTGCTTTGATAGCATTAATAGACACAATTCCCAGGAGTTGTAAGTACACAGGTGACTATTGTTAGGTGTACCAAACCCCCCAAAAATGTATTCTTTGATTTGATTATTTGCATTCAATTTTCAAATAAAATCAGAAAACAAAGGGGGTCCTTCTGCCCTGCAAATAGAGGGGATGGACATCCCTTTGGGACGTCCATCTGTGCTATTTCTACCCATGCCAGCCCTCTCAAAAGCCTCCTTGTATGAAAAGTGGGTTTGTACAGGGATGACTAGATGGGGGCAGGAGGGGGTGTTCCAGGGGCAAAGTGAGGGCGATGTATTGGCAGGCCGTAACTCTGGATGTGCAGGGTTGATTCAGAGGTCGCAGTGTACGTCCGGTGCCTCAGATCTAAATGGGGTCTTATTCCACTTTGAAAGTGGAATAAGTCCCCCTGGTCATCATGGGATCCCAGAGTCGGCCACTGTAAGCAGGTGCGGGGGTGCAGGGGGTTCACCGCAGCCCGACCCTGGCCATGGGATGTTGGATCAGGGGTCAGGCTGCAGGGAAGGAGGTTCCATGGCAGTGGATCGTGACTCCTTAGTGGAGCCGCAGTACCATGGTGATGAGATGCCGTGGCATTGCAGCTCCATTCAGGAGCCAGGCTGTGGTAGCCAGGCATGTGGCTGGGCATACAGGCTGATCAGAATCGGGACCTGGCCTGCATGTCCAGGCCATAGACCCAATTCTGATCCCGCAGGAATGCCTATCGCCCGTGGGATCAGAATCGGATATACCTCTGTGCACCCCGATTGGCCGCATAGGGGCCGCATGGCCTGAATAGAATAGGCCTCAAAGTATATAACAAGGTAAGTTACATTCAAATATAGTAGGTATTTCTCTGTCCCTGGAGGTTTTGTCTCTGAGGCAATGGAGGGTCAAGTGCCTTGCCCAAGATTACAAGGAGCAACAGTGGGATTTGAACCCTGTCCTCTCTGCTTCTCTGCCAGTCTATTCTAAAAATGGATGAATAGATCAGTCATTGTCATTTTGCTTTAATTGTTTTCTTTGAAAACTATTTTGAGGATAATTGTGGTCATTACTGTAATTATAAAAGTGACTGGAACTGCTACCTTTGATAACATATCAGCATCCTTTGGCACTATCATCATATTAACAATGACTCACAAAAGAATATATTTTGTTAAATAGCACACAGAGTGATATATTTACTAAAGAGCATTAAAGGAGCAGTGGATATCGAGCGATAATGGCAGAATTAAGGTTGTTTGCGTGTGATAATGGCTCAGGGTGGATAGTAGGCGTTCTGACAGTAAGGGTGCAAAGGGACACTTATCGTGAGCTAACAGGACACCTGGCATTAAGTGCCAAGCATGCATCTTAACTCCTGAAAAAGGCAGTCACCTTAAGGAAGCCAAAGCAAAAGTCAATATAAAGGTGGGGGATGGAAGGACAGGTGGGTGCTGATGAACCTGACCTGACAGATCCATGGGCACCCTACGTGGCAGTCAGTCTGTGGGATGAGCATGTGGGAGGCAGCTGCACTGATTTGTTGAGGGGTAACCATGCAAAATGCTGTAATGGGTCCCAACCACCATACAACTCTCCAGACAAATGTGCATACAGAAACTACAGAAGAGTCACTCATACTGGCCATATGGAGCAAGTAAGAAAGTGTGATGATCCCTCAGGGCCATCCCAGGGGTAGGATATGACTGCATGTAAAGCATAGATTTGATGGTGCCAAAGCTGTACAGTCACAGTGAAGATGAAATAGTCAAATAATGTCTGCTATGCATGTTGTGGTGTGAAGGAGTAGCCTAGTGGTTAGAACCCTGGCTTGGTAACCAAGCAACCAGGGTTCAATTCCACCTAGCACTCCTTGTGGCCTTGGGCAAGTCACTTAACTCTATTGTCTCAGAAGAAAGGCCTGGCAATCTACTTCTGGTGACACTGCCAAGAAAACCCAGAAGCTTCTGGGTCACCAGGAGTCAGGACTGACTCAAAGGCCCCCCAAAAAAATGTATTGTCGCGGGGAGGCGCCCACCTACGCTTATGGGCGTTCCACAGCAAAGATTATTTAGAGAGCCACTGGGAAAGTAAGGTTCTTCGCGTAGTTAGAAATGTCCTCACCAATTCCAGCTGTCTAAAGGAATTCAGCACCAAGACCAAAGTGGAGGGAAATAAGGCTTTTATTCCCCGTCAATGCAAGGGTTCAAATTAAGAGATGAAATAAGTAACAGAAAAGTCCTTTGTTGCAAAAGGTCACCAGTATTCAAACTTGTGCTTAATTGTTATGCTTCACAATTAATGCAGTGGTCAAAACAGGAATACAGTTCATTCCAAATACATCACTATTTTATACACTCTTGTATTTCAGTCAGGTATTACAGACTCTTGCCATGAGGCTGTGCACATATCACATTCCATCTGCTCTGGTGGAGATAGGGAAATGGTATCCATGCATTCTGTCTCCATGCACTCTTCCTCACTGAACTCACCAGGGGAATATACACTGTCCCTCTCTGACTCGTGTTGGTGTGCTATGCCTCTTGGGCCTTGTCTCCAATGAGAGTCTCTTCTCAGGGCTTTAGGGATTTTGCTAAACCAGTCTGGCTTCTCCTTCCTTCTAAAGTGAAGACTGGTTTTCCCAGGGTTTTTATGCTTCAGGCATTCACTAGCATTAACAACTTTTTCATACCTGGAACTTTGCTGGCTCGGCTCTTCAGAGTTTCTCCTTGCAGCAACCTTCCTATTGTAGCAGTGTCTCTGCCTCTCAGCCTTAGGCAGGGCTGTGCTTCGTGGCAGTTTAGTAAAACCTGGTTGGGACTCTCTTCCCTCCTTTGGCAAGAACTCAGGTTTAGTGTAAAATGCCTTTCCTTTCTTGCAGGGTAAAACTGGACAATTATTCCTCAGAGACTGTGAGCTTCTCAGCAAACCATTCCCTCTGGCTTCTGGCTTAAGTCTCTCTCCTCTGTAGTCAGGAACACTGGAAGAACAGGGCGTGGCACAGCCTCTAACCTCAGAGCTGGCTCTCACAAACCTCCTTGGGAGAGCTGCACACTCAGCCTGGCCCCTCTGGCTTTCACCCCTGTGAACTCTGTACCTGTGGGCTTTCTCCTCTAGAATTTCTTCACAGGTCCTTCTCTCTCTCTTTCCTTGGTAAAGCGGTACACCCCTGTGTAACCGTGCTTCTCTTCTCTGGAGCACGTCCTTCTCCTTCTCTCTTTCTCCAGTTTCTCCTTTCTCTTTCTCCTCCTTCTGCCCTTTCTCCTCTGTGTGTTCTTTCTCTGTCTGCTCTGCAAGCATTCAGCTCTGGCTTATAAGGAACTGTTTCCTGCCTTACTTCCTGGGTCACTACCAGGTGCAAATCATCAGGTTCCTCAAACTCATTAGCTGCTGAATGTTCCTTCCTGCTCCCTCTAGCTGTGTCTGGAGGTAATTGCACATCTAGATTCTTAAAAACAGGATTTCTTTTCAAATCACCAACTTTATCAATACCCACATCATGACAGTATATATAGTTATGTAACTTATTGTTTTAATACTGCTTTATCATTTCAGTCAAAGCAGTTCCCATTGTAGCCTAAACTTGGTAAAATACATTAAAAACAGGAACATGAAGAACTTGGATTATTCCAAGGCAATATTCTTAGCATCAAATTGAGCTGAGCATCCCACAGCCACAGAGAGAATAAGTGAGAATTGAACCCTTGTCTATCACTTCCTAAGGCAGTGCTCTAACCAGTAGGTTACACCTCACAGAGTCCTGTAGAACAGTACCTTGAATCAAAGAGATTGCCTGCAATTGGTGAAAGTCAGGACATGAAACATTGTGGCTGGTACAGTATGAGACTGTGGTACACTACACCCAGGGCCTGCCTACAGTGGCACACATGCAATATGCTTTATAGTTTATTAAGAATTTGATATACCACCATTCAGTAACATCAAAGCAGTGTACGAGGTACAATAAAAATATTATTTAGAAGAAGAAAAGAATGGCATAAAACTGATAGGAAAACATTAGAAAAGAAAGAGTTGCAGTGAAACCCACCCCACCCCCAAGAGCACATCAAAGCATGGCAGCTTGTACATGAGGTCTCACACTGTATGTAGAGCTGCTGAAGAGCTGACCTGCAGTATGTCGTATGCATAGACAGAACATGCACTGCTGCAACTCACAGTCCTCTGTGGACACACACACACATGACCCCATTCTGCAAGATAGGGGCACTATCAATGCCCGCTCATTGTGGCAGTGTTGTTAGCATGCTCTACCATCCAGCCTTACATTGTACAGTTTCCCAGCTGAATAAGAGGACTTATGCTGGATGAAATGTGTGTATGTGTGTGTGTGGGGGGGGGGGGAGATTCTGCTCCAGGAAGGTATGATAAAGTTAATACACCTGGATGTACCATTCCTGGGCCACAGGATGGCCTAGAACCCATAGATCCTTGCTCATACAAACAGTGGCCATATGTTTGGAGCCACATAGCAGTCATCAATCCATGGGTATATATGTGGTCATTGTCATGGTGCACGAGGGCATGGTGTGTCTAGGTCTGCCTACCTGTCTGCAGGTTCTGTCTGATGGGGTCAGTTAGGCAGGTGTGGGAGAGTGACGTCTTGTGAGGTCTGTATGTTGCACAGTCTTGCTATGCTGCTGGTGCAACTGACATGCATGTCATACATATGGGATCTATCCAGTCAAAGGGGCAGGTCATGATACCAGAACACACACATTCCAGTGCGCGTGTGTTCAAGCAGAATGACCAATGTACCTATTGCATGGTGTGTGCTTGTGGGTGAATCATGGACTACTCTCATATGTTGCAGACCCACAAAAGGTTATGTAGATTCACATGTGGCTCAGATGGTTGTGACCGACTGATTGCTGAATTATGGAGGTCACTGGAGCACATCCATTATTTTGCAGATGAGAGATCAGAGTGCTTATTTCTTCCTCTGACATGGGCTGTTCTCATATTACATAGTATTCCTGGCTGAGTGAAATCTTTATGCACCACATGCAAATATCCACTTGATATGCACAAGTGGGGGGCATTCTGATCCCAGGCCCAGCCCATCCAGTAGGCACACTAGCCATGTCCCATGGTCCACAGCTGGTGATAGGCAGCACTCCAGCCAATCCCTCCATTTCTGCAAGCGTGTCTTAACCACCATCTCAGTGCCACTGGTGGTCTGATTGAGGTAGCACACATGCAGCTAGTTACACCATGCCACTCATGCCTCCTCCACTGGGGGACCTGGGCACAGGAGCTGCTGCCTTAGACCTCAGAAGGAAGGGAGGAGGATGTACTCTGCTGTACCTGCTGCTGACATGCTTTGCATCCCACTGACAGGGCAACTGTAGCAGTGCACCTGTCACACAATGCCGGGAGACTTCCTTCTCCAGCTGTAGGGTACAGCTGCTGCTCCAACACCCCCATCAACACTTAACCCTGACATGGCAGCATAGTGGCAGGATGTCTGTGTGCTGCCACTGTCACAGCAGAGTCATACCAGCTATCAAAGATGTTATCCCTAGACAGCTGCCTTGTTAGCCTAGAGGACCTTCCAGTCACAGAGCATCACCCACGTGACACCTCCTTTGCCACATCTGCACCATCAACATTGTGCTCTGTCATAATAGGGCACTATGCTGTTGCTGCTGATGGAGCACTACTATCACTTTCTTGGAATCCCCAGTCTGTTGAGCACATTGGAGACATTTAAATAGGCTCTCTCCCCTCAAATATACCCATTTCTGTGAGGTTTTACTTAGCAATACAGTTCCCAGCACTGAGGGTTCTAACACACGATTGCACAAGCCAGTGGTAAGGGAGCTGTTACTCTCTGCCCCATTAATGCCCACTCTCCACCACCTTTTCCCTTAACACTGTGGGCCCCTCTAACGCTCACTAATACAGCATTATCAGTGCTTTCTGCAGCATTAATCACTCACGAGTACCGATAACATGTGTTAATGTCACATTTGCTCCTTTACCGGCCTTTAGTAAACATCCCCCAGAGTTTCAGTGTAATACCCTACACAGCAGTTTTTCGGCTAGCCCTTCATCGGGGGGGGGGGGGGGGGAGATTTAGGGGCGAGGAAGAGGGGGTGGAGGGGAGGTTGGGAGGGAGGGGGTAGGGGTTGAGGGGGGTTTCGTACTTACGAGTGAGAATGTTCGCTTAGTTTCAGGGGACTCACTAATTGCTGTGGGTTTTCTTTTTCAAGATGTGAATAAAGGTGTGCCAGTTGATATAGTACATCTGGATTTTCAGAAAACATTTTACAAAGCCTATTGCAAGGTCCCTCATGAGATACTCTTGAGGAAATTAAACAGTCCTGGGATAGGAGGATGCATGCTATTGTGGATTTGGAGCTGGTTAAAAGTTAGAAAACAGAGAAGGGCTAAAAGGCCAATTTTTTCAATGTACAAAGATGAATAGTGGTCTACCCCAGGGATCTGTGCTAGGCTTGTTGATTTTTAGCATATTCATAAATGACCTGGAAATGGAAACAAGTAAGGCAATCAAATTTGGAGATGACACAAGATTTTCAAAGTTGTTAGATCACAAAAGGATTGTGAAAAATTGCAGGAGAACCTTGATAAACTGGAAAATTGGCATCCAAATGGCAGATGGAATTTAATGTGGACAAGTGCAAAGGCTGGGTAGTCCTGGGGAGTTTTTCATTTTATTATTTGTTTGGTGCCATCAACAAAGGTAACTTGGGGAAAAAGAGCAAACTTGCTTCCCTAGGTTTATTTTTCTTTGTTATTTTTTTTATCATTTATTTTGTTGTATTGATTTAAAGAAATACAGCAAAAAACAACAAAAGCAACAAAAATAACAATAAAACCCCCTCAACACAAATAAATGCTCAGTTCACACCTTTTTAGTTTCCTTGTTTGAGTTGCAAATGCTGACCTGGGTTTTCTTGGCAGTATGACTAGAAGTAAATTACAAGTTTTTTTCCAAGAGAACGGAGGGTTAATTGACTTTCCCAAGGCCTCAAGGAGTGCTAGTAGCTAGTATGCTAACCATTAGGCTACTCCACTCTCCTGTTTGCTTTAAGAGCTACTATTCAGTGGACTTACTTAACGGGCTAGGCTAGTGGAAAATCCTATACATTTCAATTTTAAACACATCTCAAATAATACAAAAGTGGACAATTTTGTGTCCTCAAAGGAAATCAGAATGCAAAATTAGAGTTTCGAACAATAACATGTTTGGAAGCTCAGTTTGCTCTCCTGCGAGTTCATCAAAATGACACGTTTCCTTATTTTATCAAATAAATAGTTTTTCCTCTCTGTCACCAGAGATTGGAAACATACAGCTGTATCATTATCCCTGCCTACTTTATCTGTATCTGCCCTTTAATTAAAGCCCAGCAGATCAGAACAGGGTTACTTATATCAAGCAGCATCGACCCTCTGTTGTGTAGAAGACAAGAATAACTCTGGCACCACAGGATTCCATCTAAAGCAATATTTTAATGATATAATCTGTCTCTATCCTACCACCATCAGCTGTGCCTTGCCCCAGGCAAATGACCCAAAAGGTGACTGATAGATTACTAAGATGTAAGTGAAGCTAATATGGAATTTCATTAAGGGGAAAATGTGTACATACTCCTTCATGCTAATATTTGGTTGGGGCTTGATGATGATAATAATTTCCAAAACGGTTGCCAGGTCATGGATTCCTAATTCTGGCTGTTCCCTGATAAGCACTAAAGGACTGCAGAGCTACATTTTGAAAGGAGATATGGTCTTGGGAGGGATCGTAGAGACATCTTTGCTCAGTAGACAGCTTCCCAGTAGCTTTTCTGAATATCCAGCAGACTTCTATGTATGTTCTTCGTAAGTAACTTTCTAAGGTACCTTTTATGTCATCAGTGGCAATGTTTTGCATTTATTTTTCAAATTTATTCTCACCTCATCACAAAGATTTGTAAAAGAGAAAGAACATGACAGCAATCTAGAGAATCCAGCTAAGAAGTAAACCCCCTGTATTTACTAAAATGAATTAATATTTCAACGTACATTAATCTACGTTGAGCATAATTAATAAATAAATTAATGAGGGAGGAGTAGCCTAGTGGTTGGGGCAAGGTACTTCAGGCCGGAAGGTCGGGGGTTCAAATCCCACTAGAGGACAGCAACCTTGGGCCGGAAGGACTGGGGTTTCCAGTCCCACAGATGCTCCTTGTGGTCTTGGGCAAGCCACTTAACCCTCCATTGCCCATGTTCCCTGTAAGTATTAGTGTATGTGTCTCATATCCCCATGTGTTAAATGCATCCCCCAATTGTGTTGTGACTGCTTTGATTGAAGGATAAGGCGGTATACAAAAACTGTCTAAATAAATAAATAAAATAAATAAATAGGTCCTATTAACAATAATGGGGCTTGACATAACAGGTGCTGGGTATTAACTTGCATTAAGGAGTAACCTAATGGTTGGAGCAGCAGACGGGGGATCAGAAAAGCCAGCTTTCAAATCTACTGATGCTCCTTGTGATCTTGGGCAAGTCACTTAATCCTCCGTTATCTCAAGCACAAACTTAGGTTGTACGTTCTCTAGTGACCAGGAAATGTCTGCTAAAATAGTGTGAACTAAAGCTAAATCTTCTCCCTTCCTTTAACATGTTAACACAGCTTTGTAGATGAGGAACAAAATCTCCTAACAAAAAAACAACAACAGCTTACCCTTTGGAAATGTGGACTACTTACCAAAATAAAACATTCTTGATATGACAAATAAAGGAACACTGAAAACATTCCAGGGCAAAGAGGCGAGCCCTGTGATCCTTACCTGCTGTTGTGTAGTCCGTTTTTATAGAATTCCCTTTAGAATAATAATCCTTTGCATGTTTCCGTAGATAGATGATTAATACAATTGCTTAAAAGGTTTGCAAGGAAGACTTTTAACTTTTGCTGAAAGGGAATTTGAGTTACCAAACCCGTTATCAGATAAGATCGGTCACCAATGTGATCAAGCTTAACCATCAGCAGAAGTATCTAATTTTTGGAGGATGAATTTAGGGGATAAGCCTTGCAAGATACTCCCACAATATGAAAAACCTTTCTCTCTTGAGTACAAGAACCCACAATTCTAAGGATTGTAAGATAATTAGTCTCATGTTAGCCAAATTTCTCATGGAGGCATCTGGATCTTTTGCCTCTTGTAATATCACTTTCAGAACCAGACCTAGAATTATCCATTACGTTATGCTCTATGAGCATGGAGACTGCATTGGCCCCTTTTACCTACCATTTTTCAATAAGATAGACCCACTGATATGCACACCTTATAAACTGAGGATGGCATTTCAAAGCTAATCTGTTCAAATGTGGTTGGTTAGCCCTATATTCGGCGACACTAACCGGTTAATGCCACTGATTAACCCCAAAGACCACTGAAAAAATGCTTGGTTAAAACCAAGGTGGTCTGTGAGTGGATTGGGGCTGTTGTAGGCTGCTTTCTGGTTCAAGGAGATATTCAGTTGCTAACCGGATGGCTAAAACAGTTAAATTTGGATCAACTAAATAACTGTCCTAACTTTAGTCAATTTTTCCCAATATCCATCGAGCCCAGATATTCAGCAGCAGAAACTGGACACTTTCTGCCACTGATTAGCTGGTTTTAAATAAAATCAGAGGAGCTACATATCTTTAATTAGCCTTTAATTAGCCCCCCCCCCCTTCGTATCAATTTTGCCATAGTCAATAAGGCATAGAGGCATCTTTTACTCCACCATTTTAAACAATAAAAGTTTTTAAATTATTAAATCTATAAAGGAGAAACAAAGGATCTATATGAATATTCCATTGTTGAAGTGTTTGTATTTGGGTAAGGGAAAGCTGAGAGTAAATATCTGAAGGTCACCCCACCAGCGCAATTAGACAAACAAAAAAATAATAGTATTTTAAGTTAGCTATATTAAACCCAGCAATTAATTAGAATATTTCAAATTTCAGACCTGGAAATCCTATCTTTTGCAAAAGAAATAGAGTGCATTTAAGGTTATACATTTGATAGCCTGTCTACAATAAATAAATGCCACCTGGGTCAGCTGATTTACATCTAACTAAAATGTATAAATAATTGAGCTGCTAAAGTTGTATCCACTTAACTAGCCATCTGGACACCCAACGTGGTAAGTTAGCTAGAAAATGATAAGATTTACAGATATAGGAATGTATGGCTGAAAAGGATTTCACTTCATCACCTATTCTAGTTCCCTTCTTCCATGCAGGATCCACTGCACCAAAACTACCATACCAGGTATTATATTTTGATGAAAATTGTTCTTACCTAAGTCAGTTATTCCAGTGCTTAACTACTCTTGTGCTTATAAAGTTCTTTCTAATGTCTAACATAAATATCCCCTGCAATAGTTTAAACCCATTACTTCTGCTTATTTTATTAATGGGCTGATCATGGCCCTCAAACTCCTCAACTCTGCTTTATTCATTTCAGGACTGGTATCATTTCCCCATTAATTTTCTATTTTACAAAGAGCAGACTTCTCCAGTCTCCCTTACAGATTTGAAAAAGGACTGACATTTATTTATCTTACATTTATGTACCGTGTTTTCCCAAGCATCAAGCACGGTTTACAAGGAACAACAATATGAATTGTACTAACATGCACTTATTCATTTACATCAAAACTGTTGGAACTATTTACAATGCATGAACCACAAAACCGAATTTGGAATGAAAATAATAGGAAAACTATATATTATGGTTATATAGAATGTGTGCATGCCGACATGTGATAATGTACAGACTGCCATGCAAATATAATTTAACAAAAAGGTAATGAACTAGCAGAGGTTGCTGTAGGTCAGGACCAAGGTGTTCTTGCAGAACAATACATGAAGTAATGTCTTTACACATAACTGGCACAAGATAAAAGGTAGCTGAAATGTGCTCAGAAATGGTAAAAATGCTTTGCCATATTTTAATTGTATGTAAATGTGCTCACAGGCTGGGTCTCCGCTACTTCCGACATTTCTTGATATTTTACTTTGCCATTGAAGAGATAAACCGAAGTACAGAGTTACTACCCAATATAACCATGGGCTTCCATCTCTTTGAGCCTTGCTCTGATGCCGCCTTTGCAGTTCATGGGGCTCTAACCATCTTATCAGGTGAAGAAGAGCCCATTCCAGGCTACAGTTGTCGCAAGTATGGTCAAGTGGCTGGTTTGATTGGAGGCCTCTCTTCGGTGACATCATATACAACTGGCAGCTTAATGGGAGTTTTTAGGTTTCCACAGGTACAGTAATGATGGTGTTACTTTCCAAAGACTTAAAACATGTTTTAATGTCCAAAATAGAGTGAACTTAACTTTAACATCCATGTTGAAGTAAGCATGTGTGCACATAGATTTCATTTTAAAACATGTTAGTAGGCATGTTTCTTAGGAATATACTTTCCACCCGCATTTAAAATCATGTGTACTTTAGTCATTCAACAAGTCGATACTCAAACACTGAAAGGAATGCAAGAACTTTACCAGTTAAACACCACATTGAAAATTTACTTCAGTTTGTATCCATTGGGTTGTCTTTCATTCATGTCCAATATATCTTGTCCATAATTTTACTAACCTAGATTAATCCTGTTAAATTTCCTTCTAAATTTTTAAACTTGTTTTTGAGATAAATCTGATGGGGTTGGAGGGATTAGAATTCCCTGATCCACAGTCTAGCAATGGGTAAAAAGCCTGGTCATGTCAAGGAAAGGGTGTCAGTTAATTAAAAGGAAGAAACTAGGTACTAGTAATTCATAACAACATAGCCAGACTTGCCATTGTTACCTCCTACTGGAGGAAGTTAGCATTGTATTTCTTACCTCCCCCATTTCTTTATTGAAGGAACACTTGTACTTGGCTGAATGAAAGTGAGAGAGCTTGACCTTTGTTCCTTAGGGAATATGCATAGGTTGGATGTACTAAAGGTTTTCCAGCCCGTGCCACACTCTCCTCTGCCACCGTCCTTCCTTCGTCCATCAGCCTCTTGTGGCTATGTCAGTCATGTCTTATGCAAGCTGCTACGCCATGGCCTACACAGATACTCTTTTCCGCATTTGGACGCTTCACTCACACTTCTCCTGCGCCTGATCTTCATGTCGCCACTTCTGCTCCGTCCTCCTTTCAAAGTACACATTGTGCCACTTCTGATTATGCTGGGGGACACATTTGCCCCATCCTATACCACACATAGCCATTAAGGTGTTTTAAGTGGGAACCCCCCAGTGCATAGGTACAGTTGCCTCCTACATGCTCATCACACTTACTGGCTGGCATGTCAGACGCCCATGGATCTGTCAGGCCCATCAGATCCTACCTGTCCTTCCATTCATCACCTTTAAATTGGCTTTTACTGGGGCTCCCTTATTCAGCAATAAAGTGGCAGCCGTTTTTGGGCATTAAGGTGCACGTCTGTCACCTTAACGCCCGATGTCCTGTTAGCGCTCGTCAAGAGGCCCATTGCACCTTTACCGCTAGAATGTCTCCTACCCGCCCAGAGTCTTTTTTGCATGGAAACCCCCTTATCACTGCCATTGACACTCGGTAACGCCTGCTCCCTTAATGCCCTTTAGTAAACATACCCCTTAGTAATTTTTGGCCCATGATGTGGCAATACATAGGGTCTGATTTATCAAAAAAGTTTCCCATAGATATCAGTCGGAAAATAGTTTCAGATATTGGGCTTTTAAAGTAGCAAATTAATGCTTTTATATTAAAAAAGGAATTTTAATTTCAGAAATGCCAACATCTGGTGGAGAGCACCGTGGCAGGAACCTTCAGTTCCCATGTTTGTGCCTGACTCCACAATACAGGGGAAACAACTTTTGAATGAGAAAGCTTTTTCCTTTTGTTCATTGTATGAGCTCTTTTTTAAAATGCTATTATATTTCATTTGATTTTTATTCCCTATAGATCAGTTATGGATCCATGGATCCACTTTTCAATGACAGGGCTCTCTTCCCTTCCTTTTATCGAACTGTCCCAAATGATCACTCTCAGTATGGAGGCATAATTCAGCTCCTGAACCTCTTTGGATGGAACTGGGTGGGGATCATTATTATGAATGAAGAGAGTGACCGAAGGATCAGTGAGGAGCTCAGGGAGGAAATCATCAAAAGCGGCAACTGTGTGGCCTTTGTGGAACTGATCCCAAAGAATCGCAACATGGAAAGATTAGAAGCAATGATTAACACTGTTCACCAGTCGACGGCCACTGTGATAATTATTTATAGCACCACCCCTTATATGTCAGGAAAATTCTGTAACCATTCATGGAGCAGGATCACTGGCAAAGTATGGATCATGTCAACCGCCGTGTCTTCCTTTGCTTACAACTTGTATTCACGATACAAGTGTTTTATATTAAACGGTTCTTTAGCCCTTTCCATCCCAAGAGGTGAGATTCCAGGCTTTAAAGAATTTATTTGTAGATTCCATCCTTCCAAGTACCCAGATCATTTTCATCTTGAAACTTTATGGTTGAGTGCATTTAGGTGTAACCTGCCATATGCTCATCAGTACAAAGCCTACTTCCCCAACTGCACAAGACAGGAGACCTTGTGTGATGTTCCTGCTCTGCTGCATGACATGGATACATTCCGGCTTACTTACAGCATTTATACAGCAATCTATGCCCTGGTCTATGCTCTGCATAACATGTATAATGCTGCATCTCAACAGGGATGGATGCACACTGGTATGGGTTATAAATCTGATTTTCAGCAGTGGCAGGTAAAAACACAAGCACTTTCATGATCTTTTTATTTTTAGTAAATAATGCATTTCTCTTCGGTATGTATGGGTATGTAATATGAGAAACTGACTAGCTAAAAGATAAGAAGGAGTATGAACATTTTTATGTCGTCTTTGGTACAAAAATGTCCATATGGATAGGTCTACACAAATTACTTTTCCTCTCTGGAAACATCAAGTTGCTAATGCATGGTTCAATGTTCTGGGACAAGTATTTAAAGGGGACAGCTCTGGAATAAAATAACCCCCACCTGCTATTCCTACTAGCATATATCCTTCCCTGAGCCTTCCTAGGCAGACCTACCCCGGCATAAAATTCCCATTTCACAAGACCCCCATGCACTTATTGGGGTCTCTACCTGGTGTCTAGTGGCAGAGGCAGGAGTAATTCTGTCACACCTACCTTATAAGCCCATGAGTTCATGTGGAGCCCGATCCAATATGGGGCACATCTGGGCCGTCTGGCCGGCCCTGACCAAGATGGGGCCATTAGCTCCCAATTCTGCACCATGGGAGCAAGATGCTCCCGTGGGTGCAGGATTGGACCCTTGGAGATGGCTCGGTTGCCATAGCATTGCCATGGGGATGTTCTCCCCATGACACATCCTTCCATATCCCCACCCAGACCCCAATACCCCAGTGCCCCAATCGGGCAGCAAGGACTCACCTTAGCCTGTCACATGCTCGGGGGGGGGGGGGGGGTGCTGCCTGGAAGGATCGAGGGGATGGCCGACACTTATTCCACTTCTGAGGTGGAATACATAGGCTGTCCACCTGCTGACCCCTGGTCGTACAAGGCCATGAGCAGAATTGGCCCTGTATGTCTGGGGTTCGGTCCCACCCACAATCTGCCCATTCTCCGCATTGTCACACCTCCATCCCCCACAGTACGCACAGCGGGGGGGGGGGGGGGACATGCAGCCCCACTATCTGCCTCAGAATTGGGACCATAGTGCTTTTCATTGTTTAGTGTTAGAGTTGTGATACTACTGCTAGGTGTCAAGCTGCCAAAAAAGGAGTTTAACTCATTATGGTAGTACTGTGCTATGTCTACTAGGTGGTAAGAGGCACCCTTTTGATCCCAGACACCCAACAGAGCAAGATTAAATGAGATCACTCTCACCCCATCTCTAGACATCAGGGAGGCCCCCAGTGTATTTTTTATTTATTTATTAGTATTTAGCTCATACATTTCCAATAATAGTTCAAGGTGAGTTGCATTCAGGTACATTGGTATGTCCCTGTCCCTAGAGTGCTTACAATCCAAGTTTGTACATGAGGCAATGGAGGGTTAAGTGACTTGACCAAAGTTGCAAGGAGGACCAGTGGGAATCAAACCCAAATCTCCTGGGTACTAGATTGTTGCTTTGACCACTAGTCTACTCCTTGTTCCATGGGCCCAGTACTGGGGGTGTTACCTGGGGTGGGGAGGGATTGGTGGGATCTGTGTTGGGGTGACTCTTGGTTAAGGGAGTCTGCTGGGAGGGTATCAGGAGGGACCTGTGCTGGGGGGTCAGGGGTGGTAGGGTTGTAGAGGAGCCCTGGGGTATCTGTGTTGAGAGGAATCAGTGGAGTGTGTGTGTGTGTGTCCGGGAGGGGAGGGGGTGGTGATTTTAGTTCATAACTAGCGCCTTTAAACAGCTGCACATTATTGGTTTGATGCTCCTGAGCTGGAAATACTTTTCCAGGAATAACACAGTTTGTGCTGGGTTTTTTTTTTCTCTCCCTGTCAACCGTCAAGCTGATTCCTGGTCTTCTGTCCTCTCCAGCACTCTTGACATGCTTGCACCCCTTCGCCCAACTTCCTGTCGCTCTTCTCCCCATCACCCCTGGTATCACTCCGGTCTCTACCTTCAGTGCGCCCAGCTTCGGCGCGCTGAGCGTTACTGGCGCAAACATCCCTCCCCTGCCGCCCTGACTTCTTTCCGTTGCGTCCACCGCTCATACCGCGCTATGATTAATACGGCAAAGAAGGCCTATTTCTCAGATCTCATCTCTACTTCTTCCAATTCTTCTCGCTGCCTATATCGGGTTCTCCACTTTCTGTCCTCTCCGTCAACTTGCTCTTCTTCATCAGAGCTCCCCCCCACTGCCCCCAGTCAACAGCTCTTGCTTCCTTCTTCGTACACAAAATTCAGTCCCTTCGTACCTCCTTCCCTCTCTGCCCCCCTCCCCTCTCCCCCCCTCCCTCTCCTTTTGCTTCTTCTATTCCTTCCCCCCCTCCCTCCAATGTCTGTTCTCATACCTGGTGCTCCTTCACTCCCGTCTCCTCCGTTGAGCTTTTTCAGGTAATCTCTTCTTCCCATAAAACCACCTGTCCACTTGACCCTCTTCCGTTCACTTGGCTTCTTGATCCCTCTCTTCATCTTCTTCCGTACATCCTCGCTATGGTCAACACTAGTCTTTCCTCCGGTACCTTTCCCACCTCCTGGAAGCACGCCTTAGTCCGCCCTCTTTTGAAAAAACCCCTCTCTTGACCCTAGCTTACCTGCCAATTGGCGCCCCGTCTCTAACCTCCCCTTCCTTTCTAAGGTTCTTGAAAAACTGGTCTTTGCACAACTTTCAGCACATCTCGATTCTACCCTCTACCTTCACCCTCGCCAATCTGGTTTTAGATCTGGTCACAGCACCGAGACTGTCCTCCTCGCCCTCCTCAGTGACCTTCACCGTTCTCACGATTGTGGTGATTTATCTATTGCTGTTTCTTTAGATCTTTCCGCTGCCTTCGATGTCATTGATCACCGCACCCTTCTCACTCGTTTGTCCGATTCTGGTATTCACGGCACCATACTACACTGGTTTCATTCTTTTCTCTCCCATCGTTCCTTCTCAGTTCGCTCTGGTGTCTCTACTTCTGCTCCTTTCTCTTTGCACTGTGGTGTCCCGCAGGGTTCCATCCTTGCCCCCCTACTTTTCAATATTTTTCTTGCTCCCCTAGCCCTTCTCATCCAGCAATCCGGTGTTTCTTTCTAATTTTACGCTGATGACATTCTCCTCGTCCATCACACTAGTTCTGCTTTCCCTAACCTTTCTACACTCAATACCTGTCTATCCCGTGTCGCCTCTTGGTTTTCCGAAAATTTTCTTTGTGTTAACCCCTCTAAATCCTCTGCTATTTGGTTCTCTTTCTCTTCTCCTTCGCCCAGCTTAGCCCCTGTGATGTCCTCCCTCCCTATTCCCGTCATCTCCTCCCTCCGCTATCTGGGTGTTACCCTCGACTCTTCCCTTTCCTTTCATCCTCATATCTCCTTCCTCGTCCGTACTTGTCACTTTCACCTGCGCCGTATTCATTCTCTTCAGCCTTTTCTTTCCTCTCAGTCCCTCACCACTCTAGTTCTTTCCCTTGTAACTTCCCGTCTGGACTACTGTAACTCCATCCTTGCTGGCCTCCCATCCTTTCAACTCCGTCGCCTTCAGCTCCTCCAAAACACTGCCGCCCGTCTCCTCACCTTTTCTTCCCCTTCTGATCACATTACACCCTGTCTCTTCTCCCTTCACTGGCTCCCCATTAAATTTTGTCTCATCTATAAATATCTCATCATCACTCACAGGGTTCTCTATACTAGCACTCCTCGGTATCTCTCTGATCTTATCTTTCATCAACCTGCCCCCCGTCTCCTCCGTTCATCTCATACCAATCGCCTCTTCCTTCCTTCCCCATCTCAGGCCCACCTTGAACTTACCCATCATTCCGCCTTCTTCTTCTTAGCCCCCGCCCTCTGGAATTCTCTTCCTCACACCCTCCGTACTGAGCCCTCCTTCCCTCAATTTAAAGCTCTCCTCAAAACTCACCTTTTCTCTCAAGCATTTGATCTTCCAGCTTCCCCCGAACTATAACCATCATGCAACACTCCTCCCCGCCATGTCCCACTCGACTGCTACCCCCCACCCTTCCTTTCCCCTTGCGTTTCTGTGTCTAGCTCTCCAGTCTCTGTCCTTTTTTTTCTTTCTATCTCTCACTCATTCTTTCCTATTATCTAATGGCATTCCTTTCTCTCTTTATTTCTCTGTGGCTGCCTTTTATTGTACACCGCCCTGATACTCCGGTCTTGGGCGGTATATCAAGCCTGAATAAATGTAAATGCAAGCCGCTTTATTCAACTTCCATAATAATGCTTACATATGCTTTGCATCTCATTATTATGTACCTTACACTCTGTGAAACTAACACGCATTAAGGTAAATTAACACATAACTTTGCCATATAACTTGCATTATTTGGTAGATAGGGTCTTAGAAGTTCAATTTCGTAAAAATAGTATGGAGAATAATCCAAGTATTAAAGCCTAGTCTAGCAAAACACCAATCAATTTCTCCCCACTGTATATAGTTATATGACCATCCGAATGTTGGATTGCCACTACTTCCTGTAATGTATATAGTTGCTAAGTTCTTTGTAAAAAGTTCTCAAATGTTCCATGTAATACGAACAGGTATGCATCACTGTCACACCTTTCATACCATTGTTTATTATAAACCGCACCTGATCCATTGGGAAAGTGTGGTATAAAAGTGTTTGTTAAATAAATACATAAATAAATACATAAAAGAAATAAAAGAAATGGGAAAACAAGTAGCAGAGTTGTGAAGCAGCAATGAATATTTCAGAAGAAAGATATTTCATTAAAGACAGGGGGTTGGATGCGTTGAATAACCTCCCAGTGGAGGTGGTAGAGATAAGAGATGTATCTGAACTCTAGAAAGCAGGAAACAAGCACAGAGGAAACAAGGGATCGTAGAGCTTATTAACTGGGCAAACTGGGTAGGAATTACGCTCTTTATCTGCAGTCATTTTCTAAGTGTCAGTCTCTATTCTGAAAGCTTATATCCCTCCTGCCTTGTGGCAAAGGTCCTAGAGTGGAGTGGAGGAGTAGCCTAATGGTTAGAGTATTGGCTTAAGAGACCAGAGTTCAACTCCCACCACTTCTCTGTGGCCTTGAGTAGGTCATTTAACCATCCATTGCCACAGAAAAATCCAAGCTATTAACATATGCTGTAAAGCAGAAAAAACAACAACTGCTAAACAAATAGAAGCATGTAGCATCAAGGATTTGTTATCCTTATTAAAAGGAATAATCACCACCATCTTTCACTAGTCATTTTCACTTAACTGTTATATAATGAAAAAATTTCAAAAATGTAGTCAAAATGTGTATAAAAAAAAGCAGTTACAGTGTACATTGTGGGTTTTGAGTATTCTGAGATCTGCATATACATACACAAATTCATATGTACAATAAGGGCAATTCTCTAACATATTTTGGGAAGGGGCAATGAAGAAAGTGTGTAGGGCCCAGTTTATCCATTACACCTGTTTGTTTTAATGTTGTTTCACACAAGCAGACTGTGAGAGCCAGAAGGGAAAGAGTTAACACAAAGAGCATCTAAAATGTGTCTAAAGTGCTGGCATGAGTACTGTTGTGTGATGCTATGAGTAGTAGGTGACATCAGATTGAAGATATGTGAGAAGAAACACACTTATTTACAGAGCACAGGAGAGACAGGACATCATTAGCATAAGTTATGCCAGTTTGAGATGGGGTCCAGTGAGGCCTAGTGTGGAAATTGTCAGAACATCAGAGAACTAATAAGATATATTTTCTATATTTCTTAAAAATAGGGGAAGGAAAAACAGACCAGGTGAAAGATTGGATAAGTGGGAAAAGGATAAGGTAACAGGGAATAAATTTAGGAATAAATCTAACAAAGGCCTGAGCGCATGTTTATACACAAGGCTATAAGGGTCATAGGTCAGCAGGAATGGGAGTGCAGACATGACAGGACATGGAAAGAAATGAAAGAGAAAGTCCAGATGCCTGGAATCGAAAACAAAGGGACTATTTGAAAAGAACACTATATAATAGGACAGACCTCTTAGAGGAGCGGGAATTTGCACCCCATTTTCTGAAGAAGGGGAATTGTAAATTTCTAATGTATGTCTGTACGAACGAGTAAGTATGTTTCTGTTTCCTGTGTGAAAGTCTCCTTCATTTAGCTAGGAATCTCACTGTCATATATCCTTCTCTTTCCCTGTGCTAGGATCTGTCTATGGACAGGAAAACTCTTAATTACTTTATAGATCTAATAAAAAGAGGGTGAGGCCTCCAAGTAACTTAGTATTTAGTTAGTTTTTGTTGTGCTACCTATATGCTTGCTGGTGTGATATAAGAAATAAAGGATTTGTAAGAAGAATCTGTGAGAATTTTGTACCAGGTACAAGTATAATCTGCATGAGGTGTGTGGTGTATTGGGAGGAGGTGGTAAGCTCTTCCTGTTTCCCTCTTGCATGGAGGAGGAGGGGTGGCAATCCGCCTGGCCAACGGACTGCCCCCCCCCCCCCCCCCCAGTTCCATACAAGACTTAGGACTGGGAGAGCCTGGACTTGCAGCCAGACAGGAACTGAATTGTGTAAAGCGCAAAGCAGAAAGAGGAAGGGACATGTGTGCCCAGGAATTCCCCCTTTTTCAAATAAAGAGCAGGTGAATAGTGAGAGAGGATGCAGAGGATTCCCCCCAGATAGACTGTTGTGGTGCCCTCATTTAATTCAGCCTTCATCTGACTGTGTGTTGCTATTTATTCTGCTGAGTGACTCATTCAATTGCTATGTCCATTTCTTTTCTTTAAGGTTGGAGATAATAACTCATTTAATTTTCTTTTGTAGCTCAATGAACATGTTCGAGAGGTTCACTATAAAACCACAGAAGGACATGACATCTCCTTTGATGACAAAGGAGATCCACCAGCTCGCTATGACATCATAAACTGGATTATATTCCCTGATGGTACCTTTAGGGGCATCAAAGTTGGGAGATTTAACCCCTCAGCACCAAAGGATCTGCAATTTTTTGTAAACCAGAGTGCCATTTTATGGAGTCCATACTTTAATCAGGTACATAATTTCTTAGTTTATTTTAAAGAGTGATTTCCGGTGCTTCAACACAAGTAGTCATGAAAAACCCCATGACATGGTAGAACAGGATAGCTACACCAATCTGTGTTAAATGTTCTTATGCAGATATTTGAAATTCAACTTTAATTTTTATTTAGCTTCAGTTATAAGTATTAGTTGTATATAACTCTATGTAAATTTTATGTGTATATATCTTATAAATAGTTTCCCCCGTTCTCCACTTATGATTGTACCCCTGTTCTATGTAAGCACATCGTGTTATGTAATACATTGTTGCATTGTTCAGTTATAATGTAAACCGCACTGATCTTAATAGCGTGGTATATAAGAAAAATAAATAAATAAATAAAATATAAAGTAATGGGATGTCTAACTTAAATAGTTACAATTGCATAGTAGCAGCTCAGAAGCAGATAAAAATGTTAACACGTAAAATATGCGCATATGCTCATATTTTATAAAATACATTGCAAATCATAACTCTGGAGTATGTTTACAAAATGCCAGTAGTGGCTTCTGTGCGATATCGGAACTGCAGCCCCATTGATTTCAGTGGGGCCGCAGCTTTGATATGGCACTGAAGTCACTACCGCCATTAAGTAAACATACCCCTCTATCTATAGTCCACCCCAATTCATCTCCGAACGTGCCTACTGTAAAGTTGTGCACAAGTATGTATCTAATAGAAACATGTGTCTTTTACTCATGACTTAATTTTATAAAATAACTTTTCTTCATGTAAACCACAGTTTTATGAATGGAAAATATTTATAAAATTACCTACAAACTGGGAGAAGAGCCGTAAGGACATATAAGCTACAGGACATATTTACTATTTATTTATTTTACTTATTTATTTAGCCATGTTTATATACTGCTTTTCACTGGGTCAAAGCGGTTACAGCAAACAAGGGGGGGATACAATGAACAGATACAAGGGGGGGATACCATCACCTGGGAGGGAGGTATAGCATATTTACAATGTTATCATGATATGGAGGCATAGCATTTACATTCATTGACTTTACTGTCCTTCTCTTCAGTCATATTTGTAGTATAGTAATATTTACATTTCAGGCTCTCTCCGATATCTCAGCCTGTTTTGTGCAGTTGCGTTGTTCCAAGATGCTCCCTGAAGAGGAGAGTTTTATCTGCTTTCTAAATGTAGGGAGATCTTTTTTGTTGTGGATTAGGTTTGAGAGGGAGTTCCAGAGTGAGGGGGCAGAAAGGTTGAATGCACGGTTACAGGTTTGAAGATTAAATTTTGTTCTGTCATGAGAAACAACGAGAATATTGTTCGAGGTCTGCCGCGTAGGCCTTCCAGAGTTCATCCAGGATAGCAGGGTTTGCAGGTGAGATGATGGCTGTTGGTGGATTGCTTTATGTATGAGGATCAGTGCTTTATATTTTATGCATGCTTCTAGTGGAAGGATGTATAGATTTATTTTATTTTATTTTTATTTTACATTTCTTCTATACCGCACTATTCAACATCAGCGCGGTTTACATCGAACAAAACATTTCAGTACAAAAACAATGTCTGAGTTACATTAAACAGGGTCAATAACTTGGATAACAAGGTAATTATGAATCTCAGGAAAGTAAACTTTGATTGCAATGTAAACTATTTACATCTTTAAGTTAAAGCACAGCTGAGACGTAATGGTCAGCTGAACTTGAACTTACTATGTGGGGAATTCAGGGTCACTAGGTGATTCAGAGTTTCTATAACTAACAGAGATGGGACGTGATTCTGCACTCACCGGGAAGTATAAAAGGAATAAGTAATGTTTGAGGGCCTTTCTGAATTGAAGTAGGTTGGTGATTGCTCTAATATCTGGTGGCAATGTATTCCAAAGCTTTGGGGCACGGAGACTGAAAGCCCTGTTTACTGTTGATGAGGTGCTTTTTGTAAGTTCATGGGGAACCAATAGCATATTTAATGCAATTGATCTTCTTCATCTATTAGGGGATATGGGTTTGATGAGCTCAGTTAAAGAGGTGGAGGAGAGACTGTTTGCCACTTTGAAGGTAAGTAGTAATGTCTTGAAAATGATCCTGGCCTGTATAGGAAGCCAGTGTAACTGCTTCAGAAGGGGCGACACATGCTCACTCCTCGATGCCCCATAGAGAACCCTCGCAGCGCTATTCATTGCAAGCTGTAAGGGATTCAAGGTGGATTGAGGGAGGCCTAGCAATATGACATTAGCATAGTCAAAGTGAGGCATGATCAGAGCCTGGTAGATGGTACGGAAATCTTCAGGTTCAAGCAGTGGACGAAGATGTCTTAGTGACCGGATTTTGTAGTAAATGGATCTCACAGTGTTAGCTATATGCGCCTTCATGTCCAGGTTCTGATCGAGTGTAACACCCAGATAACGTATTTTTTGTTTTGATTGTAGCTCAGCATCTTTCACCTTCAGGAATTGTGGAGGGCTGAAGTTCGGGTTCTTTGAAATGAAGAGCACCTCTGTCTTCTTATGTTGAATCCTGAGGTTTTGTGATAAGAGCCATTCTGATATGGTGTCAAAACAGTTGCTCAGAGGGGACAGGTCCAAATTGTCTATGTTGAAAGGCATATAAAGCAGGACGTCGTCCGCATATATCATGCAACTTACATTGAAAGACCGGATGATCTTGCAAATAGGTTGCATATAAATATTGAACAACAAAGCAGAGAGGGAGGAACCTTGTGGGACCCCTTGCCATTGGTGAAATGGATCAGACATCGCTCCCCCAGCACGAACATGTTGCCATCTTTCGGATAAGTACGATCTGCACCACTCAAGGGCAGTTCCGCCCACTCCTTTCTCCTTTAGCCGTAATAGGAGGAGGTCATGGCTCACACAGTCAAAAGCAGCGGCTATGTCCAGGAACACAAGTGCAAAACCCTGTCGGATGTTGTTGATACCAGAAATTATGGTATTGAGGAGAGATGTAAGGAGTGTCTCTACACCATGTGACTCTCTGAAGCCATGTTGGCAAGGATCCAGGGGAGCAGCGGCATCGATGTGGTCCTGCAATTGACATTGCACCTCCTTTTCTATTAACTTTGTGAGAAAAGGAATACTTGCGATGGGTCTGTAGGAGTCTACCTTTTGAGGATCTAACTTACAGTTTTTTAGGAGTGGTCTGATGGAAGTTTGCTTGAGGGCAGAGGGGAATGTACCGGAGTTGAAAGACAGGTTTATTATTTTAGTTATTATTGGGCTGAAATCACAACGCAGTTCCCTTATCCAGAAGGCTGGGCAAGGGTCCGTCTGAGCAGTTGTGGAATTGAGAGACATGATCAGATCTTCAATTCGCTTCTTGGTAGGGGTAGAAAAAAAGGTTAGAGCTGTTTGGCAATCTTGACCTGTGGGGGCTAATTCTAATGGAGGTTTATTTGTTTGTGTAAGCTTGGATTGTAGGTAGACTGCGAAGTCTTGAGGATGGATCTCACATTGCTTTTCAGGGGCTGGCTCTTTAGATAAGGTCTTGACTAGGTTAAACAAATCATGAGGTTTGTTTAGTGCACGCCTCAAGGTGTCTGTGTGGTACTGCTTCATTTTCTCTGAGATGGCCTTGCGGTGAATGGATAGCTGATTGAGGTAGGCTGCCTGGTCTACTGTGGAGCGAGATTGACGCCAGCGCTTCTCGAGGTTCCGTAGTTGGGATAGTGATACTCTCAGATCATCTGTGTACCATGGTGCAGAAGCTCTTTTTCTAGGCGGCCTGTTGAGTGATGGTCGTAGAGCAATTGCATTAAGACTACTGTTCCAGCAGGTGATTAGATCTTCTATTTCTAGGGAGGTCTTGTTACGAAGTGGGCATGTTCCAGCAAGGATGCGATCTCTGTTGAAAGGAAGAAAGCTCCTAGCCAGAGGTTTGGGGCTGTTATTTGGAGCATTGTTGGTCATTGAATGTCTGTTGTGAGTAGGAATTTGGAAAAAGATGAGCTTATGATCTGACCACGGTACATCAGTAATAGATATCGCAGCAGTGTAAGATTGGATGTTTAAGGACTGTGGGGCAAAGATAAGGTCAAGGGTGTTTCCCTTTACATGGGTAGGTTCATGGATTAATTGTTGGTATCCCAGGGATTCAAGTGCTTCGAGGAAGGCGGAAGAGTGACTATCTTGGAGAGCTGGCAGGTTAAAATCACCCACAATCCAAGTTGGGATATTAGGATTCTGAATGTTGGATGCCAGATCTATAATGGCTGGAAGGACGTCTGGAGAGGCTGAAGGTGCTCTGTATAGAAGGTTTATCGTGCATAATTTGTTGGAGATAGAGACTAACTCGAGGTGGTCGGATCTAGGAGTATCTATCAGCTGGAACTGAAGGTCTGATCTGGAGAGAATGAGCACGCCCCCTCCTCGCTTGTTTTGTCTGTGACTGGTAAACACTGAGAAATTAGGTGGAAGGAGTTGGTTAAGTAGAACATTGTCTTCTGCGGAAAGCCACGTTTCAGTAACCATGAGAATATCAAGGTTATGGAAGGAAATAGTGTCTGCAATCACCGGCCATTTCGTACGAATTGAGCGAGCGTTGATGAGGGCACATTTCAAGCTTTGTGAGTAGAGGCTTTCATCCTGTTTGGCTGTCGTCGAGTGTTGGAGTGGAATGTATATAAGATGCTGGTGATGTGCATGAGTGTTCCAATTATAACTGAACTTGGGTATACCTGTCCCTCTTTTTCCTTGGCTGTGTAAAATTGGTATCCGGTTGCCCTCAAGATCTCTTAGGACAGGGTTATGTGCTTGTGTTTCTTTGCCCTCTGTATGATCCATGCTGTGGTTTTAAGGGCAGTCGAGAGTGGATTGATGGTAGTGGTGGTGAGTCCTTGATATATTGTATTGCAATAGTCTAAGTGAGGTAGTGTCATTGCGTGCATAACTGTACGGAAGTCTTGTGAGTCGATGAGAAGTCTGAGTCTCTGTGCCATCAATGCTTTGAAGTACACTACTCTTGCGGTTTTTGCAACCTGCTGTTTAAATGATAGTGTCTTATCAAGGATGATTCCCAGTTATTTTACGTGCAGTTGTACTGTTATTTTAGTTGTGCCTAGGTTGAGGAATGAAGGGGGAGCGAAGGATTGGTCCTTGGTTACAAACAGTGCTTCTGTTTTTTTAAGGTTTATGGTAAGATTGTTTTCTTGTAGCCATCTGGAGACATCATTAAAGCAGTCAATTAGTTTTGGGTTATTTGGATCAGTTGTTGTAATGGGTCCATACAGCATGATGTCATCTGTTCTTTCCATTTCATTTTTTGATTTTCTCCATCTTCTCTCAGTTCGTCTCAACTGTGTCTTAGGTTTCCGTAGGGTGGGCGTATACCATCGTGCCATTGTTGGTCTTGTTTTGCTATCTATGTGGGTTGTTGTTGCTTCAGCTGCTGATGATATTACGGTATTCCAGTTCTTAGCTAGGTCTTCTAAATCTGTCAAGTCTGGCTGTATGTTTGGAAGTATTTGTTGCAGGAATTTGTCTTTGTTGTAAGGTTTGAATCTCCTTGTCCACTGGTCTTTTTCCTTATTGGGTGTATGTTAGTGTGAGGTACTAAACTGCACTAGCTATTAATGCAGGCTTGAGCACACACTAATTGACCATGTTAACAGCGTGCACACTAAACAGACAGCACAGAGTTAATAGCGGGTGACAGGGAGGGAAATGGGCAGGGTAGAGGTACATCATGGGTGTGTCTTCCCTCTGCGGTTAGCATGGGTTTGTACAGCATGCGTTCCCTGACAACATTGCAGGTAGTACTGGTGAAAAGCCACCTCAACGGGTGGCAATTACTTGTATCTGCGTTGCTGTTAGGCACATGAGGGCTAAAATCTATGTATCATCTGCTGGGGTAATGCTGTGCACGACCCAACAGATTGTGCACAGCAGGTACCATGCCTTTATTTGTACTTTAAACACGTGGTACCTGCAAAACCTTAAGACTCTTTAGAAACCAGGCCACTAAGGGAGGGAGGGGTGGCCGAGTGGCTAGGACAAGGCACCAAGGGCCAGGAGTTCAATTCCCACCGGGGACAGCAATCTCAGGCCAGAGGGACTGGGGTTTCTAGTCCCATAGGCACTCCTTGCAGCCTTGGGCAAGCCACCTAACCCTCTGTTGCTCACAACATTGATTGAAGGATAAGGCAGTATAGAAAACCAATTAATTAAATAAATAAATAAGTATTGACTGTTAACAGCACACTGACAGTTAGTGCAGCCACCATGTTAACAGCTAATATGCATTGACTGCTGACACACCCCATCTGCTGAGGTTAACTGTTAACATAGAAAGAGATGTGGAATGGAGGGAGATTGGGCAGGGACTGTGTCTTTAATCAATATGGAGGTCGTTACTGAGTAGCATCTCATATGGCACAGTTAATGCAACCTGAAGAAATGCGGCTAGCGTATCATGTTAACTGCAATGCAGGTGGAGGGTAACTTTATAGGAGGATACCTAGGTTGACAGGGCAAGAGGGTGACTATTTTTCACCTATTTTATAAAGACACAAAGGTGGTTATGTATCTTTATAAAATACTAGCACAAATCCTGAAGAAATCATGCCTCGACTGAAGGCTCCACTAAATCATAAAACTCCAAAAGCCTGATATATATATATAATAATCTATTGTAGAAAAAACACACCAATCAAACAATTCCTCCAACACCTAAATTTACACTAGACCAGGAAAAAAAGTATATATAAAAGAAGCCTCAGTACAGGGCAACTCAGGTGTTCAAACAGACACTATGGGATATGTTTATTAAAGGGCATTAAGGGAGTCAGTATGCCGTTAACACCTGTTATCGGCACCCTTATGCCCTTAACACAGGAAAAAAGTTGCTTTAACTTGCTTTAAAAGTTCCAGCAGCATTAAGAGTGCAGTAGGCTGAGACCGGGTGTTAACAGGGTGGAGAGTGGGCGTTAACAGCATGTGCTCCCTTAACGTCTGTTGCGCAATGTTCTTAAAAGCCCCTTAATGCCCGAAACCCTAACACCAAGTAAAACCTCATGGAAAGGGTGTATTTAGAGGGGAGAGAGCCTATTTAAACATATGCAATGTGGATGCACTGACAGGGGAGCCTCAGACAGTGACAGTAGTGCTCCATTAGCAGCAACAACATGGTGCCCAAGTATGAAAGGGCACTATGTTGATGGTGCAAATGGGGCAAAGGAGGTAGCACATGGGTCATGCAGTGGGGGTTGCTGGTGTATATGGAGGACCAGGCAGCTGTCCAGGTGGCACATAAGAACATAATATCCTAACATATGCCATATTTGGTTAGACCAAGGTCCATCAAGCTCAGTATTCTGTGTCCAACAGTGGCCAATCTAGATCATTGTGTCACCAAAAGACACACAGTTTCCACAATGCCTGTGTTGGGGCAAGCAGTGGATTTTCTGGGTCCCCTTTAATAATGTCTATTGACCCTTCCTCCGGGAACCTGTTCTAACCTTTTTTAAATCCAGCGATATGGCCAGCTTTTACTATATCTCCTGGTAATGAATTCCAGAGTTTAATAACACGTTGCTGTAAAAATATTTTCTATAATTAATTTTCAATGGGTTATACTGTAGTTTCAGTGCACATTCTCTAGTCATTCTGCATCTGAATGGTGTAAACAATCGAGCTACATTTACCCATTCCACTCCATTCAGTATTTTATAGACCTTTATATCTCCCCTCAGCCAACTCTTCTCCAAGTTGAAGAGCCCTAACCTTTTTAGTCTTTCCTCATAGGGGTATCCTTCTATCTGCATGACCATCTGTGATGCTAGTCATGATCCCACAGTGACAGTGGTGGCCCACAGACATAGTGCTGCTGCGGAAAGGTGATGTGCCACATGGGGCAGTCCAAGGGACCTGGCATCCTAGGCAGAGATCCCGGCTGCCCCTCCCACTGCCTTGAACCCAGATGTGGAGGAGGAGGCCAATAGTGTCAGCAGCTGCCGCCCAGGGAACTACCATAACAGTGACTGTCATCCTCCCCCCAAGATGATTCGTGGCAGGCAGTGATGGGGTCCCTGCAGAGGCAGATGCTGGGGGACGGAGGCTGCATGGATGTGTATGTGAGCCTCTGCCCCCTCTCATATGGACCCTGCACACTAGGCACCTGCCAAACCTGTATGTTGGACAGGCTGGGACTGCGTACCACCACCACTGACAGCATGAGGGAATGTCAGCATGGTGTGGGGGTGGGGGTGGTGGTGCCGGGGGCAGCAGCACCTGCCTGCAGAAGACCAAAGCTATGTCCTGGTCCTGTATACTGCACGCATTGCAGCATATGTGAAGCTCTGTCTGATGGGAAGTATGTCAGCCCCAGGGACTATTGTGGCCATATGGTAGCACAGTGTGTGTGTGTGTATGTGTGTGTGGTTCAAGCCCTAGCTGGGGATCATGTGGTCCATGTCACTGTACCTAAACTTTAGCCTACAGTGCAGGTACAGCACTAGCATGTGCAACCTCCAGTGAATTGGCCAGGAATGGTACAAACTCCCGTCAGCTACACAAACAGGCTTCACTATCCATGGCTGGATGGAGAGGCAGGCTGATAGCACCAGCACACTGAGAGGGTGGTAACCACCTGCACTAAAGTCAGAGCACACTACTAGTGACTGCACAATGAGCACACTTTAACAATGTTTGAGCTGATATGGAGACCAAAGTGGCAGGTCATCCCCGCTTTTGTGCAATGCAGTGATGTGAGTGTGTATGTCTCTCCAATGTTATGTGGCTTTCTACACTTCACTGTGCCTTGCATTGCCTAAGCTGTTCCCAGTGTTAGTGTGCAAATCTGCATGATGAGGAGCAGAGGATTGTGGATATGGCCTGAGCAGAGCAAATTGGCAAGGATGTGACTGTCTCTGTGGTAGAGTCAATGGCTGAGACTTCATTGTGCCCATCTGACATGTGCATGTTCTCGGTGGTCATAGCAAGCCATGCTGAGAGGGCACTCTCACTCTGACCGAGAAGTGACCATGGCACAGCTATGTATCCATATTGTGCTACTATCAATGTCTGGTTCTAGTAATGTGGATGCAATCTCTGTCTGGGGTGCCCAAGCACTGAACTAAATGCTGGGTCACACATGTTCACCCTGCAGATGTCAGGCCCCTGCTTGGAGGTATGATCATGGTAATGGTTATAGGTTATAGGTTATGGTCATGGTAATGGCTTTGGGGCTGAGATACCATGGTTTGAGGCCCACTACCACTCATTATGTGACATTTTGGAATGTGTTACTGTCGCATTTTATGTCTGCTACAGCCTTCGTGGACTGACAACACCTCCTTGTGACCGTGAGCAGGTCACTTAACCCACCAGTTGCTCAGCTGATTGCAGGTCCATATAGTCCCTGGTAATCATCAGACTTTACCAATTGATGGTAAGATGTACCCTGATGTGACTGCACTGCATACAGCTGTAACCTACTTGGGCAACATGAGTCATGTGTGACATCCTGACTATGATTGTACAGCTTTGGCTCCATTACATCTCTGCAGTACATTGTGGTATTCTCATCCCCTGTTTTTTTTTTCTGTGAAAAACAGGAGGTAGTCCCTCTGACAAATAAAACTGCAGTCAGTGGAGTCCTTGGGCAATTTAGAAAATTTAGAGGGGCTTCGGCACCAATAATTGTGGCTTCTGGTTCCCACAACGGTTGCCCAAATATCACCAATCAAAGAATTACTTAGACAGCAGTTGCTTTATCTACAAAGACTTTTATTGCAGCATCATGCAGAACAGCAAGGTCTGTCTATAGAAATGGCGGGGACAGCACTTTCTCTCTCTCTTTCTGTAAAGGGAGAAAGCACAGCCCCCCTGATCCTCCAAAATAACCGCCTTATATACATTTCTCCTTGTCTCAAATGTCTGCTTCAAATTAGCCTCAGTGAATCCATCATAACTACGTAGGTGTCAGCAGGGCCTCAGGGTTCTGCAACACCTTTCCCCAGGGGAGAATCTCATTACTTTTATACATCTGGATCTGCTTCATCTATGCATGGCCTGTGACCTCTATACATCTGGATCTGATTTTAGGTCTGCTCATCTATGCCTGGCATGTGACCTCTGACCCTTCCTGTGTTGTTCTTCTTCTGGCACTAATTGAAACCGTGTAGAGCTAAAGAGAGTGCTTTTGTGCTCATTAGTTTGAATTCTTTGCTTGACCTGTATTTTGTGCTGATATTACTAGGCCCAATATTCTGCATACTTCTATCCAGAATATGGTTTCCCAGAATCCTCCATAACAGGCCGCATCCATTATCTTATGGCAAGCATATACTCTCATATAGCTATTGTCTTCTGTGCCATCCATCCTCCTGTGTAGTTTCACCAGGCAAGGGTTCAGTCATATAAAGCCAATATATAAGCAGACCTAACTCAAATTTCCCAACAAAAGCCAATATATAAGCAGACCTAACTCAAATTTCCCAACAACATGCAGACACATCCTATCCCTCAGCAGCCACCCGTGGGTATCATCTCATGCCCACATGTGCCCCATTTGCCCAGTTTGGATAACACTTGTGCAGTAGTTATCTGCACATTTGTCTGAGGTGTTGTACTGTGGCTGTGTAGCGGACATGTGAGTCCCACATGTCTGGTATCAGGCCTTCCAAGCGGCACCGGTGCACATTGTCATGCACAGTACAAATAAATTGGGGATGGTACCTATGGCACATCAGTGCTACCACCCCATACCACCCTCTCCTCAGCCACCATCCTTCCTTCAGCCCATCCATCTGCCTCTGTTGGCTGTGTGCATTCATGTCTTCTTGTGCAAGCTGCTACACCATGGACTACACTGGTGCTGTTTTTCTGCATTTTGGCTCTTCATGCATGCCTCTCCTATGCCTGATCTTCACATCACCGCTCCTACTCTGTCCTCCTGCTACTGACTCTGCTGCGATACAAGTCTTCCCCATGCTATGCCACACATTGACATTTTACATTGGCACTCCCCTATGCATTAGTACAGCTGCCTCCAATATGCTTGCTCACTTTACTGGCTGCCACGTAGGGTGCCTACGGATCAGCATTATGGTTACAGCCATTTTTGGACATTAAGGTACATGCTCGACACCTTAATGCCTGATGTCCCATTAACGCATATTAAATGGCCCATAGCATCCTTAATGCCGGAATGCTCCCTATATGCATGTAAAACCCCTTATCACTGCCATTAATGCTCGCTAATGTTTGCTCTCTTAACGCCCTTTAGTAAACATATTCCTATGATGTGGTCTCATGATTTATCTTTCATCGGCCCCATTTTTTTGTTTTGAAACTTGAAGCATTTCTATAACTGAATGAGAAATTGCTGGGGACTCCCCAAACAGTTAATGCAGAGGTTTTGAAGTTATCCCATGATAACTGCAAAATCTTACTATATTTTAATATATAGAGATCTAAATGTTCCTTTTCTTATTTTTTAATTAACTTTCTTCCTTCAGACTCCGCGCTCCATCTGTTCTGAGAGCTGTGCTCCTGGATACCAGAAGGTTCAACAGAAACAAAAGCCTAAGTGCTGCTTCAATTGTGTCCCTTGTTCTGAAGGAGAAATTTCTAATAAGGCTGGTGAGTAAAATGATATATATTATGGGGGTCATTTTAGAAGCTCTATTTGTGCTATTTTAGAAATGCAAAAATTGACATGTGTCTGAGCACATCTATGTTGCTTGGGGGGTGAGGCATAGGCATGCCCAGGGCAGTTTGTAAAAGATACATGTGTTCGGCTGATTTTAGAATGGTTCTGCAAATATATACCCACTGGCGGACACATCCATGACCAATGTTCCCACTAAGCTGCGCTGGGTCTTCCACCGACATTCCTGTCCGTGGGAGGGGGGGTGCAGTGCGATCGACGCTGTGCACCTCCCCTCACCAACAGGACCGCCAGCGGAGGAAATGGCGTGGCTTAGAGAGAACATTAGTGGCAGGCAGGGAGCGGTATGTGGTGCCACACTGCACATCGCTCCCTGCCCACCACCAATGTTCACTCTAAGCCGCGTCGTGTCCTCCGCCGGCAGTCCTGACAGTGGGGGGAGGTGCACATTGTCGATCGCGCTGCACTCCCCCTCCCCCCACCGGCAGGAATGTTGGCGAAGCACCCAGCACAGCTTATCGGGAACATTGTCCATGACTATACCTGCTCCTGAGCACAAATAGACATTTAAAAAGTGCTTGTTTTTACCAACAAGCATTCGTAGGGAGATCAGGGGAATACCCTCAGATTCCTGCATTAAATTGCACCCTCTCAACAAGTAAATAAAGAAGCTATTATGAGAGCTGCCGCACTGATGCACGTTTCTGTTTGCAAAGTGGCAGTCAAAGATGGGTATGTGGCAGCAGATTCATGTGGGCATTCTGGAATACCGCTGTGGGCATGTCGATGTTGCCAATTTCATAAATATGCAGATTTGGCACATGCATGTTTCTGAAATCACCCATTGACATGAACATCCCCATCACCTTTCATTTTGGTGGGCATGTTTATCTTTTAGGATGGAGACAGATCGATTTTAAAAAGCATTTACAGGGGTCCACCTTCTATGCTGCCCTTTCCATGGGAATGTCAAATGTTTTGACATGGATATCCCAAATGGCTCCTAAATGGCCTTTCTAAAATTCCACCTCACACCCACACCTTTTCTCATATAGGAAATGCTAGACACACTGGGCTAATTTTAAATAGAATGTCTAATTGCAACAAACTCAAGCCAACTAGGCCCCACCCTTGGAAGTCCAAAATTTCTTGATGCAAGATGTAGCTTTGGAATGAGAATTTGTTTCAAAAGTAGCAAATTTTCATCAGATACTTTGTTTTTCTTTAGATTCAGAAATCTGCAAGACATGCTCTGAAAATCAATGGCCCAATGAAAAGAAGGATGAGTGCGTCCCAAGACTCATAGACTTCTTGTCGTATCAGGATCCCTTGGGTGCTGCTTTGGCTTCCATTGCTATTCTTCTGTCGTTCATTACTGCCCTAGTGCTGGGGATCTTTATTAAATTCCAGGACACCCCTGTGGTGAAAGCCAATAATCGCAATCTCAGTTACATCCTCCTTGTCACCCTCATGTTATCTTTCCTCTGCTCTTTGGTAATCATCGGTCATCCTGGAACAGTGACCTGTCTTCTCCAGCAATCTGCTTTTGAGATAATTTTTACTATTGCAATTTCTTCTGTGCTGGCAAAAACCATCACAGTTTTCATCGCCTTCAGTGTCACCAAGTCCAGAAGCAAGTTGAGGTCATGGGTAGGGACAAGAGTTTCCAATTATGTAGTTGTCCTTTGTTCTTTGGTAGAAGTTCTGATATGCACTGCATGGCTTCTCATCTCTCCCCCATTCCCTGAATATGACACACAGTCTAGAGATGGAACAATGATACTACAGTGTAACGAGGGATCCACTGCTGCATTTTATAGTGCAATTGGGTACATGGGCTTTTTGGCTCTTCTGAGCTTCATCGTGGCTTTCCTAGTAAGGAAGCTGCCTGACAGTTTCAATGAGGCCCAGTATATCACTTTCAGCATGCTGGTGTTCTGTAGTGTTTGGGTATCCTTCATCCCTTCCTACCTGAGCACCAAAGGCAAATACATGGTGGTTGTGGAGATATTTGCCATCCTAGCTTCCAGTGCTGGACTGCTGGGCTGTATATTTATCCCCAAGTGCTACATTATTCTGCTCAGGCCTGACCTGAACACAAAGGGTCATGTAATTAGGAAAACAGCATTTTAGCATTACTTTGGCTGTAGTGCTCATTTCTCATCAATTAAAGCATACAAACATTTGGGAATGCAGGAATAAATGAAATTGTTAATGAGAAAATTAGATAAGAAACACCAAATTTTCTTTGGAAAGTCAAAACTGTATTGAACTCTGGTAGGATATCTGATGAGATCCTTACTAGCAACAACAGTGGAGTTTCTTAATGTACATCAATTTTCAACAATGGGGTAATTTGCTTCTAATGTTCTTGCTCACAAATTGAGTTACAAGCCCTGAGGTGATGTCAAGGAGGACTGAGTTGATATTAAGGAATTGATGTTTTGGCGGATCTATTATCCACCTGCATGATTTCTCCCTAGTACAGCTACTATCAACAAAAAACTCCCATACTAAGAAGTGCGAACTTATCTAACACACATCAACTCAATTAATTTGTACATATTTGAAACATAATAGGCAGTGAAGTTATAACTGACAGGACCTCAGCAAGGTGCCAAATCAACAGCACTTTAAACTCTATTGTTGTTGCTGTTGTTAGGTGCCGTCCAGTTGGTGACGACTCATGGCAACCTTCTGGATAGCTGTTTTAAACTGTATTCAGTCTTCAGTCAGGTGGTTCATCATTGATAGAGTGGCATCCATAGCTGCTGTTATTGTATTGATCCATCTCATTGCTGATCTTCCTCTTTTGCGTTGACATTCAACATTGCCAAGCATGATGTCTTTCTCTAATGATCTTTCTCCTCCTATGATGTATCCAAAGTATGAAAGTTAAAGTCTTGTCACTTGGGTTTCTAAAGAAAGCTTTGGTTTGATCTCCTCTATTATTGACTGGTTTGTTCTTCATGCAGCCCATGGTATACACAGCATCATAATTCAAAGGCATCAGTTTTCTTCCTATCTTTTTTACTGTCCAACTTTCGCATCCATAAGATGTTATTCAAAATACAATGGCTGGGACAAGTCAAATCTCTGTATTGAGAAAGACATCTCTTCTCTTGAAAAACTTGTTTAGATCCTTCATAGCCATTCTGCCAAGAGCAATGTGTCGTCAGATTTCTTGACTACTTGTCTTTTCTTTATTGATTATTGATCCAAGCAGGTTAAAGTTGTTCACTATTTTGATTTCTTCTCCATCAATGATGAACTTATTGATTTTGCCAGTTGTCAGGATCTTTGTCTTCTTTATGTTAAGGGCAGGCCCATTTAAAAAAATATATATTGTCTATTGGCATTCAAGAAAAACAACCACCGGGGGTAGTGGGTACACTTACACCACACCCGGCTGTAAACATAACATTATTGACATTTTTATTTTGTATTATAGTCCCCCCTCACAAAATCCCCCATATAACCTCCCTTTCCCTTCTTCCCTTTCTGTCCCCCCCCCCCCAGAGCAGTGTCCGTGCATTCATCCATCATTTGAAACCAACACTCACTCTGCATTGGTGGCCATTCTAGCTGCTCACTCAAACTAACTCCATCCCATGGTCAGACTTTCTGTTATTGGGCCCACTACAAGGTTAGAAGTATATTGTGCATGCCAGCTGTCATTGTATCGATATAGCTCCCCCTTTAGCTTCAAGGCACTCCATACTCATCAACTTATGAAAGCAGTTCCACCATTCCCAAAATGTGGGTGCCTCAGGTTACCTCCAATGGCGAAGAAGGACCTGCTTCCCTACTACACATGCCTTATGCGTCAGCAGCCTAGTCCACTATCCCCAGGGACAGAGAAGAGATAATTGATCAAAAACCACTAAATCCCCCGTCCACTCCACCCTTTGATTAACAAGCAAACTGATATAATTTGGGATCCGTCTCCTAAATCTCTGAATCCTCCCACAGGCCCACCACATGTGGCTGTATGTCATCATCAGTGTGCTACACCAAGGGCTCTATGTTCCTTGATATGGAAAAGCAAATGTTTCAGATTATCTTCACTTTTAGCCAGTATTGTGGTGTCATCAGTTGTCTTCATACAGTCCTGCTTCTCTGATGATTCCTTCTGCATATAAATTAAACAGATAGGGGGAAAGTATGCAGCTTTATTGTACACCTTTGCTGATTGTATTTATATATTTATTTAGACAGTTTTTTTTATACCGCCCCTTCCAACGATCAGGGGCAGTTTACATCAAACAAAAACTTGGTTACAGAGAACATATTAAACTATGATACAAAGAACTATTTACATGCCAGATAATCACATTGTTTCTCTCTGTTCCATTCAAACTGTTGCTTCTTGATCAATGTAAAGGTTGTGCAAGAGAACGATCAGGTGTTCTGGTGTACCCATGCTTCTTAATGTGGCCCAGAGTTTCTCATGGTTTACACCGTCAAAAACCTTGCTGTAGTCAATAAAACACATATAGAAATCCTTTTAGTTTTCTTTTGTCTTTTCATGGATCCATCTCACATCCACGATGATATCTCTCATTCCTCGACCTTTTCTGAACCTTGCTTGCACTTCAGGCAGTTCTCGTTGAAGGTACAGTTATAGTCTCTGCTGGATGATCTTGAGTAAAATCTTGATGGCATGTGGGTTCAGAGCGATTGTGTGATAATTTCTACAGCAGATCGCCTTTCTTTAATATTGGTCTGTGCCCTTCTCTGCCACTGCCAACTCCAGACTTTGTTTATTCCATCTTGCTGCTCCACATGCCTGGAACAAACTACTGAGTCCATGTGTCAGGCTTCTTCTCTAGCCCTATTCAAAATCCAGGCTAAAATCCTACCTCCTTGAAGCTGCTTTTGGATCCTGATGATCCTCACTTTCTTGTCCACTACTTACCATACTCTAGTCCCCAGTTTCACTATGTGCACAATATTCAAAGGCGCCAACATGGTTAGGGCAGTGGAATATCCACTACTAATGCTGCTACATGCTCTGATGCTAACCGCTTAGTATCGTGGCATGTTATGGGTGCTCTGGGACGTGTCACAGGCAGCGACAGTCACTAACCAGGTAGCAGTGATATTGCATCACTATCCAGTCAGCAACACATGGGTAAAACTAGGTGAAGCAAAAGTTGGCCTAGTTTTACCTGTAGGAACTAACTGGGCAGCAGCTCAATATTGTCAGCTTCTACTGCTGCAGAGGCTGTGTGGCGACCCCAGAAATTCAATGCCAGGGCTGCATATGACCCTGGTATTGAATATCCGAGGTTAAAGGTTGTTAGTGACGTCTACGTGCCATAGCAGTGCATAGCCATCCCAGATCAATATCGGGCCCTATATGTTTTGTCATGATTAGACTGTAAGCTCTAATGAGTAGGGACTGTATCTTATATCTATATGCACAGTGCTATGTACACCTTGTAGCACCATACAAATGATTAGCAGTAGTAGTTTCAAGTCAGTCGGCAATATAGTAACATAACATAGTAAATGACGGCAGATAAAGACGAGCATGGTCCGTCTAGTCTGCCCAGCAAGAGTAGGTGCGCCTGCTGCTCTGTGCAGGTCACCCTCCCCATGTCTTTCTTTAGGGGTGAACCCATCGCTCTGTGTAGGGCACCCCTGTTTGTTGAGAAATTAGATAGTTAAGTTTATTTTTATTTTATCCTGTTGCTATAGAGGGATCCACTGTGTCTGTCCCATGCCATTTTGAATTCTGTCACTGGATTTGCCCCCACCACTTCCATCGGGAGGGCATTCCAAGCATCCACCACTCTTTCAGTGAAAAAGTATTTCCTGACATTGCCTTTCAATTTACCCTCTTGCAGCTTCATGTTATGCTCTCTAGTTTTACAGCTTCCTCATCTTTGGAAGAGGTTTGTTTGTTCATTAATACTCTTTAAGTATTTAAAGGTCTGAATCATATCTCCCTTATCCCTCCTCTCCTCCAGAGTGTACATATTTAGGTCTTCAAGTCCCTTCTCATAAGGTTTCTGACGCAGGCTCCAAATCATTTTGATCACCTTCCTCTGAACCGTTTCCAGTCTTTTTACATCCTTTGAGAGAAACAGTCTCCAAAACTGAACACAGTATTCTAAGTGAGGCCTCACCAGTGACTTATACAGTGGCATTAGTACCTCTTCCTTTCTGCTGGTAATTCCTCTTTGTATGCAACCCAACATCCTTGGCAATGATGTTACCTTTCAAATTTCCTGGCAGAGCATTGTAAGTATGGCAAAAGCCGCATACGATTGCTGTAATACCTCAATGGGAATGCCATCAATACCCAATGCTTTGTTCTTTGATAATGCTTTCACTTCTTCTTTCATCACCAATGGTTCCTGATCATAAGCTACAGGTTGAAACTGCTGTTGGTCCACTTCATCTTTATGGTATAATGACTCTGTATATTCTTTCCACCTTTTCTTGATTTCAGCATCATTCAACATGGATTCTTGAGCATCTTGTAGCATTCCCGTTCAAGGATGGCACTTTCTCTTTAACTCGCATAGCTTTAGTAAAGATGATCTTGTTCTGGCATTATAGTACTTTTCCTTGTCTCATCTTGCTGCATGTTGGAAATCTCTGTTGAGTTCTGTGATTGCCTCTCTTTCTCCTCTGGCTTTAGCTTTTCTGGGTAATTTTCAGAATTTCTTCAGTCGTCCAATTTGTCCGTTTTTGGCTTTTCATCTTTTATAGAGACTTCTCACTTTCTTTGAACACAACTTTCTTTGTCATCCCATAACTCTTTTAGTGCTCTGTCTTTTGAATACACAGCAGAAAATCAATTTCGCAGGCAGTCTTTAAATTCCAATGGTATATTCTCAAGGTTGTATTTTGCTACATTCATGAGTAGCTTGATCTTTTTCAGGTTTAGCTTGAGTTTGCATACTAATAGTTGGCGATCTATACCCACAGTCAGCTCCGGGTTTTGTCTTTGTTGATGTTATTGAGCTTTTCCATCTTTGACCTCCACAGATGTAGTCAATTTGATTTTTATGTAATCCATTGGGTGAAATCCATGTGTACGGTCACCACTTGTATTGCTGGAAGAAGGTGCTGGAAATGAATATATCTATATTCTTGCAGAATTTTATCAGTATTTTTCCAGCTTCATTTCTGTTGCCAAGTCCCTATATTTCAACCACTTTGCCTTCTTTGCTGTCAGCTATTGCGTTCCAGTCACCCATGACTATCAGGATATCCTGTTTGCATGTTCTGTCAATTTCAGTTTGAACCTCTTCATAAAACTCATTGATTTCTTCCTCTTCTGCAGCTATTGTTGGGGCATATACCTGAATAATAGTAATGTTGATGGGCATTCTCCTTAGACAAATAGAAATGAAGCATTCACCGATTGCATTGTATTTCATTTCAGCTCTTGCAAGTTTCTTCTTAATTATAAATGCAACACCATTTCTTATTTGTCTTTCATTTTCAGCAAAGTATACCATGTGATCAACAGATGTAAAGTGCCTATCACTGACACCCAACAGATCATTTAAAATTATATTGTAAAGAAAAATATAGCACTTATCTATATAGGCATTCCATATTGATGAATTCTTACTGCAGCATTCACTGAAGGAAAGTTCAGTACCAGTGTTAAAACTCTGCTGTCTGTGATAGTTTATCCAGTCCCAAATCGAGCTTTGTTGGTAATGACAGCTGCTTCAAGGATTTCTCATTCATAAAACTGGAGCAATGGCACATTGAAAGTTTCAGATCATGTTCCTAATGTAAGATTTTAAATATTGAGCCTGATTTTCTGTGGCGGCAGCTAGCGCTGCCAAAGCGGCTAGCCACCGCTGCTGAACATGAGACCCGTATATTCAATGCCGGGGCCTGACATTGGAAAGCTGGGTCGCCCAGATTGTGATGAAGCTAACTGGACAGTGGCAATATTGAAGTGCTGCCTGATTAGCTTCTGTGGTGAAAGTTAGATCAATCTTTACTGCACCTGATTTCTGCTGCGTTCTGAGAACCAGGGAGCAGCTCAGTATTGCCATTGCCTGGTTATCGCTCGGTGCCACCTCTGGACCCCCCCCCCCCTCCCCACTACCAATGCTATACAGCTAGCATTGGGACATGCAGTAATAGCACCCACAGATATTCAGCAGTACCAACCATGTTAGTGCGGCTGAATATCCCAACCAAGGGGATCAATGTCATTAGTAGGTCTGCTAACTATGTTTATCCCTTGGAACATTGGGCTCTTCAGGTTTCTTGGCAGTATGTGAGTTTAGAAAAATGATAAAGTCCCAACACAGTCACTGGTTACTAATGAAACTTGATTTTGGATGGTATAACATAATCATAGACACATGTGACTCATTAGTATTGAACTTTCCTGGAAAGTACATTCTACACCAACACTTCACTAATTTGGAGAGTGCCTACAAAAAAAACCAAACCATCACACCACACAAGACCATCAACCAAAACCTGCAAATTAGGATAACCACCATGGTATTAGTGCTACCCACCTCCTCTTCTAATTAGAGAGAATCATTTAATGCCTGCTAGCAGGCAGTTATAGTCAGCTAGAGTCAGGTACATGGGTGGTGGCAGGTAGGACAGGTTTAACCCATCTGAGAAATAGATATAGAAAATCCCTGAGTGTGGGGCTGGTGGAAAAGAGATCAGCTAGATGGAGAAAAGAGAACTCTGGGTCAGGGGTATATTTGCATATCATTTACATAAAGAGAGAATCTTGGGAAATATTTCCCCAGGGATCTCCTCCCAGGTGAAGGGGGGGAAAGAGGTGAGGTCCCCAAGAACCCCATTGCAGGACCCCTGGAGAGGTGTAGAATTGGGGTGGGCTGAAGAGTGGACTGTTCTTATGAACCCCAGAACTCAACTCAACTCTACAGATGACTCTGAGTAAGCACTTTCTAGGCAGGGCGTTCCCAGTATGTTGGAGAGGATTTGTGTTGGTAGGTGGGTGCTGGTTGTGTAATATTGATTACTGGATGCCTTGGGAACATGACCAAGTAAGGAATAGATTTGAAGAACTTTGGAACTGGGATTTGAACCTTTGATATACAGGTAAGTGTTTTATTTTTTTCTTTACAAGCTATTTTTAAATTCATTGCAAAAGTTCTTGAAAAGAATGTAAGTGAACTTCATATTAGGATGGTCATTGAGTTTTAAGAAAGCATATGCTGTTGATTTGGCACCATGTTGAGGTCCCTTCACTTATAATGTGGCTGTTCGGTGTGTTTCAAATATATTTGTCTTTTGGGGTCCTTAATATAGCCTACATCCTCTACCTCAGTTCCTTTCATGCTTCTCCTGGAGGTACACCTAGTCAGTGAAGTTTTCAGCATTACAGCACTGAGTAATGCTTAGGATAGATTTTTATAAAATTGGTCTTCCAAAATATGCAAATTTATTTCATGCATATTCATTGTTGGAATCATTCATGACTCACTACTCTTGCCTTTGTTGTACCATATTATAATAACCTCTGTCTCGCATTATCTAATCATAACATATGCCATTGTGCTAAAATATACTATCTCTGTCTTTTCATTCACTTGTAGTGCTCCTGCAGTTTCAGTCCTATAATATTTTACCTTACAAAATGTCAATAATAATCACATCCAATGCATTTAACAAAAATAGAGATGCGGCAAAATTATTTGGGCCTGATATGCAGTGGCAGTGGCTAGTTCTTCTAAAGCAGCTAGCCATCATGCTGAAGGGTAAGCCTGGATAGTCAATGTTGGGGCCATGCTAGCTGGCTAGAAACGGCGCATTCTGTGCTGCCAGTCAGATATTCCGCAGCTCCAACGCTGTTAGTGCTGCGGAATATCCACAGGTGCAACCAGTACACTCCCTGATGCTTACTGGTTCGCATCAGAGCATGCCGGCGGCATTCCATGGGTTGCACTAGGCCATAACGAGGCAACAGTAATATTTAGCTATACATCAAAAGTAAAGTGCAGCAAAAGCTGGCCTAACTTTCACCAAAAAAGCTAATGGACCAGTGCCTGTATAATGCCGCTGCCCGGTTAGCTTCTGGGTTCTGCAGTGGACCCAGATAGTCAATGCCAGTGGATGGATAAGACCCCAGCATTGAATATTTGGGTCTAAGATTCAGTGTTGGTGGTAGCCACTGTAGGAGCGCAAGCCACCAATACTACATTATTTAGCCCAAAGTGCAGAGTCTTCTCAAAGAGCTGACATGCTGAGCATTTCACAGTGGCAGTTTTAGTGATGGAATTTCTTTTTTTAGTTCAATTTCTTTTTTTTATAATTGAAAATACAATACACTACATGTTTAAAATCAGCACAACTCAAACCCAAACACATATAGGCCCTGATTCTGTAAGACGAATAGTGAGGTTGCACGTCCCGCTGGGAGTGTAGCCCTACTATCCACCTTCACCGTATGCTGCTCCTGGCCTCCTGCATGCATAGAGCAGCTGCGCATGCTGTAGAGCCAGGGATGGAGAATGGGTGCAGCAATGGCGGGACCAACCCCCGGGCATACAGGGCCGATTCCGGTGACAGCCCTCTAGATCCGAGGATCGCCAGGGGGGACAGCCAGTTTATTCCATCTTGGAAGTGGAATAAGTGCTGGCCGCCCCCCTGGATCTGCCAGATAGTCCCCCAGCGGTCACAGAGGAGATCAGAGGGAGTCACCACCGCCTGATTCAGGTCCCAGCTGCTCCGTTGGTGTTGGGCAGTGGGGAAACGGGTGGTCCGAGACAGCGGGCAGATTGAGCCGCGGGGAGGACATCCTTGCAGTGATGCAGGGGCATGCTAGGCTGTCTCCCAGGACCTGATCCTGCACCCATGAGGCCATCTTGCTCCCACTGTACAGAATCGGGTCCTAACAGGCCCGTCCTGGTAAGGGCCATCCAGATGGCCTGGACCTGCCTCTTCTAGGATCTGGATCTTTCTGTATAGACATATAACAGAGTGATCTCTGCCAAAAGCAAGTAAAGTTACATAGGGGAGGTGAACGTGTAACTTTAATACAAACCTAACCTACAGTAATTAGTTACCACCTTATCCCAGTGTCCCATTCTACAACAAAAACAAACTCATCGTAACCTGCTATACTTTTTGCCTTTGGATCCCATACTAGTCAGATAATAAGTCTTCCTGGCAATAATAGCTTCATATTTATAGATAACACACCCCAGATTGTACCAGTAATAAACATCCAGAGACTGGACCGTACCTAGCCCTGTGCGAGCGGTGCGGCCGCACAGGGCGCAAAGGCTTAAGGGGCGCATTTCAGCTGTCTGTGGTTGCCTGCCGCCGCCACTTTTTCTTCTCTCAGTGGCGGCAGGCAATGGCAGACAGCTGAAATGCGCCCCTTAAGCCTTCTCGTGGCAAGCTAAGCAGATCTGTCCCTCCCTGCTCTGACGCAGCGTCAGAGCAGGGAGAGACAGATCTGCATAGCGTGCCGGCGACTTGCACATCGGGCACGCCTCTTCTCTCCCGCCCCCATCCAGAAAGTGTCTAGATAGAAGTGCGGGGAGGGGCGCCCAATGTGCAAGTCGCACAGGGTGCGATTCACGCTCAGTACGGCTCTGTCCAGAGATACCACCTTTTTCAATTTCAATCCAAAGGCAATAAAATATCCAAAAGTTTACATTGATATGTATTAAGATATCCAGGAGGAATCACACAAGATAACAAGATGAAAGCAGAATCATCTTGCAAATCCTATCCTATATCACACCTTAAAAGCAGATAATGGTGGAATTTCATATGCACCATTGAGGGGTCTGAGCTGGATCCACTAGGGGTCGCTGTGTGAAATCACTGGTTTATGTGCTTATGCAGTAGCACTTTTTGCCTTAGGTTTGCTGCTCTATAATGCCATGAGGGGATGGAATATGGCAGTCTTTCAAAAGCTTAGTCCTTTCCTAATTAGTCTCTAGAGAATACCAGCTCTCAGAAGTTCTCCATATAGTGATGTCTCTTCTCGTTGTACTGACATATTTAATTCCTGATATGAGACAAATGTTTTGGAATGCTTCTTCCATTTTTGTCAGCTTCAATGAACTGCAAAAAATCATGAATTTGTTTGACACTGGTGAGCTCGATGGTTTCCTCCTCAATTAAAAACTAAAATTAAGGTGAGTTTAGTGCTTGCAGAGAAGAGACTTAAGGAACATTATTTATGTTTTACTTATTCTTTTACATATCAGGATATTTATGACAAGAAGGTTGTTCATGCATCCATCACTCTTTCTGTGACGCGATATATATCAATGTTTTAAACCTCTTGTTCTGCAATTTACTTTCCATAAAAAAAGGTTTGTTTTTCATGTGAATTAAGCTTCTGAAGCATACCGTAATTGGTCAGCACAAGTTATTTCTATAAAAAGGGAAATAGGGTCCCATTTCACAATGTTTACAATAATCAAAATAGAGATAAAATAGGGACCGCTTTTGTGTCCATTCTGCCCATTTTTGCCTGCCTACTGCCTACAAATTCTTGGAAAAAAAGTTCATAAAACTATTATGAAAGTGGACTTGGGAAATCCACTGCTTACCTCTGGGATAAGTAGCACGAAAGCTATCTAGCTTTTGAGCACTGACAGGTACTTGTGACCTGGATTGGCCGCTGTTGGAATCAGGATACTGGGCTTGATGGATCTTTGATCTGACCCAATATGGCATATTGTTCGTTCTTATGACAGATCTTATTCAACATCTGGTTTGCTCTCTCCCTTCTCCTGAATAGTCTTGAATTCTGCTCTTATTTCCAGTAGAGAAAAGGGTGGTCCAATGGCTTCTGTAGTGATTGCCCATTAAGCAGGAAAGGAACATGTAGAGGAAATTAACTCAATAAACTCAAGTTTCTATAGTTAAAGCTTTATCCTCTAACCCTCCCCATGAAAACATTTTTTTTCAGTGCTCTCCCTCCAGTTTCATGTAGATAGTAATTTTAAAAGCTATATACCCTGGTTTCCTGCTCCTTTTGCGTGTTGGTTGATTACTGCGGAAGTGCTAGTCCCTTTGAGTGGTTTATTTGAGAAGAAAATAGCTCACATTCTTCACTTTTTAAAAATCTGCACACCATGTTCGATGAAAAGAACGCTAGAATAAAAAACATATGGGAGTGTCTTTGGGCACTTTGTATACCTGGCAATTTTTAAAGTGAAGGTTTTTGTGTATTTGAGTTTTGGAAATTGCAGCCAGATGCACAGGTGAAGAACAGTCAAGGGATCTGCTCCAGTGCAGGTTGGTTGAAATTGCCTCAGTGAGGACCTCTGGACCTTGAAGTCCTCATTCTATGGCAGATGCTGTCTACTGACACCTTAATCCACTGAATATTTGAGTATTTGTGTGGAGCCCAATTCAGGAAGGGGCATGTCTGGGCCCGGTGGTGCCCTGATTCTGAAACGCAGGATGTCCACCCAGCACTCCATCCAGCCTTCCCTATGCTCCTGCTGGTGTGCTAATGTCGCAGCATCCCATTGCCATGGCGCTGTGATGCCCAGCAGGAGCCCTGAATGCCAGCTGCAGAAATAACTTCCTGTCCCTGCCGCCCAACCCCTGGTGGGGCATACTAGGGCCGGGATTGGGTGGAGGCGACTTCCCTGCAGCTGATCCCTGCCTTGGGAGGACTTCTGGCCCGATCGCCCCGCCTTCACCGCTGCTTATTCTACCTCTAAAGTGGAATAAGCAGCACATCATTCCCCCACCTACCAGACATACAGGGCCATGACCTGAATTGGCTCTGTACGTCTTGGCACCTCAGCCAGCCCCTGCTCTGCCCACTCCCCACCCCCATCCAGCTTTCCCCACACAGTGGCTCAGTGCATGCGGGGAGAGAGTAAGGCACATATACTCCAAACTAATAGCGGGGCTGCACATCCTACCAGTACATGCGGCCCCGCTATTCGTGTCTCTGAATGGGACCCATTATGTCTACCATCCCCCTTCCAGGACCCTTGTCTCAATGTGTTTTTTGTTGTTGCTTAATATATTTGAAATGGATTGTGTTGTGATGACTTTTTATTCAGATATCAGAGTTGCAGAAACACTTTCATCTTTGGTTACTTTTGATGTTCTTCAAAAATGTCTATATTAGAAAACGGTCTTCTAAATATTATACACTCTGTTATTTCATGATAGCACCTCCATTTCCAGGTTCTACCACAGATTTATTGTATTTGTAGTGCTTTCTTATTTCTTAATATTGACTTATTTCTAGGTATCATGGTCAAGGCAGGCAAGGAGATGGAAAATCAGAGTACAGTGAGTCACTTCATTTTACAAGGATTCTCTCTTAGCTCCAGACTGCAAGAATTATTGTTATTTGTGATCATACTGATAATTTACATGTCATCATTGGTGCTGAACCTCATCATTATCCTAGTCACATGCTTAGACTATAGATTGCATACACCAATGTATGTGCTCCTCAGTAACTTGGCCTTTCAGGACATCTGGTTTATATCTTCCACTGTCCTGAAAGTGTTGATCTGCCTTGAGGAAGATGATAACCATATCTCCTTCAGCAGCTGCATACTCCAAATGTATTTTTATTTGTCCCTAGGGAGCACGGAGTTCTTCATTTTGGGCACCATGTCGGTAGATCGCTATTTTGCCATTTGTCACCCGCTACAATACAATGCCATAATGACCCACAGGTGCTGTATCCAATTCATGTTAGGGTGTTGGATCGGTGGGTTTTTATGCTTTATTATACCTGTGACAATGATCTCCATCTCACCATTCTGTGGCCCCAATATCATCAACCATTTTTTCTGTGACAATTCTGCTGTGGTTAGGGTCTTGTGCCCCTCTGCCCAATGGGTTGAGCTCCTGTTTTTCAGCATTGCTTCCACTGTGATTCTGAGCTCCTTACTTCTAACTGTCGCCTCTTATATTTACATTGTCACTGCTATCCTGAGGATCCCTTCAGACTCAGGGAGGAGAAAGGCATTCTCCACATGTGTGTCACACTCTGTCGTGGTTACTATAATCTATGGCAGCTGCATTTTTATCTATGTGAGACCATCAGGGAGCTCATCATTGGTTCACATCAAAATAGTGTCCATCCTGAACAGCATGATAAATCCTGTCCTGAATCCCTTAATCTATACCCTTAGGAACAAGAACTTCAAGGAAATACTGAGAGAAACAGTAACAAAGTTTATGTTAAAATGGAAGCTAATTAATTGATTCTGACCAAGAAGACAACATGGAGCTACTAGAGATATAGGTAAAGAGACAATGGAACATGATTGGTTGTGTGATGGTCTGTTAGCAACTGAGTTGAAAGAAAATATTCATTCCAACTGAGTGGAATGACTTCTTGATATAATGAGCCATATCATATCATACTGCCCCTCTCATAGACAATGAAGGCAAAGTTGGGAGTTGAGCTAGTAAGGGAAACATTTCTGCTCCATAGAACTTGAGATATCAGGGCATATTGTCAAAGAAACAACCCTGCTATGTGACACTCTCTCTTTAATAAGGATTTTTTTGCTTTTTTATTTCACTTTTGATGGATTTGAGTATGTTGATCTACTTTTTTATTGAGGTTGCAAGGTTTAAAATGCTGCAAAGGTAAGATGAACATTCTCAGGAAAGGACAACATTTTGTTATTCAGTAATTGAATCATTTGATGTTGTTGAGTAATGGATATAAACCTATTGATGTAATATAGCTGTAAAAGCCACATTTAAGAAGAAAGAACTGGATCTTAGACTTAAGGGACTGATCATGTCATCAAAGTCTTGACTTTTCAGATAAAAAGAATGAGTGCAAACTCCCACTAAGCAGTAGCAACATTCAATCTGGTATACTTACTAGACTGGTTGGAGAAACATCTAAGAATGTGGAGGATTTGATTTAATTTTATTTCCACCTTGCACTGACTAGCCCTGAGTAAATTCCTTAATCTTCCCCTTTTAGTCTTCAGCTGAGCATAGCTATGAGACTTTATCTTGTACTTTGCTAAGAGGCACATTCTGTACTGTTGTATTACTAATTAAAGATTTATTTGGATCAGCAAGGAATATTGAACTTTGCAAGGAAATTGAACTTTTGAGCCATTCTGCATGTGAGAAATCAACTGAGAAATCATGCTGAGTCAGCTTGCTAGCCCAGAGACCAAAGCTGTATTTGCAGTCTGGTGAGAAACTGCTTACACATCTAGCCTGAGGGATACTGAAAGACCAGGGAGGAGTTCTTCTCCTAGCAAATGGATATCCATTAAAGAGAACAAGAGAGCAATTCACCTAGCCTTCGAAACAATTCTCTTAGCCAATATAGAAACATTTACCTAGCCAATGTAGACAGGATAAGAATTCATCAATTATAATGTAGACGTTTTGAGCTTCTAAAACTATGGGGGGTGTCTCCCTTGAGCATTCTCAGATGTCTGATAGTGTCTTGATTGTGTACTATGTGTATGTCACCTGAAGGCTGGGAGCAAACAAAGGCTGGAGAAGGGCTGGTCAAATTACTATTAGCAAAGGTGTATGGGGTGCAGAATATCTGTAGGGAAAAGCTCATGTGTGAGAGCTAGCTGCAACACATTTGTTACAGCCTATAAAAAGAGAGAGAAAATCCAGAACAGAAAGAGAGTAGATCTGCTTGGCCAGGCACATTCCAACGCATGAAGAATCCCAGACTTTTCTCCAGCCTTTGCTGAGCTCTCCCAGCTGATGTGTTAAGGGCTGCCATGATGCAGTTTGGTGATGTAGTATTCTCCTGTAAATAATTGCTTTCTAGTTATCTTTTCTAACTACTCATGTGTAACTAAGGGAATTACTTGCCTTTCTAAATAAGTCAAATAAGTGATTGTTTTATAAATAAACTACCTTTCTTCATTACAAGGTGTTCTAGCCTTTGTTGTAGCAAGACAACTGTGCATCCTGGCCTCTGTGCATCCAGTTGGAACCAGATGCACAGAGGTAGAGGCGATTCTGATCCCGTGGGGCAAATCTAGCCCCCCCCCCCCCCCCCGATCAGAATCGCATCTAGGCCTGTACATGCAGGCTGGAACCTGATTCCCATCGGTCTGCACATACTGGCCCCTGCCTGGCTAACTCAGTCAGGCTCCTGAATGGAGCCGTGGTGCCATAGCATCTGGTTTCCATGGTACCATGGCTCTCCCAGCCACCAACCACTTTCCGCTTTACCCACAGCATGACCACCAATCTGGCCTCCAATGGTCAGGGTCGGGCTTCAGGGAGTCCCCTGCTCCCCCTCACTATTTTGATCTTAGCCAGGCCTCCCATCCCATGATATTTAGGGGAACCTATTCCACTTCCGAGGTGGAATAAATTCCCCATCCAGTCTGCCGGCCCCGGATGAACAGGACCAACTTCAGAATTGGCCCGGTATGTCCAGTGCCATGGACTGCCCACCGCCTGCCCCAACTCCGCCTCTGCACCACCCCTTCTTGCCCCCTTCTAAGCCTCCCCATACAAACTCCTTGTTTGTATGGGGAGGCTTAGTCGGGGACTGCAAGTGGGGCGAATAGCAGGGATGGATGTCCCAGCTATACTATTGAAACATAGGCCATGTGGTCTTTTTGTCTTCATGTTTCTATCTAGTCTGTCCTTCCATATCAACCACTACAACAGTCCCCTTTTTTCCTTTAGAGATCTTCTGTGTTTGTCCCATGCTTCTTTGAATTCAGATACTGTCCTCATCTCTACCACCTCCACTGGGATACCACTCCACGGATCCACCACTCTTTCCATAAAGAAATATTTCCACATATCACTCCAGAATCTATCCCCTTTTACCCTCATCCCATGTCCCCTCATAGCAGAACCTGCTTTCAATCAAAAGAGGCTCTCTTCCTGTGCATTTATGCCACGGAGGAATTTAAATTTCTCAATCATATCATCTCTATCCCGCCTTTCCTCTAAGGTGTACATATTAAGATCCATAAGTCTGTCCTCATATGCTTTATAATGAAGACCACTAACCATTTTAGTAACCACCATCTGTACCAACTCCAGCCTGTTTATATCCTTTTGAAGGTGTGGTCTCCAGAATTGCACACAATACTCCAAATGAGGTCATGCCAAAGACTTATACAAAGGCACTAACACCTCCTTTCTTCTGTTGGCCATTCCTCTCCCTATGCATTCAAGCATCCTTCTAGTTTTTGCTGTTGCCTTTTCTACCTGTTTAGCTACTTTAAGAAAATCAGACACAATCATGCCTAGGTCCCACTCTTTAGTGGACAAAAGTACTTGAGCCCCTATACTATATTGCTCCCTTGGATTGCTGATACCCAAATGCATGACCTTGCATTTTTTAACATAAGAAATGCTGTACTGGGTCAGACTAAGATCCATCAGGGGCCATTCCAGATTTCAAGTATCTGTCATGTTTCCTAAAAGGTACACAGATACCACAATGCTTATCCTGGTGTAATCAGTGGATTTCCCTGGTCCTCTTTTTAATAATGGTTCATGGACTTTTCCTCCAGGTACTTCTCCAAACCTTTTTTAAACTCAGGTACGCTAACAGCTTTTATTACATCCGCCGGTAAAGAATTCCAGAGTTTGACTACTCGTTGAGTGAAAACATATTCTCTTAGTCCTAAATGGGCTACATTGTAGTTTCATTGAGTGCCCCCTAATCTTTCTACTTTTTTGTAGGAGTAAACAACTGATCTACTTTAACCCGTTCCACTCCATTCATTAATTTATTGACCTCTATCATATTTACAGTCACAGTTTACAGTTTATTTCAATTTTATATATCACCTATAGCCAAGGCAGTTAGGGGTTAACAGAGCAATTAAAAATGTTACAAAAAGAAAGGACCGACAGGACACACAAAAATACAAGCGGAAGGGAGATGAGAGGAGGACCTAGGTTACAGTTGCAGGCGATTGTAAAGTTAAAGTGGAAACGGAGAGGGAAGAAACGGGCAGGGTGAAGACAAGGACAAGGACCCCCCTTAGCCGTCTCTTTTCCAAGTTGAAGAGCCCTAAACCTTTTAGCCTCTCCTCATAGGGGTATCCTTCCATACCCTTTCTCATTTTTGGTGGCTCTTATCTGTACCTTTTCTAATTCTGCTATATCCTTTTTAAGATATGGTGCACAGAATTGCACACAGTATTCAATGTGTGGTCGCACCATGGAATGATGCAGAAGCGTTATAATATCCTTGGTTTTATTCTCCATTCCTTTCCTTATGATTTCTAGCATTCTTTTTGCTTTCTTGGCCGCTGCTGCACACTGGGCATAGAGTTTCAATACATTATCCACAATGGTGCCTTAATCCTTTTCCTGGGTAGTGGTTCTTAATCTGGAGCCTTGCATCGTGTAACCATAGTTTGGGTTGTTCTTCCCCAAGGATGGCATTTTCAAAAGGCATTTACATGGCTTACAACCCAGTAAACCGTGCAAATGCCATAAACAGGGATTTTCAAAGGCACTTACCCAGTTAGTGCCTTTGAAAATCCCCTCCAAAGTCCCCTATGCGCCCCATTTCTACCTGGTTAGCATCTGGACGTGTTGGGAGCATTATGGGGTAGAGTGGGGGCGAAGGCAAGCACTAACCAGGTAGCAGCAATTTTCCATACTGCCCGGTTAGTGCTCTGTGCCAAAAAGATAGGCGAGGAAAACGTGACTCTCCTCCTAGATCTTGTGCTGATGTTGGGTTGTATGAGGGGTTGAAGGCTGAGTGCTGAGTTCTTGTGTTTGATTCTGAATATGTTTAGGGTTGTCTTGTATCTGATGCGGGAGCTGATTGGGAGCCAGTGGAGGTCTTTTAGTATGGGGGTGATGTGGTCTTGTTTTGATGATCCGGATATTATTTGTGCTGCCATGTTTTGGGCCATTTGTAGTGGTCTGAGTGACTGTTTAGACATGCCAATGGGTTGCAGAAGTCAAGGATGGGAGTTATTAGGGCTTGACAGACTGTGCGGAAATGATCTTGCGTGAGGAGGGGCTTGAGGCGTCTGATTATTCTCATCTTGAAGTATGCGTTTTTGGTGGTCCTGCTGACGTGTGACTGTAGATTTAGCTCCCTGTCAAGCATCACTCTGAGGCATTTTACTTCCTGTTTTAAAGGTATTGTTGTATTGTTGACATTGATAGAGGGTGGAGGGATGAAGCTGGTGTTTCGTGTGATTAGTGCTTCTGTTTTGTTGTAGTTTATGGTCAGGTTGTTGTCTTGGAGCCAGTTGGACATGTGGTTGAGGCAGTCTATTATTTTGGTGTAGTCAGGGTTGTTGAGGTTGACTGGGGTGTATATCATGATGTCGTCTACATAGATTGTGTAATGTATCTTCTGTTCTTTCATGATGTTGCAAATCGGTTGAATATAGAGGTTGAATAGTAGTGCGGATAGGGCAGAGCCTTGTGGCACTCCTTGCTTTATCTTTGTGGGTCGTGAGGTGTTGGAGCCAATCTTGACCTGGAATTGTCTGTCTGTTAGGTATGAGTTGAACCATCTTAGGGTGGTGCCATTTATTCCAATGCTCTGTAGTCTGGTTAGGAGGATTCTGTGGTCCACTGTGTCGAACGCAGCTGAGATGTCTAGGAATATCATTAGTGTTCCTTTTTTGTGGTTGTCTATGATTTGGATTATGTCGTTGAATAGATATAACAGGAGTGTTTCAACTCTGTGGTTTGGGCGGAAGCCATGTTGGTGTATGTCCAGTGGGCATGGGTGTCGATATGGTCCTGGAGTTGGTGTTGTACAGATTTTTCTATAATCTTTGCCAGTAGTGGTATGCTGGAGATGGGTCTGTAGGCTGCTGGGTTGCTTTTATCTAGTGTGGATTTCTTCTGGATCGGTCTTATAGTGGATAGCTTCAGTTGGTTTGGCGTGGTTCCTTGTGCCAGTGGGTTGTGTACTATGTTGTGTATGGTGTGGATGAAGCTTTCCTTCGTTGCCTTAATCCATGTTACCGGGCATGGGTCTTTTGGTGCGGTGCTTGTGTTGAGCGCGGTGATGATGTCTGAAAGCTGTCTTGTGGATGGGCTGCTGAATTTATCCCATGCTTTGGTGGATTTGGTTGAGTTGGCAGTTCTGTTTGTCGTTGGTTGTGGTGTAGAATCCAGTTTTTCTTGTAGGTGATCTGCGAAGGCTTGTGGATCTATCTGCACATCTTTTTCAGGGTTGGGTTCATTGGTCAGGTGTTTTACTATCTCGAATAGTTCCCTTGGTTTGTTGTAGGCTTTTAGTATGATGTTTGTGTGGTGTTCCCTTTTTGTCTGGTTAACGAATTCATTGTATTTCCTTTGCTTCGTTAGGTATAGTGCTTGGATAGTGAGAGATTTGGAGCGTCTCCAGCGGCATTCTAGCTTTCTTAGCTCTCTTTTTATGTTGCGTATGTCTTTTGAGTACCATGGGGTGTGCTGCTTTTTATTGATGGATACTTTCCTTGCTTTGTGTTCGTTGGCTTTGGCTGCAGCATTGATGACACTGTTCCATTTGCTTACTTGCTCATCTAGCTCCTCTGTTTCAGGGGCCAGGTGGGGTAGTATGTCCTGTAGGAATTGGTCCTTGTCGAAGATTTTGAATCTTCTTTGCACGGGTGGTGTGTCTTGTGGCTTGTTGTGTCTCTCCTCTTGTGATATGATTTCTATTTTAATTCTGTAGTGGTCTGACTAAGATACTGGAGTAACTGTGGGTGTTGAGATGCCACCTCTGTCGAGTAAGTAGTTGCATGTCCCCTTGTCTTTCTATATTTTGATGGCATAAACAATCGATCTACGTTTACCTGTTCCACTCCATTCATTAATTTATAGATCTCTATCATATCTCCCCTCAGCCATCTCTTTTCCAGGCTGAAGAGCCCTAACCTTTTAAGTCTCTCGTCATAGGAGTATCCTTCCATCCCTTTTACCATTTTGGTGGCTCTTCTCTGTACCTTTTCTAATAACGCTATAGCACAGTCCTCATGTTATGGTGACTACCGCATTTTGAAATATAACACTGGTAGGGCAGAAGGCACTAATGGTTAATTCTATCTGTTTTCCTACCATTCTGGATGGTGCATCAAAATCGGTTTTGATCATGGGGAGGTAGGCGAGTCCTGCAGCATTCCCTGGGTACCTGCCTACCCCTTGCAATTGAAATTGATGGACTACCCACACTGATAGTAATATGCATATCTTAGAGGGAATCTTGTAAAATGGATCGGTGGACATCCATAAGCACATTTTGGGACATCCAAATCATGACCACCTTAGAGAATAGCAACCTTTCAAGGAGCAGTAGTGGGTTTGACTCAATAGTGTTTCTGTTATGAAATATATCATGATGCAGAGCAAGGAGCTTGAAGCATGGATTGATGTAAATTAATGGTATTCATCTACTGTAAGTTGTTTTTTATTTTAACAAATTAATAATGAATAGATATGAAATACAAAAATGGTGACTGATGAAACTGAGCCAATGATTACACGATTTTAAAGTGATTATCTTGAAAACTGATACTGTTTTGAACGGATGGTTTCCATTTATAAGGTCTTTTACTACTAATAAAAATGTTTATTAAAAGGCTGAATATTTGCTACACACAAGAAAACATTATATTAATTTCTCCCTAACTGTATATAAGTTCAATTAATTAAAATCTTGTAAAGCTAATGATTGTTTGTTGGCACTCATTGTTCTGTTCTAATGTTAACTTTTTTATTGTACCAATTGTTCTATTGTAAACCACTATGATTAACTGAAATGGCGGTATAAAAATTTCACAAATAAATAAAAATAAATAAAAAATTTTGAAATAGAGATTTTTGGTAAATATTTTATACTGATACATTTGTACTTATGGGGATCATCTGAAAAGTGTTAGTTGTGATTTGGATGTCCGAAAACGTGTGGGAGGACATCCAAACCACAGAGATGTCTCTGGAGACATTTTACAAACCTCTTGTGCAGGGATGTCCCAGTTGGGAGGAGGAACGATGGAGGAATGTCTAGAGTAGTGCAATGGACTTAGATGTCACCATTTAATTACAGAAATGTTGTCGATGTCTACAACCCTGTCCAAGATTAGATCTGTTCAAGGCATGAGTAGGCACTGGGAAAGTGCTTGTTCTGGTTGTAAAAGATCCGGAGGATGGAACATTAAGCGACCTGCCCAAGATTACAAGGAACAGCAGTGAGATTTTAAGAGTGGTTTCCCTGGTCCTAATACACTACTCTAATCATAATGCTGCTATTTTATTTATTTATCATTAATTTTATACCGCTCCTGCCTGAGATAAGGGGCGGTGTACAATGAACACATTATTACATTGAACAAATTTTAACATTCTATAATTGTAACAGGCAGAACAATGTACAAGGCAGGGTGACTGCTTTTAAGAGCATTCTAACAGTCAGAATTATGTACAAGTGGTAGGAGATGGGACTATTTACAATTGGAGCAGACACCCCAGTCTTGAATACTGCTCTGGGAATGTTTATGTAGAAAGCCTCAGACATCCATTTCGGACATGTCCAAATTTGTGAAATCATGCCTGAACTTGGACATGCCTGATTTGTTTTTTCAGACGTTCTGGCTTGGATGTTCCAGATTGCACTTGGATGTCATTTGTAAATATGCCTTGACACATCTTTTTAAAATGTCAGAAATGGCACCTAATTGCCCTTTTTACCCAGTCAAACTCTTATAAAATTAGCCTCCACATGTGAAAAACCTTTTAGTATGTGTATATATATATATATATATATATATATATATATATATATATATATATATGGAAAATAAAAATATTGAATTATATTGCTATAATTTAGATTTTATTGTTTTTTTATTACCAGCATTGTAGATTCAACTGTGTTCTGCAAGACAACACAATACAATTTATATGATGGCATCACTGTACAAAAACAACTCACACGGCTTTGATGTTCCAGGAGAATATAGGGCACATTTTCAGTACTGCAGATTTACATGGTACTTTGAAGCAGTCTCAAAAAACCCTAAACTTTCAAACACAAGCCAAGGTACAAAATGAGTTCATCACATTTTTCTGGGTTTTCCAAATTAGATCAAACACTTTTTGAACTCTCATACACTGCAAACCGTGACCCCCAGTGACCTCTTCAATGCTCTCTTCACTTCCTTGTTCTTTGGGGTATAGATGAAAGGGTTTAGCAGAGATGTTGTTACACAGTACAATAAGGAAATAATGTTGTCATCTCTCTTCAGAATGACTTGATTTGGGGTGTAAGTACATGGAGAGGACATTTCCAAAGAACAAAGAGATAGAGGCGAGAGGCACAGGTGGAGAAGGCTTTCTGCTTCCCTACTATTGAATGCATATGCAGAATAGTAGCAAGGATTTGAAGGTAGGAGAAAGTTAACAAGCAGGGAATTAGCACCACAGATATCCCTGACAGAAAAAATAGTAATCCATTGCAGTAAGTGTTCCCGCACAGGGGCGGCCCAAGAGGGGTGCGGGGCAATGTGCGGAGACTCGGTGCGGGGCCTCATTTGCATAAGAGGCCTCATCTGCATAAATATTTGCATAATGTTACCATATACTAACTTTTAGTAAACATGCCTCTTAATGAGTGTATGGATAAAGAAAGACTAAAAGATTTCTACATTACTATAATCCAGTGCCAACCACCAGACACATTAGGAACTACTACAAACACTGCCCATTTAGAACCCATAGCAAACCTGCCGTATCCTAACAGCACTACCAGGACTCACAAAGCACCATACTCTATCTATCAAAAAGAAACACTGCAAATATTAAACCAATACATTTCAGAGAATAACAATACATGACCTACTGGGGAAAGAGAACAAGTGGCAATGTCAAATAGGAATTACATAAACAGAATACCTCAGCTCAATTACACAAGCAGAACATAGACCATCACCAAACAAGGAATCACAATTTAGAAATAGGAAGACAATAATTAAACTGGGAACCCCAAAAGCCAAACTTGGAATGTACAACAACACTGTAGAAATGAAACTATAAATTAATTTCCTCTTGTACTAAACAAAGCACAGCCGTTAATGATGCACATTTCCCAGAGCTGACAAATTCCAATTAATAAATTCAAAATAAAGAGATATTTTTCTACCTTTTGTGCATTTTTTTCAGCTGCAATTACTCCAGCCACTTTCTTCTGGTTTCTTCGTGTCTTCTGCTAACTCTCTCTAGCCCCCCCATAGCCCATTATCAATCCTAACCCCCCCATAGCCCATTACCAGACAGCACCCTTCAGCCCACAGCCCATTACCAGTCTTAACCCCCCCATAGCCCATTACCAGTTCTAACCCCCCAACAGCACACAGCCCATTACCAGTCCTAACCCCATCAGCCCATTTCCTGTCCTAGCCCCCCCCCATAGCCCATTATCAGTCCTACCCCCCCCCCACAGCCCATTACCAGTCCTAACCCCATCAGCCCACCTCAAGTCCTAACCCTTCCCCATCAGCCCATTTCCTATCCTAGCCCCCCCATAGCCCATTATCAGTCCTAACCCCCCCATATACCATTACCAGTCCTAACCCACCCCATCAGCCCACAGCCCATTACCAGTCCTAACCCCATCAGCCCACCTCCAGTCTTAACCCCCCATCAGCCCATTTCCAGTCCTAGACCCCCATAGCCCATTACCAGTCCTAACCCCCCCATCAACCCACAGCCCATTACCAGTCCTAACCCCATCAGCCCATTTCCTGTCAGCCCCCCATAGCCCATTATAAGTCCTACCACACCCCACAGCCCATTACCAGTCCTAACCCCATCAGCCCACCTCAAGTCCTAACCCTTCCCCATCAGCCCATTTCCTGTCCTAGCCCCCCCATAGCCCATTATCAGTCCTAACCCCCCCCATAGACCATTATCAGTCCTAACCCCCCCATAGACCATTACCAGTCCTAACCCCCATCAGCCCACAGCCCATTACCAGTCCTAACCCCATCAGCCCACCTCCAGTCTTAACACCCCCTTCAGCCCATTTCCTGTCCTAGCCCCCCATAGGCCATTACCCCTCCGTACCCCCCAACAGCCCACCGCCCATTACAATTCCTAACCCCATCAGCCCATTTCCTGTCCTAGCCCCCCCCCATAGCCCATTATCAGTCCTAACCCCCCCACAGCCCATTACCAGTCCTAACCCCATCAGCCCACCTCAAGTCCTAACCCTTCCCCATCAGCCCATTTGCTGTCCTAGCCCCCCCCCATAGTCCATTATCAGTTCTAACCCCCCCATAGACCATTACCAGTCCTAACCCCCCCATCAGCCCACAGCCCATTACCAGTCCTAACCACATCAGCCCACCTCCAGTCTTAACCCCCCCATCAGCACATTTCTAGTCCTAGTCCCCCATAGCCCATTACCAGTCCTAACCCCCCCAACAGCCCACCTCAAGTCCTAACCACTCCCCATCAGCCCATTTCCTGTCCTAGCCCCCCATAGCCCATTACCAGTCCTAACCCCCCCAACAGCCCACAGCCCATTACCAGTCCTAACCCCATCAGCCCACCTCCAGTCTTAACCCCCCCAGCCCATTTCCAGTCCTAGCCCCCCATAGCCCATTACCATTCCTAACCCCCCCCACCAACCCACCGCCCACCACACTTCATTTCCTAACCCCCCCCCCCATAGCCCCTTACCAGTCCTAAACCCCCCCCCCCATCGGCTCAAGGAAAATTAAAAAAAAAAAAAAGCTGGCTGCTACCGCTGCCGCTGCTGCCGCAGCAGCAGCAGAATGGAGTGTCCCGCGGGGCCCCCTCTGCCCAGCTGAGTCCCTCCCTCTGCGACGGCTGAGCCCCTCTGTGCCGGCTTTCAGATTCGCGAAGGGAGAGTGACTCCCTCACGTCTCTGTTAAGCCTGCAGGGGCTTTTCCCATCTGCCCCTGCAGGCTTAACAGAGACGCGAGGGAGACACTCTCCCTTCGCGAATCTGAAAGCCGGCACAGAGGGGCTCAGCTGTCGCAGAGGGAGGGAGGGAGGGAGGGACTCAGCCGGGCAGAGGGGGCCCCGCGGGACACTCGGCAGCGGCAGTGGTAGTAGCCAGCTTTTTTTTTTTTAATTTAATTTTGAAAAAAAGCAGAATGTTCTTTGTGCGGGGCCCCCTGAAACGCGGGGCCCTGTGCAAAAAACATTCTTGCTCAATGGACGGGCCGGCCCTGTTCCCGCATGCTAGCTTAGAGTACTGCTGGCAAACCACAAAACAAATGGTTGATTACATTGGAACTACGGAATGGTAATCTGAAGCTGAAAGCAGTGTTCAGATGCCACCATAAGGCCTATTACCCAGGATGTTCTTGCCATTTCAATGCAGAGTATCCATCTCATTATGACAGCTTAGCGCAGGGGGCTTCAGATGGCAACAGACTGATTATATTCCATGATTGCCAGCAAGAACCAGTCAGTCGTACCCATAAGGCTAAAGAAATACACATGAACTGCACAACCAATAGGGGACAGGTGTCTATCCTTAATTAGAAAGTTCACCAACATCTTAGGAACTGTAGTAGAGATGTAGCAGATTTCCAAGAAGGACACGTTAAGAAAGAAGTACATGGGGATATAAAGATGTGCATCCACTGTTGTAATGAAGATGATGATGGTATTTCCCAGAAGGGGTTAGAGCAATGCAGAGAGGGATAAGTGCAGCTGCCAAGATAGATCTGAGAATCCCTGGAGGACAAATTCAGTTGCCAAGGTCTGGTTTCCTTGAGCAGCTGCCCTGAATAACTTTATCTGCAAAGAATATCAAGAAAGGAATTAACCACAGCTAAAGGGTGACAACTGATAAAATTCATTTGGTTCACCCAGGATGCTTTATTGTCATTGCCTCCACTGCTTTACTTTGGTCACCTCTCTTTCCTTGCCTTTAGCTCCAACTTCTGCAATAAAGAATATCTCCCAGGGACTGATACTTGGTGGCATCTTAGCCAGTTATAGTTAGCCAGATACGTCTGCTGGTTACCTTTAAGCAGGTATTTAAATGTAGCACCCTCCTACAGTATCTTGCTTTCTGTGCAGTTTCTTCATGTACTATGGCTACCGAATGAGTACAAGAGGACATTGTTAAGGTATGGCCCTTAACACTCAACATGCCTGCTACAAATACTTGCCCCAGAGTACCTTTGTCGCATGCGACTACGCTTTTCTTTTCCCTTTGAGTGACAGCTAATTGGTACACAAAGCAAAGCTTGGCCAATCAGAAGCAGAAAAAATCTTGAATGGAGCAAGCTGGATCTTCAGAGGAAAAAGGACAGGTCTCCAGGAGTACAGTAAATTTCCCTTTCGATCTGATTCTGGAAAGGCTGTCAGCACACTTCTGATAAAGAAAAGGAGAGGAGTCTGATGGGTATTGGCTGCTATCTGTGCAGGAGACAGTGTAGAAGTTTATTTACAATGTTGAGGTATCTTGGACCCCACAGATAATTCAGTCTGAAAGTAGTGACTTTGCAATCATACTACACTTGCTACTCCTTCTGCACTTTTGAGTAATTTCATATTACCCACTATTCGGGAATCAGAATGACATCCATAGATATTCAGACTAGGAAACAATATCATAATGAAATGTATCGACAATTGAGGGAAAGTAAATATTATGAAAAGCTGAATATTGATCCGACCCCAGATTTGCAGATTTTGGCATCTGATTTAATTTAACAAAGATACTAAAGGGAAAATCTTATATAGAAAGAAAATAAATGGGTGCAAATGCATGCTCCATCACTTGGTTTGCAGATTGTCATTCTGTGAGGGCTTGCGTGCATCAGTGATGCTGAGGGCTAAGCTATCGGTAGCTTAACTACTGCAGAGTCTGCTAAAATGGACAGGCCTCAGCTGAGGTGCCAAACCAAGACAAACCACCCATCTGGGTAGCAGCAGAATGGGATGGTGTTGGGGGTGGAGGATCATATTTCTGTGACAATGGCAACAATACTAGAATTAGCTGCATTGAAGAAAGGCCCGGCAATCTACTTCTGTATCTTGTCACGAAAACCCAGTGGATAGTCACAACAAAACAAATTGCACTATAGTGCTGAAAGATGAGACCCCCAGGTCAGAAGGCACTCACTCAACTGTCTACTGGGGAGGAGCTGAAGACTCTTCAGAGTAAAGCCAGTATGTATGATGTGGTTGGATCAAAGCATCTGACTGCTGATGTAGCTGTGCATGAAATGAGAGTCAGAAGCTGCAAAGATGTCTTACATATTGGGACATGGAATGTTCGAAGCATGATACAAGGGAAGCTGGAGGTGGTCAAGAATGAAATGGAATGTGTACAACTTGATCTGCTGGGTGTTAGAAAGCTGAAATGGACTGGCATCGGGCCCTTTGCATCAGATGATCACATGGTCTACTATGCTGGAAATGAAAGACAAAGAAGAAATGGTGTTGCATTTATAATTAAGAAGAAACTTGCAAGAACTGTAATGAAATGCAATGCAATCAGTGAACACTTAATTTCTATTTGTCTATGAGGAATGCCCATCAACACAACTATAATTCAAGTATATGCCCCAACAGCTGCAGAAGAGGATGAAATTGATGAGTTCTATGAACAAGCTAAAATTGACAGAACATGCAAACAGGATATCCTGATAGTCATGGGTGACTGGAACACAAAAGCTGGCAACAAAGAAGAAGGCAAAGTAGTTGAAAAATATGGAGTTGGCAACAGAAATGAAAATGCAGAAAGAATGATAGAATTCTGCAAGACCAATGATCTATTCATCTCAAACACCTTCTTCCAGCAACACAAGCAGTGACTGTACACATGGACTTTACCCAAGGATTATACAAAAATCATATTGACTACATCTGTGAAAGTCAACGCTGGCAAAACGCTCTATAACATCAACAAAAACAAAACCTAGAGCCAACTGTGGCACAGATCACCAACTACTAGTATGCAAACTCAAGCTAAAGTTGAAAAAGAGAAAACCACTCATGAATGTAGTGAAATATGACCTTGAGAATATACCACCAGAATATAAAGACTGCCTGAAAAATCAATTTGCTGCTTTAGATACAAATGACAGAGCTCTGGAAGAGTTATGGGATGACATCAAGAAGATTGTGTTGGAAGAAAGTGAGAAGTCTCTACAAAAGGTGAAAAAGCAAAATTGGCCAAAATAGATGATCAAAGGAACTCTGAAAATTGCCCAGAAATGCAGAGAAACTTAAGTTTGAGGAGAAAGAGAGTGACAATTGCAGAGATTTCCAATGTGCTGGGACTATTAGAGAAAGAACAAGATCAGCTTTCCTAAAGCTATGAGAGTTAAAGAAAAAATTCCAGCCTTGAATTGGAATGTTACAAGATACTCAAGGATCCATGCTGAATGATGCTGAGAAGATAAAGAAAAAGTGGAAAGAATATACAGAGTCATACGATAAAGATTAAAAGGACCAACAGCTGTTTCAACCTGTACCTTATGATCAGGAACCATTGGTGATGAAAGAAGAAGTCAAAGTAGCATTGAAAGCCTTATCAAAGAACAAAGCATCGGGTATTGATGGTGTTCCCATTGAAGTATCACAGCAATCAGATGAAGCTGTTACCATACTTACAAGTCTCTGCCAGAAAATTTGGAAGAGAGCATCATGGCCATCTGACTGGAAAAATCTGTGTTTATACTAATATTAAAGAAAGGTGATCCCACTGACCGTGGAAATTATCACACAATAGCTCTGATCCCACATGCGAGCAAGGTTGTATTCAAGATTATTCAGCAGAGACTACAACCATACCTGGAACGAGAACTGCCTGTAGTGCAAGCAGGATTCAGGAAAGGGTGAGGAACGAGAGATCATCATGGTTGTGAGATGAATCCTTGAAAAGACAAAAGAATACTAAAATGATATCTATATGTGATTTATTGACTATAGCAAGGCTTTTGATTGTGTAAACCATGAGAAATTCTGGGCCACATTGAGAAGCATGGGTATACCAGAACACCTGATAGTTCTCTTGCACAAACTTTACATTGATTAAGAAACAACAATTCAAACGGAACAAGGAGAAACAGAATGGTTTAAAATCATTAAAGGTGTAAGACAAGGCTGCATACTTTCCCCCTACTTGTTTAATTTATATGTAGAACAAGTCTTCAGAGAATCAGGACTGCATGAGGACAACTGAGGTATGAAGATTGGTGAAAGACTCATCATTGATGATAGCACATTACTGGTTGAAAATGAAGATGAACTGAAATGTTTGCTTCTCAAGATCAGGGAACATAATCTTAAAATGGCCTGCACCTTAATGTAAAGAAGACAAAGATCCTGACAACTGGCAAAATCAATAAGTTCATCATTAATGGAGAAGAAATTGAAATAGTTGATCCAAGTAGGTTAAAGTTGTCTACTATCAATAAAGAAGTAGCAAGCAGTCAAGAAATCAGACGATGCATTGCTCTTGGCAGAATGGCTATGAAGGACCTCTTAAGGCCAGGGTCAGGCCTCGGAGGTGGAATAAGTTCCCTATTCAGTCTTCCAGCCCCAGACATCCAGGGCTGACATTAGAATCGGCCCTGTATGTCTGGGGCTGTTGACTGCCCACTGCCCGCCTTAACACCATCCCTGATCCGACCCTTTCCCACCTCCATCTGCCTCCCCCATAGAACGTATGGGGAAGGTGGACTGGGCCAGGAAAGGGCCTGAATAGCGGAGATGCATGTCCTTATTAAACATCCATCCCTGCTATTTGTGCCTCAGAATGACCCCGACTGCATGTGGTGTTAGCATGGGTACAGAACATATATGGGCCTTTCTGGAATATGCTATGCACTTTTCCATGGCTGACCACACCTCCATTCCATCCCTTCTGAGCACGTTCTGAGTTCCCCATGCTAGTGCAGTGGATGGCAAGACAAGTGTTTCAGAATACAGTCAGGGACTTTTTAGCACATAAACGTACCCGCCGCATGCGCAAACCCCTTATTCGTGTTCTAGAATGACCTTCTTACTGAATAGTGACTGCTAAAAGTGTGTGCAAGTGCCCATTCATGCATATTTGTCCTTTGAAATAAGGATTTACGTGCATAAATAGTGAGTAAATTTCCATGCATACCTTATAAAATCAGCTCCATGATTGCATTGAAAATTCATGGATAGGGGCCTTATATGTTTACTTGTTGCCCCTTAATGTATTTATTTATTTAGCTGCATTTATATCCTGCTTTTCACTGGGTCAAAGTGGTTGAGGGATACATTTAACATGAGAGGATTTGAGACACATACACTAATACTTACAGGGAACATGGGCAATGGAGGGTTAAGTAGCTTGCCCAAGACCACAAGGAGTACCTGTGGGACTAAAAACCCCAATCCTTCCAGCCCAAGGTTGCTGTCCTCTAGTGGGATTTGAACCATTGACCTTCTGGCCTGTGGTACCTTACCCTAACCACTAGGCCAATCCTCCCTCTGTATAAATGCCTTGACTATCTGACTCTTTTTGTACAGTATATTTGGGGAGAAGAAAATGAGGGGAGACCACTGGCTAATCAACTGCCCTGGGAAAAGCTCCCTTGGATGGGAGGCCTCTGCTTTTGTGACTAACCAGGTCGTGGAACTGAGCCCTGTATGACTAAGGCAGCTATGAGCATACATTTGAATACAAGCAGAGAAAAATGAAAATGCTGTCTGTCAGACAGATCCAGCTGCTAATTCTTTTGCTTTTTCTTTTCTGAAAGAAACATGGAACTGGCACAGATAATACTGAATCAGGGCAACCAGATTCCTCTCTGAATCTTAGCTTAGCATGAGCCTTGCTTACCATGTCCACTGATACTATTCTTCAAGATCCTTATTGGCACAGGAGGCAAATGGTTCTAAACATGCTTTTCTCACGGGGCTTCTTTGTACTTTGCAGTTTTGTCGCTATCTTAAAACGTATTATTTTGGTTGATCTGTGTATTGATGTTTTAACTGAAATTCTCAGTATTTGTTATTTTATTGTAATTCATTAGTCTTTTGTTAGCCATTCTGGACCTATTTTTAGGGATTGAGTGGGTTAAAATTAAATTAAATATGCATGGGGTATTTGGGATTAGAATTCCCCAGAGCATTCTCTCACATACCTATTTTCGTTTAAGGAATAAAGAGTGAAGGGGTATCTTTTTAAAGTGCCATTTGGTTCTTTCAATGATGGTGGACCTGTCTTCAGGTCCATTATCTTTGCTTTGCTGTGGTTGAGAACACAAGCTATTCTTGGCTGTTGCAAAACAAAAATAAATTTATCATAGGATTCACTCATCCACAATACTGAGGACAATATTCTCATGATAAAATAATGTGCAATTATACTATTTAATTGCAGGTTAGTAAACAGGCCCCAGAGTTTTTACAGAGGTGGCAATCTATCATGAATGTGTGAGGTCTTGTTGGCTCCCATGTGAAAGGCAAAAGGGGGAATGGAAATTATATGGTTGTTACACAATACCATTTGGCAAAATATAATTTTCCTTTAACAAAAAAAAATGCTTTATTGAAAAGTTTAGAGACCACACAATAAATATTACTTAGTCCAGTAATGAAGTCCTTTGCAGGATAAGAATGGTATTTTATGCAAGAAGGCCTTACTGGGAATTGCAAAGTGATTCTAAGATCCATCTGGGCTTGCAAATATTTTCAGGTCTGAAAATACAAATGTGAATAAGAGGAAGAAGTGATATGAAACAGGAATGATATGGATTAAGGATGAAGTTCTCAATGAGGAAAGCAAACAGGTCTGGTTTTCAGTATATAAACAATGTGGGGGGAGGGGGTGAAATATTCAGCAGCAGCTGGTGCTTGTAAAGTGCATAGCTGTCGTTGCTGAAGACTAATCCTGATATTCAATGCCAAGGACCATATCGGCTACCGGCATTGAATATCAGGGTCATCACACAACCCGGAAGCTAATATTTATTTATTTATTTAGACAGTTTTGTATACCACCTTATCCTTCAATCAAGTGGTCACAAAACAATTGGGGGATACATTTAACACATGGGGATATAAGACACATACACTAATACTTACAGGGAACATGGGCAATGGAGGGTTAAGTGGCTTGCCCAAGACCACAAGGAGCATCCGTGGGACTAGAAACCCCAGTCCTTCCAGCCCAAGGTTGCTGTCCTCTAGTGGGATTTGAACCCCTGACCTTCTGGCCTGAAGTACCTTGCCCCAACCACTAGGCTACTCCTCCCTTCATAGTATGGATATGCTTAAACCTGGGTCTTGAGGATTATAACTAAGAACTCCCGAGTTAATATATGAGAAAAAGGAGCATAGAGAATAGGGAGGGAGGGAGAGAAAGAGAGAGGAAAGTGACATAAGAGAAATGGGAGAACTGCCTCAGCTCCATATAAACAGAGTTGAAGAATTTGTTCTGCATTCTTTTGGACAAAAGGCTAAAAAAATATTCCCTGCATTAACGTATAAATTTCAGACATTTTATTTACAGGGTGTTTTATCCAAGGTTTAAATATTTCAGTCTAATAAACTGGACCATTTGTAGGCAAGACTTGGTGAGTATGTTACTAGAATCATGTCCTGCTCTTAGCCAGTTGTGTTACATTTTATTTAGTCAGCTTAATAATTTCCCAAAGATATTAATCTACAACAGTTTTTATGGTTTCCAACAAGAATCAAAGTGTAGTCTTAATAGAAACGTAATAATATTTTAGCTTAAAATGATATTCTAGAAATTGCCTAGTATCTCCTCATGATGTAATAATGAGAAAACAAAACAAAACACCATATATAATGAAATTAGATGTTTTCTTGAGTGATGTAGATCAAAGAAATCATTCAAATTTTTCACCCTTTCCCCAACTAGCATGTTATCTACTATATCATTAGCATATCTTAAAGCATCTAGGAACCAACTAGTATTGACATATCATCTCTCACATAGGCTAATAATTTATCCATCAACAGATACACCCTTAGTCATGGTTTTCTTCAAAGCATCCATGACTTTCTTGTTTCTTAGAGTGTAGATGTAGGGATTTAGGAAAGGTGTTATCACACTGTTCAGCAAGGCCACCCCTTTGGTGAGATCCAGTGAGGAGCTCTCAGCTGGCCTTACATAAATGAAGATGCAGCTGCCAAATACTATGGTAACAACAGTAAAGTGGGAGGCACATGTAGAGAATGCCTTTCTTCTACCCGAGGCAGAAGGGATCTTCAAAATTGTGACCACAATGTAAACATAGGAAATTATAGTTAAAAGTAAGCAGCTCAGGATCACAAGGGAAGCAATGCTGAAGAACATCAGTTCAACATTTTGGGTGGCAGAGCATGCAAGACGAACCAAAGCAGAGTTGTCGCAGAAGAAATGGTTGATGGTATTGGGGCCACAAAATGATAACTGGAGCAACATGAGTGTAGGTAAAACAAAATCCAGGAGTCCTCCGATCCAGCACCCCAGCATCAGCAGCATGCAGCATTTCTGATTCATAATGATGTTGTAACGTAATGGCTGGCAGATAGCAACGTAACGATCCACTGACATTATGGCTACCATGAAGAACTCCATGCTTCCCATGGCTAAATAGAAATACATTTGCAGGATACAGCCACTGAAAGAAATGGCCTTATCCTTGGTTGCAAGGTTAACCAGCATTTTAGGGACAGTGGATGAAATGAACCAAATGTCCAGAAAGGCCAAATTACTGAGGAAGAAATACATGGGTGTATGAAATCTATAGTCCAATACTGTTAGAGCAATAATCACAAGGTTCCCCAGCAGAGATAGCAGGTAGATCAAGAGGAGGAGTACAAACACAGTCATTTGTAAAAGAGGGCTGAGGGTGAATCCTAAGATAACAAACTCGGTCACTCTAGTATGATTCACTGTCCCCATACCATTTGTTGTCCTCATAGCTGCTGAAAACAAAAACAGAAAGCTCTGATTTGTTGGGCTTTGTCCAAATCATGATGACCTCAAAAAGACTGATGAAGTCAATGGACTACATACAGCAAAGAGAAAAAAGCCATAGACAGATATAGAAGCAGCCAAAACTACATTTTCAGCAACAGAATAACAAACAAAAAGCAGATGCTAGTGGTGCAGTCACATTGAGCAAGCCTGACAAAGAGCTCGTGGCCACCCGATGGAAGGGATTATATGCTGCCTGATGAGATACAATTGTAGTGGCACACAATTTAGGGGGCTTACCTGATAGTGAGGAGGTGTTCTGAAAGGAACTAAGCACAGGATTGCAGTATTGACATACCCACCTCCTCCCATCTCATTCAATAATCAGTTCATATAGCATGCCAGCATGAAAAGCACTTAAGTACATTATCTACTGCTTCTAAGCAGCATGAGCAAAATGAAATATGAGATGAGTATTCCCTTGAACCTGACCTACTCAACCATGACACCGTTCATGCACACTCATCTCAGACATCCCCCCTCTGTGTCATTGCCCCAACTTAGACCAAACCTTCTCCACTCACACCCTCTCTTAGGTTTCTAACACACACACATCCCCCTACCTTAAACACCTTCACTACACTACTGCTACAGACATTCCACTTATAACTGGCATCTCCCACATAAACATACACCCACCCCCCACACACACACTGCAGACACACCGCCATATACTCCTATGGTGCCAGATAACCACTTACACACCCAACATATATTCCCCTGCCTTACACAACATACCCCTACCCACTATACATAGTCCTGGCCCTGATATCCATCCACATTCACCCCATGCCCCAGACACACTTCTGTTTCCATTAACAACCCCACACCCTTTTTCCACTTCTGGTACTTTGGAAAATATGGTGTTAAGGAGGCCCATCTTAATATCTCCAGCAGGAGCCTATTCAAATTTGTTGGCTCATCCACAGGGTTTATGAGGGTTAAAAAAAAACAGAAGGGAAAAGGGAATGGCATCAATGGTCATGATTTTTTGCCAGTCCATCTCTGAAATATAATAACAAAATGAAAGAAATCAGACTGACAAGTTCAATGGCTTACACAGTTCATAGGGGGAATAGAGCATTTAATGTACATAGTTTCCATATCTGGAAAGCTTAGAAAGTCTTGGGTTTCTCATTATGAAAAAGAAGAGAATCAAGGAAGATGTTGATGTTATAGAAACCTTTAAAATGACTTTAATTAAATTTATCTGACAGATCTTTGAACACAGATGTAACCAGTAGGATTAGGAGTGAATGTTAAATTCCAAAGTAGGTTTACATTCATATAACTGCACCAATTACCACCTCAAACTCTCAAAGTGGGGTTAATTTTGTAGGTAACCTGAGCACGTAGAATATCATGTAGCATACTCAAGGAGGCACATGTAAACTTCCCTGGGATCATGCATGCTTAAAAGCATTCATAGATAGGGGTCTGATATTTTGGCCAGCTATAGGCAAAATTGTATGCATATTATCCACAGCTTTGAGCTAAACACATGAAAGCTTTGCATTAACAAGAGGGTGATTGGGTACGGGCCAGGGGCTGACTGAAAATGTATACAGAAAGTGGTGAAAGTCACCTGCTTCCCACATCATTTCAATGCCACAAGTGAGATCAGCAAAGCAGTAGATCCTGTTTATGTGCTGAAGCAGTGAAGCAGTCGTGGGATATTATAACAGCACCTATAATATATAGCTAAAGGACTATGGTCTGCACTTTGCTTTGTCTGGTGGCTGCCACTATTATCAGGCTCATGTCTATTTTTAGGCAAGTAATATGTAGGCATTCCTGGGGGTGGGCTGGCAGTGCTTGGCAATCTTATTCAGTCACACTGCCAAGAAAACAGAGAAAGCGCAGAAAGGAGGGGAGGGGATAGACCCTTCCACAGAAGGACAAAAGTCCACAAGAACAGTGGAGGGAATCAAGGCCACACCACTAAAAGAATAAACCTTTATTCCAAAAAAACCCTTCAAGGTTCGAGACCCAACTTGACCAAGTTTCGGCTGTCAGCCTGCATCAGGGGTCAGCAGAAACGAGTTATGACTAGTCTCCTACAGAAGGATCAAAAATAATGTAAAATGTATATCAGTATCGAGACTCATGGCCCTTCTCACATGTGCCTATAGCGTCTCAGTGAGAGAGTGAGAAAAAACAGCATTCAGGTGTCGCAATCCCTGGCCATTCCTTTCCCCGGAGCCTGACCCCTGATCTGGCCTGCCATGGTCAAGGTCGGGCTGCGGGGAACCTCCTGCACTCCCTCGCCCCACTTCTGCCACCTGTACATGCCGTCCCTCGTCCAGTCTACCAGCTCCGGACGTACAGGGCTGACTTCAGAATCGGCCCTGTCTATCTGGGGCCACAGACCATACACTGCCAGCCCTCACCCCACCTCCGTGATGCCCCCTCCCACTCCCATCTAAGCCTCCCCATACAAACTCCTTGTTCATACGGGGATGGCAAGAGGGGCCAATAGCAGGAATAGACATTCCCATGGGATGTCCAACCTTGCCTTTCATGTGTCGGAATAGACCCCATAGAAAATCAACAAAGATGATCTGACATGAAAAGCTATATCCAGTAAGCTATTATACATTCATGCCTTCCTTGCCACATAAAGACTTTTTTTTTAAATTTCACTCCTCATATATAATAAGAAGCATAACCACCTTCAACATATTCATTAAGAAAGTGGACTGTGTTAAAGACATATGAGACCAATGATCGAAACTGAGAGGTTGTGACGTGTTTTAGATCTAGTGTTCATGATTCCCCTCACTAAGGTCTCTGACATATTTTTAATGAATTTGTATGTTGAAGGTGGTTCTTCTTTTTATTATATGTGAGTGTGAAATGTAATAACCCTTTATAAGGAATGGATGTATAATAGACACAGTATATACACCTATGTCCCTTCCTTATCTAGGCATTGCATTATAAAATTACCTTCTAGGTAAATGACTTTTGAAAACTGGCTTCTTATTAAAACTTTCCCTTGAATTTCTCCAAAGATTTGTCTTGACATGCCTGCCTGTATTATCCAGATTGTAAGCTGTGTAAGGCAGGGATAGTCTCTTATGTGTAACTGTACAGCAAGCATTACACATAACTTCCACTACTGTTTTATGGCCAAAAAGTAGTCATAGTAGTGCATACGACTTAATTTCTTTTATTCTAAAGCAGACTATAGCTAATCTTGATGTATTTTAAAAATAAACTGTCCCTGACATTTTTCTTCTTCTCGGTTTCCAGCATAATTATAACAAGCTGCTACTAAAGCCGCAATGCCTTAAGCCTTCATATCCAACTCCCTATGTCCCACCCCATGGCCCTGTTTTATCTAGTGCAATCATTGTTGTGACAATCTTCTGGACAAGGAATGCCAACCATAGGACTCTCCAGAATCCAGTTTGACAGGCACTAGTTGGGTTGGGCTGCAAATGAAATTTTCCCAGTGTCCCTAGCTACAGTCAAACCCTGGGCTCGGAAACTGCCACTAACTCTAATTTCTTTATTAGTTTTTTTTTCTTTTTCTATAATGCTATTCTACTACATATATACTTATCTTCTATTGACATTAATACATATGAGAACATATGAAGATAGACAAAAAGTTACCTGCCGGACTCAAAGAAGACAAAGCAATGACATGTTTCAGCATAGAAATGGGAACTCTGGAGGCAACGAAAACAAAGATAATATAAGCAAAGAATATATTTTTCACCATCACCAATGACTCTCGGCAATGACAGAGGTGGAGCGGAGGATTTTCACACCTAGAAGGCCCCAGCAGAAGACCTTGTACCAAGGTGATTTTTATTTCATTGTTTGCTAGAAACCATAGAAATGGTGCAGGGTAGGGAAAACGTGTGATATAGATTTCTGCACAAGACTATGTACTTTAAGAGGATAACACCTAATGCCATTACTGCCGAGAATATTCAACTCATAGCGTACAGTATCACCGACAGAAAAAAGAAGCTCCTCTCTCATTGTCTGACACGCAAGTTGCACTGTAAAATGCCACACCCACACCCCTCACTGTCCCTCATACAAGTCATACATCTACATTTATATTAATGATGAAACATCTCCCCCCCTCTTTGTCCCCTAGAAAAGAGTTAGCCAATTGTACGTAACAGAGGAGTTAGTCAATATGACTTTATATTAAGGAAAACAGTTCCCTTTGCTGTTTCTAATGAATAATATCCACTGTATAATGTTATAATAACCTTAGTTGGCTTGGATCTCTTACTTTCCTTGAAACATATAAGGACATTAAGAGATTTCTGCTCCTTCCCCCCCCCCCAACTCCCCCCCCCCCACACACACACACACTTTTCATCACAGCTACAGATTCAGTCCCAAATAACTCAGACTATGAAAAAAATATTTTTTTTGTTACGCACCTTTGGGCATGAAGTCCTGAAAGATCCCATAGCTCTATAATGAAGTTACTTAGTAAAAAAACAAGAAAGAATTGATTCTGATTCCACATTCTTGAAATATTAATCTGAGCTTTTCTTCATGTCTATAAATGACTTTTTCAGAAGTTCGGATTCCATTGCTCAGTGCGTGCAGTTCTTGATCATGACCTTTATATTGAAGGGCCTCTGCCTGTAGAAATCAGTTCTCTTTTTTAGAAGAAATTAATGTTGTAATGGGACATGTTAGTTATATACTGCTCTGACCTTGATTATAGGCTGAAAGGAGGAATGCTCGTTTACTGAACTGCTTCTAAGGAGTGCAGCTTGCTACCTTCTCAATATTTCTACTATGGCAGAACCCACAGGAGCAGATTACAGACGGGACTCCTGGGAGGCAGTGTCCCACCTGTTAATGTTCCAGCATGATCATGATTCCAGATACTGAGCATTACAATTTTCATAGGAAACACAAACATGTTCCTAAAATGATTTTAATTACCTATGAGGAGACCTTTAACGAAAGGGTGCTAAGCAGTTAGCACAGGCTTCTGTATGACCTAACTGTGCACTGTGACCCACAATGACTGTTATCACAGGGCCAGCGCACTTAGAGGAGACTGGTTTCCATGCTAACTCTGCATGGTGCTTTGGGGTGGTAAACGGGTGGGTTAGTGCAGAGATTGGGAGCGGTGAATGATGAAGTTATAATACCCGTGCTCAATAAGTGAAGGTATGCACCTGCACTAGTACTGCCCAGTGTTAGGATGCGGTGCAGCATGTCAACTGATGGGAACATGCTGTGCATGTCTACAGGGGCGGCTCAAGGCAGTCTGCTGCCTGAGGCGAAGAATGAGATGGCGCCCCTCCCCCCATCCCCTTAGAGCAGGGCGGGGCTTTTTCAGAAAGCCAATCAGAGACTGAACCAAATCAAAAAGCCGATTAGATTATATGGAGGAAATGCAAGATGTTTGCACACAGGGCCATATCGAACTGCAATCGCGCCTTATGCGACTTGCATCTTGGGCGCGCCCCCCTCTCCCCCCATACCTCCATCCAGCGCTGCCTGCTCTTTCCCTGCTGATGCCACCCTCTGTTTTTTTCATGGCGGTGTCGGCAGCAGGGAAAGAGCAGGCAGCACTGGACGGAGGTATGGGGAGGAGGAGGGGGGCATGCGCTTGATCTGAAAGGCGCCGGCACTCTAAGCAGATCTGTCCCTCCCTGCTCTGACATTGTTTCAGAGGAGGGAGGGACCAGACCTGCTTAAGGTGCTGCGAAAAGGCTTTGGGCGCATTTTAACTGCCTGCTATTGTCCTGCCAGCGGCAGCCGAGCAACAGCAGAGAGCCGAAATGCGCCCCCCAAGCCTTTGCGCCCTGTGCGGCTGCACTGCTTGCACAGGGCTAGGTACGGTCCTGTTTGCACACCAAGCAACTAAAAGACAGCAAGAATCAATAGCACAGTTTATAAACTAAATTATAACCCATTTTTATTTTGTTGAAAACTGCGTTATGGTTCTCCCTTTTTCTTTTTCAACATACATTTTGCATCCACAGTAGGTACAGAGCAGAACCAGGACATTCACCCACAGAACTCAATATTAAAAATAAAATCTGATTCTGATCATCTCACTAACAACAACCACTATTCTCCAGTACCACGCATATTGTGAACTAATACAAAACCCTACAACAAAGAGCAAACCTACCATACCATACCATATTAACACAAACTTCCAAAAGTCACATAAGGAGCCCATCCAAAAAAAGCATCACTGTAAATACTACAGTGGGCCCTGGAACATCTATACACCTATTTTAAAAGCTGAACATGTCAAATTACTACAGTATAGTGTAGATCTTTATATACAAACTGCATGTTAACAGAACACCTGACCTCAGTGACACACGCACAACATCGACCTTCACCAAGTACAAAATAAGTAACCACAATCTAAAGTAAAAATAAAAATATGTAGACTAAATTTAAATTGAAACCCCAAGAAGCCAGAGCCAACATGCAGTGCAAAATCACATAAATAAGAGGTGCAGTTCCTCAATACTGTGTAAAATATAAAAATAGCACAAAGTCCAATCACCAAAATTAAATAAAATTATTTTTTCTACCTTTGTTGTCTGACCATTTTATTCTCTGATCATGCTGGTCCCGATCTGAGGCTTCTGCTTTCCTGTCTTCTCTTAGCTCTCTTTCTGTGGTCTATGGTCCATGGTCCATCTGCCATTTCTTATCTCTTCTTTTGTTTTCTTCACTTCCTTCCATCAGCCCATTTCTAGTTTCAGTAACCCTCCCCAGTATCAGTCCCCTTTCCAGTCCTCCCCTCCCAGTACCTTCCAATGTCAACCACCTTGCATTCCCATGACTGCCACTTGTGTCCATTCCCTTCCAGTCCCCCTCCTTTCCCACTGTCCAGCCCCTTCTAGTCCAAATACCATCCCAGGTATCAGCTCAGGTTCACTCTCCGTGCCACCCCCAAGTCAGCTCCCTTCCAGCCACCCTACCCTCTGTCCATCTCTCTTCCAGTGCCATTCACATGTCAGCTCCCTTCCAGCCTCCTCCCTATTACTCAGATACCTACCACTCCCATCCCCAAGTGTCAGCTCCCTTCCAGTCCCCCTTCGGTACATTCCAGGTGTCAGCTCCTGTCCAGCCCCCTCCTTCCCTTCCTGCCCCATCCTTCCCCTGGCAGACCCTCTCAGTATCTGCTCCCTTCCAGTCCTATTCTACCATCCCCCCCCCCCCCGCATCAGCCCATTTGTAGCCCTAGCCCCTAGTTTTCTCCCAGGGCCAGCAGCACTCTCCTCCCCTCCCCTATTAGCCCATTTCCTGTCCCAGCCCATTTCTAGTCCTATCCCCTTTATCAGCCCACCCCAGTCCTAGCCCCCTAATCAGCCCATTACCAGTCATAACCCTCCAATAAGTCCATTTTCAGTCCTAGCACCCCAATCAGCCCATTTTCTGCCCTAGTCTCCACCCATATCCCATTACCAGTCCTAACCCCCCATCAGCCCATTTCCACTTCTAAACCCCCATCAGTTCATTTCCAGTCCTAGCCCTCCCCCGGTAGCCCATTACCAGTCCTAGCCCCCTCCGATCAGCCCATTTCCAGTCCTAAGCCCCCATCATCCCATTTCCAGTTCTAACCCCCCCCCCCCCGATAGCCCATTATCAGTCCTAACCCACCTCCTGATCAGCCCATTTCCAGTTCTAAACCCCCATTAGTCGATTTCCAGTCCTAACCCCCCCATCATCCCATTTCCAGTTCTAACCCCCAAAATAGCCCATTAACAGTCCTAGCTACCTCCTGATCAGTCCATTTCCAGTTCTAAACCCCCATCAGTCGATGTCCAGTCCTAACCCCCCATCAGCCCATTTCCAATTCTAACCCCCCATAGACCATAACCAGTCCTAGCCCCCTCCAGCCCATTACCATTCCTAACCCCCCATCAGCCCATTTCCAGTTCTAAACCCCCCCAATCAGTCCAGTTCCTGTCCTAGACCCCCCCCCCCCATAACCCAGGGAAATTGAAAAAAAAAAAACCTCTGGCATAAGAAGCAGCTGCTGCTGTTGCTCTAGCGGTGGCAGCAGCAGAAAGAGGAGCCCCGCGGCCACCCGCCCCCCCCCCCCCAGAGAGCCTGCTGGTTTCCCCAGCTCTGCTTTGCAGAGCCGCGGCGAAGGGACATTGTTTCCCTTAACCGCGGCTCTGTTAAAGCTGTGCCCACGGCACTGATGGGAAACAGGAAATCCTGTTTCCCATCAGCACCTCGGGAATTACCATACCCCTACCCACCGTACATATCTTGCTCCTGATATCCATCCTTTTTCACCCCATGCCCAAGACACACTTCTGTTTCCATTACATAGATGTACATGGATCCTACTACACATACAAGCTTGTGCCTGCCTTGGAGCAGGAGCTTTCAGGAAGCTTAGGTTATAAAGGCAGATAGACACATAGAAAATCAACACAGATGATCTGATATGAAAGGCTATACCCAGTAAGCTATTATGCATTCATGCCTTCCATGCAGCATAAAGACTTTTATTAAATTTCACACTCATTTATAATAAGGAGCAACATAACCACCTTCAATATAGAAATTCATAAAGAAAGTGGAAAGTGTTAAATGCATATGAGACCAATGATTGAAGCAAGGGTTGCAATGTGTTTGAGATCAAGTGTACATGATTCTCTTCACTGATAGTCTCTCTGATGTTGAACATAGTTGTGCTGCTTCTTATTATAGATGAGTGTGAAATGTAATAAAAACTCTTTAAGGAATGGATGTATAATAGCATTTGTAAAATAGACACAGCATATTACACCTATGTGCCTTCCCTATCCAGGCATCTCATTATAAAATTGCATTCTAGGTCAAGGACTTCTGAAAATGGACCTCTTATTAAAACTTTCCCTTGATTCTCTTCAAAGATTTGTCTTGACATGCCTGCCTGTATTTGTCAGGTTGTAAGCTGTGTAGGGCACCTATAGTCTCTTATGTGTATCTGTACAGCCACAGTTAGACATACCTTACACCACTGTTTAATGGCCTAATAGTAGTCATAGTGGTACATTTTTTTGTGCCATTGAGTCAGTGTGGACTCATAGCAACCCAGCTACCTCTGGGTTTTCTTGGCAATGTATTACTGGAAGTAGATTGCCAGCCTTTTCTTCCAAGGCAATGGAGGGTAAAGTGACTTGCCTAAGGTCACAAGGAGTGCCAGTGAGAATTGTACCCTTGATCTTCTGGGTACTAGGTAGTTGCTCTACCACTAGGCTACTCCTCCACTAGTGGTACATAAGGCTCAGCTATAGTCTACTCTAGAATAAAAGAATTTAAGCTTGATGCATTTTAAAAATAAACTGTCCCTGACATTTCCCCATCTTCCTATCGGTTTCCAGCATAATCAGAAAAGGCTCTTACTAGAGCTGCGGTGCCTTATGCCTTCATATCCAACTACATATCTCCCATTCCCTGGTCATGTTCTATCTGGTGCAATCATTGCTATGACAATCTTTTGGACGAGGATGGCCAACCACAGGTCTCTCTGGAATCCAGAGTTTGACAGTTAGACCCTAGATGGTTTGGTTTGAGTTGCAAATGAAGTTTCCGCAGTGTCCCTAACTCCAGTCAAAACCTGTGCTCCGAAACTGGATCCTAATATTGCATATGGCAATGCATGGCACTGATGCTAACACATCTGGATAGTCAGTCCTATTCCAACTGCTGGTTACTTTATTAGGTTTTTTTTTTCTATAATGCTACTGCACTAGATATATTCCTATATTCTAATGATATCAATACATACGAGAATGTATGAAGATAAACAAAAGGTTACCTGAAGTTCTCAAAGAAGGTAATGCAATGTCATGGTCCAATATAGAAATGGGAAGTTCCCTGGAGACAGGAAAACAATGATATTGTAAGTGAGGAATATATTATTCACCATCAACAATGACTCATGGCAATGTCACAGGTGGAGAGGAGGATTTTCATACCTAGAAGGCCCCAGCAGGAGACTATGTACCAAAATGTTTTTATTTCATTGTTTGCTAGAAACCATTGAAATAGTGAAAAAATAGGGGAAACGTGTGATATAGATTTCTGCACAAGACTGTGTACTTTAAGAGGATAAAACCTAATGTCATTACTGCTGAGAATATTCAACTCATGCCGTACAGTATCACCGACAGAAGAAAGAAGCTCCTCTCTCATTGTCTGTGACATGCAAGTTACACTGTAAAATGCCACACCCACTCCCCTCACTGTCCCTCATACAAGTCATACCATCTACATTTATATTAATGATGAAACATCTCCTCCACTCTGTCCCCTAGAAAAAAGATATACCATTGTACGTAATAGAGGAGTTAGTCAATATGACTTTATATTAAGGAAAACAGTTCCCTTTGCTGTTTCTAATGAATAATATCCACTGCATAATTTTATATCAACCTTAGTTGGCTTGGATCTCTTACTTTCCTTGAAACACATATGGACCAGAAGAGATTTCTGCTCCTCCCTCCCACAAAAAGCTTTTCATCGCAGCTACAGATTCAACCCCAAATTACTCAAACTATGAAGAGATGCTTTTTTTTTGTACGCACCTTTGGGCATGAAGTCCTAAAAGATCCCATGTTTCTATAATGAAATTATTTAGCAAACAGCAAAGAAAGAATTGATTACAATTCCACATTCTTGGAATACTAATCTGAGCTTTTCTTCATGTCTGCAAATGACTTATTCAGAAGTTCAGACTCCATTGCTCAGTGCGTGCAGGTCTTGATCATGGCCTTATATAGAATAGCCTCTGCCTGTAGAAATCAATTATTTTTTTAGAAGAAATGAATGTTGTAATAGGACATGTTATTTATATACTGCTCTGACCTTGATTATAGGCTGAAAGGAGAAATGCTCGTTTACTGAACTGCTTCTAAGGAGTACAACTTACTACCTTCTCTATACTGTATTTCTTCTATGGCAGAACCCACAGGAGCAGATTATGGACGGGACTCCTGGGAGGCAGTGTCCCACCTGTTAATGTCCCAGCATGATCAAGAGCAAATGTTTCATGACTCCAGATACTGAGCATCACAATTTTCATAGGAAACATGTTCCTAAAATTATTTTAATTACCTATAAGGAGACCTTTAACTGAAGGGTGCTAAGCAGTTAGCATGGGTTTCTGCATGCGCTAAATGTGCCCAGTGGCCCACAGTAACTCTAATCATGGGGCCAGACGGATTTTCATGCTATCTTTGCATGGTGCTTTGGGTGGTAAGTGGATGGGTAAATGTAGAGAGTAGATGTGGTGAATGCTGTGACGTTAACACGCTCGTGCTAGCTGCAAAGTTTGTAATTAGTGTAGTATGATTATCTCTACCTCAATAGGTGAAGGAAATATACCTGCACTAATACTGGCCAGTGTTAGGATGCGGTGCATCACATTAACTAATGGGAACATGCTGTGCATGCCTAGGACGGTCAACGTAGTGGTGTTGCACCTTAAGTGCCATGGTTTTGTGAGCTATTGGAGCATGAGGTGCAAAACCACAACACATTTTTGTCAAAGGGCTCATTCTAGGACCTGGAAGGTACATCATTAGTATACATGTGGAGATCAGTCAAGGGTTGATTTCCAAGACAAGGGAAACATAGAATAATAAGATGGGGAATTTCAATGAAAACGTCAACACATTAGCAAATGGGACAGTGATTAATACTATTAAAGTGAGTTTTAAAATGGATCATAAGGCATGTTTCACCTGTCAATTCTGCATTCAGACCAAGAAGGAATACTGTTTGCAAACGGAAGATCCAGCGCTGCTCCCTCTTCTGTCAGTTGTAAAGGCGAAAGGCGGTTCCCTCCCTGAGGATCCACAGGAATAAAATCCAAAATGTGCCAATAATTGGTCAAATGCAGAATTAGATGGTCCAATTTACTGAAATCATTCTATTGATGATCTGTGTCTATTTCTATTTAAATGGAGCTGGCGGATTCCTCCTACTGGTGAGGGGTTTCCCCTGTTTATTGGCTGCGTTTCTGCTGGCCTTATTTCTCATTGACTGCAGGTTCTCTGATAGCAGATATGACTTCAGACGCCATTCTTTGAAAGTTCACTTGACTGGGGACCACTGTGGGTATTTGATTTTTGCATTGTGCTTGAAAGCTAGTCAAGATAAATTTTCTTTTCATCCTGAAGCAGGACCAGTGTTATTGGTCCAAAACATGACACATTGTTGATGATGGACAGAGTTTTCAGCACAAGCTAAGTCATCGTGTGTTTATGAGACATTGTTTAGAAAGCATTTCTATATTAGATTTCTAATTGAAAAATGAAAAATGCATGCAAATGAGGTCCAGTGAATATTTATTTATTTAGCTGTGCTTATATACCACTTTTCAGCAGGTCAAAGCAGTTTACAAATATATGCTAGCAGGCACTATGTATTCCCTTGTCCCTGAATGGCTCACAATCTAAGTGTATCTGAGGCAATGGAGGGTTAAGTGGCTTGGCCAAGGCCACAAGGAGTGGCCATGGGACTAGAGACCTTAGTCCCTCCAGCCTGAGGTTGCTTGTCCATATGTGGGAATTGAACCCCTGGCCCTCCAGCCTGAGGTAACCTGTCCCAACCACTGAGCCATTCCTCTGCACGTGAGCCTGCATCATTCTTGTGCCAACCCCGATGTCAGCACATGCCCTCCCATGTGATAATTAATATGCAAAAGGCCCTACTTTTCTAGCCTTCATTAAAACCTATTGACCACACACTTTCTAGGCCTGTGATATTAATTCCCAGATCTAAAGGATTAGTATTTCCTAAGCAAAGTACGTTGATGGGGACTTTGTGGAAGCATTTGTGAAAGCTTTTAACTGCAATGGTCCATTTTGTTTCCAGTAGTGCGCCTTTGAGCTGGTGCATGAAACAGCTTCTCTGTACATTCTCCAGGTGATTACTAATCTGTTCTGGTTTTATCTCTTAAAGATTGTAGGTAAAGAGGGTATCAGGAACTGTTGAATACTGTATAGATAAAAATTGATTAAAGAAATATTGAAGACTTAAAAATAATAAAAGAAGGGGGTGTTTTCTAAGCCAGTGATGTGGAGTTTTCTATTTCCCCTACGGCTGTGATTTGCCACAGAGAGATCTAATAATGTCCTGAGGCTTTTTCTCCCGTTTGGTAAAAATACTGAGATTTGCATGACTGGCTGATATTTCTTTTGTTTTAAAATTGGATTCATAGAACAGAACCCTTTTTGGTCAATTTTAGTCCTATAGAGGTATCAAGGTTGATAGTTTGAGATATTGAATGATTATAGGAGTATATTTATACTCTTTTTGTGATACTTCACTGCCTGTGCTGTTACTTGGTTTAATGAATGTATATGAGATAGACATGCATGCATAATACCTACAGTACATTGCATGCAAATCTACTGAAAACACGGTCCCTTAAAGGCCTTTGAGGACTGGGAGTAAATAAATGCCATGGTTCCAGAGACAGGGTTATTCTTTCCCACGAATAGCAGGGATGGATGTCCCAATGGGACGTCCAGCCCCGCTATTTGTGGCTTCTCTGTCGGCATCTAATTTCCCCACCGGTTGAACGGGGAAATTAGACATGGGTGGGGAAGGGGCGGATCGGGGGTGGAGTTAGGGCAAGTGGTGGGCACTCACCAGCCCTAGACTTACAGAGCTGATTCTAATGTTGGCCCTGTACATCCAGGGCTGGCAACTTGTACAGGGAGGTTATTCCACCTCTGAGATGGAATAACTTCCCTAGATGTCCTGGATCGGCGGGCGCAGGGCGTGGATGGGACAGGGGGGCCGAGGACATTACCTGCAGCCCGACCATGGCCTTAGGAGGCCGGATTGGGGTTCTGGCTGTGGGGAATGATTTGACAGAGCCAGTGGCTGGGATAGCGGCTTTACAATGGAGCCGTGGTGCCATGGCAACCATATGCCATGGCTCCATTGTAAAGCCCTGACTGAGTTAGTCGGGCATGTCCTATACGTGAAGGCTGGGCTTAATCACAGTCCCAGCCTGCACATACAGACTTGTTTGCAATTCTGATCTCACAGGGCTAGACGTATCCCGCGGGATCAGAATCACGACGCCCTCTGTACGTCCAGTTCAGACCGGACATACAGAAGGTTTGTACATCCAGGACAGAATCGGGCCTAGTGTGTCCAGCAAGGATGAGATTTTATTAATCTAGCAGGACTGGTTAAAATCAGGAGCTCTTTGAGCTCCAGTCTGATTAACCTTTTTCGGCCTTCAATGCTGCACCCTTGCGACACCGTGTAGAAATAAAAGTGTGGAGTATGTATTGTGCAGTCTTTTTGACAATGATGCCCAAAGATTTAGAAATCAAGAGGAACACAATACATTTCAAAGAAATATTACCCCAGTTACTGAAATAGCCTACAATTTTATTTTCCTGGTTATATGGTAATAGACGAAAAAGGGTTGAATTACTATAATCAGTTACAGTCTACTGATTTTTCCAGGGATGAAATTCACTCTTGCCATCTGCCAGAAAAATTCCTGTTACCGAATTTCTTTCTTCTTGTACTCTGTTGGTCCACTCAGTACTTTTTAGCTGGGCCACAGAGACTACAATTTTCAAAATGTTTCATTCACTGACATCTGAAAATAAACAGGAAAAGGAATGAACACCTCCAATACTGGTCAGACCAGTTCTTTTCCTCTCCACAAGCTTCTAAATAGCGCACACGGGGGGCTGTGCATTACAGTTGTTAGCATGCCTTAAAATTTTAGTGCAAACTAAATTGATTTAATGTGGGTTAATTCATAAATTCAGTTATCAATATAAGCTCAAATAAAACTGTATAATAAAATAGCTTACAATTCAGGATTCAACATCTTTCAACAGGATAAATTCTAATTTGACATTTAAATGGCAACAGAGGCAATTAAAAAGAAGACACATGACGAGGGATTTAAGAAGGAATGTCTATGAAGAATCTGGGACATTCCGAGCACAACATCCAAAAAAATGGGGGTATGGCAGAAGTGAAGGGAGGCGCATAGAAGTGCCTTCTGAAATCATTCCATCTTGGCTCTGAAAGATGAACTTCCCAATAACTGGTTAACTGGAAAGATGAACTTCGCAATAACTGGGCCAGGGGCCCGTGAAGACAGCAAGGCCCGGAACATGCTCAGGTGTCGGCCATCTCACAGATGTAGATGTCTCTGAATTGCACGGGCTCAGAAATGGGTACTTGGATGTGAAGGCCGGGGAATATCAAAAGGGGAATAACTATGTTTTGAGACATGCGTGGCCCAGTTGGCCATTTCAGATAGACAAGTGGCAACAGGCCAGTAATAAGTTTAGAGTATGATTTATATGCAGGTTTCTTTTGCGATGACAACACATTTTACTTTTCCCCCTGGAAGCATTGCATTGTGCGTCAGCCGTATTTGATTATAATCCCTCTTCGAGTGAAAAAATGATTTTAAATTATTGGGTTTTTTAAAAATCTTTATGTGACTGCCTCGTAGCTCAAATTTTAGCTCAGTTTTATTTGAATTTCCAGGATCCCTATGCAAAATCTCAGTGAAAATTTGCATTTTTTATGCAATTTCATTCAATCCAGTCCATATGATTTTAGCACCATTCATTTCAAATCTCGTTGTAAATGAACCCGCATTTCAGCATGAGCTAGTGGATGCACCTTATTAATCAATCTGCTTTCATCTACTAATGCTTTGCCAGTATGCCGGCTGAAATGACAAAAGAAGTTAATTCGTACCACTGTCAACAGTCCTCCAGTGGTGCCTCATGATGGCAATTCTATAAAGGGCTAGGAATACGCATAAATCACTATTCGAAAGGTCTGATATGTGTCAATGGACACTTACACACATGCTTTAGGTGGTCCGTACTCTGTTAAGCTTGTGAGTAATTTCCATTGTGTGTACTTTTGGTTGGAAGGTGGAGCTTGGGCTCAATGTAGGAAGGGCCGGAATGTATGCATGTAAGTTTTAGAATGTTATGAAATATGTGCATATCCTCCACATCTAGGTGTGGGCATTTATACCTGCTCTACAGCAAGTATGTCATGATGCACCTGTTCTAAAAAGTAAAGTACAGGCCATACATAAACACCAGGAATTGTGCTTTAAAAGAAGATGATAAAATTACCCTCCACATGCCTGGGACAATCTTCTTGAGCTGATGTGCGATGACCCCTTTCGGGCCATATTCAGTGCCACCTAAAAATCCATTTTTTTGAGGCTGCTTTTAAATCTTGAATCCTGTTTCCTCTTGATCATGTTCTTGTGACTTTTAATCATATTTATTGTAATAAATTAATTACCCAAAGCTCCTTTTCAGTATGTCTTGGGTAGGCTATAAGGTCCATGGAACAAGAACTTTTATTTGTATCTATACAGCACTGTAGGCATCTATTAGTGCAGTAGAAATGATAAATGACAGAACTAGATATATCTGGGACTCAACCCACAGAAATATATGTATGTCTTGTCACCTATGTTGAATGTAGACCCCTCGTTATATCCCTAACCACTTTGATTGAAGGATAAGGTGGTATACAAAACTGGCTAAATAAATAAAATATGTGCTCAATACTGCAGCGTCTTTCCAAGATCCAAGTAAAGAAATCTTGGATTAAGTGCAATGGATAGCATGAAATTTAAGATCAGGTTGCGGGTTAGAGCGAGGTTGATCTTAGGCATAGGATTCAAGAAGGGGTGAGGAAGAAGGTTTAAGATATGGATGGGTTAAAATAAGGATTAGGGTATATATTAGGGTTGAGGATAGGATAAGGGTTAGGTTAGGATATCTTATTGGTTAATGCTAGGATTAGGGATCTGGCTAAGGTTACAGTTCAGATCAGGATTAGAGTTAAAGGTAATACTTGGAAATATTCTCTAATTTTTCATTAAAGTGCAGGTATGTAACAGAAAAAAAAAACATCTTTAGTATCTAAATGAACATATTAATGTATAATCCAGTGTAGTAAGAAGTGTACCAATTTTCTTAGTAATCTCATCTATCCATAAACACTACACCTCACTATATTATCATCCCAAATCAAGATGAAAGCCATTTTTTCCTATTACAAATACCTCCTATATCTTTCCAATTCATCTGAAGCATTTTGGGGAAAAAATTAATTTCCGAATAGAACACTCACTGAGAGTACTCTAAAACAGGGGTGCTCAGTCCAGTACTCAGGATGCATCTACTGTAGCCAGTCAGGTTTTCAGGATAACCAAAATTTATATTTAAGAGAGAGATTTGCATGCACTGCCTTCATAGTGTGCAGATTTATCTCATACCTATTTATTGTGGATATCCTGAAAGCCTGACTGTCTAATTGTTTCCAAAGGACTGAGTTAAGAACCCATGTAAGGAACCAGCTGCTTCTTTGCACGGAGGTGTGTGGAGCCAGGGCATCGGCTCGGGAGGCTGCTGTTGCCGCTGCAGCTGAGGCCTGTCTTACCAATGCAGGCACTCACTGGACAGCCCTACCTGCAGGGACTTCCCTTCGGGGAATAAAGTTGTACCGGGAAGTGAGAACTGTGAACCAGCTGCTTCTTTGCACGGAGGTGTGTGGAGCCAGGGCATCGGCTCGGGAGGCTGCTGTTGCCGCTGCAGCTGAGGCCTGTCTTACCAACGCAGGCACTCACTGGACAGCCCTACCTGCAGGGACTTCCCTTCTGGGAATAAAGTTGTACCGGGAGGTGAGAACTGTGAACCAGCTGCTTCTTTGCACGGAGGTGTGTGGAGCCAGGGCATCGGTTCGGGAGGCTGCTGTTGCCGCTGCAGCTGAGGCCTGTCTTACCAACGCAGGCACTCACTGGACAGCCCTATTATTGAGGTCCTACTTTGTTCTATAATTTTGGAGTTATCTCTTGACGCGGAGCGTGTGCACGGGGCGTGTGTCGAAGGGGCGTGGTCAAAGGGGCCTGTTTGGCCCCTTTGACGCCCCTTCGACGTCACTTCACGGCACCGCACCGTTGTATATTTTTGTATATTTTTCCCTCGTATGTCCGGTGTCAGGATAGGTTGTTTAGGCTCACTTGCTTGGAGTTTTTCCTGTTAACATTTTGGAATTTGTTATTGGCATTGGTGGGTTATTCATCCTCTCCCTTTTATAATGGGGAAACGGAAGGCCAAGCCCGGGAGTAAGGCTTCAGGGACCACAACCGGAGATTCTAAACCGGTTGGGCCCTTAGATAAGCATTTTGCTCCTGTTCCAGTGGCACAGTCTTCCCCGGAAGGGCTGTCTTGGAGTTCAGGCGGGAGATCTCCTCCTTTATGCCCTGTTCCTGGTGATATCTCTGGTCATTCTATACAGTCCTCTTCTTTGGTAAGGGATTTACCTTCTCTCAAGTTACCCACTCCTGTTTTGTTTTCAGAAGTGGGAAGTGCTTCTGCGTTTCCTATTGTTTCTTCTGAAGCGGAGATTACTATGCGAGATTTGTGGGGGGCCTTAAAATCTATTGATCATAAAGTATCAACGTCTATAAAATTCCTTATGTGTTTTCTCGCAAGAGGCCACAGTAGCTCTGCGGCAACTTGACGATAAAATAACTTCTACAGATTTGGCTATTACAACATTAGAATCCCACGTTCTTCCTTTACAAACGTCAAGTATTGCTGCTATAAAGGATTCATTATTATTACATAGTAAGGTTGAAGCTCTGGAGAATTCCTTAAAGTCCTGCAATTTGCGTTTTCTTAATTTTCCTTATTCCTCTTTGCTTTCTCATAAAATTCTGTTGGATAAGAACATAAGAACATAAGATATGCCATACTGGGTCAGACCAAGGTCCATCAAGCCCAGTATTCTGTTTCCAACAGTGGCCAATCTAGGTCATATGTACCTAGCAGTTTCCCCAAGGGACACAGGTTCCACAATGCTTGTATTGGTTCAAGCATTGATATCCTGGGCCCCTTCTTAATAATGGCTTATGGATCTTTCCTCCAGGAACTTGTCCAAACCTTTTTTAAACCCAGCTACACTAACAGCCTTTACTACATCCTCCGGTAACAAATTCCAGAGTTTGATTACACGTTGAGTGAAAAAATATTTTCTTTTATTAGTCTTAAATAGTTTACCCTGTAGCTTCATTGCATGTCCCGTAGTCTTTCTATATTCTGATAAGGTAAACAATCGATCTATATTTACCCGTTCCACTCCGCTCATTAATTTATAGACTTCTATCATATCTCCCCTCAGCCGTCTCTTTTCCAGGTTAAAGAGCCCTAATCTTTTTAGCCTTTCTTCATAGGAGTATCCTTCCATCCCCTTTACCATTTTGGTGGCTCTTCTCTGCACCTTTTCTAATAACTCTATATACTTTTTAAGATACGGCGACCAGAATTGCACACAATATTCAAGGTGCGGTCTCACCATGGAACGATATAGAGGCATTATAATATCCTTTGTTTTCTTTTCCATTCCTTTCCTTATCATACCTAGCATTCTATTTGCTCTCTTGGCCGCCGCTGCACACTGGGCCGAGGGTTTTAACATGGTATCCACAATGACGCCTAAATCTTTTTCCTGGGTGGTGGCTCCTAATGTGGAACCTTGCATCGTGTAACCATAGTTTGGGTTTTTCTTCCCTAGGTGCATAACCTTGCACTTGTCCACATTAAGTTTCATCTGCCATTTTGATGCCCAGTCTTCCAATTTATCAAGATCCTCTTGCAATTTTCCACAATCCTCTTGGGCTTTAACAACTTTAAATAGTTTTGTGTCATCTGTAAATTTGATAACCTCACTCGTTATTCCACTTTCCAGGTCATTTATGAATATGTCAAAAAGCAGCGGACCCAGCACAGATCCCTGGGGTACACCACTATTCACCTTTCTCCATTGGGAAAATTGGCCATTTAGCCCTACCCTCTGCTTTCTATCTTTTAACCAGTTCCTGATCCACAATAGTACACTGCCTCCTATCCCATGACTCTTTAGTTTTGCCAAAAGTCTCTCATGAGGGACCTTGTCAAAGGCTTTCTGAAAGTCCAGATACACAATATCAACCGACTTTTAAAGATGTTTTGGCCATCTCGGATTTAATTGACATTTCCTCTATATATTATATTCCCTCCTCAGTCAAGCAAGTTAATGTGGTAGAGGGTGAACTTGATAAAATTGTTGCCCCTTTAGAGAATCTTACTGCCTTTTTGGAGGACTCACAGGATAATATTGATGCGTGGGCCACTCTTCTGGTCACTTTTACCTCAATTGAAGTGAAACAACGTATTCTTCGTGCTTTTTTTAAGGCGAAATTGACCAAGTTTTGTCGCCAGCGCATTGATATTTTTCCTGATGTCGCCCGAAGCACTCAAATGCGTAGGAAGCAATTTCTAAAGTTGAAGCCTCAGGTGTTGGCCTTGGGAGCTTCGTTCTTTTTGCGTTTTCCTTGCAAATGCCTTATTGGTTTGGGTGATGCTTCCTATGTGTTTACCGATGTGCTCCATTTAGAAAGATTTCTGGCTGATAAAAAAGTTGTAGAATTGGATCAGTGATTAATAATTGACCTCCTATTTGGGACGTTTTGTTCCTTTTTTTCTTTTATTTTGTTATTTTCATTTTGAATGTTGTTCAGCATGGTTCCATGATGTGGACTGTATCGTGTTTGTTTCTTTTTCTTGTAAATTTGCTGTAAGAGGTAGTTTATCTCTTGCTTTTGTATTTTGATTGACCTTTACTTATTTGGTTATTGTAATTGACTAAAATCTCAATAAAAAAAAAAAAAAGAACCCATGTAAGAGAGTGATGGTGTGTGCCACAACTGACATTTCTTTGCAACAAGTCAATGTCATTAGAACAATGTTTTCAACTCGGTCCTCGGTTCCCACAATGGATACATACAGTATGATATATACAGTATTTGCATGCACAGGCGGATATTCTGTGCCGTGAATAGCAGGTGTGGACGTCCCAATCAGATATCCATCCCTGATATTTGTGGTCTCCCTGCCGGAGTTAACTTCCCCAGTGGTGGATGGGTAAGTTAGATGGAGGAGGAGGAAGGGCAGATGGTGGGCAGTCGCCGGCCCTGGACATACAGGGCCGATTCTAATGTTGGAGCTCTACATCCAGGGCCAGCAACTTGTATTGGGAAGTTATTCCACCTCCGAGGTACAATAACATCCCCAGACATCCTTGAGTGGTGGCCCAGGGCACGGATGAGGCAGGGGGGCCCAAAGACATTCCCTGTAGCCAGACCCTGGCCTTAGGAGGCCAGATCGGGGGTCAGGATGTGAGGAATGAAACTGTACAGCCGGCAGCTGGGGATCACGGCTCTTCAATGGAGCCACGGTGCCATGGCAACATGACGCCATGGCACCACAGCTCCATTGAAGAGCCCTGACTGAGTTAGCCAGGACAATTCTGTACATGCAGCCCAGGTTGAATCGCAGTCCCAGCCTGCACGTACAGAACTGTTTGTGATTCTGATCCCGCGGGGCTAGACATGCCCTGCAGGATCAGAATCACAAATCCCTCTGTACGTCTGGCTCAGACCAGAAGTACAGAGGGGCTTTATGAGCCCTACAGTCTCCATTCTATGCAAATTTATTTCATGCATATTCATTATGGATACCCTGAAAACCTGACTGGCTAGGTGTACCCCGAGTACTGGGTTGATAACTACTAATCATGTGATTACTGCTTGAAATGTTGGCAGTTCTGATTTTATAAAGTCAGAAATTTCATTTTTATCCCAATTCTTTTGCTCAAAACACAAAGCACCTCCTTATTCCTCAAGCTGTAGATCAGTGGGTTCAACATTGGGATTAAAACAGCATAAAACAGGGCAAATAATTTATCCACAATGGGTGAATGGCAGGATTTGGGCAGCAAGTAGGTCAATATGCCTGTGCCGAAGAACAAAGACACAGAGGTGAGGTGAGAGGTGCAGGTGGAGAAAGCCTTCTGTCTTCCCTCTGCTGAATGGATTCTGAGGATCGTAGAAAGGATACGAATGTAAGAGATGAGGATGAAAAAGAAAGGCATGAGTATCAAGACCACGCAGCATATGAACATTGAAATTTCAGTCTGTGAGGTGTCCTGGCAAGAAAGCTTTAGGATGGGAGGGATGTCACAAAAGAAATGATCGATCCTGTTGGGGCCACAGAAAGGCAAGCTAAAGACAAAGACAGTCTGTCCAAACATAGATATGATTCCACTCATCCAAGAAGCTGCCACCAACTGGGCACATGTTTTCTTATTCATGATGGTACCATAATGTAGCGGGCTACAGATAGCCACGTACCGGTCGTAAGACATCACAGCGAGAAGGAAACACTCCGCAATCCCTAGGAAAAGAAAGAAATACATCTGTGTGGCACAAGCGAAAAAAGAAACACTTTTGTCCTCCACCAAGAAATTCACCAGCATCTTGGGGACTGTGACAGAGGTGTAGCAGATCTCCAGGAAAGACAGGTTCTTGATGTAGTACATGGGTTTCTGAAGAAGAGCATCTGCCGTTACTATCACAATGATAGTGACATTCCCCATTAGGGTGAGAACATACATAACAGAGAATACCAGGAAGAGGAAACATTGCACCGTGGGGTCATTAGTGAAGCCCAAGAGGATGAACGCTGTCACATAAGATTGATTTTCCATGATCATTTCCATGGTGCCTTTCACCTAAATAGGTAACAATCAAGAGAAAATTCATGGTCGGTTTGTGAATAGTGTTTGTGGTTACAAAGCAGGGGGAAAAACTGAGGATCTTCAGCTTCCTAGTGCTAAATATCTCTCTTATGCAAAAACATAAATAAAAGTAAGTCTTGGAAATGGAATGCATTAGAGACATCATCTAAGTGCAGTATATAGATTTCATGCTCTGAAGAGGTCATTATGGATGTTCTGAATGCTATATATCTATATATCTATATATATATATATATCTGAACGCATTACCACCAGGCATCCGTACAATTACTGACTTAACACAATTCAGAAAGGCTCTCAAATTCCATTTATTTACACAGTACTACCAGATTAACCTATCCCCTACCTAACTGCCCCCCCTCACCTCCCAGATAACATCTCAACCCTACTGTACACATGTAACACCCTAAATCCTCAGCAATCAATCTCATTGTACATATGTAATTAGTTAGTTCAGTTTACATCCCCATGTTATCCAAGTTGTTATTCCTGTTCTCTGTAAAGCAAAACATGTTACCCAAGTTGTTACTCCTGTTCTATGTGAAGCCAAACAGTTTGTTATGGTCATTTTGTTATATGTAAACCGCGCTGACAATAGTGCGGTATATAAGAAATTGTAATAAATAAATAAATAAAATATATTCATGGAAACTTAACCAATTATTAATTATTAAACACTTGATTTATTAACCAGATGCCTAGATTGCATGTCAAAAAAAAAGATAGTGCCTCTGTGCCTTTATAAAATAAGAAATCTAGAATTATCCCTTGTAGTGTACAGATCCTCACACATGAATAATTTTTTTATATTAAAAAAAGACAGTGGCTGTTGAAACATTTTTGGCTGATTATGGTAAAAATGTTAAGCCTTGGAGATGGCTAAACATTTAAAGAGAGGTCTTTTTGACTTCCCAACAATTAATGGTTACGACAACAATGAAAGATAAATGATTTGGGGAATTAGAAATTGCATGTAGAGGATATATGAAGATATTTTTTGGTCAACATTGATATCCTCTTGGGTTTTTGAATGTATTGTGAATGCTAACTTAAATTTAGCATGTGCTTCTATTAGAAGCCAATAAAGAGAGACTAGAAATGTAATAGAATGATCCCTGTCCAACGCTTCCGTCAGAAGACATGCTGCTGAATTTTACAAATATTGCAAAGCTTTCAGAGTAAGCTGATGCAAAGTCTTGGGGGGGGGGGAATTAAATACAATCTTTGTCCCAATATGGATAATTTAAAAATGACCCCCCTTAAATAAAGAGATCAGTGAAAGGAGCAAGAGGAATATGTTTTGAACCAAATGTTTTGCATGCCCCTTGGTGAAGGGACCCATTATATCTGAAGGTCATTTGTTCTAAAGTGCCTTAGGATACTATATAAATAATGAAATATTATTTGTGATAATAATTAATGAGGAAATATTTGTGGGGAATGTCATATGGGCACCCATTGTTACAAAACTGGCATGTGACACGAGCAACCTCTGAACAAATCTGTCGAAAGAAGAGTGAGAATAACAAACAGCTATTCGTGGGAGTTAAAGTGGACAAGTGTGGGTTAATACATTTGGAGCAAAATATGCAAGTTTGATATACATTGATTGGGGCTATAATTAACAGTAACTAGGACAATGACAGGAGCACAAACATTAAACAAATGAGTTGGGGGCATGTTGGTGTGAATTAAACAATGAATAGAAACATTGGTCAATGATGACATCCTTCCACTGAACAAAGCATTCATAAGGTTGCATTTAGGGCCCTACTAACTATACTGCAGTAAAGTTTGCAGTTATTCTGCAATATTTTTATCAAAATTAATGTGCAATAACTACAAAAGCTTTGTGTTAAATGTTCGGGGGCATTACCAGCATCTTCCCATTCGGTTAATGCAAGAAACATTTTTTACTGTGAATTACAATTCGGATAGCATGATTAAGTTAGTTATACCTCTTGAAGAGGCTGTAACTGATATTTGTTATTTGCTGCACTATCAGTTAATATGCTGTAACAAGCTCCATGTTAGTTATAAGGCATTTTACCCATGCATTCCTGACTCAGTTCCAAGTTAGCTGTTAATTCGCAGTTAGCACAAGCTAAGAGTTAATGCACTGTGCTGTTAGCGGGAGCCCTACACCAGCTATTAGTATATGTTAATTTCCATATTAACAGCTCATGAGGTGTGAAGGCACATTTTAGATACAATGTGGAGAGTGAAATTGAGATGTTGCAATCATGATGTTACAAATTCCGGCGGTATTTTGGAAAAGGCTCTGCTAAACATCAAGCCTTTTCAAACATACTGAGTGAAGGGGTGCAGGCGTGCACGTGTGTGTCGGTACATGATTTTCTGTGGTATCTGCTGAATGCAAATTAACTACGCATGTGGGTGGGGCGGAGGCACCATACAGTTCTCTATGACAACTGTCAGATTTTCAGACAGCGTGAATGCAACTAATACCACTTCAATGAGTCATATTAGCTACATCTAGACCATGATCTTTGCATTTCCGGTATGGTTCTGTAGATACCACATGACGTTTGCAGCTAACATGGCGCTATTTGTACTAACATGCCGATTTGCTCCAAAAGCCTAATGTGATTTTGTAAAACTGTGCTTTAGATTCTGATATCCAGGATTTGGTGCCAAAACAGGAGTGCATCTGATTGCTAGAGGAGTGTAAAACAAACCCCCTTAGGCTAATAATGGATGCTTTCAAGTTTCCATATGTTCAGACTATTCAATTGGGTGTTATTTCATTTGAAAAAAAAATACATGTAGGAGATCTAAGTTCATTATACAAGTATTTCAATCTCATAGTTTTTCTTTCCCCTGGACAAGCGTACTTCCTTTACAATTTCAGGAGGGATAATAACACCTTCAGCGGAAGGGATTCTTTGCTCAGAGTGTTGAAATCATTCAGTTTTTTTCACACAGATAGTGGTAACCACAAAATGCAGTGAACTTCAGACTAGAACTACACAAGTTGTTAGAGGAGAAAATGCTTGTTGGAGGGTCTTGTGCTGATATTGAGACTTTAAGTCCGTTGTATTTGGGGATCCAGGAAGGATATTTTTTGATGAAACTGTGAGAGAGTATCAAATGTGCTTCACACTCTGAAAGTAATTTCTGAACCATTTATTCTGCATGCTGTTTGCTCTAGACCAGGAATAGTCATCTTCACCTTTCATGCAGCGATGCCAAAATTAGGATTTTTCGCATGACTGCCTGGAGATATCGCTCTTACCTTGGAATGCAGGCTAAAGATTATTCAGGCTCAGAAGAGCAGATGCTCCAGTTTTTAAGAGGGATTTTAAACCTTTTGTCTGCATTTTGGGAGATCATAACATCTCAATGAGGCACCCACAGGAGGTGCAACATTGAGGTAAATATACCTTGGGACCTTGCCTAGAGCAGATCTCTGATTTCTCAATGGTACCATGGGACCCTTTTCATTTGTGTTAGGTAACACCTAGTCATTTGGGATTAGGAACAGAAGGATGATCTCTAGGGTATAAATATTTGCACTTTGAGGATTCTCTGTGGACACCTACTAATTTTACAAACTAACTCATGCATTGGTACCACCCTCTTCAAATTTCAGAGCTTTTCCAAACATGAGGCTTTTCTTTTTCTATCCAAGATAATAATTCAGGGCCCGATATTCAACTGGGCAGGGCTAAGCGCCGTAGCCACTTAGCCTTGCCTGCCGACCCCCAAGCCCTGGATATTCACTTCTGCGGCAACGGAAGTGAATATCTGGGTCTGGCCATGCTGCCCAGAAGCCACCGAGAGTAACCGTGCAGCATCAATATTGGATGCTGCATGGTTAGCCTCGATCCCTAGAAGACAGGTGAGGGTTTTTCCTCACCTATCTTGTAGGCGCTGAGTGCTAACTGTGCAGCTTTCAATATCGGTGCTGCATGGTTAGCGCCGGTCCCTGCCTGTCACTCCATCCCGGAATGCCCTGGGTGCCCCTAGCTAGCATCGGGGCACTAGGGGACTTAGTTGGGGATATTTGACAGCACTACCTGTGTATGTGCCATCAAATATCCGGTTAGCAGACATTTACATGGTTAATTGTCCGTTAACCCTGTAAATGCCTTTTGAATATCGGGCCTTCAATGTTTTGATAAAAACACATGACACAACTCATACTTTCAACTATTTTTCACCATCCGACTCATCAACTTTCCTACAGCATCTAGAATCAAGTCTTCTGACAAACACCAAGTCCATTCGTTAACTGGGAAAATGAACAACTGTTAACTGTACCTCTGCCTCACTGTATTTTCAATCCAGTCGGGGAATTACTACAGATGAGATGATGTGAACATTTTTTATGGAGTAGTAGTGGAAATGTGTCTTTGAGTTTATTTATCTATGTATTTTTTTAACAATATACTTAAATCAACGTGGTTTATATTGAACTCAATTTTACCAGCTAGGGGTTTACATTAAAACTCCATTCTGAAAGCAACTATTTATATTATAACAAAGTGTTTTGCTTGCTCTATAACTTATAATTAGGTTGTAACAGTATCTTCATAACTTTTTACATAAGTGACTTGTTTACAGTTTGTGGTTATGTTGCGTGATCGCTGGCATTGATCTGTAGTCGTTGTCCAGCTGGTGTGGATGGATGTTGTTTTATGTGATGATGCTGAAATGTTCAATAACTAGGAATGTCTTCAGAGGTTTTCTGAATTCTTTAGTATCCTTAGTGCATCTTATATTATATCTTATATTATATCTTATAGCTTATATTATATCTTATAGCTGAAAGTATAGTCACGAAGTAAATAATCTGTAGAAAGTTACCCCAGTTATGTCCAAGTTTTAGTTTCTGTTCAATGTAAATACAATGCAGTCCTACTGCATGGTATAAGGTTCTGTTAAATGTACACCGCACTGATATGAATAGCGCGGTATAGAAGAGAAGTAAATAAATAAATAAATATTGTTCGGTGGGGAGTTCCATAGGTTTGACGCATATAGTGAGAAGGCCTCTGTTTGATGTGCATTGTTTGACTTAAGAGAAATCCTTAGGCGTGGTTAGCATGTTTCTGTTTGTTCTTGATGGTCGTTTTTTTACGTTTATTTTTATTAGGTCTTGGAGTGATTCAGCTGATTTGTTCTGGAGTATTTTGAATATGCTGATAATAGGTTTGCATTTTGCCTGACTCCTGATTGGAAGCCAGTGATGTCGTGCAAGGATTTGTGTTATGTGTTCGCATTTGTTTGTTCCTGTGAGAATATGAGCAGCGGTGTTTTGTACCATCTGAAGAGGATGGATTGTTGTTGCTGTAAGGACTTGGTAGGCCGAGTTACAAAAGTCCAATACTGGTGTGATTATGGCCTGTAGGTCTGTTCTGAAATCATTGTAACTTCGTAGAGGCTTTAGTTTCTGGAGTTGTAGTGGTTTTCAAACGGTATGCATGATTTTAAAATTATGGTTGTTTGAAAAAACACATTTAGATATTTTGGGATAATTGGTCCTATAACAATAATAATGATAGACCACGACAAGACATTCAGGGTTGTCAGAACAGTCTTTATATTGGCCAGTTTCTTATATGCTTCTCATTGTGTGCATTACCACAAGATTACATATTCTCCAGAAAAATCCCTGTGCTTTGGAGCTGATGCAGGAAGCAGCGCTGAAGTTGTGCACTATTAGCCACGTCTCTATGTAGTGCACTAAAAAGTGTACATGTGAAAATGAGATGTGCTAACTATGAGAGCAAGCAAACAGATGTTCACAGAAGTCAGTGAAAGTTTGGCATGCAGTACCAGAGAAACAGGGTCATTTGAGGGGAAGTTTGACACTTAACCTCAGATGATCGAGGCATTGGGGAAAGCCCCCGATCCATCAAAATACTGTTGGGGGGAGGCCGGTTCCCCTGACACCTACCCCTGACAGAATCCCCAGTGGCCCCAATCCCCATCTGCCTGCCCAATAAAAATATCCACGGTGGCCCTGCAGCCCCGATCCCACCCACCCAGCCAATAAAAAAATGCAGGTAGCCCAGCTGCCCCAATCCCCTCACCCACCAAATTTAAAAAACAAAAACAAAAAAAACCCTGATGGCCCAGCAACCCTGATCCCATCCACCAAATAACAAAAGACTCACTGGCACAGTGGCCCCCAAACCCCCACCTCCTCCCAGTACCTTTAAGGTAGAGCACAGTGCCTTGCACAGTGCATCCTGGGATACACCGGGCAGGGTCAGCCTGCCATATAAGTTATGCCTTATGATGCTAAAGAATTGTGTCCTGTTATTAGGCACTTGTTACATTTTATCTAGTCAGTTTAATAATTTCCCAAAGGTATCAATCTGCAGTCGTTTTTACAACCTCAAGAAGTCAGGTTTTCAACAGAAGTAAACATGTAATCTTAAGAGTTATATTTCAGCTTAAAATGACATTTTAGAAATCACCTAACTTCTCCTCAGGATATAGTAATGATGAAAAGTATCTGATGTAATGAAATTCAAAGTTTTCTTGAGTGATGCAGATCAAAAAAAATCATTCAACTTTTACATTATTTCCCTGACTACCACGGAATCTAATATATCATTTGCATATGTTTTATGTGATTATGTTTCAAGTGATGTATGCTGCCTAGAATGCTTCACACCAGGTGGTATATAAATACTTTTAAATAAAAAAAATATTTTAAAATACCTATGCTGCTACTACTATTACTGATCATTTGCATAGTGCTACAAGGCATATGCAGCACTATACAGACATGTATAAGATGGTCCCTGCTCTTTAGAGCTTACAATTTATGAACCAGCTAGTCTTTCTGGATTCATATTCCCCTTCTCTCATTCTCAGTGACTTTAATATTCATGTTAATAACCCTTCTGACTCCTACACTTTAAAGCTTCTTTCCGTTACCTCCTCTTTCAACCTCCAGCTTTGCTCTACTGCTCCTGTTCATCAGCACGGTCACTGCCTTGACTCTGTTTTCTTCTCTAATTGTTTGTCCTCTAATTTCTGTTCTTCAATCTTCCCTTCTCTGACCACCACCTGCTAAGTTCACTCTTTATCATTCCCTGCCACAATCTCACCCAGTCTCTTCCTATCTCTTTAGAACTCTTCCCGCTATTAATCCTTCGTCCCTCTCCACTATTGTCTCATCTCTTTCCTCTGTCATGTCTTCTAAGTCTGTTGATGAGGCTGTAGTTTCCTATAATACTGTTCTCGCCTCTGCTTTGCATGTTCTTGCTCCACCCATGCCACCTCCTATGAAACACTCTACCCATTATCTCCGCTCCTGTACCCATTCACCTGAGGGCATTTGGCTCAAATACTGCACCCTTATTTACTTTCTTCACTTCAAATCCATGCTTGCCTCCTTTCAGTCAGCTAAAGCACTCGCCATGGAAAACTACTATTTTTATTTATGTAACAGGATTTTTTAATACCACTTTATCATTTAGTCAAAGCAGTTTACATTGTAACTTAAACTTGGTAATATACATTAAACAGGGACATTGATAACTTGGATTTTTCTGAGGCAATGGAAGGTTACGTAACTTGCCCAAAGCCACAATGAGTGCTAGTAAGAATCAAACATTGGTCTCTTTGTTCCCAAGCCAGTGTTCTAACCATTAGGCTACTTCTTCACTCTTATGTGCATCTAACTCTCTTGCCTCTGACCCGCGCCATCTCTTCACAACTCTCAACTCTCTCCTCAAAGTGCCTCTGCCTTCAACGCCTCCTTACCTTTCTGCCCAAACCCTGGCTGATTCTTTTATTGGCAAATTCCATAAGATTAAGCTCCAATTCCCCAGAAGATCAGTTTTATCCCCTTTTCCCCCTCCATCCCTCAAATTCTCACCATATCGCTCTCCACTGCAACTGTCCAGCCAACCTTCCAGAATGCTGTAGTCACACCTCTCCTTAAGAAGCCCTCACTTGACCTAACTTGTCCTTCTAATTATCAACACATCTCCCTCCTCCCCTTCATTTCTAAACTTCTTGTATATGTGGGTTTCCGCTGTTGCCTTGACTTTTTCTCCTCTCAAACCCTTCATGATCCACTGCAGTCTGGCTTTTGTCCTTTACATTCTACTGAAATGGTTCTTTCTAAAAGTCTCCAATGACCTGTTCCTAACTAAATCCAAAGGCTTTTACTCAATCGTTATTCTTCTTCACCTCCCTGCTGCTTTTGACACTGACCACCACCTTTTTCTCGACACCTTGTCCTCACTTGGTTTTAAGGGCTCTGTGCTTTTCTGGTTCTCTTCTAATCTCTCCCATCGTTCTTTCAGTGTTTGTTCTAGTGGATCCACCTCTACTTCTATCCCACTCCCAATTGGTGTAACCCAAGGGTCTGTTCTGGGCCTACTCCTGTTCTCTCTATATACCCAATCCCTTGGAGCTCTCATCTCCTCCATGGCTTGCAGTGCTAGTTTTACGCTGATGACTCTCAGATCTATCTCTCTACACTTGATATTTCTCCAACACTCCAGGCCTGAATCTCTGTCTGCCTATCTGACATCGCTGTCTGGATGTCTTACCACCTTTTGAAATTGAACATGGCCAAAACCGAGCTTCTTGTTTTCCTCCTCCCCTCTTCCTCCTTTCTCAATCTCTGTGGGTAACACTCTTCTATTCCGTCTCCTCAGCCCATAGCCTTGAGGTCATCTTTGAGTCCTTCCTCTCCTTTTCCATACACATCCAACTGATAGCTAAAATCTGTCATTTCTTTCTCTATAACATCAACAAAATTCTCTCCTTCCTTTCTGAACACACTACTAAGATGCTTAACCACTCTTAGGGGTATGTCTACTAAGTGGGGCTAACAGGTTAACAAGGGCTATCTGCACCTAGGTCCCATGTTATTCAATGGAACCTAGGAACAGATAGCCTGGATTAAGCTGTTAGCCCAGCTTAGTAGACATGACAATTAATCACCTCCCATCTGGACTATTGCAACCTTCTCCTTGCTTGTCTCCTCCTGAATCAACACTCTCCCCTTCAATCTGTTCAAAACTTAGCTGCACAGCTAATCTTCCATCAACCCTGATATTCTCATATCACCCCTTCTCTCGTCACTTCGTTGGTTCCCCCTCCCTTTCCATATCCAGTTCAAACTTCTCTTTCTAACCTATAAATGCATTCATTCTTCTGCTCCTCGCTACCTTCTCTTTCTCATCTCTCCCTATACCCTTCCTTTTGAACTCCACTCTTCTGGTGGATTGCTTCTCGCTATGCCCTTTGCATCCACTGTCAACTCCAATGGATGCAAAGGGCATCCACTGGAGTCTATTTGAGTCTATATGTCAGGCTTTATCTCTGCTCCTTTCCAAATCCATGCTAAAAACTCACCTCTTTGAGGCTGATTTGGATACTGATTCACTAAATTTCCTATATGTCTCCTTACCTTTCCCTAATTGTACCCATGTTTTCAGCTATTGTATTCATAGACTGTAAGCTCCGATGAGCAGGGGCTGTCTTTTTACATGTTTCTGTACAGCATTGCATAACCTTGTACTGCTATATAACTGATCAAGAGTAGTCATCATAGTAGTAAATTACGTTCTCGTATAGGTTAATATTTTATCTGTCAACAGATACACCCTTGGTCATTGTTTTCTTCAAAGCATCCATGACTTTCTTGTTTCTTAGAGTATAGATGAAAGGATTCAGGAAAGGTGTTATCACACTGTTCAGCAAGGCCACCCCTTTGGTGAGATCCAGTGAGGAGCTCTCAGCTGGCCTTACATAAATGAAGATGCAGCTGCCAAAGGCTATGGTAACAACAGTAAAGTGGGAGGTACATGTAGAGAATGCCTTTCTTCTACCCGAGGCAGAAGGGATCTTCAAAATTGTGACCACAATGTAAACATAGGAAATTATAGCTAAAAGTAAGCAGCTCAGGATCACAAGGGAAGCAATGCTGAAGAACATCAGTTCAACATTTTGGGTGGCAGAGCATGCAAGACGAACCAAAGCAGAGTGGTCACAGAAAAAATGGTTGATGGTACTGGGGCCACAGAATGATAATTGAAGCACCATGAGTGTGGGTAAAACAAAATCCAAGAATCCTCCGATCCAGCAGCCCAGCATCAGCAGGACACAGCATTTCCGATTCATAATGATGTTGTAACGTAATGGCTGGCAGATCGCAACATAACGATCCACTGACATGATGGCTACCATAAAGAACTCCATGCTTCCTGTGGCTAAGTAGAAATACATTTGCAGGATACAGCCAATGAAGGAAATGGCCTTATCCTTGGTTGCAAGGTTAACCAGCATTTTAGGGACAGTGGATGAAATGAACCAAATGTCCAGAAAGGCCAAATTACTGAGGAAAAAATACATGGGTGTATGGAATCCATAGTCCAACACTGTTAGAGCAATAATCACAAGGTTCCCCAGCAGAGATAGCAGGTAGATCAAGAGGAGGAGTACAAACATAGTCATTTGTAAAAGAGGGCTGAGGGTGAATCCTAAGATAACAAACTCGGTCACTATAGTATGATTCACTGTCCCCATACCATCTGTTGTCCTCATAGCTGCTGAAAACAAAAACAGAAAGCAGTGATTTGTTGGGTTTTGTTCAAATCACGATGACCACGAAAAGGTTGATGAGAGCAATGGATCACATAGAACAGAAAACAAACAAGAAGCAGATACCAGTGGTGTCGTCACATTGAGCATGCCTGACAAAGAGCTGGGAGCCACCCAATGAAAAGGACTGTATGCTGTTAATATATGGATAAAGGACCATAGTCTGGACATTACTTTGGCTGGAGGCTGCCACTACTAACAGGACCATCTTGTCTACTTTTAGGCAAGTAATACGTAGGCATTCCTGGGGGTGGGCTGGCAATGTTTTTGCATATAGTTTGTAACAATGTAGCAAATAACAATATTCAAATGAGTATTGAATTTAGAAATATCAAACCCAATGTTCAATATCATAATTTCACCAATGAAAATGGACCATCATAGCTTCATGAGCCACATAATTTCTACTGTTTTAGTTATTGAGTCATAGATTAGTTTTGAATATCATAAGTATGTCTATAGACATAGTTCATGCTTATGTTCATTGCTTCAAATTCATACTATTCATCGAACTGTGACGAGACACTTCCATCACGACGGGCATTGCGCTATATTTTCAACAGATTGCCATGGAATCTCTGCTTGTGCTGTGATCCTTAATTCCTACTGGTCTCTATTCTATAACATGCTTGCATACATGCATGTACAACATGGATCCTACTACACATACAAGCTTGTGCCTGCCTTGGAGCAGCTGTAGCTTTGTACAAGAGCTTTCAGGAAGCTTAGGTTATAAAGACAGATAGACACATAGAAAACCAACACAGATGATCTGATATGAAAGTCTATACCCAGTAAGCTATTATGCATTCATGCCTTCCATTCCACATAAAGACTTTTTATTAAATTTCACACTTATATATAATACGGAGCAGCATAACCACCTTCAACAGACAAATTCATAAAGAAAGTGGATTGTGTTAAAGGCATATGAGACCAATGATTGAAACAAGGGCTGTAACATGTTTGAGATCAAGTGTGCACGATTCCCCTCACTGGTGTTCCCTCTGCCATATTTATAATGAATTTGTCTGTTGAAGGTGATTATGCTGCTTTTTGTTATATGTGAGTGTAAAATGTAATAAACTATAAGGAATGGATGTATAATAGCCATTATAAAATAGACACAGCATATAAACCTATGTGCCTTCCCTATCTAGGCATCTCATTATAAAATTACCTTCTAGGTCAAGGACTTTCGAAAATTGGCCTCTCATTAAAATTTCCTTTGATCCTCTCCAAAGATTTGTCTTGACATGCCTGCCTGTATTTACCAGGTTGTAAGCTGTGTAGGGCAGGGATAGTCTCTTATGTGTATAGCCAAAGTTACACATACCGCTAAGTCATCTGGCTAGTCAGTCCTATTACAACTGCTAGTTATCTTATGAGGTTGTTTTTTTAATAATGCTACTCTGCTAGATATAGTCTTATCTTCTATTGACATTAATGCATATGAGAACATATGAAGATAAACAAAAGTTTACCTGCAGGACTCAAAGAAGACAAAGCAATACCATGTTTCAGTATAGAAATGGGAACTCTGGAGACAGGAAAACAAAGATATTATAGGCTAGAAATATATTATTCACCATCACCAATGACTTTCTGCAATGACGGAGATGGAGCAGAGGATTTTCATACCTAGAAGGCCCCAGCAAAGACCATGTACCAAAGTGATTTTTATTTTGTTGTTTGCTAGAAACCATTGAAATAGTGCATGATAGGGGAAACATGTGTGATATAGATTTCTGCACAAGACTATTTACTTTAAGAGGATAACACCGAATGTCATTACTACCAAGAATATTCAACTCATAGCATACAGCATCACCTACAGAAGAAAGAAGCTCCTTTCTCATTGTCTATGACATGGACGTTGCACTGTAAAATGCCGCACCCACACCCCTCACTGTCCCTCATACAAGTCATACCGTCTACATGTATATTAATGATGAAACATCTCCTCTCCTCTCTGTTCCCTAGAAAAGAATTAGACCATGTACGTAACAGAGGAGTTAGTCAATATGACTTTATATTAAGGAAAACAGTTCCCTTTGCTGTTTCTGATGAATAATATCCACTGCATAATTTTATATCAACCTTAGTTGGCTTGGTTCTCTTAGTTTCCTTGAAACATATAAGGACAAGAAGAGATTTCCCCTCCTCCAAATTGGTCTCCAGAATTGCATTCAATATTCCAAATGACGTCTCACCAAAGACTTATACAGAGGCACTATCACCTCCCTTCTTCTGCTGGCCATTTCTCTCTTGCTACAGATTCAGCCCCAAATTACATAAACTATGAAGAGATTTGTTCTTTGGTACGCACCTTTGGGCATGAAGTCCTGAAAGATCCTTTGGTTCTATAATGAAGTTACTTAGTACACAACCAAGAAATAAATGATTCTGATTCCACATTCTTGAAATATTAATCTCAGCTTTTCTTCATGTCTGTAAATGACTTATTCGAAAGTTCAGACTCCATCGCTCAGTGCATGCAGGTCTTGATCATGCCCTTTATACAGAATGGTCTCTACCTGTAGAAATCAGGTTTTTTTAAAAGAAGAAATTAATGTTGTAATGGGACATGTTTATATACTGCTCTGACCTTGATTATAGTTGATAGGAGGAATGCTCGTTTACTGAACTGCTTCTAAGGAGTGCAACTTACTACCTTCTCTATACTGTATTTCTACTATGGCAGAACCCACAGGAGCAGATTATAGATGGGACTCCTGGGAGGCAGTGCCTCACCTGTTAATGTTCCGGCATGATCAAGAGCAAATGTATCATGATACCAGATATTGAGCATCACAATTTTCATAGGAAACATTTTCCTAAAATTATTTTAATTACCTATAAGGATACCTTTAATTGAAGGGTGCTAAGCAGTTAGTACAGGCTTCTGCATGCGCTAACTGTGCACTGTGCCCCACAGTAACTCTTATCACGGGTCCAGCACACTTAGAGCAGACTGATTTCCATGCTAACTTTGCATGGTGCTTTGGGGTGGTAAGTGGGTGGGTTAGTGCAGAGAGTGGTGGTGAATGTGGTTAGTGGTTAGTGGTGAATGTTGACGTTAGAACACTCATTCTAGTCGTACAGCTTGCAATGAGTGTATTGTGGTTACCTTAATAGGTGAAGGACGATTTTTCCATTCAGTCCTTCCGCAATATCACTCACAGATACATTGAACAGAATTGATCCCAGGACTGATCCCTGAGGCACACCTATCTTTCTTCTGAGTGAGTTTCATTTTCCACCATCTTCTGTCATCTGCAGGTCAACCAATTTCTGATCCATTTCTTAACCTTTGGACCTATCCCCAGGATGCTCAGTTTATTGATAAGTATCCTATGAGGAATAGTATCAAAGGCTTTAATGAAATATAAGTAGATCACATCCATTGCATTCCTTTGATCAAGTTCTCTGGTCACCCAGTCAAAGAACTCAATCAAATTTTTTGGCATGAATTTCCCCTGGTGAAACCATTGGTTTCCAGAAAGTCTACTATTCTTCCTTTCAAGAGGATCTCCATTAATTTTTTCACCACAGGGGCAAGGCTTACCAGCCTATAGCTTGTCACCTCTTCCCTTCACTTTTGTGAAGAGGTACTATATTGGCCCTTCTCCCAGTCCTTCAAAACCTCTCCCATCTCAAAGGTTCTGTTAAAAAAAAATCCTTTAAAGGCCCTGCCAGAACCTTTCTGAGTTCTTTCAGTATCCTGGGATATACCCATGGCCTTGTCCACTTTCAGATTTGCAAGCTGTTCAAAAACATCAATTTCTATGAATGGTGTGGTATTTATTTTATTTTATTTATCACTTTTATATACCGTGCTCTTTAAAATCAGTATGGTTTAAAGATAATACTTTTGTACAGAACAGGAAGCCTGTTATGCACTTACATTTAACGGGTAATACAACTTGGATTTCAAACTGGGGAAACTATCTACCACTATGTACAATAATACACGAGTTGTTTGTTATTTACAGATGGCTAGCTGGGTGTAAGGCGGATGAGGTTGAATTACTGGGCTGTGAGTAGTGCAGGAGAAAAAGGTGGTGTGTTAATGCTTTTCTGAATTGAGCAAGGTCAGCGATCGCTCGGATGGTAGTTGGGAGCGCATTCCAGCAGCTGGGAGCATAGAACTTAAAGGCTCAGTTCCTTGTTGCCTGGGTGCATTTTGTTATTTCCTTGGGGGTCTGTAGCGTGTTGGTGGTGAATGTCCTCCTTGCTCTGTTTGCTGGAGTGGGATAGAGAGTATCTATTCCATTCTCATTTGTATATCTGTCAATCATGTGTGGTTCTTCTACATGATTTTCTTGTGTGAATTCAGAAAAGAAGAATTAGTTTACAATTTTCGCTTTTTCAATGTCACTTTCCACAAATCCGTCCTCTGCACTTTTGAGTTTTACAATTACATCTCTGATCATCCTCTTCTCCCGAATATACCTGAAAAAAGTTTTGTCTCCACTGTCATGAGGTGCAGCGATCAGAGCCCATGGAAATAGGGGATTCTGAACAAAACGGAGCTAATTTTGACAGCTCAGAGATACACATGGCCAAGGGTTGCCATAGAAACTCTACACAAGCTATTTCACGTGGTGTAAGGGAACGCCTAAACCCAAAACTAGCTAGTGGCTCATCAGGGAATGAGGGGCAGCTGACAAGGGGCGGAGCAAAAACAAACACCACAAGCTACGCAGTTGAAAATTACTCACCTGAGAGTAGTGAAGAGAGACGTGCCGAGGAGGAGAGTAGCAAGGAGAGACATGTTAGCAAGGAGAGAAGCTTGAGAAGCAGGAGAGAAGGATCTCCAGGCTGGCTGAAACCTATTGCTGACCCGAGGAGACTATCAGGGAGGTGCAGTGCTGTAAAACCCAGGAGGGACTGCTTGGAAGAGCAGTGCACAGCTGATCAGTGTATCCAAGAACCTTGCTACAGAGGAAGCAGAGGTGATAGTTCTGAGGCCAGGTTAAGGCAAGACCAGTCACCCAGTACAAGGTACCAAGCAGGAGAAAATTGTTATCCTGAAGATAATTTGGTGCCAAGGAGGAAGCTCAAACAGACACGGAGTGAAAAGCTTTCCCACGAGCAAGGTTGTGCTCGGGGGAGGAACGTTGAAAGGAGACTGCAAGAAGGTAGGCGTATTTCTCCTAATAGGAGAAGTATAGAGTGTAGCAAACTGCCCTGCACTTACCAGGAACTGTGTGCCTTACCTGAAAGAGACTGTGGTGATTACGGTAATTACCCATTCTCCTCTAGTCTGGTGTAGGAAGGAAACTCCCGGAGCTATAGAGAGGAACTCAGCAGTCAGAACAGAAGTTTCACTCACCGGGAAACTTGCCCCGGTATAAAAGATATGCAGTGTGATCCTTATGAGGAATGTAATGGTGATATTTACATGGACTGTATGTATACCTTGTCTGATAGCATAGTTTCTCTGTGCTGAAGAACTGTAAGAGCTGATTCTTAAAGAAAACAGTCAGGAAGAGTTCTGTGAAGGAAACTGTTTTCTTTTGTTTTCATTTTTGCCTCCATTTTGAAAGCTGAAGATAAGCACCTCCTTTGTTCAAATGTTTCTTTAATTTTGATACCAGACGTATGGTCTTTGTGTTGCCTTATTTCTTTGTGTGAAAATCCAACCCTGGGAAGGGAATAAATCCTGTTTAAAACCTTATCACTCCGACTGCAACTACTTTCTTTTAATAAGTTGTGGAACTACAAAACCCAGAAGGCAGTGCCTAGCCTCTCTACCATACTCCACAGCTGTTAAAGAACTTACCCTGCTGATCCACCCATGCCTATGGCCTCTAGGGAGACGAGTGGGCGACACCACGCTTTACATCTTTAGCCATCTGTTCTTCTGCCTTTGCTTTTGCTATCCTTATTTCTCTCATTGTCTCTTTTAGATTTATTCTGTATTTTTTTCTGTGGTCCTATTTTTGTGATCTTCTAAATTTTGTGAAAGCTGTGGTTTCTGCCTTTATTTGTGCAGCCATGTCTTTGCTGAACCATATAGGTTTCCTTTTCGTCTTGTTTCTATTTATTTTGCTTACATATATTGCTGTTGCCCCTTTTAATTTGTTTTAGTTTAGCCCACTGAAATTATATTTTCCTTAACTCCTCCCATCCTGCCAACTTCTACTTCAGGTACTTTCCCATTTTACTGAATTCAGCATTTTTGAGGATTTTGAGTTTGCTGTGATTGGACTCTTCCTTGGCTTTTACCTCAAACCACACTGTGTGATGATCACTGCTGCTCACGTGGGCACCCACCCAGACATTTGATACACTATCTCTATTGGTGAGTACTAAATCCAGCATCAAACTTTCCCTGCTTGGTTCCATCACCAGTTGTTTGTGGATGCTTTCCAAGAAGCATTGCTCAATCTTTTTAATTCTTTCCAGAATGAATACTCCAATCCACATTTGGTAGATTAAAGTCACGCAGTATGATCACTTCTTCCTTCATAGCTACCTTTGCAATATCAGTGATCAAGTCTCTATCCATATCCTCAGTTTGAGTTGATGTCCTGTAGACTACACTAGTGTGGATGACAATGCCATCTCCTCTTTCTAACACAATCCACAGCACTTCTTCTTTTTCCCACTTAAGAAAATAAGAACATAAGATATGCCATACTGGGTCAGACCAAGGTTATCAAGTCCAGTATCCTGTTTCCAACAGTGGTCAATCTAGGTCATAAGTACCTAGCAGTCTCCCCAAAAGAGACAGGTTCCTCAATGCTTGTATTGGGTCAAGCAGCGATATCCTGGGTCCCTTTTAATAATGGTTTATGGACCTTTCCTCCAGGAACTCGTCCAAACCTTTTTTAAACCCAGCTACACCAACAGCTCCAGATTCCAGAGTTTGATTACACGTTGAGTGAAAAAATATTTTCTCTTATTAGTCTTAAATAGGTTACCCTGTAGCTTCATTGCATGTCCCGTTCCACTCCATTCATTAATTTATAGACCTCTATCATATCTCCCCTCAGCCGTCTCTTTTCCAGGTTGAAGAGCACCAACCTTCTTAGCCTCTCTTCATAGGAGTATCCTTCCATCCCCTTTACCATTTTGGCGGCTCTTCTCTGCACCTTTTCTAATAACACTATATCCTTTTTAAGATACAGCAACCAGAATTGCACGCAATATTCTCCTGTATTTCAGAGGCTTTAATATTGCTTTTGACATATAGGGCTACTCCTCCTCCTTTTCTGCCTTCTCTAACTCTCCTAAATAAATTATAGCCAGCTATGACTATATTCATACATGTGGCCCATTAAACCATGTTTCTGGAATGGCCTCAATGTCCAAGTCCATTTCCGCCATCAGAGCTTTCCGGTCAGGAACTTTGTTGGCTAGACTTTGAGCATTTGTGCTCATTATCTTCCAGCAGTTGTTGGAAGATTTTGGATGGATCTTGTTGCAGACTAGGCACTTGTCATTGATGTGTGGATTAATATGATGACTATTAACAAAGTTATTATGTTCTTTCTATGAGGGACATCCTGAGCTTGTTTCCCATTGTGGTAAGGAGAGTGCAGCTCAGCCTGGAAATAAAAGGAAAAAAAGAACTTTTTCTCCTTTTCGGGGGATGGGTGCACCAGAACACATACACCACAGCAAAATCCCTGAGAGAAAGCAAGAGGGTAGAGCTAGGTTTAAGCCACTCCCAGACTCCATGACAACCCTAGGTAAGAGTAGGAGGTACAAGTGGGTGGGGTCAGAAAGGGAGGTGCCCTGCTCAACGTTTAAGTTTGAGAAAACAAACAAAGTTGAGAGAGGCAGCAGAAGCAGGCAAAGGGGCCTAGGAAGCAGGCCTGGATAGTAGAGGCCTGGAGAGAAGCCAAGAGAGAGGCCGCCCAGGCAGAGGCAGCCCCAAAGAGAGCAGCAGAGACAAGAGCAGCCCACACTGCAGCCAAGGAAGCTACAGAGAAGGTTCCAGGCAGAGGACCAAGCTGACTGGCAAGAGAGAGACAGAGAGAAGGTTGGTTTCCAGAAGGCTAAGGCAAGAGAGCTTAGACTCATCTGAGGAAGGGTCTGTCTGCAGGCAGCAGAAGCCCCAGGAAGAGAAGGGAAGAGCTTACCCTGATTCTTTATCCAGCTCAGAGGCAGAGAAAGTCCCAAGCCATAGAAGCCTCAGCCAGGAAGGTGCTGCAACCAGACTCCAAGGTAGGAGAAAGAAAGCAGTGAAGCCAAAACCCTGTAATTCTTGCTTTGACTCTGAACATAGATTTATACCTGGGAAAGCCCGGTTTAGGAAGAAGGGATTTCCAGGAGAAACTGAACAGGAAAAGCTTGTTGAAGTCCTGCCTAGAGGAGCAGGGGCAGTACAGTGGAGTAAGCTGTTTAACCTGTTAAAGGACATTAAGCAGAAAGTGCCAGAACGCTTTCAAACCTTGCCAAAGTACAGCTCAGCAGAAAGCATGGAAGTAGGAACTAAAGAAAGTGACCTGACTTCAGCTTGTTCTGAGATGGAGTGTGATAGGTGCATTGTGGCTAAGTAATGCAAGCCAGAGAGCACTGAGAAAGTAGGAATTGTAAATACTGTTGCTTTATGATTACGGAAGTGAAAAGTATCATAAAGGGGAAAGAAAAGAAAGCCTGTGTAAATAATTCTGCTACAACATTGGTTGTGAACATTTGCTTTTTAATGGGAGAAGTTATCCTTTATTTTCTTTGACTTGAGTGTACAACTGCTTTAAAGATTGTTACCCGCTTGCCATGGATGCTAATAAAAATTCCTGTGCGCTTTAAAACAACCACTTGGTCTATTAATCTCTATACACAACTACAACCCTTTATAAAGAGGAAACAAGAGGGCTTCCCGTCCCTACTAGGCAACCGCCTGGTAGGGGTGCGAGCGCCACACCATCCATCACCTCCTTTCCCTAGTCTAATTGATTGTCCACATATTGCCTGAATTGTTCACTTTGGATCCTTTTTCCTACCACAAAGAAATACAATCCATCAACAAAGAAACATAGAAACATGACAGCAGAAAAAATAACACATGGCCTATTTAGTCTGCCATTCCATATCAACCATTAAAATAATCTCCTTTTTTCCTTTAGAGAGCCTCTGTGTTTTCCCCATGCTTTTTTGAATTTAGATACTGTCCTCATCTCTACCACCTCCACTGGGAGACTATTCCACACATCTGCCACTCTTTCTGTAAAGAAATATTTCTGCATATTACTCCTGAATCTATCCCCTTTCACCCTCATCCTATGTCCCCTCATAGCACAGCTTGCTTTCAATCGAAAGAGGTTCTCTTTTGCATTTATGCCACAGAGGTATTTAAACATCTCGGTCATATCACCTCTGTCCCACCTTTTCTCTAACGTATACATATTAAGGTCCTTAAGTCTGTCCTCATATGCTTTATAACAAAGACCACTAACCATTTTAGTAGCGAACCTCTGCACCAACTCAAACCTGTTTATATTCTTTTGAAGGTGTGGTCTCCAGAATTGCACTCAATACTCCAAATGAGGTCACACCAATGATTTATATAGAGGCACTATCACCTCTTTTCTTCTGCTGGCCATTTATCTTCCTATCTACCCAAGCATCCTTTTAGCTTTCACATCACCTTTTCTATCTGTTTAGCTACTTTGAGACTGTCAGACACAATCACGCCAAGGTCTTGTTCTTCTCTCATGAACAGAAGTACATCACCCCCTCTACTGTACTGCTCTCTTAGATTGTTGCAGCCCAAATGCATGACCCTACATTTTTTAGCATTAAATCTCACCTGGCAAATTCTAGACCATTCTTTGAGCTAGATCCCTCCTCATGTTATCTACACTTTTCTGGGTGTGTATTCTGTTGCAGATTTTGGTATCATCCACAAAGAAGCAAACCTTATTGATAGCCCCTACGCAATATCACCAACAAAGATGTTAAAAAGAATCGGACCAAGGAGAGATCCCTGTGGCACTCCGCTGGTAACCTCCTTCTCCTCAAAGTGAACTCCATTTACCTGTACTCTTTGTTGACTCTCATTCAACCAATTTCTAACTAAAGCAGTAACTTTAGGGTCCATCCCTAGGGTGTCCAGTTTGCTTATAAGTCGCCTGTGTGGAACAGTGTTAAATGCTTTACTGAAATCTAAATATACCACATCTAGGGCTCTCCCTAGGTCCAACTTCCTGGTCACCCAGTCAAAGAAATATTTCCACATATTACTCCTGAGTCTGTTTCTTTCACCCTTATCCTATGTCCCCTTGTAGCAGAGCTTGCTTTGTCACCAGGTGCCCCTAGTGGGTAGTTAGAGTAAGGGCACTTGGCGCATTTAATTTATTTTTAAGGAGTGATTGAGCTGAAGGGCCCAGAGGATTCCGGTCCTTGTAGTGCAGAACTCCTTAGGAAGAACAATATATGCCAAAGTGTAGGGTAACAAGACTTTATTTCCCCGATCAACGCTTAGGTCCAGTAAGACACAAAGAAAGTAAAGGTAATTCTTTCCTTTAACAAAAAGGTTCCACCAATATATAAACAGTTAAAGATTGTAGGCTTCACAGTTAACTGCAAATCTGGGTTAAAGCTTCCTTTAAATCAACACAAATTAACATTAGCAGACAAATGGTTATAAACTTCACCATATGCAGAGTTCTCTTCTTTCTATACATCTAGCAGGGAATTCATGCTAGTTTGTTGAACAGAGGTTACATTCCATCGGCTCCTCCTGAGGAATGGGAACACTGGTTTCACAATCAAAGTCCATTGACTCAGGGTCACTGCCTTCCTCAATGGGGTAACAGTTTCCACTAGCTGTTAACTCCTCACAGGGGTTCTTCTGCTTCCCATAAAACTTTCTTAGCAAACTATGGGGAAGTGCTTTTAAAAGGTCAGTTTTACTTCTTCTACTTTTCTGAGGCTTATCTGTTTGCATAAGGTTTCCATCATTTAAACTTTCCCTTATAATGAAAGGTTTTTCATACATTGGCTTCTGTAAGCTGCCACACCCAGGGCTCAGCTTGTGACGTACTTTCTGAGGCTGACAAGCTGTTCTGTGCACTGCTCTGCAGTCAGAGTTATCATGCAAACCCGATGTGGATTTCCACCCTCTGTGGTTCTTGGCAAAGGTATCTTTGTAGAAGGAATCTCCTTTCCTTGTTCCTTTCTGATTTAATACAGGGGACTTACTTTGGCTAGGAGAGTTGCTTTCACCAGGCAAGCTGCTTCTTCGGTTTGCTTGGCTGTGGACTCCGTGCCAATATGTTTGGCCTCTCTGGACTCTATCCCTTTGAGTATAACTCCTTTGGATTCTGTCTCCTTGAGTTGGCTGCACATGGAAGCTTTCCTATTCCAGGCTTCTGGTTGAGCTGCTCCTGCTGCTTCCAATGCTTCCCTCTCTCCTAGTTCCTCGACCTCTACTTCTGCTGCCGCTGCTGCCTATTCCGCAGCCACTTCTGATGCAGCCAGTTCTGCTGCTCCTTCTTCCCCTTCTGATCTCACTGATCATCTGGTTTCCTTTATAAAGGGATTTCTGGTTTCCACGCTTTGAGTTTGGGGACAGGTGAAACTGCTTGTTACTAATGTGATCAGTGCCAGAGCACTTGCTTCAGGCACTGTGGAACTGCTCATGCGCCCTCTGGCTGTGCTGCACTGGAACTGCGCTCTCTGCATTATCTCAGTTCCATGTAAATCAGGGTTTTTTTCCACAACTGTTTCTTCCCTAGCTCCAGCCTCATGACAGCTTTCAATTGGAAGAGACTCTCCTCCTGTGCATTTATGCCATGGAGATATTTAAACATCTCTATTATATCTCACCTAACCCGCCTTTCCTCTAAAGTGTACATATTAAGATCTTTAAGTCTGTCCTCATATGCTTCATAATGAAGACCATTAACCATTTTAGTAGCCACCCTCTGCACCGACTCCAATCTGCTTATATCCTTTTCAAGGTGCGGTCTCCAGAATTGCACACAATACTCCAAATGAAGTCATACCAGAGACTTATACAGAGGCATTATAACCTCCTTTTTCTGCAGGTCATTCCTCTCCCTATACACCCAAGCATCTTTCTGGCTTTTGCAGTTTCCTTTTTCTACCTGTTTAGCATAAAGGTTAAGATCACATTGCAGATTACAGTTAAGTTGCTCTTAGGCATAGGATTCAAGAAGGAGTGAGGAAGAAGGTTTAAGAAATGGATGGGTGAAAATGAAGATTAGGTTATATGTTAAGGTTGAGGATAGGATAGGTTAAGGGTTAGGTTAGGATGTTTTATTGATGCTAGGATTAGGGATCTGGTTAAGGTTACATTTTATATCAGGATTAGAGTTAAAGGCAATACTTGACAATATTTTCTAATTTTTCATTAAACAATATCTTACAACAGTAGAGGGCAGGTTCATGTAAGAGAAAAAATATCTTTAGTAAATAAATTAATATACTGTTCAATCCTGCGAATTAAGGAGTGTGCCAATTTTCTTAGTAATCTCACCTATCCATAAGCACTACATCTCATGTTATTAGTATTCCAAAAATAAAGATAAAAACACTTTTTCCTATTACACATGCCTCCTATATCTTTCCAGTTCAGACTAGATAGGCCATGTGGTCTTTTTCTGTTATGTTTCTATGTTAACCATTGTGGGTTAAACTAGAAAAATAGAAAGAGAAATCTATTTGCATTGGCGTGATATACAGATCTCCCTCACAAGAAGAAGAGGTGGACAGAGTTAATTGAAGACATACGCAGCATTGCTAGGAAAGGGGAAGTGCTAATGATAGGGGTTTTCAATATGCCAGATGTTTGGCACATTCCTGCTACAGTATAATCGAGAAGTAAGGAGATCCTGGATTCTTTACAGGGAGAACTACTCAGGCAATTGGTAACAGACCCCACACGTGAAGGGGCCATACTGGACTTGGCTCTTACCAATGGTGAAAGTGTTTCTGTTATCATGGGAGATCATTTTGCAACCAGTGATCACCAGATGGTGTGGTTCAGTATTAGGACAAGGGCTGTTAGAATCCATTCAAAGGTGAGGGTCTTAGACTTTAGGAAGACTAACTTTGCCAAGATGGGCCAATACCTCAGGGAGTCATTTGCGGGATGGGAACAGCTGGGGATGTAGAAAAATAGTGGGCAAAACTGAAAAGGGGATATTGTAAGAGCAACCAACCTTTTTGTTAAAATGGTAAATAAAGGTAAAAGGAAAAGGAGACTGCTATGGCTTTTGAAAGAAGTAGCTGAAAAGGTGAAGAAAAAGAGGGAGGCCTTCATAAAATACAAGAGATCACAGAGATGAAGACAGGCATCTATAGTTGTAAAAACTTAGAGAAGCTAGCAAAGTAGTCAGGAAAGCAAAGATTCAAAAAGACGAGGAAATAGCCAATGCAATAAAATGGGGGGATAAGACATTTTTCAAATATGTTAGTGAGAAGAGGAAGGGCAAAAGTGGTATTGTCTGACTCAAGGGTGAAGGGGAGGAATATGTACAGTAGAAGCTGATGAGGATAAAGTGGACTTGCTTAACAAATATTTCTGTTCAGTGTTCATAGATGAAGAACCAGGAGCAGGACCTACTCCACAGAAAACACCCACAAACAGGAAGAGAAGCGCCAGACATCTTGAACAATTTTCAGAAGACTGTGTTCATGAGAAACTAGCTCAACTTAAAGTACACAAAGCAATGGGACCGGATGGGGTACACCCTAGAATACAGAGGAGAACTTGGGGACGTTCTTGCAGCTTCACTGACTGACCTTTTCAATACCTCGTTGGAGTCGGGAGTGGTGACAAAGGACTGGAGAGAGGCTCATGTGGTGTCTTTACACAAAAGCAGAAGTAAGGATGTGGTTGAAAACTATAGGCCAGTTAGTTTAACTTTGGTGGTGAGTAAATTATTGGAAATGCTGCTGAAAAAGAAAATAGTGATGTTTCTGGAATCCAGCAGATTACAGGATCCAAGGCAGCATGGATTCACCAGAGGCAGGTCTTGTCAGACAAATCTGATTGATTTCTTTAACTGGGTGATCAGGGAGTTGGACTGAGGGAGAGCCCTTGATGTGGGGTATTTAGATTTCATTAAAGCATTTGACACTGTTCCTCACAGGCAACTTATAATAAACTGAGCACCCTAAAGATGGACCCTAAAGTTACTGCTTGGGTTAGAAATTGGTTGGGTGGGAGGTGAGAGAGTACAGGTAAATGGAGTTCACTCTGAGGAGAAGTATGTTAAGTATGCCTATTCCTTTTAACATCTTTGTTAGTGATATAGCGGAAGGGCTGTCGGGTAAGGTTTGCCTCTTTGAGGATGATACCAAAATCTGCAATAGAGTAGACACCCAGGAAGGTGTAGATAGCATGAGGAGGGATCTAGCTAAGCTTGAAGAATGGTCTAGAATGTAAGGTCATGCATTTGGGCTGCAGCAATCCAAGGGAGCAATATAGTGTAGGGGGTGAAGTAATTTTGTCCACTAAAGAAAAGCAGGACCTAGGTATGGTTGTGTCTGATATAGCTAAACAGGTAGAAAAGGTGACGGCAAAAGCTAGAAGGATGCTTGGTGCATACAGAGAGGAATGGCTAGCAGAAAAAAGGAGGTGATAGTGCCTCTGTATAAGTCTTTGGCGCGACCTCATTTGGAGTATAGTGTGCAATTCTGGAGACCACACCTTCAAAAGGATATAAACAGGATGGACTCAGTACAGAGGGTGGCTACTAATATGGTTAGTGACCTTCATTATAAAGCATATGAGGACAGACATAAGGATCTTAATATGTACACCTTAGAGGAAAGGCGGGATAGAGGTGATATGATTGAGATGTTTAAATACCTATGTAGCATAAATGTACAGGTGGAGAGCCTCTTTCAATCGAAAGCAAGTTCTGCTATGAGGGGACATGGGATGAGGGTGAAGGGAGATAGATTCAGGAGTGATATGCGGAAATATTTCTTTACGGAAAGAGTGGTGGATCCGTGGAATAGTCTCCCAGTGGAGGTGGTAGAGATGAGGACAGTATCTGAATTCAAAAAAGCATGGGACAAACACAGAGGATCTCTAAAGGAAAAGAGGGGACTGCTGTATTTGTTGATTTGGAAGGACAGACTAGATAGGCCATGTGGTCTTTTTCTATCGTCATATTTCTATGTTTCTATTATATTTACCCTAAGACATACAGATAAGGGACTTTGGGTCATTAATTTATTTCAGTAAATATGATTAAAATTTTCAAAAACATGATCAAATGGATTTAGGTGACACTGAATATGGCCTGAAATGGGCCATCCTATATGAACTCAAGAAGATTGTTCCAGGCATATGGAGGGAAATTGTATCATCTTCCACAACATTAAAGCAGAATTCCTGGTGTTTGTTGGACCTGCACTTTACTTTTTAGAACAGGTGCATAATGACATGCTTGCTCTAGAGCACACACTTTGATTTGGAGAATATGCATGTAAGTCATAACATTCTAAAAATTACAGGTCCAATATTCGTAAAGCATTTACATTTATTTTTATTTTATTTTATTTGTCTTTCTTATATACTGCGCTATTATAATCAGTGCGGTTTACATTTGAACAGAACAACCAAGAATGTAACAAGTTACATCGAGTTTTTTACATAGAACAGGGAATGTAAAACATGGAGAATAAACAACAAGGGAAAGAACTATGTACAAATTATATACACATTATATAACTAGGGTACTCTTACGGACGAATAGATACAACTTTGCTTGGATGCTTGGCTGGTGGGTCAAGGAGTCGGGTAAGGAAGAGTGGTTAGCCATTATCTAGATGAGGGTGATCTAAGGGATGGGCTAGTAAGGACTGTGAGGGGGTGGCTGTGTGAGCTTCTTGAGTGGTGTTAGGGTAATATTGTAAAAATAGGTGGTGTTTGAGGGCTTTTCGGAATAGCGCCAGGTTTGAGATGGCCCGGATTTCAGCAGGGAGGGGCATTCCATGCCATAGGTGTGAAAATGGAGAAGGCTCTACTTGCTGTTGTTTTCTTACATTTTATCAGCAGTTTTGGGACATCGAGTTTATTCAACGAAGTAGATCTCCTAGTTCTGTTGTCTGGAGTGCTGTGGAGAAGATCACTGATGGGCGTGGGGGGATGGTTTTTAAGGGCCTTGAATGTCATGACAAGGGCCCTGAAATGGATTCTAGCCCGCAGCGGGAGCCAGTGTAGGTTCTTTAGGACTGGCGTTATGTGGTCAGATCTTGAGAACCCTGACAGTACCCTTGCAGCTGAGTTCATAGCAAGGCGTAGTGGGTTAAGAGTCGATTGTGGGAGCCCAAGTAGGATAATATTGGCAAAGTCGAGGTGTGGGATGACTAAGGCTTGGAATATTGAACGGTAGTCGGGGAAGTCAAGAAGTGGACGGAGATGGCGTAGTGACCAGATCTTATAATAGATTGCTTTAGATGTGTTTAAGACATGTGCTGACATGTCGAGGCGCTGGTCAAGAGTGATGCCCAGGTATTGAATTGTAGGTTTGGATTTCAGTTCAATGTTATTGACTAGAAGTGAGGAAGGTGGCTTGAACTTCTGATTTCGCGAGATGAATAGTACATCTGTTTTACTATGGTTGATACGTAGATTTTGAGAAATAATCCAATCTGCTACCGCTTCAAAGCATCTTGTAATTGGAGAGAAATCCGGTTGATCTATTTTAAACTGTGCGTACATTAGGATGTCGTCTGCATATGCGAGACAATGGATGTTGAAGAATCAGATTAAAGCACAGATGGGCTGCATATAGATGTTGAACATTAATGCGGAGAGGGAAGATCCCTGAGGTACACCTTGCTTCAGAGAGAATGGTTCAGAGGTCTTGGAACCTGTTCTGACTTGTTGCCATCTGTTACATAAATAGGATTCACACCAGGCTAGTGCTGAGCCTTGCAGACCTTTATCTTTGAGGCGGAATAGAAGTGTTTCATGATTCACTGAATCAAAAGTGGCTGCAATGTCTAAGAAGATGAGGATGAAGCCATGGTTGGTATTGTCGATTCCTGTGATTAAGTTGTTGAAGAGGGTTGTGAGGATGGTGTCCACTCCGTGAGCTTCCCTGAAGCCATGTTGGGAAGGGTCCAGTGGTGCTACAGTATCAATATGGTGTTGAATTTGCCGTTGGACTACCTTCTCCATAATTTTGGCAAGCAGTGGGATGCTCGAGATTGGTCAGAAGGACTCAACTTTGGATGGGTCGAGCTTACTATTCTTTAACAGGGGGCGGATTGACGTGTATTTTAGGCTTTGAGGGAAGGATCCTGTTGTAAGTGATTGATTCAGGATTCTGCATATATATGGGCTGAGCTCATGGCACAACTCTTTTATCCAGCTAGCAGGGCAGGGATCATTAGGGGCAGTGGTGAGGTTAATAGATGTGATGATATCCAAAATTTCTTTGTTGGATACCTTGGAGAATGACAATAGAGGGGTTGGTTGGGGGGGGTCTATGTGAGGTGTAGGTAGGTAGTATGGATGTATTCATGTTGTATTTAATTTGTATCATCTTAGATTGAAGGTAGGTAGAGTAGTTTTGCGGCTGGGGCAAAGTTTTTTGGTCTAGTGCTGGATCTCCAGTTAGCGACTTAACTATGTTAAATAAGTCGTGGGGTTTATTCAGTGATTGTCTTAGTAGTTCTGAGTAATACAGCTTTCTCTTTTGCATAGTTTTTCGTCTATGGGCTTGCAGGTGAGTGGAATATGTACCGAGTGCCTCAGGGGTCCGGGTGTGGCGCCACTGCCTCTCAGGTTTACGCAGTTGAAGGAGCGATGCTCGTAGATCCTGGGAGTACCAAGGAGCATGTTCAAGTCTAGCACGGTTTGTGTTGATGGATGATATGCAGGCAGCAGTTCTAAGGGTGTCATCCCAGTTAGAGACCAGTTCATCTGGACCGAGAGCGTCATTGGTGAGTAGAGGTAGGATCTTCTCAAGAGCCTTATCCTTAACAAGAGGTTGAAAGCGTGTTGTTACTGTTCTGGTTGGGGCACATGCTTTGTTGTTGGAAATGCTGAGATCATTGGTGGGTACATGAAAGAGGAGTAAATGATGGTCGGACCAGGGTACAGGGGTTATAGAGAGTAGCAACCTCTGGGAGGGATTGATGGAAGTCTGTGATACGAAGATCAAGTCAAGTATGCTGCCTTTGTGATGGGTCGGGGAGTTGATTAGTTGCGTGTAGCCGAGATCATTCATTGCGTCAAGGAATGCTGTTGAATGCGTATCATGTAGGGAGGGCAGGTTGAAATCTCCCAACAGGACATTCAGGGTGTGTGGGTTGGTGGAGTTGCAAGCTAGGTCAATCATTGACGGGAGGTCATCTGGGGATGCAGTTGGTGCTCGGTACAGCAGGTTTACTGTGCAGTGTTCATTTGATATGGATAGTATGTCCAGGTAAGTTGAGCTAATAGTATTACTTAGTGTAAATTGCAGTTTGGATCTGGCGAAGATGAGTGTTCCACCTCCTCTCTGGTGGGTCCTATGGCAAGCAAAGGTTGAATAGCCGGGTGGTGACATCTGGTTGATTAGAGCATTATCATAGTCGGATAACCACGATTCCGTTATCATTAGTATATCGAGGACATGTAGGTCATTGATTGCAGGCCATTTTGAGCGCGTTGATCTGGCATTGATAAGCACACATTTGAGTAACTGTTGGTGGTTGCATTTCTCGGTTTGGATCCTTTTAAAGTCTTGCAATGGAATGTGGAGAAGGTGAGGATGGAGAGGACTGGCTTTTATTGGGATATGATGGGGGTTCTCAAACCATCTTCTGCCATTATTGTATAGGATTGGGATATGACTGGTACCAGGGCTAAGTGCCTGTAGTAGGTTAGGGGCCCAAGAGGTGAGAAGGAAGAGGAAAAAGGAAATGAACGGAGGCATTTTAGGGTGTCCTCAGTGAGGAAGCCACTTAGAGTGTATAGCTAATATGTTTGAGTGCAAGGTTTGAGTTTGATACCAAGTTACAGGTTAAGGCAATAGTAAATAGAGTATAACAATGTAACAGTAATGTATCTGAACTGTGTTAAGTTAAGGCAATGGTAGTTGGAGTCTAGCAAAGTAACGGTACTGTATCCAAGCTATGTCAGCACTGTAACAAATTACATTAGGTAAGAGCATTTAGATACAGGAATGAAAGCAATTCACAGCAAGAAATCAGGTAATAAGCACATCTACAGTTTCAAGCGAGGCAATTCAGCTTTGGAGAGAACAAGGTAAATGGTAAACGTTCAGTTCTAACGTCCCTGTGGGATGTCTGGTATCAAATGAGGGATTTACCTCATAGAACAGTGATGTCTTCCTTCAATGGCAAGTGCCAGGGAGGGTCGGTGGGTGATACGAACAGGGAATGTGTTGGGTGATGGGCTGGTTACGCTGGAACGGAGCAGTGAGAGAACTAGGTGGCATGGAGGGCCCGCGCCTAAGGGCCACGCCAAAGGACCCTCTGGCGAGGCCCTCAGGCGTGGGCCCGCCTGGCGGTGGCTGCTGTTTGGGGTCGCTGGCCCCTCCTCCCACAGCCCCGATTGGGCTGGAGGCCTGAGCGGGAAGGCTGGTCGGCCCGCTCAGGAGCTCTATCCCGGTCAGGGAGCTTAAGATGGCTCCGGGCGTCTGGTGGTTTACAGCCAAGTAAGCCATGCAATTGCTGTATACGGGGATATTCAAAGGCACCTGCATGGTTAGTGCTGTTGAATATCTCCTCTCACACCCCTTGAAATGGTGGTGCTTCTCGTTTTAAAGGCCCTGAAATTTTATTTTTTTCTCCCAATTCTTTTGCTCAAAACACCAAGCACCTCTTTATTCCTCAAGCTGTAGATCAGTGTGTTCAACATTGGGATTAAAACAGCATAAAACAGGGCAAATAAGTGGTCCATCATAAGTTTGTACCTGAGGGTCAGACAATCAATCAGCACTTCTACCAGCAGGTCCTCAATTGCCTCCATGACCGGGTTCGGCGCAGCAGGCAGGCTCTGTGGAGAGACAATTTGTGGCTGCTTCACCATGACAATGCACTTGTACACACCGCACTCAGTTTGAGCCAGTTCTTGGCCAACAAACAGATCACACCTCTAGACCACCCTCCTTATTCCCCAGATCTTGCACCATGTGACTTCTGGTTCTTCCCCAGACTGAAGATTATGCTCAAAGGAACTAATTTTGCCTCTGTAGAAGAGATCAAGGCCACTGTGATGAGGACGCTGAAGGACCTCAAGGAGGAGGACTTTACCGAGTGCTTCCGTACTTGGCAGAAGCGAATGCAGAAGTGCATTAACTCTGGGGGGGATTACTTTGAAGGGGGCAATGCATAATTTATCTGTATATTTTGTAATAAAACATTTATGGGACAGTCTTGTTTCTTTTTTGTCACCACTCGTAGAAGTTATTTTACAAAGCTATGTATGGGAAAACTCAATGCAAGCAACTGGGCACCTTCCACAGGTGAGTGCTGAAACACATGGAAAGTGTTTTTTCACAACTTCCACGTGTAAGTGCAACACTTACATGTGTAGCTTGGCCATTTTTCACACACAAATGTATAAATGCTGCCCATTAACTACAGATGCCCCTAACTTTGTCTAAGTTCAATTAGGAGGATAAATAAACAAAAGGGGATTAAGGGTCCTCTCCTTGATCCCTCCCTTAAAGTGCTTGCTGAAATGAACGGTTTTCCCAAACCTAATTGTCCAAGGAATCAGTAGTAAATCCCAGCATGGACAGTTTTTGTCATTCACATATATTCCCTATCTGAAATGGGGAATACATATGTGAATGACATACATAGAGTGGAGGAGTGGCCTAGTGGTTGGGGCAAGGTACCTCAGGCCAGAAGGTCAGGGGTTCAAATCCCACTAGAGGACAGCAACCTAGGGCCGGAAGGACTGGGGTTTCTAGTCCCACAGGTGCTCCTTGTGGTCTTGGGCAAGCCACTTAACCCTCCATAGCCCATGTTCCCTGTAAAATAGTTATCTCCAAGTTATAATGCCCTGTTCAATGTAATTTCAGTTTGTTCAATGTAAACCGCACTGATGCAGAATAGCACAGTATATAAGAGAATGTAAATAAATATGTAAAATTTTGATCCACCCAGACCATTCCCTGATCACATGTCTTGAAATTTCTACATAGTAATGATATCCATGTGTAAATATAGCACTTTCTACATTTATATGTGGTTGCCATTTATATATGGATTTTATACGTGAAAATAATGAATAACCCTTCTAAAATAAGCCTCTTAGTAAGCAAACATTTTAGGGGCATGTTTACTAAACTGCGACTCGACGGCACTTAACAATAACAACATGCTACTTCTAGAACTACTACTGATCATTTCAATAGAACTACAAGGCATATCCTTGCTTTGTAAATAGCTTATGTATATAGTTTACCCTGTTATCCAAGTTTGTATCCCTGTTCGATGTAAAACCTGACAACTTGTTGTTATGGTAGTTATGTTATGATGTAAATCCGCGCTGATACCGAATAGCGCGGTATATAAGAAACTGTAATAAATAAAAATAAATTAAAAAATTAAAAACTAGAGTGCTTTACAGACATATGTATAAGATGGTCCCTGCTCATCAGTATTGAAATATCACCTCTCACATAGACTAATAATTTATCTGTCAACAGATATGCACTTGGTCACGGTTTTCTTCAACGCATCCATGACTTTCTTGTTTCTTAGAGTGTAGATGTAGGGATTTAGGAAAGATGTTATCACACTGTTCAGCAAGGCCACCCCTTTGGTGAGATCCAGTGAGGAGCTCTTAGCTGGCCTCACATAACTGAAGATGCAGCTTTTCAAAGACCATGTAACAACGGTAAAGTGGGAGGCACATGTAAAGAATGCCTTTCTTCTACCCGAGGCAGAAGGGATCTTCAAAATTGTGACTACAATGTAAACATAGGAAATTATAGTTAAAAGTAAGCAGCTCAGGATCACAAGGGAAGCAATGCTGAAGAACATCAATCAGTTCGACATTTTGAGTGGCAGAGCATGCAAGACGAACCAAAGCAGAGTTGTCACAGAAGAAATGGTTGATAGTATTGGGGCCACAAAATGATAACTGGAGCACCATGAATGTGGGTAAAACCCAATTCAGGAATCCTCTGATCAAGTAACCCAACATGGGCCCGATCTTCTTCTGCGATGGCTATCGCCTCTCCGTTGGATAGCCATCAGTGCCAAACTCTAACCCTAGATATTCCGTGTCAGGGTCATATGTGGCCCCAGCATTGAATATCCAGGGTCACCACACAGCCTCCACCACAGCAGATGCTAACTGGCCAGCGGTGATATTGAGCCACTGCTCAGTTAGGTCCCACGGGTAAAACATAGGCCAACATTTGCTGGGCCTATCTTTTACCCACAGGTCACCAACCAGACAGCATGTAATATTGCTGTTACCCAGTTAGGTGGTGCTGCTGCCACCCCCCTGGAACACCCACAACACATCCCGATGCTATATGGGTAGCACTGTGGCAGATAGCAGCATTAATCAGGAGTATTCAGTGGCACTAACCATGTTAGCATCACTGAATATCCCTCTAATCGGCACTTACACAGTTGACAGGTCTGTAAATTGTATAAATGCCTTTGAATTTCAGGTCCAGCATTTCCAGTTCATAATGATGCTGTAACGTAATAATTCAAAATATAAAAAAGTCAGACCATCCAATTCCCAATGATCAAGCGAAGTTTTCAAAATTCTTCTTTTTTTATGGGAGTGTTCGTCATGAAAAAGGATAACCATTTTCTCGAGACAAACCTTCCTTTTTATTCTCTTAAAAAAAAAGCCAAAATCTCCAGTAATATGCAAGAATGCTACAACAGCTCGGAACATATAAGCAGTTATCATATGAATTTATCTTAATGATGTGAACTTCATAATACATAAGGAGCTATAGGACTCTGTAATTGAATGTTAATGTCCCAGTCCAATAACAAACAGATCTGAGAAGGCTGTTTCTGTGCATTAGATGCATTTGAACTTTGACAGAAGATTTTAAAGTCCATGCTCAGGATTTGTATCAGTGCTTGCGAGTCCATGGATATTCTGATTCCATCATTCGGACTGTATATCGGCGTGCTTTATGCAACCATAGAGAATGATTGCTTCCAATGGATAGTAATGTGAGGACCAGTTCTGGAAGAAGTGACCATAAGGACAAAGGGATATTGCAGTTTTTCCTTACATGAACACGTCACATTGGGCAATTCAGCTCTTGCATAAACACTGACATGTTCTGGGGTTACATGCATGATTCCATCATCCACTCAGTGTGGCGTTTACTAGGGGAAAGAACCTTAGAGACCATTTGTTGCAAGCAACTCTTGAACCCGGTGCGGTAGCCAAGCAGAAGGGCCATTTCCCTTGCGGGAGTTGTACCTACTATACCAGTATGCTGGAAGGTAATTTTTGGTTTGATGTTGCTACCAATAAGGTCTGACGTTCATGGTTTTACACAACTTCTGAATCTGCCTTTGTTGTTTACCTTCTGTTATGCCCTTGTGAATTAAAGAGTTTAGCCAAGCATGCATCAAGATTATGCATGAATACACTTTCTGCTCCAATTGTGCAACATTGTCTGTTGTTTGAACATACCAGTCAACACTTGTCCTTCTTGGAGGGTGTTAGATTGGATCCCTCCGTTGATTCATGGAGGAGATTGGATAGCATGTTTACATCATTGTGAGCAAAAATGGATCTATACTTTGGATTCAGTAACTCCCCATGGCCTCAATTTGGAATTAGACTGGTCTTCTCGTTAGTGTTTTGAATCATAGCTAAAGTAATCTTTTGTAGCTGCTTTAGTGGGTCTGCTAACATGAATTGTTCTCAGCCCCCAATCAGCTGGCAGTAAAAGTTTGGTGAGAGGATATGATGTCACACGCTGGTATTTTTAAAAAAGGGTATTTTTTCCTATGGCTTTACAACAGTTCAGGGGTGAGCACCTTATGTTGGTCTACACCATTTGTGGATTGAAGTTACCATCTGAAGCAGGGTCTTCTGAATGTGGAGTGGACCCAAAATGGGGTACTGTGTCATTTACCTTCTCCTTTTGAGCATGTATTGGTGGATTGTTCACCTGTCATTAAGCTAAGTGGCTTTTGAATTGATTAAGTTTTTTACCGCAAACATTTGGCAAAATGGACACTTCATATGTAGAGTTTGGTTCCTCACATTGAAAAAGTCCGACAAAAAGATAAAAAACCAAACATAATATGTTTGTCACTCTTATGCAAGCTGGCATTTTCAGTTACATTGAATAATCATGTCCTGGCAATGTCCCAGTTCTTATACTATTTCCTTTTTTAATTGGTCTTGTTTTATTTGAGCTCATGCATTCATTTCAGTATTACTTTCTTTGGTGATATAGCTTGTACAGTCTGAAAATCCTAATAATGATTCATTCCATCTTTGTGAGGGACTATAGAGAATATTAATGGAAGGATCAGGGACCCTGGACTCAGGATCAAAAGGACCCAGTATGAGTTGGCACGTGCCCTCCCATGTGGTAATCAATATGCAAAAGGCCCTACTTCTCTAGCCTTCATTAAGACCCATTGGCCACACACTTTCTAGGCCAGTGATATTCATTCCCAGATCTAAAGGACTTCCAAGAAGTCAGGTTTTCAAGATCTCCCTAATGAATATATATGAGATAGAAGTGCGAGTATAATACCAACATTATATGCAAATTTCCTAAAAATCTGATCCCTTGATGGACTTTGAGGACTAAGAGTAAATAAATGCCACCACTCTAGTATGTGCCTAGCAAGGATGAGATTTTATTAATCCAGCAAGATTGAATGAATAGCTTGTTGAACTCCATTCTGATTAACCTTATTCAGTCTACAATGTGGCACAATTGTGACACTGTGTAGAAATAAAAGTGTGGAAACGGGCATGAATTTATTCATTTAATTACTATTTGGTTATTTTAGAACATTTCCATACCATCATATGCACACACATTCAATGTGGTTAACAAACTGCAGTGAAGAAATAAAACCTTCATAAATTGCCTAGAGATTTAGTAATCAAGAGCAACACAACACATTTCAGAGAAATATTACCCCAGTTACTAAAGCAGCCTACAATTTTATTTCCAAGGTTACATGGTAATAGACCAAAAAGGGGTTGAATTACTATAATAGGTTACAGTCTGCTGATTTTTCCAGGGGTTAAATTCAGTCAACGTCTGCCAGAAAATAATCCTATTACTGAATTTCTTTTTTCTTGTACTCAGTCGGTTCCCTCAGTTCACTTTGACTGGACCACAGAGACTACAGTTTCAAAAGGTTTCAGTCATTGACATCTGAAAATAAACATAAAAAGTTATAACATCACCAGTACTGGCCAGACCAGCTCCTTTCCTCTCCAGCAGCAAGTAAATAGCACAAAAGGTCATAGAAAAATATTTTTATAATGTGCCCAATCATGTTGTCGCTATTCACAATCTATGTCATGGTTCTCTACTCCGTCCTCGGCACACCTAGCCAGCCGAATCTTCAGGATTCCCACATTGAATATGTATGAGATATATTTGCATGCACAGTCTCTATTGTATGCAAATCTATCTCATGCATACTCATTAAGCATACCCTGAAAACCTAACTGGCTGGGTGTATCATGAAGTTTGGGTTGAGAACTACCAATCTATTTAATTACTGCTTGAAATGGTGGCGGTTCTCATTTTAAAGGCTTTGAAATTTTCATTTTTATCCCAGTTCGTTTGCTCAAAACACCAAGCACCTCTTTATTCCTCAAGCTGTAGATCAGTGGGTTCAACATTGGGATTAAAACAGCATAAAACAGGGCAAATAATTTATCCACAATGGGTGAATGGCAGGATTTGGGCAGCAAGTAGGTAAATATGCCTGTGCCAAAGAACAAAGACACAGAGGTGAGGTGAGAGGCGCAGGTGGAGAAAGCCTTCTGTCTTCCCTCTGCTGAACGGATTCTGAGGATCGTAGAAAGGATACGAATGTAAGAGATGAGGATGAAAAAGAAAGGCATGAGTATCAAGATCACGCTGCCTATGAAAATTGAAAATTCATTCTGTGAGGTGTCCTGGCAAGAAAGCTTTAGGATGGGAGGGATGTCACAAAAGAAATGATCGATCCTGTTGGGGCCACAGAAAGGTAAGCTAAAGACAAAGACAGTCTGTCCAAACATAGATATGATTCCACTCATCCAAGAAGCTATCACCAACTGGGCACAAGTTTTCTTATTCATGATGGTACCGTAATGTAGCGGGCTGCAGATAGCCACGTACCGGTCATAAGACATCACAGCGAGAAGTAAACACTCTGCAACCCCTAGGAAAAGAAAGAAATACATCTGTGTGGCACAAGCGAAAAAAGAAACACTTTTGTCCTCCACCAGGAAATTCATCAGCATCTTGGGGACTGTGACAGAGGTGTAGCAGATCTCCAGGAAAGACAGGTTCTTGATGAAGTAGTACATGGGTTTCTGAAGAAGAGCATCTGCCGTTACTATCACAATGATAGTGACATTCCCCATTAGGGTGAGAACATACATAACAGAGAATACCAGGAAGAGGAAACATTGCACTGTGGGGTCATTAGTGAAGCCCAAGAGGATGAACACTGTCACATAAGATTGATTTTCACTGATCATTTTGATGGTGCCTTTCACCTAAACAGGTAACAATCAAGAAAAATTTATGGTCGGTACTAGGCCAAGATGATAGACTAGACATTCTCTGCGGATACGATAAATCTTCAGCATTCACGGAGGTAGATGTCAAGGATTCTGAGAGTAAAGCAAGGAGATTATTGTGAATAGCATTGGTGGTTGGAAAGCAGGGGGCCAGACTAAGGATCTTCAGTCACCTAGTGCTAAATATCTCTGTCATGAAAAAACATAAAAAAGTAAGTCTTGGAAATGGAATGCATTAGAGATATTAACTAAAAGCAGTATCCTGACTTCATGCTGTTTAGACGTAATTATGGATGTGCTGCATTCTATGGCTTCGGACAAGAGATGTGAGCAGTTTTGGAGCAAAAGCAAAAAATAAACTAAGAACCTGGTGGGTTTATGATTGCAGAGCATTTAAGAAAAATAACTCTTTCAGTCTTAATTATCCAGCCATATTCAGGGAACCTTGACCAATTACCATCTATTATAAACTTGAGTTGATAACAAGATGCCTAGATTGCACGTCCAAAAAATGATGGTGATTATGAAATATGAAATCTAGAATTAGTCCTTGTAGTGCACAGATCATCTCCCATAAATAATTTTTATATTAAAAAAGAAATTGGCTGCTGGAATGTTTTTGACCAATGATGGAAAAAAATTGTAAGCTTTGGAGATGGACATCCTTCCACCAAACAAACAATTTGTAAGGTTGCATTTAGGGTCCTATTTACTAAACTGCAGTAAAGTTTGTAGTTACTCTGCAATAATTATCTAAATTAATGTGCAATAACTACAAAACCTTTGTGTAAAATGTTGAGGGACAGCATCTTCCCATTAAGTTAATGCAAAGAATCATGTTTTACTGTGAACTACAATACAGATAACATGATAAAATGAGTTGCATCTCTTGAAAAGGCTTTAATTGATCTTTATCTGCTACACTACCACTTAATATGCTGTAACAAGCTCCATGTTAGTTATAAGACCTTTTACCAATCCATTCCGCACTCAGTTCCAAGTTAACTGTTAATCTGCAGTTAGCACAAGCTAAGAGTTAATTCACTGTGTTGTTAACATATATTGGTGTGGGAATCCTGCTAATTTTTTTGAGGTGTGAAAGTACATTTTGGATACTATGTGGAGTCTGAGATTGAGACATTGCAGTCACGATGTTTAAAATTTCAGCAGTATTTTTGAAAAAAGCTCTGTTAAACGAGGAATCTTTTCAAACATACTGACTACAAGGGTGCAGCAGTGCATATGTGTGTCGGGAGGAGTGCACATGTGTGTATGCACGTGAGGTCACAGAAGTCCTTCTATAAACCTTTATATGGGAAAACTCAACACAGGGAACTGGGCACTTTCCTCATGTGAGAGCTGACATGTGGACAGCGGTATTTTGCAACTTCCATGTGTAAGTGCAACACTTACATATGTAACTTGGCCATTTTTCAAACCCACACGTATAAATACTGCCCATTAACTATGAAGGCCCCTACCTTTGTCTAAGTTCAATTTGGAGGGGAAATAAACAAGAGAGGATTAAGGTGGATAACCTCCTTGATCCCTCCAGCAAAGTGCTTGCTGAAATGAACAATTTTTCAAAACCTAAACATGCCAAGAATCACAATGGAACAATACCATTAGTGACGCAGCTATAATGCCACAATCACCCATAGTCCACCAAAGACGTAATTCAGCAGCATGGTACAACACTCACTTAAAACAATTAAGCGCAACATCAGAATCCAGGAAAGAAATTGAGACAATCTAAATCACAGGACAATTACTATGTTTACATGGCTGGTCTTCATGCATACCAGTCAGCAACATATGAACCAAAGAAGAATTACTTTGCTAAACTTCTACAGTTCTCCTTAAACCGCCCCAGAGAACTTTTTAGCTTAGTCAGAGCACTAGCAAAAAAAACCCCTCCAACAGAAAGAAGAATTAGATTTAACTCCACAAACACTGGAAGACTATTTTCAAACCTTAGCATGCCCTCAAGTACAACAAATACATTCCTCAGAAACACACCAATTTCTCACTATTGTAGCACCTCAAGAAACCTGGGTATCTTTTTCACCTATGTCTACTGAGCACCTGGAAAGAATTACTTTAGGAATCAATATCACCACGTCCACTCTGGATCCTTTCCCGGTTAGCTGGATTAAAGCTGCTCGATAGGGTACTGATTTTAAATATTTCTGTTATTAATTCCTATCACTACGACATTGATACATGCCCCATGAGCTAAAAATTACTTCCATCCATCCAGTCAAGAAAGACACTGCATCAGACCCAGTACAACCAAGTTCATACCATCCTATTGCCAGCCTACCCTTCTTGGCAAAAATATTAGAAAAAGTAGTGTTAATACAACTCCAAAACCACATAGATACCCACTTCTCATTTGATCCACAACAATATGGCTTCAGTCCCCAGCAAAGAGTATGGCGTAAAAACTCTTTTGGCAGTTTTAACTGATAATGTCATAAAAGACCTAGACAAACCTAATTCAGGTTTTGTCCTTATCTTCCTTGACATCAGATCGGCCTTTGATTCCATTCCTTGTGAATTACTCATTCGACGCCTACATATTACTGGGCCTAAGAGATACCGCTCTAAGCTGGTTCAAATCATATCATATGAACAGACGACTACAAGTCAAAATGGGATCTAAAAAGTCTACTACATATACACAACATCAAGGAGTCTCACAAGGGTCTGCCTTATCTTTCCCCAAACCAATTTGCTCTGTCATAATGAAACATAACATATACTACAGTCTATACACTGACAATGTCATGCTATACACTCTTATCAACACTTCCAACCCAGACCTCTCACACGTGAAGAATTGTTTCAGTTGCATCACGCATTGACTCATGCAACAAAATTTGTCCATAAACTATAAGAAGACACAGGTCCTCTATATTACTTAGGATATCAATTTTATTCCACCTCTCCACATTTCTATTATTGGTACCCAATTACAAGTGAAGTTAGAGGTACGTTACTTAGGGGGAATTCTAGACCAGCATCTCGCCCTTTTCTCACACATAAATAACACCGTGAGGAGTATTTACTACAAACTCAGCAGCATACACCACCTCGGGACACTCCTTGAGCCACACAACATTTGCTCTGTCCTGCAGGCCCTCATATTCCCATACTTTGATTACTGCAATCTTATACTTCAAGGCCTGCCCAGGTATGCCACTCATCCTCTCCAACTAGCTATGAATACAGCTGCTCACCTCCTTTCCAACATCTCAGGATTGGACCACAATACACCGCTTCTAAAGCAGCTGCACTCGTTGCCTATATCTCAGTGAATTAAGTTCAAAGCCGTTCTCACAGCGTTTAAAGTCTCACATGGCCTATCTGCAATTTACTTAAAATCCCATATTCAAAAAACACCCGACAACAGAAGCAGAAGATCAAGTTCCCTCAACACACTTCCCATGCCGACAAACACCAAGGTCGGCCTCGCAACATCAAAAGGAGCTTTTTCCCTTTTTGCTCCACCTCTTTGGAATATGCTCCCAGATAAACTTTGTGCCATCAATAATCGGTTAGAGTTTAAAAAGAGACTACAATTACACCTACATTTAGAGCTGTTCTCAAGTGATGAAACATAATTGTCAGCTCTCTGATCCTGTTTACCATTGTTTTATTTAACATATTTGTTCAAATGTTTTATGTTCATGTTCTATGTAAAGCCATATTGGCCTTGTTGTTTTTTGTAAACCGCTTAGACTTTCAGATTTGTGGTATATAAGATTAGCGAAATAAATAAAATAAATAAATCAGTTGTAAATCCCAGCATTGACAGTTTTGGCCGTTCACATATATTCCCTAATTGAAACTGGGAATACACTTGTAAAATTTTGATCCATCCAAGCCATTCCCTGATCACGCTTCTTAAAATTTCTACATAGTAATGACATCTACGTGTAAATTTAGCACTTTCTAAAATCACCATTTATATAATTCATTTGCCATTGGTTTTTTTGCAAGTGAAAATAATGAATAAGCCTTCTAAAATAAGTCTCTTAGTAAACAGACTTCTTAGGGACACATTTACTAAACTGTGTTAGCTGTTAATGTGGAAGACGGCGTTTGCCAAGCACGTTACATTAAAGTTTTACCTATGTTCAAAGACTGTCCAATTGGCTACTATTTTAATTAGGGACCAAAAAAAATGTGGGAGATCCAAGTACATTATACAAGTATTTCAATCTCATAGTTTGTCTTTTCCTTTTGGACAAGCGTACCTCCTTTACAATGACAGGAGATATGTTTCCACCTTCAGCGGAAGGGATTCTTTAGTCAGAGTGATGAAAACATTCAGTGTTTTTCACCACAAAGACAATGACAATTGCAAGATGCAATCAATTTCAGACTAAAACTATACAAGTTGTTAGAGGAGAAAATACTTATTAGATGGAACTTTAGCAAAAAGTACTGATATGGAGACTTTGGGGTATGTTTACAAAGCAGTGGTAGCGGCCTCCGTGCAATATCGGAGCCTCGGCCCCATTGATTTCAAAAGGGCTGTGACTCCGATATCGCACAGAGACTGCTACTGCTGTTTTGTAAACATACCCCTTTAAGTCTGTTGTATTTGGGGATCTAAGAAGGATTTTTGTTTTTATGTAAGTATGAGACAGTATCAAACTGCTTCACACTCTGAAAGTAATTTTTGCACCATTTATTCTGCATGCTGTTTGCTCCAGACCAGGAATAGTCATCTTTACCTTTCATGCAGAGAGGTGAAAATTTAGGATTATTCTCATGACTGCCTGGAGATATCACTCTTACCTTGGAATGCAGGCTAAAGATTCTTCAGGCTCAGAAGAGCAGATGCTCCACTTTTGAAGGGGAATCTTAAACCTTTGTCTGCATTTTGGGAGATGAAAACATCTCAATGAGACACCCACAGGAGGAGCAACACATGAGGTAAATATACCTTGGGACCCTGCCTAGAGCAGATCTCTGTGATTTCTCACTGGTACCATGGGACCCGTTTCATTTGTGTTAGGTAACTCCTAGTCATTTGGGATTAGGAAAAGAAAGATGATGTAATTACAAATTTGCACTTTGGAGAGCCTCTGTGGACACCTATTGATTTTACAAACTAACTCATGCATTGGTACTACCCTCTTGAAATTTCAGAGCTTTTCCAAACATTATGAGGTTTTTCTTCCTCTGTCCAAGAGTTAATTATTCATTTTATATGACTTAATTAGATAAAAATTAATGGTTGTGTCTTATGATTAAAAAACATAAGACCCAACCCATGCTTTGAACTGTTTTACACTGTCCAACTCATCACCTTTCCTACAGCATCTAGAATCAAAAGCCTTCTGACAAACACCAAGTCCATTCTTTAATCTGGAAAATGAACAACTATTAACTGAACCTTTGCCTCACTGTATTTGCAGCCCCGTCAGGAAATTAGTACAAATGAGATGATGTGAACATTTTTATGGAGTAGTAGTGGAAATGCATCTTTGAGTTGTAGTGCTTTTAAAACTGTATGCATAATTTTACAATTAGGCTGTTTGAACAAACACATTTAGATATTTTGGGAAAACTGGTCATATATAAATGATAATGATAGACCACAATGAGACCTTCAGAGTTGTCAGAACTGCCTTTATATTGTCCCGTTTCTCAAATGTTTCTCATTGTGTGCGTTGCTAGAATATCACGACATTTTCCAGAAACATCCCTGCACTTTGAGGCCAATGCAGAAAGCCAGCGCTGAAGTTGCACGCTATTGGCTATATACTCCTGTATGTAGAGCACATATAGCGTGCGACCTCAGGACCTGCATGCAGAAAGTGGTGCGTATGCAACTTAGATATGCAGAAAATGTTGGCGTTAAACTGGGAGAGCAAGCCAAACACAGTCGTATAGAAGTCGGTGCTGTTCCAGAGAAACAGTGTCATTTGAAGAGAAGTTTGTGTTTCCTTACCATTCACCTAGATATATCCTTGTCCTCAGCTGTTGTGCTGTCTGTCCTGACTAGATTGTAAGCTCTTATGAGAAGGAACCATTTTTACATGTCTGCACAGCACTGCACATGCCTTGTAGTGCTATTCAAATGATCAGTAGTTGTAGTAGTAAGTCTGACACTTCAACTCTGATAATCCAGGCATCAGGTAAATCCCCCGATGCTATCAACATACTGTCAAGGGGCTGGTGCCACTCACACCAACCCCCCAATAGAATCCCCAGTAGTCCCGAGCCACACCTGCCTGCCCGATAAAAATCCCTGGTGGCCCAGCAGCCCTGATTCCCCCATCCACCAAATAAGGAAAAGCCCAATGGCCCCCAAACCCACCACCCTCTCGCCATACCTTTAAGCTACAGCAGGAGTGTTAATCATGCGCTTCCACCCCTACACTGCCATCTTGAAAAATGGTGGTTCCTGGCCTGCGTAGTGTATTCTGGGATGCACCACAAGGGGCCAGGCGCTGCCATTTTTCAAGATGGGAGTGCATGGGTAATGCTCCTGCTTCAGCTTAAAGGTACAGGGAGGGGGTTTCGGGGGCCACCTGGCCTTTTTGTGATTGGGTGGATGGAATCGGAGCCACTGAGCCACCAGAGTTTGTTTTTTATTGGGTAGGTGAGATCGGGTCTCCTGTGCTTTCAGGGATTTTTATTTAGTGAGTGAGTGAGTGGGTAGGTGGGGGATCAGAGCCACTGGGTCACAAGGGATTTGTTTTCCCTACATGCACAAGACGTTTAAGCCACCTCAGAACAGGCATTGAGATATTGGCACTTTGGCTGGTTAGATAATCCTCTACGCAATTCTCTGCATCAGGTGCAGAAAATATTAGCTTGCCATTTTAATATGCACAGCTCATTTATATATAATTATATATAATTTAAATATGCTTGGCATTACTATGTGTGCATACTTTTCCTTTGCTGTTAACATGCATGTTAATCTCTTTTCCAACCAACAAAAAAGCACTGTGCCACGAAAACCAGAAGACCAAGTCCAAAACGTAGCACAAGGAACGCTTTGGCTTAAAACCTTTTTATTTTGCACTCAATTAAGACTACGTGCCAACGACCCGACACAGGCCGTGTTTCGTCACTCCTTCATCAGGGGTATTGGCATACTCTCTTAGCAGTATGTTCAATATTTATAATTACCGTTTAGGAAATTTGCTGCTTATGCACAATTCTTATGTGCGTTGCCGTAGCTGAACTTCTTAAACTATGCCAATACCCCTGATGAAGGAGTGACGAAACACAGCCTGTGAGTGTCGGGTCACTGGCACGCAGTTTTAATTGAGTGCACAATAAAAACTTTTTAAGCCAAAGCTTTCCTTGTGCTATGTTTTGGATTTGTTAATCTCTTTTCTACATTTGGCATGTCAGAACTTGTGCATATAAGTTGTGCTCAAAGGGCACGTTAGTCTTTTTGCATTAGCCATTTATTCTCTGCATGCTTTTATTCAGAATGATGCTGTAACTTAATGGCTTGTGTGTTTTTTTCTTTTTTTCTGCCAGTTTGTTTTGTAAAATTGGGAATTAATATGTTTGTGCTCATCAAGCGTGTTGAGATTGGTTTCCTAGGAATTTTCTGTTTCTTCCAATCCATGATGTGGACTTTTTTGGGACTTCTGTGATATTTATGTTTTTTTTTGTGGTGAATGTTCTATTGCCATTTTCCTTTTTGATTTTCAATTATGTATTAATTGAAATATTTAATAAAAAGAAAAATAAGATAAAATGGGCCACATGTTAGCAGGCCAGGAAAAATGATGCCAACTTTGAGTTGGAGTTATTTTTCCAAGAATAGCACAGTGGTGTTTAATGTAAGCTGCGTTATTTCATTTGAATAATAATTAGGTGGTTTTCATGCATTTTCATGCTTTGCATCTCATTGTTACTGAATGTACAATGTGGTGCAAATTGAATGTTACAGGAAAATAATGAACGTTTTTTTTTTCCTTTAACATACTGTAAAAGGCAAAAATCATCTGCTATTTCCACTTTAGTTACTACCCACCTCAGTGTGAAAGACGGCTGATGTGAGGTGATAGAGGTTTATAAATTAATGAATGGGGTGGAACAGGTAAGAGCAGATTGATTGTTTACGCATCAAAAAGTAGAACGACTAGGGGACATGCAATGAAGTTACTGTACAACCCATTTAACACTAATAAGAGAAAACATTTTTTTCACTCAACGCATAATCAAACTCTGGAATTTGTTACCGGAGGATGTAGTAAACTGGGTTTAAAAACGGTTTGGAAAAATTCCTGGAGGAAAGGCTCATAAACCATTATTAAAGAGGACCCACTGCGTGCCCCAGTACAAGCATTATGGAATCTGTGTGTCTTTTTGCGAAACTGCCTGGTACTTGTGACCTGGATTGGTCACTGTTGGAAACAGGTTACTGGGCTTGATGGACCTTGGTCTGATCCAGTATGGCATTTCTTACGTTCTTATGTATTGATAGCTAGGAGAGTTTGTTACATAGAAACTTAGAAAAATGACAGAAAAAGACCACATGGCCTATCTAGTCTGTCCTTCTATATCAACAACTACAACAGTCTCCTTTTTTCCTTTAGAGATCCTCTGTGTTTGCCCCATGCTTTTTTGAATTCAGATACTGTCCTCATGTTAAAAACCTCAGCCCAGTGTGCAGCGGCAGCCAAGAGAGCAAATAGAATGCTAGGTATCATAAGGAAAGAAATGGAAAATAAAACAAAGAATGACATCATAATGCCTCTATACCGTTCCATGGTGAGACCGCACCTAGAATATTGTGTGAAATTCTGGTCGCCATATCTTAAAAAGGATATAGAGTTATTAGAAAAGGTTCAGAGAAGAGCCACCAAAAAGGTAAAGGGGATGGAAGGATACTCCTATGAAGAAAGGCTAAAAAGGTTAGGGCTCTTTAACTTGGAAAAGAGAAGGCTGAGAGGAGATATGATAGAAGTCTATAAATTAATGAACGGAGTGGAACGGGTAAACGTAGATCGATTGTTTACGTTATCAGAATATAGAAAGACTAGGGGACATGCAATGAAGCTACAGGGTAAACTATTTAAGACTAATAAAGGAAAATATTTTTTCACTCAACGTGTAATCAAACTCTGGAATTTGTTACCGGAGGATGTGGTAAAGGCTGTTAGTGTAGCTGGGTTTAAAAAAGGTTTGGCCAAGTTCCTGGAGGAAAGGCCCATAAACCATTATTAAGAAGGTACCCAGGATATCAATGCCTGACCCAGTACAAGCATTGCGGAACCTGTGTCTTTTGGGGAAACTGCTAGATACGTATGACCTAGATTGGCCACTGTTGGAAACAGGATACTGGGCTTGATGGACCTTGGTCTGACCCAGTATGGCATATCTTATGTTCTTATGTTCATCTCTACCACCTCCACTGGGAGACTATTCCACGGATCCACTACTCTTTCCGTAAAGAAATATTTCCGCATATCACTCCTGAATCTATCCCCCTTCATCCTCATCCCATGTCCCCTCGTAGCAGAACTTGCTTTCAATTGAAAGAGGCTCTCCCCCTGTACATTTATGCCACAGAAGATTTAAACATCTCAATCATATCACCTCTATCCTGCCTTTCCTCAAGGGGTACATAATAGGATCCTTAAGTCTGACCTCATATGCTTTATAATGAGACCACTAATCATTTTAGTAGCCACCCTCTGCACTGACTCCATCCTGTTTATATCCTTTTGAAGGTGCGGTCTCCAGAATTGCCCACTATACTCCAAATGAGGTCACACCAAAGACTTATACAGAGGCACTATCACCTACTTTTTTCTGCTAGCCATTCCTCTCCGTATGCACCCAAGCATCCTTCTAGATTTTGCCGTTGCCTTTTCTACTTCTTTAGCTACTTTAAGATCATCAGACACAACCATGCCTAGGTCCCGCTCTTCTTTAGTGGGCAAAAGTACTTCACTCCCTATACTATATTGCTCCCTTGGATTGCTGCAACCCAAATGCATGACCTTACATTTTTTAAAATTAAATCCCAGCTGCCAAATTCTAGACCATTCTTCAAGCTTAACTAGATCCCTCCTCATGTTATCTACACCTTCCTGGGTGTCTACTCTATTGCAGATTTTGGTATCATCCGCAAAAAGACAAACCTTTGCCAACAGCCTTTCCGCTATATCACTAACAAAGATGTTAAAAAGAATCGGACCAAGGATAGATCCCTGGGGCACACCACTGGTAACATCCTTCTACTCAGAGTGAGCTCCATTTACCTGTACTCTTTGTCGCCTCCCACCCAACCAATTTCTAACCCAAGCAGTAACTTTAGGGTCCATCCCTATGGTGCTCAGTTTGTTTATAATTCACCTGTGAGGAACAGTGTCAAAGGCTTTACTGAAATCTAAATACACCACATCTAGGGCTCTCCCTCAGTCCAACTCCCTGGTCACCCAGTCAAAGAAATCAATCAGATTTGTCTGACAAGACCTGCCTCTGCTGAATCCATGCTACCTCAGATCCTGTAATCCGCCGGACTCCAGAAACCTCACTATTTTCTCTTTCAGCAGCGTTTACAATAATTTACTGACCGCCAAAGTTAAACTAGCCGGCCTGTAGTTTTCAACCACATCCTTACTTCTGCTTTTCTGTAAAGGCACCACATGAGACTCTCTCCAGTCTTTTGGCACCACTCCTGACTCCAATGAGGTGTTGAAAAGGTCAGTCAGTGGAGCTGTAGAACATACCCAAGTTCCCTCTGTATTCTAGGGTGTATCCCATCCGGTCCCATCGCTTTATCTACTTTAAGTTGAGCTAGTTTCTCACGAACACAGTCTTCTGAAAATTGTTTAAGATGTCCCTCGCTTCTGTTCCTGTTTGTGGGTGTTTTCTGAGGTCCTGCTCCTGGTTCTTCATCTCTGAACACAGAACAGAAGTATTTGTTAAGCAATTCTGTTTATCCTCATCAGCTTCTACATATTCCTCCCCTTAAGTCTGACAATACCACTTTTGCCCTTCCTTATCTCACTAACATATCTGAAAAATGTCTTATCCCCCATTTTATTGCATTGTCTATTTCCTCCTCTTTTTGAATCTTTGCTTTCCTGACTACTTTGCTAGCTTCTCTAAGTTTTTCCAAATATAGACGCCTGTCCTCCTCTCTCTGTGATCTCTTGTATTTCATGAAGGCCTCCCTCTTTTTCTTCACCTTTTCAGCTACTTCTTTCGAAAGCCATATCGGTCTCCTTTTCCTTTTTACGTTTATTTACCATTTTAACAAAAAGGTTGGTTGCCCTTAAAATATCCCCTTTTAGTTTTGCCCACTGTTTTTCTACATCCCCCAGCTGTTCCCATCCCGCTAACGACTCTCTGAGTTATTGGCCCATCTTGGAAAAGTTAGTCTTCCTAAAGTCTACGACCCTCACCTTTGAATGGATTCTAACAGCCCTAGTCCTAATACTGAACCACACCATCTGGTGATCACTGGATGCAAAATGATCCTCTACTATAACATCAGAAACACTTTCCCCATTGGTAAGAGCCAAGTCCAGTATGGCCCCTTCACGTGTGGGGTCTGTTACCAATTGCCTGAGTAGTTCTCCCTGTAGAGAATCCAGGATCTCTTTACTTCTAGATGATACTGCAGCAGGAATGTGCCAAACAACATCTGGCATATTGAAATCCCCTATCATTAGCACTTCCCCTTTCCTAGCAATGCTGCGTATGTCTTCAATTAACTCTCTGTTCACCTCTTCCTCTTGGGAGGGAGTCTGTATATCATGCCAATGCAAATAGATTTCTCTTTCTCTCTTTCTAGTTTAACCCACAGTGCCTCCTCTCTCCCTTTTAAGCTCTATAATTCCTTTTAAGCTCTGTAATGTGGGAGGCATGATGCTTAATAGAGGTATTTGTTTAGGTGACTGATTACATAAGAACATAAGATATGCCATACTGGGTCAGACCAAGGTCCATCAAGCCCAGTATCCTGTTTCCAACAGTGGCCAATCTAGGTCACACGTACCTAGCAGTTTCCCCAAAAGACACAGGTTCCACAATGCTTGTAATGGGTCAAGCATTGATATCCTGGGTACCTTCTTAATAATGGTTTATGGACCTTTCCTCCAGGAATTTGTCCAAACCTTTTTTAAACCCAGATACACTAACAGCCTTAACTACATCCTCCGGTAACAAATTCCAGAGTTTGATTACACATTGAGTGAAAAAATATAAATATATAGTTTACCCTGTAGCATCGTTGCATGTCCCCTAGTCTTTCTATATTCTGATAAAGTAAACAATCGATCTACTTTTACCCGTTCCACTCCGTTCATTAATTTATAGACTTCTATCATATCTCCCCTCAGCCGTCTCTTTTCCAGGTTAAAGAGCCCTAACCTTTTTAGTCTTTCTTCATAGGGGTATCCTTCCATCCCCTTTACCATTTTGGTGGCTCTTCTCTGAACCTTTTCTAATAACGCTATATCCTTTTTAAGATACGGCGACCAAAATTGCACACAATATTCAAGGTGCGGTCGCACCATGGAACGATACAGAAGCATTATAATATCCTTTGTTTTATTTTCCATTCTTTTCCTTATGATACCTAGCATTCTATTTTCTCTCTTGGCCGCCGCTGCACACTGGGCTGAGGGTTTTAACATGTTATCCACAATGACGCCTAAATCTTTTTCCTAGGTGGTGGTTCCTAATGTGGAACTTTGCATCATGTAACCATAGTTTGGATTGACATGCAAAGAATGCACATACATGCAAGAACTTTGTTATTCTGCAGATTGAATAATGCACTTTGCTTTGAACTGCACCCACTGCATTATTTCTGGAAAAATAGTGCTAGTTTTAAGTTGGTATTACTTTTCCTGCCTGCGAGCATCAGGTCACTATCATGCTGCCTGATGTTTTCAGAGGCCATTTTAAAAGGGCCAGCAGCATGGGAACCTTTTATAGACCCGCCTCATCAAGACACCTCCCCCTTCACTTAGAAGCCCTTCCCCAGACTCTGATTGAAGACCCTACTCCCATAGACAGCCCATGGATCATCTCCCCAACTCCCCAATGCAGTCTCCCCTACTGCAGATCCCTCAAAGAAGACCCCACCAACCCCAAAGATCTCCATTCACCTCTGGGCTATCCAAAGATATCCCTGGCAAGGTCTTGGTTAAGGGGCAGGAGCAATCTCCTATTTCACCTGTCCCCTTTGGGCACTGTGTTCAAAACGGTGCTGGTTGATCCTATATAGAGGCTTGTCTCTTATTGATAGTACCCAAAACTACAGCTAGGTGTCAATCAGTGCCAGCAGGGATTTCTTCAGGTAGGCCCAGCGGACCTCCGGGCTTGTGGGGTGAACTTCTTCAGGAAGTGGAGGAGATGTAAGATTTCCAGATTTATTGCAGCAAATCTAGGGCACTTTTTGGAAGTGTGGAGGGAGGGAGGAGGAAGGGACACCTTAGTTCCAGGTTTGAACAAGGAGGCATGGAAGAGGGACAAATCAACAGAGAAATTGAAACAGGGATGCATTTCACCCATACTGTGCAAAAGATAATGGATGTAAATTCTAAAAACTGACGTATTGAAATCACTAAACTCAAAACATTTGGTTTTCTATCCCCTGGCCCCATTGTTGGAATTGGAGACAGGATGCTGCGAAACAGGTGGGAGTAAGGGACACAATTCTAAAACTAGAGACAATCCCCCAAAATCAGGGATGCATCTGGTAACCTTAGGGAGACTAAGCTGCAATCACAAGAGGACCAGACAAACGAAAGAGCGAACATCCCACACACACAGAGACGATTCAAGTCCTTTGACAGGGACGAATTCATACAGGACACAATACAACACTTGAACATCGACACAGAGGACCTGGAGGAACAAGTTTCCAACTGGAACAGCATTTTAGCTAACGCCGCCAAACCATCCGATGGCGGGACCGAGAAACAACACCACAACAAGAGACAAAACAAGCCATGGTACTCAGCAAAAATATGACAGGAAAAGAGGGAGCTCAGGAAGATTGAACGAAGATGGAGGAAAAACAAAACAACCTTCGACCAACACCTTTACCTAACAAAGCAAAAACAATACAATGAACACATCAACCAATCAAAGAAAGAATTCCACACAAACATGATAAATACTTCTATCAACAAACCCAGAGAACTTTTTGAAATAGTAAAGATCCTCACAAAAGAGCATGCAACAGAAGGGGAAGTACAAGTTGATTCACAGAAATTCGCCGACCACATCAAAGACAAATTTCACTCCACAGAGCGAACAACTCCCAGTGGAACCACCAGAATGAACGTACACCCCAAAACCTGGGGCACATTCTACTCACCCTCAACAGAACAGATATCACACATCATCTCCACAATCAACACAAGCACTGCTCCTACAGACCCTTGCCCAGTGTCATGGGTCAAAGCCACCAAATCAAGCTTCATCCCAACCATTCATAAAATGGTACACGACTCACTCACTCAAGGACTCATGCCAAAGCAACTAAAACTTGCCTCTGTAAGACCAATCACAAAGAAGACTACTCTCGACAAAAAAGATCCAGCTGCCTACCGACCAATCTCCAGCATACCCTTCCTTGCAAAAATAATTGAAAAAACGGTTCAGGTACAACTTCAGGAACACATCGACAAACATGAAACACTCGACGACCACCAACACGGATTTCGTCCCAACCATGGAGTCGAAACTCTACTGATCTACCTCTTTGACAGCATCATAAGAATAATTGACAACACCAGGAAGGGAATTATAATGATCTTCATCGACATCTCCTCAGCTTTCGACACAGTTGACCACAATACGCTCCTGGAGAGACTAAAGAACACTGGTATACACGGTATCACATTGAAATGGTTCCACTCGTACCTAACCGAAAGACCGTTACAGGTCAAGGTGGGACACGACACCTCCCGACCCATAAATGTCCAACAAGGAGTACCGCAAGGATCCGCACTCTCAGCACTCCTATTTAACATCTACATCCAACCAATATGCAACATTATGAAAGAGAACAACATTCAATACACAATATACACAGACGACATCATGATATACACCCCGATATCAATCAACAACCCGGACTTCTCTAAAATAACAGACTGCCTTACCCAAATGACGAGCTGGTGCCAAAACAACAACCTCGCAATAAACTACAACAAGACCGAAGCTTTAATCATCATGCGGAACCAAAGCTTCATATACCCACCAAACATAAAGATACAAAGTACCACGATACCGATAAGATCAGAGGTGAGATACCTTGGTGTTACTCTGGACAATAAGCTCAATCTCAAACCACACATTGACAAAACAATCCAAAAAGCCTACTACAAGATGCGAATCATCAGGAGACTGAAACCACTCCTCGCCCCAGAACACTTCCGTACCATCTGTCAAGCACTGATAACCCCACTACTGGACTTCTGCAATCCGATATACCTTGGACTACCGAAACAAGCCCTCAAACCACTCCAACTGGCACAAAACACTGCAGCACGAATCATATCCGGAGCTGCAAGGCAGGAGCACATCACTCCCACCTTAAAGGACCTACACTGGCTCCCAATCAGTGCACGCATCAGATACAAGACTATCATAAACCTATTTAAGATAAAACAGCACACATCAGCCAACAGCCTACACACGCTCATACAACCAGAAACCAGCACATGTCCTAGAAGAAGACAAACATGCAACCGAGTCAGTACCCCAAATGACTACAAGCACACACGCAAGGACACAATAGACAGAGCACTCTCCATGGCTGCTCCTACAATATGGAACAATCTACCGGACGATTTAAGAGCAACTCCAGACCTCAAAGACTTCAGAAAACAGCTGAAAACCATGCTGTTCATAGAGCACTATGGACACATCACATAACCTAAGAGAAAGTATAACAGCACACCATACCTCCTAACAGTATGTATATAAAATGTGTCTTAGCACCACTGTAGATAGCCCACTTTGTACATAGCTCAAACAAATCTAGCACACAACACAGCCCACACACAACTAAGTTTCTCCCTCACTGCATGTATAACACACCCACTTTACCTGATTGCTTGCTGTGATACCACCTTGATTATTAAGATAAGGCGGTTTAGAAATACTGTTAAATAAATAAATAAAAAATAGGGAGATGATCCATGGGTCTTTGGGAGTGTCTCCGGGAAGTAGAAGCTCTTCACTTGGGGCCTAAAATTCTTATGGGGGGGTTGGGGGTCTACAAAATCTTCCCATGAGACCGTCCCATTTAATATGGCTCTCTGGAAGCAGGATAACATAACTTACTACTACTTTGTACAACACAACACAGCTTACACAGTGCTGTACATGTACAAATAAGAAACAGTCCCTGCTCGTCAGAGCTTACAATCTAACCAAGACGGGCCACACGACAGCTGCGAACTAGGATAATTCAAGAGGAATGGCAATATCATGGCCAGCACAAGGAGATGAGGTGCCCTTGCACTCCCCTCCCCCCATTAGCGCCCATTGCCCCCTCTGTCGCCTCTCTCTGGGACGTGCAGCAATGGCAGTAGACACAAACAGCCCCATAGAGCTTGCCTTTAAACTTCGGCGCTGCGGGGCTGTTTGCTTCTGCCCCCTCTCCGATGCCTGATGCCGACTTCCTGTTTGCAGTAGTAACCACTCTGATTTTGTAAACTGTCCTTATGCTGTGGCCTGGGCAGTATATCAAATGTTGAAATAAAGAATAAAGAGGGCAAAAGCAAACAGCCCCGCAGCGCCAAAGTTAAAGATAAGCATTGCAGGGCTGTTTGTGCTCCTTGCTGCTGCTGCTGTTTGTCCCAAGAGGAGTAGGAGAATAAGGGAATAAAGATCTAGACGAAGAGGTGGGGTTTTAGCCTGGGTTTGATTGCAAGTTGCGTTACTCATCTACCAAAGGAGCCTTTAACCTGTGGTACTGGGCTACTGCAGGTTAGTAACTCCTGTGGTCAATTAAATTGTGGTAAAATGCAAAATTTTACTGCAGCTTAGTAACTAACCCCCCACGGTCTTTTCCTATTGCCGTTTGTAATTGTGTCTCTTTATTCTTTATTCAGTGAGGGTCTGTCTGTCCATATTCTGCATGTAGGGCTGAGGGAATGTGTTCCATAAACATGTAAGAGTCCTGTTTGTTCTGTTTTCTCGGTAAGGTTGTTATTGTTTGCATTTTAGGTGTCTGTGTTATTTTAATATGGCAGATTTGCTGAAAATGTAATTTTTTTTCTTTATTTTGTAAGATGAGCTCCTGGCAGTGAAGGATAGGGATATGCACAATTTTTAGTCCATTTTTCAAATGTTTGGACTTTTTCAGTTTGTTTCACACATTTATTTTATAAAGCTTGACATTTTAAACATTTGCAAATTTATGAATCAGAGCGTGTAGAATCACTTAACACATGTTAAGTCCATTTTGTGTACAGTATGGGGTCGATATCTAGCTAGATGCCACTGCAAAATGGATTCTGGATATTCAGCACCAGTACCTGGAGAGCAGCTGGTACTGAATATCCGAATTTAGTACCGAATTCCTCCACTAACCCGATAGTACTATTCAGCCCACAATCCAGGTAGCTAACTGGATAAAGTTAGGTCAGCTTTTTATGCAAACTTTACAGCTTTTAACTCCACCCCCAGACCACCTCAGGAAATATAGAGCAGCACTGTATGGATATTGGCACTGTCTATTTCGGGAAGATTATAACTGGTGAGGGGTGATCTCTCTCTCTCTCTCTCATTTCTCTCGGAAAGTTGCATCTTTCATTCTGTCTTCCACATTTAGAGACAGGAAATTTACTATAACTTATTACATATGCTCGTTAAAAGACTTACAAGAAGAAATACAAAACAGTAATGGCAATGCATAGAAATGCCTTCCTCGCAGTCTCTCTGTCTTGAGTTTCTGAAAGCAGAGCCCTGCAGCTGTTGGAATTCCCCTCTCTTCTTCTGAAGTGAAAGCAGCTCTGTGTCTGCGTTCCCCCACCCTTACCCTTAAGCTGGAGCTGCATTTAAAACCTGGCACAGATTTCCGCCAATCAACAGGCCAGCAACAGGGAAGACGAAAGTGAAAGCAGCTTTCTAAAGGGGAACTAAACAAAAGCAGAGAAAGGCCGGCAAAGACAGACAGAGAGATCCCCATCTCCGGTAACCAGCAGCTGCATAATGGTGAAAACGTGTGTCCTGAAAATCAGCAATGAGTCCAGGGAGAAGGTGAGAAACAATCTTTTAAAGGGAGACTATGTTTATGTTTATTCAATTTGATATACCGCCCTTCCGTGACAAGCAGGGCGGTTTACAATTCATAAAAGGAACAGCAGAGGCACAAGGCCTGGTAGAAAAGGAAAGGAACTACAATCAGTGACAGGACAGAGGAAGAACAAGGAGAGGAGGACAAGACATAGGTAAGACAGCTAAGTAGAGGGTGAGGGTGACTAATCCCGGAGGCCTTTGTCGACATGACTATACCCATCCAGAAAATCCCAGGAGGAGGGGGGCCCCACTTCCCAATCTCTGGCTTCAGTAGCAAGGTAACTGCAGCCCAGACCATGCTCTACCTGACTGGACTGAAGACTGACCCCTGTCATTCCAACTCCAGGTATGATGTGAGTCCCTGCCATCCTCACCTCGGCCCATAGTCTGAGCCTCTGCTCTCCCCACAAAAAAGAGCCTGAATCTTTTCCTCTTGACATTGGGGCACAGTCTGAACCTTGTTTTCCCTATTCTGGGGCATAGCAAGACCCCTTTCCCAGCCTGAGGTAGAACATGAATCACCCCCCCCCCCCCCACACACACACAGTACCCCATAGCCCCATTGGTACAGCCTGAATACTCCTGCCCTCTCCACCCTTTGGTTGAGCCTGACCTCTTTTCCTCCAGCGCAAGAAATAAACTTTGGATTTCTCTTTTTCAGGTTGAGGTTTTCAGGACTGCCCTCTTCCAAGAGGTAAGAGACAACAGTTAAGCATTTAAAAGCTTTTCTATTTCCTTCAGTCTTTCTCTTCCGCTTTTCAACTTACTTTTTCTCCATATACTTTTAGGCCGAGGAATTCCTTTCTGGATTTTTACCATTGAAAGTCATCCAGCTTGATAATCTCCTAAAGGTAAACATAAAATAAAATAAAGCTGGAAAAGAGGGCATTGCCATGCTCTGGGAGCCATCAAATGACCAGATTACGGAGCTGGGCCTGGTTCATTGTTAGTAAGCCTGCCTGTGCATTCTGAGATTTGCTGTGCTCTTTTGTTCATTTATAATGCAAAATGCACAATATACATCAGGAAGAGATGCCAGACAAATCTCTAGGTTGGGCTACTCAAAAGCTCTTAGACCATCCTCTCTCCAAAGATGGGTTCACTTTTACTGGGCAGACTAGATGGACCGTACTGGTCTTTATCTGCTATGATGTACTATGTTACTTAGAAGCTTCTAACCCAGCTTCAAGTGGGTGACTTCTGGTTTCTTCTTTTCGTGTAGGAAGATCCCTTGAATCTGATGGATCTCTCCTGTATTCATGCTGAACTGGATATTCCTATTCCCGACCCTCCACCAAAGGATGATGAGGTAAGCAAGTGAAGATTTGGGGAAGCAGAGTGGACCAGGGAGGGGGCACAATGAAGCACATTATTCATGTATCATAAACTATCGAACCTCGGTCATTCTATCCTGTTTGCTTTCATTCCCCCTTCTCAGGAGACATCAAAAATGGAAACGGACAAGGAAGAAAAGAAAGAAAGTAAGAAAAGAATCAGCTAACATTTATTTTTTAATTTAAATAATTGGTTTTCTGACTGTCCCGTCTTCCTTTGTCAGTATGTCCTGCTTCTCTCTCTTCCTATGCTGTGCTGTCAATGATCCACTTAGGTTGTCCCTTTCTGTTTCTTCCTAGCCCCAAAGTGTGGCTTCCTGAAGAGCAATGAAAAAATCCTGAACCTGTTGAACCAAGTGAAGCCAGAAGTGCGTATCCTCAAGGAGAAGTGTATCATGGTAAGAAAAAATGCTGAAATATCTCGCCTTTATATCCCAGACACTGCAAAACAGAGCATTCTGTCTGACATGCTAAGAGCAAGCCTACTCCTGTATGAGTCAAGGTAGCACCTGTGGAGTGGAGGAGTAGCCTAATGGTTAGAGCAACAGCCTATGACCCAGGAGATCTGAGTTTGATGCCTACTAGCATGTCTTGGGCAAGTTACTTTACCCTCCATTACCTCGGAAGAAAAGACCTGGCAATCTACTTCAGATCATACCTTGCCAAGAAAACCCAGGGGCTGCTGGGTTGCCAGGAGTCAGCATTGACTTGAAAGCACTTACAAAATTTTAAAAAACTATCTCTAGAAATGTGTTCTCCCAGAAAAGGAGTGGTGAGAATATGGCACTGGGCTTCTGCACAGCAGGGACTCTGAATGGTTATAAAAACAATAGTTATCTCATTGAAAATTTCAGATCATCACTTGGATTCAGCATTTGATCCCTAAAATTGAGGACGGCAATGATTTTGGAGTAGCGATCCAGGTAAGATTGAGTCCAGGGGGAAAGCAAGGCAGATAGCCAAGCTCTGTAAGCTTAGTCCTTGTTTTTCTCTGTCCTTCTGCAGGAGAAGGTGCTGGAAAGGATCACTGCAATTAAAACCAAAATAGAAACCTTTCAAACCAACATTTCTAAGTAAGGGGAAAGGGACCGGGTATAAATGAAGACATGGAAAGGGGAGAGAAGAAGGGAAAGAGATTAAGGAAGGTGTAAATGGAAGGAGAAAGATATGAGAGAGATGAAGGCTGAGCTGATCTCCTTCTGCTTTGAGTCCACCGTTTAGTCATTTGGCGTCTCAGCCGTCTATGGATGTAATTGGCAGGGGATACGATAGGGTGGGAAGGGGGGCATTAAGCAAAATATTGTATTAAAGCCCCTTCCATTGCAGGCATTCTTCCTGTCCAACTACATCACTCAGTTCCTTCCATTGCCAGGTTGGAAATTTGTACCTATTAAGAACTTTTAGGGGCCTCTCAGTTTCTCTGTGTTCCCAAAATAATGGTGAAAGGAGAGTGGCAGCAAGTGGACTAAAGAAAACCGGCTCTGATATGCATAGGCTAAATATGCCCGCGTAAACTGCCTGCACCTGGGGCTAATATATAAATAAAATATCCAAAAATGTCCCCTTGGTTTCTGGTCTGGTGGCAAAAAAAACGAGTTATTTTGATACTCTAGCTGCTGCCTCTCCTCTTTTCCCCAGGATGATGCGGAGTTCTTCCTGCTCATTTTGTTTTGTCTGAAGTCTTTTCTTCTCCATCCGCCCTTCTTTGCATGTCTCCCTCTTCTTCTCTCTTTCCGTTTCTCTTACCCATCCTCTTTTCCAACCAGATTCAGATTCAAGAAAATCCAAAATCAAATCAAACTTTCTGTATATCATCATTGTTCAAAAGCTCAAAACAGGTAACAAATGCCAATAAACAGAACAAAATATAAAACAGCTAAGGACAATTTGCTGTGATTGGGAGGAGTTGTTCAGTGTTTGGGACAGGTTACCTCAGGCTGGAGGCCCAGGGGTTCAATTCTCACGTAGGGACAAGTAATCTCAGGCCAGAGGGACTGGGGTCTCTGGTCCCATGGCCACTCCTTAAGACCTTAGGCAAGACACTTAACCCTCCATTGCCTCAGGTACACTTAGATTGTTGGGGACAAGGGAATGAATAGTGCCTGTTAGCATATATCTGTAAACTGCTTTGACCCGGTGAGAAGTGGTATATAAGCACAGCTAAATGAATATTTTGGTTGCAACATGAGAGGAAAATGCTACATTTGACAGAAATCAAACCCAGATTACGTAAATTTGGTTTATGCCTTTCTCAGAGATGAAATCAAGCTACATCCCTGTCCCCAGGGAGTTTATAATCTAAGCTTGTAACTAGGAAATGGCAGGTTAACCGATTTGCCCAAGGTCAAGAGAATCAGTGGTGGAATTTTAACCTAGCTGTCCTAGTGCTTAGCCCCCTCTCTAACCATTAGTTTATTCCTCCTTGAGTGCTTTGATGATGCTGGTACCTGTGCTCACCAGCTTACTATCACTGTTGCCAAAGTAATGCAAATAATCTTTTTCTCCCTCTTTCACAGGTATTTCTCTGAACGGGGAGATGCTGTTGCGAAAGCTTCCAAGGAGACACATGTGGTGAGTGAGTGTTTGTGGTTCTCTCCCCTAGGGCTAGATGCTGCAGGGCTTTGTGTGATTCCTACCATCTGGATTTGCTTTGAAACGACAAACCTTGTATAAAAATCGTTTCAGAACCTTCACTAATCCAGCATGCTCTTGGGTCAAGAACATACCATCTTAAGCATGTGGGTAGATGCATATCATCCCCCAAGGGTATGACTGGTTTGGCCCTGCCTTCCCACATATAATGTCTGGGATACTAAAGTGAATGGTGGTGATTTAGTGGTTGGTCATTGTTTAAGTGTGCAGTGAGTGTTGTATAGTGCGTTAGAGGCCCAGTCTTGGGGTCTGTATCTACTTCGTGTCTGATGCAAAGATTCATTTGTTGTTAAATTCATCTGCTTGTAAAGTGTGTGTATGATCTAGCAGAGGTTTCCAAATCCAGTCCTGGAGAGCCTCAAACCAGTCAGGTTTTCGGGATATCTCTAATGAATATGCATGAGACAAATTCAAATAAATGGGGGCTGTGCATGCAAACGTAGAAACACGACGGCAGAAAAAGACCACATGGCCTATCTAGTCTGCCCTTCCATATCAACCACTACAACAGTCCCTTTTTTTTCCTTTTTCCTCATGCATATTTATTAGTGATATCCCGAAAACCTGTCAGGATTGTGGCCCTCCAGGACTGGTTTGGAGACCCCCAATCTAGATATTCGACCACCTCTCTGGCTGGGTGTTTGATAGTGAGCACGGAGAAGGCTTATATCATAAAACAAGAATGAAGAGAGAAGAAAGGATTGGAGCTTGACTGCAAGAAAAAGTAACTGGAGGAATAAATAACCCACCTGCTCAGAGGAGAGTGCATGTAGAGAAGACTCCCATATAGGAGAAAAGAGACTGTTCAGTTTTGTTAGGCAAGGGAATTGGTGCCTTATGTCAGGAATATCCCCTGCCCACTGTAAATTGACAAGCAGTTGTTACCTTTTTGCACAGTAAAGTCAGCGGGAGGACCACAATTTGATGTGAATTATGAATAGTGGTGTCTGGGCTTTAAAGAGAAAAATCTCTTCCCAATGGAGAACCTGTTTCCTTGGATAAGTGTGTATGCTGGCTCAAGGAATGAGAGGGAGAGGATTGGGGAAAATAAATAACTTTGCGGGCCTATGCGTTATGGACTGCTCAGTGACTAGAGGGGCCCATGTTATACATATTATCAATACTGAGAAGGGGATGCAGAAATATAGAAAATGTTTGCAGAAAAATACCATTTATTAGACTTAGGAGGGAGAGTTACTAACAGGCATTAAAGCAGTAATGCATGATATATTCCAGTTAATACACATTAAAAGCCAAAATTATGTGTTATTTTACCCTGACTCATTATTATGCAAATCAAATAACCTAATGTAACAGTTCCATGTACAATTGTTGAGTTAAATGTAAACCGTTTGATAACACTGAAAGGTGGTAAATAAAAAAAGTTAAATAAGTAAAATGATGCAGCTTGTGACACCAAGTTGCATTATTTATTTAACCAGTTTTCTATACCACCTTATCTTTCAATCAAAGCAGTTTATGTTATGTAATCACTACAAACAGGTACTGGATACATTCCCTTGTCCTCAAAGGGCTCACAATCTATGTGTACCTGAGGCAACAGAGGGTTAAGTGGCTTGCCCAAGGCCACAAGGAGTGCCTATAGGACTAGAAACCCCAGTTCCTCCAGCCTGAGATTGCTGTCCCTGGGTGGGACTTGAACTCCTAGCCCTCTGGCCTGAGATACCATCCTAACCACTAGGCTGCTCCTCTCCCACATTCATTTAATGTGGGAGTTGCAAGCCTGCAGTACTGAATTGCACCAAGTTAAAGACTCCCGCGGTACTGCTATCAGTTTAGTAACTTCCCTACCTAGCCTGTACATATCTCTGAAAGGATACTCAGGGACGGGGGATTGAGGAACAATTAGGTGATTTATTTTGGGTGGAAGTAGATACAGTGCTATTTAGTGAGCCCATGGACCTCCAACCCTCTGACATCCTCTCTCTCTCTCTGCAGATGGATTACCGCAAGTTGGTACATGAGAAGGATGAAGCAGCATATGTGGAAATACGCAGTATTCTGATGGATCTACGTGGATTTTATGTGAGTATTTGATCTTAAGGAGATATTCCTTCTACCCCAATTCTCCTCTACCTCATATCAACACCAAAGCTCCAATCACACTGTTGTAGCCCTTTCCTTCATTCGGCCCATAAAAAACACTCATTTCCATTCTTATGATTCGATTAATCTACCCCTTATCCAGGGCTGGCCCGTCACCTAGGCAAGCTAGGTGACCACCTAGGGCAGCTGGCGATAATGGCACACATGAATGGCTATGCCGCCCCAACCCCCCCCCCCCCCCAAGCTGCTGCTGATAATGTATGGGGGAGGCGGCAGAAACAACAACAGACACGGGCAAGAAAGTGGCTGCAAAAGACAACCGCTTTTGGAAATGCTGTCGTTGCCCATCTCCCCCTCCCGAGATGGAATCAGTGGCATCTGGGGGCAGCGGCAGCTGAGGGGGGCAGCGAGACAAGGGTTTCTGCCTAGGGTGGCAGAAACCCTTGGGCCGGCCCTGCCCTTATCCCTAAGCCTTAAACCCCAATTCTAACTCAGCTGTAACTCTGTCTTAGACCACTCCACTTCTGATGATTATAGGTGGGGGTTTATTGATTATCTGATATCATGAATACTTTTTCTCATCCCTCTGGGGTAATTCTGTCCCTGATGGTAATTCAAGCATTTACCCTGTATACAACATCCTAACTCCTGATATTAACAAACCAACAATGGTGTAAGGCAATACCTAGATCCTATTCTACTCATAGCCCCATACCTTAACTCTAATCCTAATCCCTAACCTTGCCGTATTCCTGACCCTAGATCTGAAGAACCTCATGGAGTTTGCTTAGTTCCCAATATGTGGGAGCTCCTCTTCCCTTTGCTCTATCTGGTAAAATTATATCCCAAGTTCTCATCCTAACTCACACTCATTGATCCCTCAATGTCAAAAAAGTGCACCTGGAAATGGCCTAGTGGTTAAATCAATGGGCTGGGAACCAGTTCAAATCCAGTTGCTACCGCTGCCACGCCTTGCTGCCTTGGACCAGTCACTTTATCTGCCATTGCTTCAGGTACCAATGTAGATATCATCTCTTTGGTCAGGGACATATTGTAACTGAATACGGGTAACTGTTGCACAGCACAGTGTGCGTCCAGTGGTGCTATACAACGATACATATTATCATTACATCTTCAGTTAGATTAAAAGAGGCATTCCTGGGCGGTTGTTTGGCCATAGACGTAAATACACCTGTATTTTCAATTTTCAAATGTATGCATGACCACGTTTAACTGGTAATACCTCACAGGTATTGATAAGGTGCATATGGAAAGTTACATGCAGCTTATGCATGAAAAACCCTTACTTTAAAGGATTTTCGTGAATGGACGCCTATGCAGTCACAATGAGGGGACGTAGGATGTGGCTGAAAGGGGATAGACTCAGGAGTAACATGTGGAAATATTTCTGTACGGAAAGAGTGGTAGATGCTTGGAATAGTCTCCCAGTGGATCTAGTAGGGAGAAGGACAGTATCTGAATTCAAGAAAACATAGGATAAACACAGATCTCTAAAGGGAAAAAAGGGACTATAGTATTTGATATGGAAGGGAAGACTAGACAGGCCATATGGTCTTTTTCTGCTGACATGTTTCTATCTTTCTATATTTCTAAGATGAGTTTGTTATGAAAACAAATGTAATGAAAAATGAATGTTAATGATCACATTCTATTTGTTTTTCAAATGTTATAAAGACTGGAAATCTACATTGTGATGTTTTATAGTATTTTAGGGTTGTTTTCATTTCAAATGACCGTGCACCAAAAATGACATATTCTTTTTATGCTGGAAGGTGGAACTTGATGACATCATCATGAAAAACCTAGAGAAGATCACTAACCCCAAGGGGGAGGAGAAACCATCCATGTACTAAGTGACTTCATCTTTTCATCGCCTTCTGAGGAACTTCTTCTTCCACATACTGAAAGATCTCCTTCCGCTAGGAGTTCCCCATTGGCCCTCCACCTTCTATTCTTCCAGTGTCCATCCTTTGAAGTATAGCTGCTATTTATTGTTCTGTGGGAGTTATTATTCCATCTCAAACTTGTATCAGATTGAATGAATAATCCCAAGCTCCTTCAGAGAGGACGGCGCACTGAGAATAAGAACGTTTTCCTCCCTTTGTCATTGCTCACAAAAAAGAATGCTTTAAAAAATGCAACTTCTTAATCAGAAACCTGCCAATCTTGAATTCTTTAACCCTTTAAGGTAATGATATTAAATTGTATGTGTTGGTCTCTTAAACTGGCTAAAGACATTTGGGTAATTTTTGACAACTTGACTTGCAATATATTCCATTACTTGAAATACCTGGCTTTCAATCCCACTTCTATCACCAGTTCATTGTGAAATCTGAAATACAAGTTTCCAATCCCATCGCTATGATATTCAATTCCCTCTCTCCAATCATTGGAACAGCTGGGGGTCAGTATTATTATGGTGATACTTCATGTTTCCTAGACATGGAAATTTGATAGGATGGAGAAGTTGGATGGTAATACATTCTAGTCCAGGATTTGGAAATGATAGAAATGAAGTAAGAATGAGGGGTGAAAGCTAATAACTTTTCATTTTGCAGTGATAATAACTCCTGGAATACAGGTGACAGCTACCAGATTGTCTCTCACATTGTGTATGTGTGGTGGTGAAGGTGTTGGCAATAATTCCTGGCACGTGGGCATAATATCCTCATGGCTGAGGTAGTGATAACCTCTTACCCCTTTGTGTCCCTGCTCCTAACTGACAAAGTTATACTCTTTGAATGGGAGGGGGGCAATCTGGTCTAAACTCAAATCCCCAAGAAGTCTCTTCCTAAAAAAGAATGATCTTAGGTACAGGGAAGAGAAACATGGTTTAGCTGTTCAGCAACATTGCTCTTGGAAAATTGCCATGATTATTTGTGGATGATTTATAATAGTCTGCAATCTAAAATAATATATCAAAGTTTGAAATCCATAATAAATTAGAATAAAAACAAGTTTCACAATGTTGTTTTTTGATATCTTGAGTTTGTTGACTATGTTAGAACAAGGTAGCAGATGGTTAGGCTTCACGGCCCCCATCTCCTTCATTGTCGTCCCTTCCATCTGTCATATCAACCTATTGCTTTCTACTGCAACTGTTCCTGCAGTTTTCAAGCATGCTGTAGTTATACCTCTCCTCAAGAAACCATCCTTTGATCCTACCTGTCCTTCTAATTATCGATCTCCCTCCTCCCCTTTTATTCTAAACTACTAAGATCCTTATCCATTCTCTAGTCACCCCCAGTCTAGACTATTGCCACCTTCTATTCACTGGTCTTCCTCTGAATCGTCTCTCCTCACTTCAATGTGTTCAAAACTCAGCTGTATGGTTAATCTTCTGCCAGTGTCACTATGTTCATGTCCCCGCACTTCTCAAGTCACTTGATTGGCTCCCTATCTGTTTCCGCATCCAGTTCAAACTTCTACTACTGATCTATAAGTGCATTCATTTGACTGCTCCACGCTACCTTTCCTCTCTTATCTCTCCCTACACCCCTTCTTGGGATCTGTACTCTTCTGGCAGATCCCTTCTATCCATGCACTTGTCTTCCACTGCCAAATCCAGACTTTGATCTTTCTACTTTGCTTCTCCTGATGCCTGGAACCTCTTAGTCTCCTGTTCATCTCCTATGTGTTTCCTAGATATATCCTAGTCTACAGTTGTTGTGATGTTTGTCTTGATTAGACTATAAGCTCTTATGAGAAGGGATTGTCTCTTACATGTCTCTGTACTGTGCTGCATATGCCTTGTAGCGCTATACAAATGATTAGTAGAAGTCGTAGTAGTAGTAGAGGGAATTACCTGGTCGAAAGGGTGAGAATTTTATCTTTTCTAACCTTAGAATTCAGGTTTTCTCTGCATGTTTCAGAACGTGGGAAGTAGCTTCAACAATTTGATTTATCTGTTCACATAATAGGTTTTTCTAATGGTAAGGAATAATGGAGCCTTGCCAAACAGATCAGCTATGAATGATTTATTGCTTGAGTTTTCAGAGTTCGGCAAGAAGAATTAATCATCCTGTTCCATCTTGTATCTCTCCGAATGCTGAAAACCGTTATTCAGAGCACGTCGATAGCTGAAATCTGTCATACTCTAGAAAGACATCAAGAATGCGGAGTAAACAACCAAATTATTACCAAACTGGTATTGACAATGTAATAATATATGTTTAGTCCCACATTGGGAGGCAAATTCTATAGTGATGGGATCTTTCTCTGTGAATTTATCTCTAAAAGGAATTGACCCTACAATAAGCATTCTAGTGGCACATCTGACTCCTTTATCTGTGTCAGTGAATATATAAAGTAAAATGACAGAATATTTATTCTTTTAGAAACTAGGATTGCAGTGAGAGAGCTGCATATGAAAGGTTAATCACAGATAAATAGAACAATACATAAAGAGCCTGATCCCAGATGGGGCACGTTCGGGCTGGTGGACAGCCCCGAACAGGACGGGCCCATCAGCACCTGATTCTGCACTGCAGGAGCCAGGCATTCCTGGGGGTGCAAGATTGGGCACTGAGACAGCCCAGCCTGCCCCTGCATACCTGTGGGAGACATGCTTCCCGGTGCATGACCATGCCCCTGGAGTTCCAATCACTATTTTCCTGCTGCCTGACCCTTGGCGGGGTCTGCCAGGGCCGGATCCGGTGGCGGGGCCTCAACTTCCGCCGATGCTGTTCTGCTGAGGGGCTGCTGGGCCGCTGCGTCACCATCGCAGGTGCTTATACCACCTCTGAGGTGATATAAGCAGCATGGCCATCTTCCAACCGCTGGTCGTACAGGGCTGTAACCTGAATCGGCCCTGTATGTCCAGGTGCATGGCCTGCCCTCATTCCTTACCCTCTCTGCCTCTGGGACACCCCAGTCCTGATGTTCCCACACTGCTGTTGTGTGTGTGCGGGGAGATCGAGTACTGGCATACGGGCAGGACAGATAGCAGGACTGCACGTCCTCCAGGATATAGAGCCCCGCTATCCGCCTCTCAGAATCAGACCCAAAATGTATATCAACTTCAGTAATACTCTTCTCTTAGAACAGTAAACTATCAATAATGCATATAACTATTAGGGACATGCTTTCATTATACACATTTAGCTCATTAGCGTGAATTTAAAAATGTAGTCTAAAATCAATTTGATACATAATCTATACATTAACATGCATTCGGGGTTTTTTTTAATGAGTATGTGAAACCAATAGGAAAAAAAAAATTGGAAAAAAGCCTAGATGAACTGAAAACTAGCCATTGGGTCAATTTTCACAACCAGCAGTCTGAGGATTTATTTAAATGTTACTGGATGAAGTCTGAGGAATCATTGGTCAGTATCAGGGTCCCAAGCAAATCTCTTCACCCTTGAGTGGGAGAAAAGGGTTAATCATGTCCCAAGAAACTCTCTCCAATAATAACCCATCCTGCCTTCAATGGATCTTGCCTTCCAGGTATGGGCTGGAGAAAATCGCATTCCAGTCACAGATCCCATGAGTGGGCAGCCTGTCTCTGGAGTCACTGCAGAAACAGAATACAGCAGGCCTAAAAAGCAGAATTCCTGCTTCATCTCTTTCCCTCTCAGCCCTGGAGGATTTGCAAAAAATCTTCTTAGCTTCTGAGAGGCTAAATCTCCCTCTGCACTTGGGTTCTTCCAGGATACAGTGCATCCCATGCAGCAGTGCCAGGCTGAGGCAGCCATGCTGGGGAGCAGGTGAACTTTCATGAACTTGAGAAGAAAGGAAGAAGAGTCAAACCTGGAGGGAAGCAATAAAAAGGGGCGAGGAGAGTGGCCTTGAAAGAAAAGAGAATAGAGTTGGGGAACAAAGTCAGACCAGAAAAGAAGGGGCGCATTTGGGAAGGGAGATGTAAAGACCGCTATTGAAAAGGTTTAACTGCCTATTGAAAGGAAGCCTAAATCTGCCTAAATGAAAATCTCTCCCTGCTGAGTGTCTGCCTTAAAAGTGGGTGAGGCTATGCTGGACCAACTAAGTTAGGCCATCAACACTGATTTCCAGTGCTTAGTGCAAATAGCCAAATAGCTTAATTTAGAAGCCTCAGGCATGGGTGGTTAAGTAATCTTTTAATGCAAATCTATTTTTATTATGAACCATCCAAAAACCAGATACATCATCATACCCACAATCAACCATTAACCTTGAAAGTAATCTTTTTTAATCCCCAGATTTCGAGTTTTAAGTTTGGCTGAAATTCTATCCAATCTTAAGCTCTTGGAACTGAGGCATCCATCTCAGGCCCCCAGTTTTGTTTTGTTTTTGATTTTGATTTTTTTATATCAGTCTCATAGGCTATACTCAGACTGTGCGAATAGAAAATGAAAGAAGCTGACAAAAGATCCAAGAATGCTATGTTACAGAAACAGAAAAAGTGAAAACATATGGAAAAGAACAAAGAAATGAAAAAAACAATTATTACAATGCATACAGCACAGATTGTAAAACAATTCTGTTTTTCTAGAAGGAAATAATTTGAAAGGTGAAACATTTTTGCAGTAATCATTTGTTCTTTGTGTGCATACTAAATAAATCCAGAGAACTAGATCAAGGGCATGTGATGGATGTGATATATCTAGATTTCAGCAAAGCCTTTGATACTGTTCCTCATAGGAGGCTTATCAATAAGCTCAGCAGCCTGGGGATAGGTCCCAAGGTGATGAACTGGATCAGAAATTGGTTGACTAACAGACAACTGGAGATGGGGTAAATGGAACTCAATCAGAAGAAAGGAAGGTGCATAGTGGCATGCTTCAGGGATCGGTCCCGGGACCGATACTGTTTAATGTATTTGTGAGTGATATTGCAGAAGGACAGAATGGAAAAGTCTGCCTTTTTGCAGATGACATGAAAATTTGCAACAGAGTGGACACTTATGAGGGACTGGACAACATGAGGAAAGTTCTAAAAACATGAGGAAAGATCTGGAAGAATGGTCTAATGCTTGGCAGTTAAGACTTAATACAAAGAAGTGCAGTCATGCACTTGGGATGCAGAAATCCTAAGTATCCACATGGAATAGGGGGTTAGTGTGCAAGAACCAGGAAAGGGATCTCGGAGTGCTAGTGTCTGAGAATCTCAAGGTGGTGAAACAATGTAACAGGGTGGTAGCCCAAGCCAGAAGGATGCTGGGCTGCATATAGAAAGGAATAACTAGCAGATAGGTGGAGGTGCTAATGTCCCTGTACAAGTCATTGGTAAAGCCTCACTTGGA